>CM051835.1:13622500-14830000 GCA_028451465.1 Erethizon dorsatum
TTTGGAGTTTCTCCTTTCTGAAACTCATTCTGTGGGCCTTGATTTCTGGAAGAAGGATAGGTAGGCCAGGGAGGGCCGTGTGCGCAAGAAGAGGCAGGAGCTTTCCCGGGTACACGAAGATCCTGTCTTCACCCCGTAGCTCCAGTCACTGCAGCCTGGGCTGTGTGCGTCATTGCAAAAAGGAACATTTTTTTTCAACCATTGGGGGGAAAAGGAAATCCCAGGGTGGCTTTCCTAGCTTGCTCACATGTGCCATGGAGTGCTGGAAGCCCCTCTTCATATGGATTCTGGCTACTTTTTTTTTTTTTTTTTTTTTGAGACAGGGTCTCGCTATGTGGTTCAGGCTGGCCTTGAACTTGTTTACATAGCCCAGACTGGCCTTGACCTCACAGTGATCATCCTGCCTCAGCCTCCCAAGTGCTGGGATTACAGGCATGCACCACCATGCCCAGCTTCTGGCTACTCTTTGACTTTGATAGGGATTGGTGGCAGGGCCTGAATGACCTCCTAAGTGGTTGGAATTTCAGTCAGACAAGACATCAGCTGGTTCACTTTATCCAAAATTATAAAAATAATTGTGAATATATCTAGATTTAGGATTTCGAACTATAGAAAGAATGTTAATTATATTTTTAGTTTACGTAATTTTTTTAATAAAATAGATTTGTCCTCTTTTTAAAATATTTATCATATAGCTGTGTGTAATAATAATGCACTTTGAACAACTTAAAAAATGCTGAGCTCTGCTGGTAATGTGGTCTCGGTCTTTCCCACAGCTCCTTGCTCTACCATGGCTTACCACCACGACAGCAGACGGATATTTGTGGGCCAGGATAATGGAGCCGTAATGGTAGGTAGCTTTCAGAATGTATTCATCAGAGTCTTTGTTTTGTCCTTTCTGTGTTCCCTGATCTTAGACAGTTTAAATAAAGTTAACCGCCTTACATGGTGGCGCATGCCTGTAATCCCACCACTCGAGAGCAGGAGGATCGCTGCAGGTATGAGGCCAGCCTGGACTACACAGTGAGTTCAAGGCCAAGGCCAGCCTGAGCTACAAAGCGAGACCCTGTCTCAAAAAAAAAGAAAAAAGATGTTAAGCCTAAGCATGCGTTATTTTAGTCAGTGCTTAATTGTGAGCGAGTTCTGTGGAGCTCAGAATGCTGTCAGGGTGGTCGTCCTGGTGCGCAGGCTGTCCACGAAGCACAGCCCCTCTGTCGCTGTGAGTGTCCCTGTGAAACTGAGGAGGTGAGGGACGCAGCTCAAACCGTACAGGCATCGCTCCTCACATTACCTGTTGGCCAGATACTGAAATTTTAAATCTATTTTGGACTGGTGTTTTATGGGTCTAATTATATGCACATATTTACTTTTTCCTTAAATAATTCATGTACTATAATATGCACCATTTTAAATTGTGCAGTTCAGTGGTTTTGTAGTGTATTCTAAAAACTGTGTAACCATCACCACTGTCTTAACTGCAAAATATCTTTCTATCCCCCAGAGAACCGCATAGGCATTGGCAATCACTCCCTGTCCCCTCCCCTCAGCCTCTACAATCACTGGTCCACTTTCTGAATACAGGGATATGTCTCTTCTAGACATTTTATACAGTGTCTGTGGTGTTACCTTTTGTGTCCCTCGTCTTTCACTTACATGTTGTTTCAAGGTTCACCCATGTCGTAACTTGAATTAGTCACTTCATTCCTTTTTGTGATGGAATAGTATTCTGTTTTAGAGATAAGCCACACTTTGTTTCATTAGTTGATAGAAATTGGGACTATTTCACTTTCTGGTTATTAGGAATAATGCAGCAGTGAATATCATGTATGAGTTTCATGTATAACGTGAATGTATGTTTTCAATTCATTTGGGAATATATAGGAGTGGAATTGGTGTATTTAACATCTAAAGAACCACCCAACTGTCTTCCAGAGTGACAGCATCATTTCACATTCCCACCAGCAATATATGAGGGTTTCAGTTTCTCCACTCCACATCATTGCCAACTCTTACTTTCTGGTTTTGTTTTGTTGTCATTATGGCTATCCTGGTGGCTATGAAATGGTACCTCATTGTGGTTTTGACTTGTATTTCCCTAATGACTAATGATGCTAAGCACCGTGTTGGTCATTTGTGTATCTTCTTTGGAAAAATGTCTGTTTAGGTCCTTTGCCTATTTTTAATTGATTTTTTAAATGTTGAGTTGTAAGAGTTTTTTTTCGTACATGCTAGATACTAGATCCTTATCAGATACGTGATTTGCAGATATTCTCTCCCATCCTGTGGGTTCTCTTCTCAAAAATTTTAAGTTTAATAAAGTCCTTTTTTGGGGCTGATTCTGCTTTAGATATAAGACCTAAGAAACCATTGCCTAATGCAAGGTCACTTACACCTATTTTTATAGGAATAGATGACAATTTATACCTATTTTTTTTTCTAAGGAGTTTATAGTTTAGTGTTTACATTTAGATCTTTGCTTCATTGTGAGTTAATTTTTATAGATGATGTGAGGGAGAGTTCCATATGCATTTGTTTGTATGTGGCTATCTAGTTTTCCCAGCAATATTTTTTTTTTTTTTGGTACCAGAATTTGAACTCATGACCTCACGCTTACCAGGCAGGCGCTGTGCCTCTGAGCTATATCCCTGCCCCCTAGCAACATTTATTAAAGATTCTTCTTTCTTTCTTGGATTGTCTTGACACTTGTCACAGAGTCAGCGAGATGGAAAGCCAGGGAAGTTTCCGGAAGCGAATGCTTTGTGAAGGCTTGAGATGGATCTGTGTGTGTATGTTCAAGGATTTGGAGAAGGTTATTATGCCTAGGTGGTACTGAGTGACGAGGAGGGACCTCCAGGGGCAGAGGCCAAGTCATGAAGGGCCTTGTAGGGCCTGGATCAAGTTGGACATTTCACTGTAAGTCCAGTGAGAAGCCCTTGCAGGGTCTCCGGCAGATGAATGACATTATATAATTTACATTTTATTTTATTTTATTTTATTTTTATTTTATTTTTTTTTTGTGGGTACCGGGGGGTCGACCTCAGGACCTCGCGCGCCAACAGGCACCCGTGCCGCTGAGCGATATCACCGGCCCCTTTTATCGTATGTGGGTTCCAGGAGTCGAACTCGGGCCCTCGCGCTTGCAAGGCAGGCGCTCACGCCGCTGAGCCATCTCACCGGATGTAACTGCTTTTCGAGAATGACTCAAAGGCAGCAAGAGTGCAGCCAGACTGTTGTAGCAGTCCAGGGGAGGGTGCGGTGGCAGTGAAGGTGACAGAGTGCATGGGTTTGAGGTACGTCCTGAATACTTGTGTGATAGCAGGAAGAGGAAGAGGTCAAGTGACACCAAGTCTTGGCTCGAGAAACTGGTTGGACAGTGGTGTCCCTGTTGGAGGGAAGGGGGACAGTGAGGAATCGGCCATGTGTTTGAGATACCAGCAAGGCATCCACATGGCAAGACAAACCCAGAGCCCAAGGGATGGTCTGCGTGGGAGTCATCAGCACGCAGGACACTTCCAGCCATGAGCGTGACTGTGATCACCTGGGGAGGAAGTGAGGGAAGACGGGCCAGCCCCGAGCCCCGAGTTTCTCCAGCCAGCACTTCGGGGAGGTAGCCAGGGAAGCGGGGGAGATGATGACCCTTGAGTACGGCGTTGAGGAACTTGGGCTGCTTCTTATAAGCTGTTTCCCAGACTTGGGTAGGTATGCAGATTATCCAGGGAACGCATGGCAGTACATATTCTGACGCCATGTCAGACCCGCAGCTTCACCTTCACTAGGGAGAAGCCCAGTGTTTTGTTTTATTTTATTTTATTTTATTTATTTTTTAAGGGTAGCAAAGTTCTATTAAAGGTAGGAAAAGAAACAGGCTCTGCAGAGTGAGTTTGGGCCAGATAGGAAAAGAAGTGCACCTGCAGCCTGAGCGCAGGCCACCCTGCAGGAGGGAACACAGTGGCCCTGGGCGTTGTGTTTTAGCAAGGCCTCTAGACAAACCTGCAGACTGAATGAGCTGGGGAAACTTGCAGTGTGGGAGCCATTGAAGAGCATTACGCAAGGGGACGATGAACCGTTGGGTTTCTGGTTTCTGTTAGCTCGGGGTACCAGCATGTGGAATATGGTTTTGAGGGGTAAGGCTGAAAGTAGGGGTGCGAGGTAGGGGGCTGTTTCAGGGTGCCACCCTGAGACTGAGAAACACTGGTCTGGTGGCAGAGCAGAGGTGACAGCTTCAAGCTAAGGGAGCAGGGCCTGGCGTTTGACTGGAGGTGGGTGTGAGATAGCAGTGTAAGAGCACTTTCACCCTTTCCCAGGAGACAGAAAAGATGAGTTCAGTTTTGACAGTTGGGTGGGTGAGACTGAACCTCAAGGGCTTGCCCTGGGCTGGTGTTAGCTCTGCATGGAGAATACTGTGGGAACTACGTTGGGCCGTGAACTAGGGATAGCAGGGGGATTGAGAAGAGCAGAGAGCCAGGCCGAATTTCCTGAGGAACATCGGTGTTGCTAAGGGAAAGTCAGGACTGAAAGCTCACAGGAGAGTTGGGGGCAAAAGGGGCAGAATGGCAGGAAGGTCGGACGGTGCAGCTGTGGAAGCCTGAGGAGGGAGTTTTGGGAAAGGAGACTACAAAGGTGCAAGGAGAGGCTGAGACCAGGCAGGTGGTGTGAAGGCAGCTGGTGGTGGCAGGGAGAACCCTTTGTATGCAGAGGTGGCAGAGCCCCTGAGTACAGTGGGGTGCAGGGTGACCAGAAGGAGACAGGGTAGCCAGCGTGGGCTGATCTTTAGGGAATTTCTGGCTGAGAAGGGGACAGGGAAAGTTGTAGTACAGTTAAAAGAGTTTTACTGTTTTTGTTTTGCTTTTTAAACTAAAGAAGCCTTGTTTTTTGTGTTTAAGGCCCAGGAGGAAAGAGTGAGGAGGAAAGACAGGCTCCTGCCCAAGCAGTTCACGCGGCAGGAGGCAGGAGGCGAGAGCTGCTGCGGATACGCCATGTGGTGGTGAATGCTACAGCTCCCCCGCTCTCCTTCTGAGAATTGAAGTGCACAAATCGTGATGAAGTGCACAAATGTATAAAACAGGAAGCTATCAAGTGCAAACCCCAAGTAGTTCCCCAGGGGTGGCCATGGTGCTGCATTTCTCTCTCCAGGGACCTTTCTTACGGCTTTTGGTTAAAGCATAGACTTCGCAGTTGCAGGACAGCACATAAGCTCTTAGGGCTCTTCAGTGGAAAGGGACAGTGTCAATCCAAGTTAGCATCAGTTAGCAATTGATCCAGTGACCTTGCACCCCATGATGATTAGTACATGCAGTGCAGATGTAGTTTTGTACTTGGCAAAGCAAGACGGAGAGCGGGAAGTCTATATTTCTTGTGTGTTTTTTTCCTCCAGTCAGCAATTCATAATGTCCATGTTACCCAAAGACTTGAGAACTTAACAATTCAGTATCAATCAGAAGAATTTTAATTAGTGTCTTTTCTTTGGGTTTTATTTTTTCTCAGTTTTATGTTGAGGAGGTGTATTGTTTCATTAAAAAGTACACATTTTTTTCCAAGTTATAAAGTGCATTATCTTAAAAAATATATATATATAAAAAGAGAACCAAGTTTTGAGAGTATTTTGTACATTGAATATGTACAAACTTGCCCCTCTAAACCTCTAAGATACCCTATGACTTGTTTTTTCTGTAGCTGCGAGCTCTGTTGCTAATGGGTCTTTGCAGTTCTGCTCCTTATGCATCTCGGATTCTTTTTTTTTTGGCCAAGAGAACAAAATTAGCAAAAATCTGTACTTTAGAGGGAGAACTTACATATAGTGTTCACTTGTGGAGGAAGAACTGGATAAAAATACTGTGCCGATCAGTGGCACTTTATTAATTTCTTTACTCGATTCCATCTCCCCCTCAATAGCCCATGAATGGATTTGATGAAAGGAGCAATTCATATCGTCCCTAAATAGGTCGTCTTAGCTTCCAGGTCTTATGACAGCCATATTTGGACCACACTTCGTTTTGAAAGTTCAGTTTCTCTTGTTTTAAAAAATATAATTATTTTCTTATTGCATATATTTACTTCTAGGAATTTCATGTTTCTGAAGATTTTAATAAAATGAACTTTATCAAGACCTACCCAGGTAAGTATGATACACCCACTACACTTTCTTGCACACAGATACATGTAGATATACGCACACAGAGCTAGAACATCATCTTTGTGATCAAACTTAGTTTTTCACATTAACTTTTTAGTTTAATTACCCCAATTGAGTGAGAGACAATTTATTTACCATTCTTTCCTGCTCATTAACATTTAAAATTTTGTTTATTGGGTGTGTGTATGAGACTTAATTTAACCATTCTTCTATATTGGACATAAACAGTGCTTTCATTTTTTAATAACTCACTACTATATATGGTATGTATGTTTGTGTGTATGTTTGTGTGTATATATCTGTGAATCTGTGACAACAGTCCTCGTTTAATGACAGTTCCATTCCTGCAGCTAGGTCATTAAATGAATTGCTTGCTAAATGAGGAATTGTGTATAGTATGTACATTACAATATTCAGAACAAAGAAATGGACAAAGGAAACTCCAACTTGATAACTTTGCTTTTATTTGCTTAACTCTTACATGCAGTATTGCAATGTATAACAGAACATAGAACTGCAGTACTGTACTGTACAGTATAATCAGCAAAAATTGCAGCACTGTACTGTAGAAGAGGCCACCATAAGGCTGGGCTGCTGCTCTCATTCCTGTGTCTAACAGCTGTTTATACAGGAGGTTGTTAAAGAATATCTGTGTACAGTTTATAGCTGTGAAAGACTGTGTGTGATCGTTGGCTGTTACTCTGACTCTAGTTCTGTAGTTCTGATTATTTCTGTTTAAGACAAATTGCTGCAAGTAGAAGCAACTGAGTTGAATATTTAAAAGTTTTCTAAATCCTCCAGATCAGTGGTGGCAAACCTTTTACAGCTTTCAATGATACAAACAGCCCGCTGCGGCACGTGTGCCATAGGTTCGCCACCACTGCTCTAGATCTGTTTTGCAACTTGCTTCTCAGCAGTAACGTACATTTTTACAATCCCATGAATAGTGGTTGAAAGCTCCTACTCATTAAGTCTTCACAGTTTTTTTTCTTGCCAGGTTGGTAGTCAAAAAGTTATCAGTTTGAAAATTATTTAAGCTTCATTTACTGTTGACCATTTGTTGTCTTTCATGAATGTTTGTTCATTTCTTTGACCATATTCCCTGGGATTCTCCATATTTTTAAATTGAATTGTAAGTATTTTTGCTTTGGAACTTCTGTGGCATATACACTTTTTTGTAATTTTTAACTCCACGTTGTACATTGAGATGTCTTTACACTTAACGAAAACAGGTTTCCATGTTACTTTAGACTGAAATGGCAGAGTCAAATAATTTATTAAATTATGGGTTCCCGACAGACCAATTAGCTGGTTCCCAGAAACTTTGCCTGAGGTGTAACAGCCTCAAATTTTGTATTTCAGGCTGCAGATGAAGGTGAAATTAGAGTCTAGATGTGTTAGATAAGTGTACTTTATATTAGTGAATTTTGGTCTTGGTGAATTTTAGGATCCAGGAAAAACATTTTTGAACTTTAATAAGACTAAATTGCTTTTCCCTAGATATTGTTAACCTGATCTTAATTTAAGAGATAAGTGATGCAATCATGACCATGGACTTGAAACTGGTATTTCATTCCTGGAAACTGTGTTGTTACAGTGAGTGACAGTTTTGCATTGTTGAATAATGTACACTCATTATAGTGTTATTACAACTGAAACAACTTCGAATTCTCAGTTGTCGTTGCAAGTGTGTCTTCTTTAAAAAAATCAACAATCTGTAAACATTTTATTAAATATATACCTAGGAATTTGGAGATCTCTTATCATGTGCCCGAGCAATGTTTTTGCCAGAAACCAAATGCCTTAATAAGTTATTTTATTTGCCGTTAAGTTCTTTTTCAAATTATTTCTCATTTACATGGCTCATTGTATCTATATTTTGGTTGTCAGTTTTTTATAAGCTTTAAGGTATGCCAATTGTTTTTTTTATTTTGTCAAGTATCAGTTTTTAAAAAATGAAGCAAAATAAGCATTACCATATTTCACTATAATTTCATAAAAGAAAGAACATCTAAAAAATAAAACTGCAGAAAGATTGTAGTCTTAGAAATAGGACCGGTCTTCCTGAGAAAAGGTAATCAACTATTCACTCCAGCATCTCTGCCACAAGCTCAGATAAGTCTTACCACTGTCCTGAGTTTGACAACTGCAGATTTAAGTGGAAAAAGTGTTTGGGGCTGGACAGACCAAGGTAATCTCTTACTTTTAAGACTTTGGGCATGGATTCAGTGAATTTAATGTTTGCATCTCTGTTTCCTTATCTAAAAATGGGCATATACATAACCTGTGTTTGTGGGAATTAGAAATATTAAAACAGGAAAAAAAAAAACCACTGAGCCCCAGAACATTAGTTACTTAGTCATTAGCTGGGAGTTGGTTTACTTGAGTTTAAGATGAATTGCTGTAGAGCGTGCTTTAAGCCTCAGGACCCGTCATGAGAATTTAACTGTTCAGCATAACGTCCTAGCACTGGCTGTACCTGACCTTTGCTCACTTTTGGGGAGAGTTCCTAGTTGTGCAGTGCCTTCTCTGGGTAGCCGCTGATTTCATTCATCAGATTGGTCATTTATTAAACACCTGCTGCATGCAAGGTCCTGTACCAGATGAAGCAGTCAGATCACTGCCCTGGTGTGACTTACAATTGAGCTAAAAATATTTCAGAAGTTAGATGATAGCAAAAGAGCTTCCTCATTCACAGCTATTATATTGGAATAGAGAACTTTGAAAATACTTTGTCTTTATAAATAATAGTTACACACAAAGAACAATTATTCCAGAAACAAAATGTTTTGTCACTTTTTTCATTACAGAAAATTGCAGGTGCTCTCTACAGTGCCTGTGTTTTTCAAAGGGTCAACCTCTGAAGGAATAAACAATTTTTAAAAATTGCTCTGTTAAGAAAAGACTGCTGCCTTTTATATGGAACTTATTGATAGTTAAGGTTTTTTTTAGAACAAACTAAAAATGTTTTCTTGAGCATAGCCATAAAGCAAACCAAGACAAAACCCAAACAACAACAGAAACCCATTCTCTGATCTGTTACTTGAAAAGCTCTTGAACATTGCTCTTTAATGATCTGTGGCTTCTGGTAGCTTCCGAGTGGGGAGTTATTTCTGAAGATCACATTTCTTCCCAAAGAACACAGACTCCCTTTCCCTCCCTGCAGCTCATCAGAACAGGGTGTCTGCCATCATCTTCAGCGTGGCCACGGAGTGGGTGATCAGCACTGGCCACGACAAGTGCGTAAGCTGGATGTGCACGCGGAGCGGGAGCATGCTGGGGCGGCACGTCTTCTCCTCGTGGGCTTCGTGCTTACAGTATCCTTCATGTCGCCGGGCTGCTCCTTCCAATCCTCTTTTTCTCAGTACTTTGTTTTGGATCTAATCATCAGTTGTTAATTGAGATCCAAAGCCTGAACAATTGATTCTTACGTATTCTATTCATCTAAAATCCAAGAATTCCTGAATCTACTTTTCTTTGGTATAAAATGGGTTTAATAAAATTAAATGAATTTGCTGTTTTCTACCAGGAAATGGTCATTTTTAAATATAAGATTATGGAAAACTCCAAGCCCTCGTTAATGCATCCCCTCCCTCTATTCCTTTGCATTGCAAATTGCAAAATTTTATTGTATGAAGAAGAGAAAAAGGAATTCATCTTCTGGTAATTGATTATTTGCAGATCCTCCAAGAAAATATTTAACAAGGATGTATAATATATGGACCCTGGGGTTCATAAATGAGCTACAAGGCATTTTATGTAAAATTTTTGTTTCATGCTGTGTGTGTACACATGTGCATACATCCGTGTAGCGTCTGTCCTCCTCATAGTAGTCTCTAAGGTGCTTTAGGATCCCCAAAATGTTAAAAATCACCTTAAAAATCCCCACTACTGTGTGGAGTTTGTTTCATGCAGAGCTCACTCTGGCTCCTGGCTGCTTTGGGTGCTGTGTGTCCCAGTGATGGCAGACAGGGCCATGTACACTGAGGACGTTTCAGAGTGAAATGCCTGACATCGTGAAATCCCTTTCCTATCAGGACTTTTATTAAAAATGTTTACTTCAAATGAATGAACAGCATGAGATATTTAAAACAAATATTTAAAATAGTACCCTACACTTTCAGTCGCATAAAGGAAAAATACTCAGAAACATCATGTTCTGAATTAGTGTTTCTGTCACGTGCAAGGGCTCTTAGAATGGATTTAATTTGTAGAACGTGGCACAGAATCATAGTCATAGCCTGGCTTGGGTTCCTTTGATTTATCTTTTGGAATAGTAGCAGCTATCCTATTTAAATAGCAGTTACCCTGTGGTGCATGGACTACTGGTTTTCCTTAAATGTTTATGGGCACAAACAATAAAGTAATGAATTTTTACCAGTAGTTAATATATCTTGAATGGAAGTTTACTTCTACCACAGGTAACTGGCTTTTCAATTATTAAACTATCCATAGTATTTTAAAACAAATCATCCTCTTCATTTAGGGTTAACTCATCTAGGCCAAAAGAACGATGGGTTCGTGCCCCGTGTTTGTTGTCAATTTGACATTATTTTTAGAAACATTCATAAAAGGCCATTTATTCCAATGTTTTCTTCTTGTTTAAATTATTTAACAATTTGACTCTCTTATTACTTTATTGTAACTACCTTTCTGTCTTCACTAGCAGCTCTTATCTCTTTTAAAGCCAGTTTTAGGATATTGGTGTACAAAGAGGAACTCAATGAATTCTTGTTGAATGAATTAATATTAACTTCCCACAATTCTAGCTGCTCTAATTTTTTACTTTCAATATTTATGCATTGCGTGATTTTCATTTGAGCACTTCCTCTCTCGTTACAGTTTTAGGTTTGTGCTCATGCTGTTTAAAATGCATGATTTCTATATTCTAACTGTGACTAAAGCTGCCATCTTTTTTATGGGAAGACGTTGATAGAGTCGTGTTGTGCGTCCTTGACTGCTTCTCCTCAGATACGATTTTGATACTCAGTACGCGTTTGTTGGTGATTATTCCGGACAGATCACCCTGCTGAAACTGGAGCAGAACACATGTGCAGTCATCACGACCCTCAAAGGACATGAAGGTAGGCTGTGTTATCACCCAACGGGTTCTCATCTAACTTAAGCACTGAAATTCAGTTCTCTTCATGGTTTCATGAGTGAGCGACTCTTCATTGTCTGTCAGATCAACTTGATGATTGGCTACGATCTGTTGGTTTTCAATTTGATGGGATTTAGAGAGAAAACTAAGAGAAGGTAGGGTTCAGTTTCATATTGTCCAAAAACCCTTCTAAATTGCTTGAATGGGTAATACTTTATTGTTTACCTTTTTTTTTTTTTTTTTTTTTTTTTTTTGTGGGTACCGGGGGGTCGACCTCAGGACCTCGCGCGCCAACAGGCACCCGTGCCGCTGAGCGATATCACTGGCCCCTTTTTCGTATGTGGGATCCGGGAGTCGAACTCGGGCCCTCGCGCTTGCAAGGCAGGCGCTTACGCCGCTGAGCCATCTCACCGGCCCTATTGTTTACCTTTTTAAGTTATTGTTTTCTTAAGATCTTTAAAATTCCTTATAAACAGTAAGACCTTTAGAAGAATTGTCATTATTGTTATCATTTAATCTGTCAGTTCGTAGGACATTAAGCAAAACCTCTTAGATCAGTACCATTAGAAGAAATATGTGGACTGGTTCAGCCTGATATTTAGGCAACACCCTAGCTAGGGACTAGGGGACATGAATTACTGGATGGAAATGTCTTTATTTCTCTAGTGCAGTGAGTGGACAGGGTTCCGTGGAGGGACTCTAAAAACTTATTGGCCACATTGGGTAACTTGCTGTGTACATAACGCATAATAAATTGTGTTCAATGAGCACTAAGCTATAATGCAAACAATTTGTCCTCAGGTCATAAAATCAAGTTCTGGCGTTAGTTAGAAGTTAGAAGCTTTGAGGCTATCTGGTTTAGATTGAGGAATTGAAGATTTGAAAGGATTAGTGATGGACCTATTTGTGACAATAGTATTTTAAGTGTAAAAACTTAAACGTGTGCTATACATTCTAGCTAGCTCATTTAGGTAAAATAGACTATATCAAATCAGGAGCATTGTAGGGGAAAAGGGGAGAACAGCAAGTTAGAATAGATTTGGGCCGAAAAGCAGCATCCCCTGAGGAAATGATGTTCCGTTTCTGACTCATCCTCTCATCATCTCCAGACCCTTCAGTCTCCTCTGGGTTACCAAAGGTGGGATGGGCTTTGTGACTACTTTGAGTTTTCATAGGGAAGAACACGTTTGTCTCCTCTTAGGCTCCAGCTGCAGTGTGTAGGGCATGGGATTAAGCAGTCAGAATCATGCAAACTTGACTCCTGAAGCTAATTGTAAAGAATATTTCTTTTTTTCATTTTTGTCTGGGGAGAGCTTATGAATATGATTTTATTAGTTTTTGTATACCTACAAAATTACCATTAGCTTGTGTAACTGGTTCAATTTTGTTTAGTTAATTAAAAATTTTTCCTAGGCAGATAATAATCAACGAACAATGTAAAGGTCCATCGAAAGAGAAATGTGTAGAAAAAAAGATTTCCTAGGATATCAAATTTGATAAGCCAGCCAAGATATAGAAGGAAATGTAAGGCTTGGATTCTTCCCTAAATTCTTTGGGCATAATTGTTTGGTTACCTGCAGGTAAACCAAGCATTTTCTGTGACATTTACTTTAACTGTTGGCATCTTAGGGTAAAATGCCTACAAGGTCCCTGAGACCGGAATAACCTGCATTTTCATCTTGTATAAAATAAGCATGGTGAACTACACTAACTTTCCTCAGAATATTAGTAGTAGGAACTTTTTTCTCCAATACCATTTTCTGAACTAACATTTCATGTATAGTTACTTTATAATTTATTAATGCAGAACAAGAAAAAAATGTCTTTATAAATCATTGTACATATTCCAAGTTGTTTGATACACAATCGAAAACCCTAATCTTACAGCTTTGGATAATGGATATTCTGGGTCCTTTCTGCGACTCGGGAGAAGGGTTTTAAAGGCTCGGCCAGTTCTAGTACACACTTCAGCTGTCAAATGTGCGTTTCTCGATGCAGAGTTACATTTAATCCACCCTCTCTCTCTCAAATCCACAGGTAGTGTTGCCTGCCTCTGGTGGGACCCTATTCAACGGTTACTGTTCTCCGGAGCATCTGACAACAGCATCATCATGTGGGACATTGGAGGCAGGAAAGGCCGGACACTCTTGCTTCAGGGCCACCAGTGCGTGACTTTTGGTGCAGTGGGGAAGGAATCTGAGTGTGTGGGGAGCCAGAAGGAAGCATTAGTATTTCGGTCCAGACTTTGTCCAAAACCGTCTTTTAAGACAGCAGTTTCATAAGGCTAATTTCACTTTTAATGCCTTTTTGTGGGTCCTGAATATCTGGTATTCGGCAGCAACCCCCCCCCCCGCAAAAAAATACGTACAGGTTTTCTTTCTCCTTGGTCCAAAGAGTGTTTGCCACCTTTCCCTGCAACGGAGTCACCATCTGTAATAACTGCTTAGGACAGGTGTGGGTTAGAGTGTGTGGCGAGGACTTCGGCCACACAGAGGGCATGTAATGCAGTACTAAGCTATTCTTAAACTGGGTGCCGAATCTTTTTTTTAATTCTAAAATGCATTGCATTAAGAAGTCATGCACAGTTTGACACAATCTTACTAATATCTGACCTTGTTGTACCTAAAGTCTTGCCTTCTTGAAAGGAGAAGGAGCACTCCCTTTACCGTTTTCCTTCCTTCCACATTGTTGATCAGGCTGTGGCCATTTACTGTACTCAAAATCAAGTTAAAATTTAGCCAAGGAAGGATTAGGTACACAAGTGCACAGCCTAGAATTGTTTCCTGGGCATCGTCTGGAGGAATGGTCTGACAGGCCTGCAGAAAGGGGGCAGATTTCTTTTACCCATCAGTACGTGGCTGTGTGCCATGTGTGCATGCATACATGAGTGTGTGTACACATGTGTGCATGCTACTGGTGTCATCTTCATGGTGCCTACTTATTCATATGGACTGTGTTCCAGTAAGAAAGTTACACCCCTGTTCTTTGTTTCTGAACGAGTAGGTAAATTTTGTGCATTCAAAAGAGAAATCATGGAGATTGTTTTAGAAAATGATAGTCCATGTTTTATCTCTGTCTCAAAATCCTGAATGACAGATTTGAAAGCAGTGGTGTTTATATTAGAAAAATTATAATTCTGTATAATAAGCCATAGGATGCCAAGTGGTTTGTGATATAATCCCATTTACCATACCAAATATTCAGTGATAAAATGCCACTTACCGACTTGAAGGAGGGAAGAGATTGGAGCTTCAGTGACGACAGTTCCTGTGTTTTTCTGCACTGAGACCTGTGTCTGTTTTGTGCCGTTCGCAGTGACAGGGTGCAGTCACTGTGTTACCTTCAGCTCACGAGGCAGCTGATCTCCTGCTCCTCGGACGGCGGCATTGCAGTGTGGAATATGGACGTTAGCAGAGAGGAGGTAAGAGGCCAGGGCAGGGCAGGGCTGATGAAGAGAAGCCCCGAGAACCTGGCTCCTCAGTTTCCCCCCGCATTGAACAGTCCCAGCTTGTCGTTCTTGCACCTGCCATTGTTGTCTGACGAGGTGTGTGTGTCATTTTGTACACATCCTCTCCCCGCCCGAGAACTTCTACCGATGAAAGCACTGTGTGCATCCAGACGGCATTCGGTCTCTGCCTCAGCCTTGAGAAGTACACTGGCAGCCTTGGGCAGACGGTCAGCCGCCTCGCAGGCCCAGGGATTGGGCTCTGTGGAGGCCTCTGAAGCCATCTCGTGGCCCCACAGCATTCCTATACAGAAGCCTGAGGGTGTGCCAGGGATGTCAGTGACATAGCAAGGCACTTGTTTTTCTGGGAAAACGTCTCCATTTCTCTGCTTTTATTTTCCACCTAGTTGGTGTTGTCATAGTGTTCTTTTCAGGCATCCTGATTTTTAACTGGGTTGGGTTAACTAGTTGTGAGTCTTTGTGTAGATAAGTGCTTTAATTTCTCTGAGTGTTCATTCCCTCTCCCATAAAGTGAAATTACTGAATTTCTGTTTCTTCAGATGCCACTGTAATGGGCTACATAATCTATTTATTTCTGAGTAATGCTGCAGTAAATATGCTTGACCTTGTCATTCTGTGATTCTTATTTATTTCAGGCAAATTTCTGAAAACAGACCTTGTTTGTATAGATCCTATCTATACAGTACATTCTTCAGACTATTTATAGATGTCAGCAGCTGGTATCTGGACAGGATTTCCATTCTGAGCTCTGCCAGTACTGTCACTGTCTTCTCAGTGGCCTCTAGAACCTGCGATGTTGGTACCTAAAACATTTATTCTAGAGAAGATTTAGAGTGTGAGAGTTAATGATTCACACTTTAAGAAACATTCATCAAGCACCTACAAGGTGGCCACACACTCTGGAAACAGGTGAAAATATACAATATATGGTTTAGTGGAGCTAACCATGGTGGCGCAAGCCTGTAATCCCAGCTGCTGCGGGTGAGGGCAGGTGAATCCCAAGTTCAAGACCAGCTTGTGGCACTCAGTGAAACTCTGTCTTAAAATAGAAAAAGAAAGGGCTGGTTATGTAGCCCAGTGGTAAAGTGCATGCCTAGTGTGAGTGAGGGCCTTAGTACCACATAAAAAAAAGGTCGATGCTGCATTAGGGTACATATTACCTTGTGTGATGTCACACAGTGTGTTCAGGGTGCTGTCCTTTTGGTCAGTGTGTAGTTTAGTGCCCTGTGCGCCATGACCGTGGGGACCGTGGATTATTCCAAACCTCTCTCTGGCCCTCGTGTATATGTCCACTTTGCATTGCCTCTGATTATTTGTGAGTCTGATTTTCAGTGAATAAACCTTCATTTTTAGTATGTTCCAGAAGAAATAATCAAAGAATAATCTGTTAAAAAGTAGTGATATGACTCATTTCCAGACTTTATGGCTACTGTGTTCTATATGTGAACATGGTTGCCCACAAGAAATGTAATACAGTGAAGGAAGTAGACTACGCTATGAATAATAAAATGCAGTTCATACTGATGGCTAGATTTTTTTTTTTTTTTTTTTTTTTTGTAGTAACCTCGCAAGACAAATGGGAGATAATTTCTCTTTTTTGATTTTCTAAAAATCTCTTGATAAGGTTTAAAGTAACTTGTTATTAACCATGTTCAACACTGGCTTGAGATTACAGAATTATAATAGTTTCTTTGCAAACATCTATTTGCAGTGTTTTGTATTTATCAGCTACTAGTTACATGTTCCAAGAAAGGAGAAGCAGAATGCTTCCTTCCAGGTTACATAATGGTGAACTGAGTTTGTACATCTGGGGGCAGGAAAAATAGTCCCATCAGTCAAGGTGCTTCCTGTGTGGGCGAATCACTTCCTTTTAGTCATTTGTGGAAGAGGTGGAGTAGAAGTGGTATCAAAAAGATGAATTATTTTTGGCAGTTTTTTTTTTTTCTAGCTGAGTAAATGTAGTACAAAGGAGAGCAGCTGTAATCTGTAAGGTTCTGACTCTGAATTAGGCTTCTGTACAATTTCTAGGACTTCCTTAACCAAAGACATAGAGGACTGACACCATATTCCCCAGCTCCATGGTTCTCGCTTAGAATTTCCAAGTCACTTGTGAAAACAGGCACAGCATACAAACGAGCAAGAAACAGTAATTATGGAGAACGAGTCGATAAAGAGAACTTGTGTTTCAGCAGTTTACAGAATGTGTAAAAGTTGATACATTAGTGAGTTTAGGTAAATGGCAGCAGTTAGTGATAATACAGAGATGGAATGACTCCGGTCGTATTATCTCTATGCACATCAGATGGAAAATGATTCACAAAGGTGAAACAGTCATTGCTTGATTAATATTCTCCTTTGTTCTTCTCAGTCCAAAACTTTTTCTCCTTAGGTAATAAGCACAGAGCAGAATGGCTTGTGATAGTTTATAGTTTAACACCAAATTCTGAGTAGTAAAAGAAATTAAGTTACTGGTACTTTCATATTAAAATATGTTCCAAAAGCCTATTTATTTCTTTTTTTTTTTTTTTTTTGTGGGTACTGGGGGGTCGACCTCAGGACCTCGCGCACCAGCAGGTGCCCGTGCCGCTGAGCGATATCACCGGCCCCTTTTTCGTATGTGGGTTCCGGGAGTCGAACTCGGGCCCTCGCGCTTGCCGGGCAGGTGCTTAAGCTGCTGAGCCATCTCACCGGCCCCCAAGCCTATTTATTTCTGATGCCTATTTTACTTTACCTCAAATTATTTCAAGTGTATTTTTTTCTTCCCTAGTGCCACTCTACCCTCTGGCTCAGTAAAATAATATTCTTTCCTTTTTTTTGGTACTAGGAATCGAACTCAGGTCCTCGTGCTTGCCAGGCAGGCGCTGTGCCACTGAGCTATATCCCCTGCCCAGTAGTAGTCTTTCGTCAGCCCTTACCCCCCCTGGAGCAGGAGCTCAGTTCTGCTGGCTGTCATACTGCACTCATGTTTGCAGAACCCCATGGTGAAGTAAATAGCACCACAAAAAACAGAATCAAAAGCAAGAGGGCCAATAATGTCATAAATGAGGGGCTAAAGGGAGAAAAATGCAGACTTTTTTTTTTTTAAAGAGAAAAAAAAACAAATCAAAAAAGAAGAAAATTTCAAAACAACATAATAGGAGGGTAACAATGGTTTAATGCATTACGTATTATTATCTTTAAGTTAGTTATTCAGGATACCAGATATTAGCATTCAATTGTCCAAACATTATTGGCACAAACCTTACTCTTCAATGACCTAAGTGAAATTGGTAGTGTATCTATCTTAACCATCTTAATATATATACAATTTTTTTTGCCTTTTCCTTCTTTCTTTTCCCTATTGCCCTATTCCAGTCTCTCTTTCCTTTTGACCAGTTTCTTTTTGATTCACCATGTCTATTGTACATTTTGGATCTTATTTACTCTTTCAGTTTCTCATACTAGAGAGACAATACGATGCTTACACATGTGTGTCTGGTTTATTTCACTTATGAGTATTTTCTCGAGTTGCATCCATTTACCTATAAAAGTCTCCAGTTTATCCTTCTTTATGGCTGAATAGTACTCCATTTTATAAAAATACCACATCTTTCTTATCCATTCCTCAGTTGATGGGCATTTGGGTTGTTTCCAAGATCTGGCTATTACAAATTCTGCTGCTATAAACATGGGTGCACATATATCGCTGTGGTATGATGTTTTTAATTCTTCTGGGAAGATACCCAGAAGGGGAATAGCTGGGTCAAATGGGACCTCCAACCCTAGTTTTCTGAGGAATCTCTACACTGATTTCCACAGTGGCTGTACCACTCGACACTCCCACCAACAGTGAAGAAGGGTTCCTTTTTCCCCACAGCCCCTCCAGCATTTGTTATTAGTTGATTTCTTAATAATAGCCATTCTTTCTGGGGTGAGATGGAATCTCAGTGTTGTTTTAATTTGCATCTCTCGAATGACTAGTGATGTTGCACATTTTTTTGTATATTTATTTGCCATTTGTATTTCTTCATCTGAGAAATATGTATTCAGATGCCCATTTTTGGAGTGGGTCTTTAAATTTGGGAGGTCTGATTTTTTTGATTTCTTTGTATGTTCTCGATAGTAGTCCTTTGTCTGAGGAACAGCTGGCAAACATTTTTTCCCACATTGTGGGTTGTCTCTTCACTCTGTTGGTGGTTTCTCTTGTGGTGCAAAAGCTTTTTAATAAGATGAGATCCCAGTTGCTGATTCTTTGTGATAGTTCCTGTGTGGTTGAGGTTTTAGTCATGAAGTCTTTGCCTACATCAATGTCTTCAAGGGTTTTACCTATCCTACCTTCCAGCAGATTTAATGTTTGTGTTTTAATATTTAGATCTCTGATCCATTTTGAATTAGGTTAGTGCATCGTGAAAGATATGGGTCTAGTTTTAATCTTTGGCATGTGCAGAGCCAGTTTTTCCAGACCATTTATTAAAGAGGCTATCTTTCTTCCAGTGAATGTGTTTGGCACCTTTGTCAAAGATAAGGTGGCTTAGTATGTCTGGGGTTGTTTCAGCATCTTCTAATCTGTTGCATTGGTCTTCAGGTCTGTTTTTTTGCCAGTACCACACTTTTTTTATCACAGTAGCTTTATAGTATAATTTCAAGTTGGGGATTGTGATGCCCCCTGCCTTGCCTTTGTTGCCCAGAATTGCCTTTGCTATTCTAGGTCTCTTCTGATTCCAAATGAATTTTAGGATTGTTTTCTCTAATTCTGTGAGATATGCTGTTGGAATTTTGATTGGAATTGCATTAAATCTGTATAACAATTTTGGAAGTATGGCCATTTTCACTATATTGGTTCTTCCTATCCAGGAGCAAGGGATATCTTTCCATTTTCTGATATCCTCTTCAATCTCCTTTTTCAGAGTACTATAGTTTTCAGTGTATAGGTCTTTTACATCCTTTGTGAGGTTGATTCTTAGGTATTTCATTTTTTTGGATGTTATTGTGAAAGGTGTTGTTTCCCTAATTTCTCTTTCAGTAAGTGTTATTTGTGTACAGAAAAGCTATTGATTTTTGAGAATTGACTTTGTATCCAGCTACACTACTGAATTTGCTTATTAAATCGAGCAATTTTTTATTGGAGTTTTTGGGGTCTTCTGTGTAGAGTATCAGGTCATCTGCAAATAATGATAATTTAACTTCTTCCTTTCCAATCATTATTCCCTTTATTTATTTCTCTTGTCTAATTGCTCTGGCTAAAGTTTCCAGGACTATGTTGAATAAGAGTGGGGACAGTGGACATCCTTGTCTTGTTCCTGATTTTAGAGAGAGAGCTTTCAGTTTTTGTCCATTTAGTATGATATTGGCTGTTGGTTTGTCATAGATAGCTTTTATCAGATTGAGATAAAAACCATCTATTCCAATTTTCTGTAGGGTTTTTATCATGAATAGGCGCTGGACTTTGTCAAAAGCTTTTTCTGCATCTATTGAGATGATCATATGATTTTTGTCTTTGGTTCTGTTAATATGGTATATTACATTTATTGATTTACGTATGTTGAACCATCCCTGCATCTCTGGGATGAATCCAACTTGGTCATGGTGTATAATCTTCTTGATGATTTGCTGCATTCTGTTTGCCAGTATCTTATTGAGGATTTTTGCATCTATGTTCATTAGGGAGATTGGCCTGTAGTTCTCTTTCTTAGTTGGGTCCTTCTCTGGTTTTGGTATCAGGGTAATGCTTGCTTCCAGGAATGAATTTGGGAGTATTGCTTCCCTTTCAATTTCATTAAAAAGTTTGAGAAGTATTGGTGTTAGGTCTTCTCTAAATTTCTTGTAGAATTCGGCAGTGAATCCATCAGGGCCTGGGCTTCTTTGTTGGGAGGTTTTTAATTATGTCTTCGATTTCATTGGTTGATATTGGTTTATTTAGGATTTTTATGTCTTCTTGATTCAGTTTTGGTAATTCATACGTATCTAGGAATCTGTCCATTTCTTCTGCATTTTCCATCTTATTAGAATATAAATTTTCAAAATAGGTATAGATGATCTTCTGGATTTCTGCAGGGTCGGTCGTGATATTGCCCTTTTCATTTTCAATTGCATGGATTTGAGTCTTTTCTTTTTTTAATAAGGTTGGATAAGGGTTTGTCAATCTTATTTATTCTGTCAAAGAACCAACTCTTTGATTCATTGATTCTTTGTGTATCTTTTTTAGTCTCCAATACGTTAATATCTGCTCTGATCTTTATAATTTCCTCCCTTGTATGAGCTTTTGACTTAGCCTGCTCTTCTTTTTCTAGAAGTTTGAGGTTCACCATTAAGTTGTTTATTTGCACTTGCTCTATTTTCCTGATATAGGAATTTAATGCTATAAATTTCCCTCCTAGGACTGCTTTCATTGTATCCCATAAGTTCCGGTATATTGTACTGTCATTATCATTCAGTTGTAGAAAATGTCTCATTTCTTCTTTAATTTCATCTGTGACCCATTGGTTGTTCAGGAGGGTGCTGTTTAATTTCCATGTGTTTGGGAAGTTCTTGTGATTTCTTTTGCCATTGATTTCTAATTTCATTGCACTATGGCCTGATAATATGCATGGGATAATTTCAATTCCTTTGCATTTACTTAAGCATGTTTTATGAGCTAGTATGTGGTCTATCTTGGAGAACATCCCGTGTGCAGCTGAGAAGAATGTGTATTCTGATGTTGCGGGGTGGAACACTCTGTAGACATCTACTAAGTCCATTTGTTCGAAAGTTTGGTTCAGTTCTAATATTTCATTATTGATTTTTTGTCTAGTTGATCTGTCTTTTTGTGACAGTGGAGTATTGAGATCCCCCAATATAATTGTATTAGTGCTTATTTGATTTTTCATGTCCTTTAATACTTGTTTTATATAATTGCATGCACTGGTATTTGTTGCATATATATTTGTGATCGTTATCTCTTCCTCTTGGATTGTTCCCTTTACAAGGATGTAGTGACCGTCATTATCTCTCTGAATCATTCCTGGTTTGAAATTCACTTTTTCTGCAAAAAGAATAGCTACCCCTGCTTTTTTCTGGGTTCCTGTTGCATGGAGTATTGTTTTCCATCCTTTGACTTTCAGTCTATGAATTTTTCTAAATTAAATGTGTTTCTTGTATACAGCATATTGTTGGATCTTGCTTCTTTATCCATTTTGCCAGTCTGTGCCTTTTGATTGGTGAATTGAGACCATTAACATTGATGGTTAAAACTGATATGTATTTAGTTATACCTGTCATGTTATTTTCCTGTTGTTGGTTCCCCCTCTTTTTTTTCCCCCCTCCCTCTGTTTAGTTATCTGCCCTGCCTGGTGGATTTCTTCTGTTGGGGTTCCTGGAGTTGTAGTCCTTGTTATCTCCTTCTAGAATGTGTTTCAGAACATTTTGGAGTGCTGGTTTGATGGTCATAAATTTTCTCAGATGTTCTTTGTCCTGGAAGTATTTTATTTCTCCATCAATTTTGAAAGATAGTTTTGCGGGGTACATGAATCTGGGTTGAAAGTTATTTTTCTTTAGAGCTTGAAATACGTCATTCCAAGCTCTTCTTGCCTTGAGGGTTTGTGCTGAAAAGTCAGCTGTGATTCTGATGGGTTTTCCTTTATAGGTGATTTGTCTCTTCTCCCTAACAGCTTTTAAGATTCTGCCCTTCTGTTGAATTTCTGGGATCTTGACTATGATATGTCTGGCTGAAGTTTTTTTTTTTGATCATGTCTAGTTGGAGTTCTAAAAGCCTGTTTTATATGGGGGTCAAATTCTTTTTCTCTCCCAGGGAAGTTCTCCCTGATAATTTCTGTTAACAAGGTTTTAATGTCATTGATGCTATCTCCTGCTTTTTCATTTATTCCAATTATTCTTAAGTTGTTTATCTTTGAGTCATCTAGCAGCTGCTGAATTGATTTTTCATGGTCCCTTGCTGTTTTTAAGAATTCTTCCTTTTCATGATCACTCATTGCAAGCCTGTCTTCTATATCTGAGATCCTGTCCTCACATTGGCTTAATCTGCTACAAATACTTTCAATGGAATTTTTGTTCTCCTGGATATCTGTTTGAATCTGCCTTATGGATTCCATTTCTTTCCTATGCTGAGCATTCATGTTTTCTATAATTTTCTTAAGCTCATCTATTTTTTTGTCTGTATCAGCTATAGTGTCCTTAAGCATGGTCTTCATTGTGGACATTATCTCTGCAGTTATCGGTGAAATTATTTCTGTTTTAATTTTTTCCAGAGCCTCATTCAGTTGCTTTGTTGTTACCCCTTCAGATAGGCCAGGTGGGTGGCTTTCAGATTGTCCCACCTGATTGCCCTCTAGGTTTGCCTTTGGTGAATTGGATGTGTGGGGTTGCATCTTGTTTAAGTGTCGTCTCATTTTCTTTTCTTTCTTTAGTTTAATTCTTGGGGTGATGTTTGTAAATTACCTATGGTAGGTTACTTTATTGCTAGTGTTCAAGATCCTTAGGAGATGACTACTTCTCTGCAGTATCTTCCAAGTGAAGCTTGTTTTTGGGTTTTGAGCCTGCTGCCAGATCCTACCTCTTCAATTTGTTGGATATGTGAAGTTGCTACCTGTTTGGCCCAGTCCTTGGTTCTTTGGTACTGGGCCACTGTATTTTCTGTGTCCCTTAGTCAATTTCAATCATAAAATATCAGGAAGGAAAACTGTTTAGAACAATTATTTCACATTTTGCTATAATGGTACCTAAAGCATCAAACACAGCCTAGAAAATAACAGACTGAGCTAACCAGTTATGTGCCACTTTTAACCATATAAAGTAGAGTTGCGGTTATATAACAAAATCTAAAACACAACAGAAAAATTATATGCAGTATACAAGTTCTTAATATGTCAATTTTTCCCTCAGGAGTTTAAATTTAAAATGAGTTAAGGAGGAAATAGAGTATTGGGAGAAGAGGAAGGAATTAGATGTAAGGTTAGAGGACCAAGAGGGATCCCACTAACATTGGGAAACTGGTGCAGAGGACTGGTGGGAAAAAGAGAAGGAAGGGATAAAAGGAAGAACAGATCACAACCACAATCACAAAGAGGTTAGAGGCGCTGTTTACACTCATATAAAATCCAGAGAGAATAATGAAGGGAGGAGCAAATAGACAAACAGAAACAAAAATGAAGACAAAAACAACAAAACAGACAAAACAAATGTAAAACCCCTCCAAAAAAAGAGAAAAAACCCTTCACCAGAACAAAAAACAAATGAGAGAGAAAAAAAAAAAAAATCAGTTCCGGGTGTTGACTCTGCTCTAGGCAGGCACCTTGTGGTGACAGAGCCCTGTTCCGTCCCTGCAAGCCAGGAGCGGCCCTTTGGCGGGCGGTGAGCAGAAGCGCGTACTTTGCGGCGGAGACCGGTCTCCTTGGCCCGCCGCCCTCAGCGCACTTTCCCTGGGCCTGAGAGCCAGGCGCGCGCCGCGCTGTCCCGAGTGCGAGTCCCGAGCTCTGTGTTTTCGCGCCGCTCTGAGTTTCGCCGCACCCCCCACAATGGCGCCCGGCCAGTCGCGCTCTGGCGCGGGACAGCTGCGCCCGAGAGACACTCACCGCCGGCCAGCGCAGTCCTCCGCCGCTCCCCTGCCCGGCCGCTGTCTCGCGATCCTCCGCAGGGGCTCCCCGGCGCCGGCTGTCCCCGCGTGTCCACGCATTTGAGCTTCTGCCGCGCTGCGGTTCCTGGGACAGGGAGAAGGCGCCGCGGTCTCCTCCTCCTTCCTTGTTGAAAGTCCCCTTCACTGGCGCCCGCGTCCGGAACTGCGCTTCAGAACTTTGCTGGGTCCAAGGGAGGCACCTCCCTCCTTCCTGCGCTCTCCCGGTCACTGTATTCCCGTGGTCCAACGGCAACTTTTGGAGAGTTTCGCTGCCTGCTTCTTACACATCTGCCATCTTTTTCCCGAGCCTCCAGACTTTTCATTCAAGGATTTCTCTGTTTTCATTCTGCCCACCCCTCTGCAAATTCAGAAGTGTTTACTTCCCCTTCTATTTCAGTTGAGGGCCAGATTTCTGAATTCTAGATAACTAAAGTTTTTTTTTTTTAATTTTATTATAAAGTGATATTTAATAGAAAGTGTACAGCCCAGGAAAATAGAAAATTTAGCATATTAACGGTAGATGAAAGAGCAGTGAATGTCTGGAGCAACGAGGAATAAGTGGAGGTTCATAAATCAGAGTTTTTTGGTTTCGTTTGGTTTTGTGCTGCTGGGGATCAAACCCAGGAGTTTGTACCTGCTAGACAAGTGTCCTCCCACATAGCTGCACCCCCAAGCCTTCGGGGCTCTCTTCAGACTTCACATTTTGGAATAGTAAATGGAGCACTGCGTTTCCTGCTGTTAGTGTGGGACGTACAGGGTGGAAGAGACTTTGATTTACCATTCTCTTTGCATCAGAGCCCTCACAGGGTCCCCTTCAAACACTGTGGTCTTCACTGGGGTTGCTTGAAGAAAGCTGCAGTGCGGGCTCTGCGTGCTGATTTTCCCAGCGTGTGGCCCTGGTTTGTAGGATTTACACTTGACCGGTCCCCAGCACTGGACTGGAGGGGGTGCCTGCATTCCTCCCCTGCAGTTAAATGTCCCCATGCTGTTGGCAGCACAGCCCACCTGAGGGACACCTCTTTCTGAGGGACATTGTTCTCACACAGGAGTCCCAAGCCCCACCAGCCTCTGTGTCCACTGTTGTGCAGGTCATGGAAGTTGAAGTAATTCTGTGTCAGAATGACACAGATTCCTTCCATAGGTACATACATCTCCATCACTCTTTGTTTCCTCTCTCCTCGATTCCACCAGCTCCCCAGTATTTAAACACTGGAGGAGACCTGTCTTCCATCTCACCCTGCTTTAGTCTATTTGGGAATATCTTAACACCCCCTGCCCCAACCACAACCTTTCTAGTCGCTGTCATGTGTAGAAATGTTTCTCGTGACATATCTGAAGAAACAGGAATGCCCAAAGTTTTGATGCAATAGGAAATGAAATAAAGAACTAGGGGAACCCATTCTTTAAATCAAAACTCCCATAGAATTTCTATAAACCACCCCATCTCTCATGCATATTTCCTAAGGGTCATTGTCATTTGGAAATTCTGTGATTCTGTCATCACTGTGTCCTGTTAGAAGATGCATTTTTCTTGAGAGTTAACTTTCAGAAAAAAATTTCTCCATGATCTTTGCCTGGATTGATTTGTAGAAAATAGTATTTCCTACAATATTTATTATACCTATATAACATCAAATGGTTGGAGTTAATATTTTAAAGGATATCTTAAAATCAGGTACTACAATTAATACTTTTTTTTTTAGAAAAGTATTTTCTGAGTTCCTAGTAAGGTAAATTTAACACTTTGATTCCTGTTTCAACAAAAATACATATCAGGCCATGGTTGTGTGAAGATGGATGAGGCCAGCAGATAGCTGACTGGTCCCTGTAGGGGAGGAATCCCAGAGTGCCTTGCGCAGGGAGCTGCAGGAAGCTGTGTGGCTCACAGGATGAAGGGACCTCTGACTGACTGATGCCCCCAGCAACTAGGGTGTCATGTTTGTCAGATCTGTTAGTCACCTGAAAGCCTGCAAGCCTTCCTGGGTGGTATTTTACTAGACTCTGCAAGAAATGGATTTTTATTCAACTGGATATAGATTTCAAAAACTTGAGCATTAAAAAAAGAAAAAGACAACCCTTAAAATAAACTTGAGTCATCCCTCTCATCTCCTGTAAGCAGTGCTTAAATTGTAATAATTATGCAAAACACAAACATAATACTGATTGTGACAACAGATTGAAATACACTGTGAAAGGAAAGGGAAGTAGTAACCCCAGCAAGTTCTAGAACTCTTGTATTCATTTCTGAAACACCAGTGTAAACATACCTGTGTGGTGATGCTGGCTTTAACTTTCTCCTCCCAGGCTCCTCAGTGGTTGGAAAGTGATTCTTGTCAGAAATGTGAGCAGCCCTTTTTCTGGAACATAAAGCAGATGTGGGACACGAAGACCCTGGGTTTGAGACAGGTGAGTTGCCAACGTTAAATCATGACTGGATTGCTGGTGTATTTCATTATTTGTATGTGTGGTCAATCTGACTCTTTCTTTAAATCTCACTCTGTTCTTGCAAATTGGGTTAATTCCTGTTTTTAATGTCCCTATCATGATGTGACTGACAGTGAGCTCAGCCTTTCCTAGGACCACCAAGACTTGCTACCTAACTGTTCCCTTGCTGCTCCTGCACATGAAAAGTGGGGATCCATGGAAGATCCTGAGAACCTGCTTTTAAATCAATAAGAGATCTTTTCAGCATAAACTATTAACTTATTATAGTTAACATTTCATACCAGCCAAGTATAAAATTAGAATAGGGGCATACAAGTATATCCCATATGTTGTTACAGATAAAAAGTAACAATTTAGTCCTCACTGGGATACTCTGACCTCATTGATTATGGAGTATTCCAAATTGTTCTGGTAAAAGTACATCTGGAACACTTTTATTAAGTATGATTTGAGTACCATTTTTTATTATTTAAATTAAAGAAAAATACTCCCCTAGCCTATAAATTTCAGAGGTACTCATAGCATGAGGTATTCATGAAATACTGAAGTCTACCACAAAACATATTTCTGCAGCAGCCTGAAGGTAGCCCCTCACTAGGGTGAATATGAATTTGTTTAGGTAAGTAAGAGAATGCTGGTTTTATTCTTTTTATTACTGGTTGCAGCTCTGTGAGGGATTAGCCTACAATTTGTGTGTGTTAATAAACTTTCTCTGACTTTACTCACAAAGCTGCTCTACAGTAAGGTCTAATATGAGACTGGCAGCCAATGCAGGAATTATTTTAGTGCTTATAACATTCTAATGCTCTGAAATAGCACCTGAATTTTGTCACTAGCTAAGTTCTCACAATGCATGTCTAGTGGCAAATAGTATGTTGTAATTGGTGAGTAATGTATTCCTTGCTTCCAAGGGAAACACAAAGTGGGGAATTTCACTCTCATGCATTAACAACTAATAGAAAAGAAAGAAAAGGTGCTGGTCACTAAACTTTTAGTAGTAAAGAATATGTCAGAATCAGTAATAATAATTGGGTTGTTTTGGAATGTTCTTGAGGCTATTTCCTGAATCACAATTTGGGAGATTAAAAACACAAAACTTATGGATACTATTTGCTTTAGTGACTTTCTCATTGCTGGAAGAAAATACCCTATACCTACAAGTTAAAGGAAAAAAGGTTCACTTTAGCTCATCATTTGTAGAGGTTTTAGTCCTTAGTTGGCTGATCTCCCAGAGGAAAAACTATTCATAGTATGGCAGGCAGGAAGCAATAAGACTTCTTCTTTCCCTTTTTATTCCATCCAGGTTGCAAGCCTATTGGTTGGTGCCACCCATGCCCAGGGTGGGTGTTCCCTCTTGAATAAATCCATCACCCAGAACTGTGCTAAACCAATCAGCGGACTTAGCCAGTCTCACATACCTGTGATCTAGTATCACACACCCGTGCTCCAGTTGCTCCTAAAAGCTCCACTTACAAGCACATTAGGCTTTAAGGAACGTCTACATAACAAGCCATAACAGTTTTCTTAGCGAAGGCATATTACGTGTACAATTTATTTTAAAACTTTTCTTTGAATGGAGGGGATTTTCCTTCCTGAAATCGATAGTGATTAGGCTCCCAAATGAATTTGAACTTGATCTTAATCTTGTTAACGTGTAGCCCAATAATATAAAAGCGTAAAAAGCAGTATTTGACCAATAAAGCAAGATTGGTGTTGAAACTATCTGAGTGTTAATCCATTGAATTGGGGTGATTATGATTCAAGGCATATCTTCCCCACTCCTGTCCCCCAACTTTAAAGGGAAGCCATGTGCCTTAGAGCAAAGGCTAAACCCTGTTTTCCTCCTCTGGTCGTCTGGAAGCATCACTGCCGGAAGTGCGGGCGGGCCGTGTGCGGAAAGTGCAGCAGCAAGCGCTCCAGCTACCCGGTCATGGGCTTCGAGTTCCAGGTGCGAGTGTGCGACTCATGCTATGACTCCATCAGAGACGAAGAGTGAGTGCTCGCGCGTCTGTCTTACTGCATCTTACTCCCTCTGCCTAACGAGTTTCTTAAAAATAAATAAATCGGGCCGGTGAGACGGCTCAGCGGCTTAAGCGCCTGCCTTGTAAGCGCGAAGGCCCGAGTTCGACTCCCGGATCCCACATACGAAAAAGGGGCCGGTGATATCGCTCAGCGGCACGGGTGCCTGTTGGCGCGCGAGGTCCTGAGGTCGTCCCCCCGGTACCCACAAAAAAAAAAAAAATAATAAATAAATAAATAAATCATAAATTAATTTTAAAAAGGGTTCCTTAGATATAAACAGCTCAAGAAATGATACAGGTAGATTTCTCCCCACGTGTTTGTCCCTTGTGAATTTCATAAAACATTTCCATAGAGAAGATCCTGGCCTCGATTTGTGACTTACAACCACTGTTGTTCTTCTTAAGCTGCCCTTCTGGCTGGGACAGACTTTTGTTGAGCACTGGGAAGAATGCTGCGACCCACCGGCAGCTGCTGGGGCATTCCTGAGCCCCACACCCCACAGGGTTCCAGGCAGGGACAAGTCCACCACGCGTAGATGGCCATGGTTGAGCTGACTGTGTGGGAAGACATCTGTCTACACATGCATCGAATTTAATTACAGGGGGAACTCAACAAGGACCAGTGCTCGCTCTTCCACAAATATCTGACGTAACAATCTGTCACAATGCTTTGTGTGTAAGACACATCTGTCTACACATCCCACTCTGCCCTGACCCAGGCCAATCCGTTAGGACTGGACCACCATTCTCTTTCTTCTCACTGAATCATTTAGTCACAGACTGGCCAGCCTTGCTTGGCAGAGGCCTGCAGTGGCAAGCTGGTCCGTCACCACTGGTGTTGGTCAATGAGCTGGTGATGGGAGGGAGGACTCCTGGGCTGCAGAGCAGCGTTAGTGCCAGTCCCCGGAGAGGCTGCTGCTGTGGATGGCAGAGGGGCTTCAGGGATCCTGTAGCTTTCTGATGCGTGTTTTGCCCATGCCATATGATCTCATTCTATGCAGTTCCTCTGTGCAGTTCTACTTAAAAGCCTTGTGTGGTTTTGGTTTTGTTTTTTTGAGACAGGGTCTTGCTATGTACTTCAGACTGGCCTTGGACTTGGCGGTGAACCTCCTGCCTCAGCCTCCCAAGTGCTGGGATTACAGGCATGAGCAAAGCCTTGTGTTTTTGTTTTGATTTTGTTTTTTGGGGGTTTTTTTTGGAGACAGGGTCTCACCATGTAGTTCAGGCTGTCCTTGAACTCACTGTGTAGCCCAGGCTGGCCTCAAATTCATGATGATCCTCCTGCCTCAGCTTCCCGAGTGCTGGCATTACAGGCCTGTGCCACAATCCCCAGCTAAGCCTTATGTTTTCATATGTCAGCTTTTCTTAAAAAAAAAAAAAACAAAAAAAACAAAAAACAGAAATCAACCAGGCTTGGCATGCCTGTCACTCCAGCACTCTGGGAGGCTGAGGCAAGAGGGGCACAAGTTTGAACCCAGTCTGGGCAACTTAGTGACTTAGCCCCTGTCTCAAAAAATAGAATAAAATAAAGAGATGTAGTTCAGTGCATGGAGCTTGGGTTCAATCTTAGTAACATTAAAAAAAATTACTTATATTGAGTGCCTTATAAACCTTGCTTTCTGTCATCTTTTCAAAATTAAAAGTTACTGATTTTTTTGTTTTGTTTTGTTTTTTTGAGACTGGGTCTTGCTATGTAAAGTAGTCTGGCCTCGAACTCATGGTGATCTTCCTGCCTCAGCCACCCAAGTGCTGGGATTACAGGCATGTGCCACCATGCCCAGCTATAGCTATGTTTTTGAAACCTATTTTAACACTATTATTGTAAGAATTTATGTTGCTTAAAAAAAAAAAAAAAAAAAAAAAAAACACCTTTTCTCTTAGCTCCAGGTACAGTGAGGTGAGTTTCATTGATCTCTTCTCTGTTTGTTAGTCGGACTTCTCTAGCAACCTTTCACGAAGGAAAACACAACATTTCGCACATGTCCATGGACATCGCCAGGGGACTGATGGTGACGTGTGGGACCGACCGTGTAGTAAAGGTGAGCTGGCTGCCCGTTTTGCTTGGCGCTGCAGGGGAGATCGCTCCGTTGTCGTGCTCAGTGGGCTTAGGCGCTTCTGACTGGCAGGCTTGCCTTCCCTTTCATACACAGCCTGTTGCCAGTTTGAAACCCGGAGTGACAGGCTTCATGCCCGTGAATTTCCACTCCGAGTGGCAGGAATCTCGGCAGTGTTTCCCTGTGCCCTGGTGGTCTTCGGAATGAACTGACGAGGGCCTGGCACCCCTTAGATCCTGCGGGGGCTGAGCTGGCCCGGGGTTTCCCACTGCCCTCTGGCTTGGCACTTCCCTGACCCCTGACTCTTATAATCCGGGAGAGACAGCATCCTAACTGTACGGAATGACCACACATTTTTTCATGAAATCTCTGAAACCACCAACACAAATTGAAAGGAAATATTTTATACGTAGTACCCCTCTTTTTTTGTTGTTTTTTTTGTTTTGTTTTGTTTATTTGAGACAGGGTCTTGCTCTGTAGTCCAGGCTGGCCTTGAACTCACTGTGTAGCCTAGGCGGCCTCGAATTCGCGGCAGTCCTGCCTCAGCCTCCTGATTGCTAGGATTACAGGCGTGCGCCACCACACCCAGCACTAGTACCCCTCTTGAAATGTGAAACTGTGAAATATATTCCTAGTGGCCTTTTTTTTTTTTTAATTTATAGTAAAACATTACTATGACGTTATTTTCAGGCATTGAGACACTACAGTATGAGCCTTTCTCCTGTTCTGTTGAACCGGATTGTTTTATTACAGTGTCAGCCTCAGGGAGGTTTTGTAGTGAACAGAGAGAATGAGAGAACTGGTCATTTGATAGCTTTTCAGGGTCGGCAGAAGTAAAGTGCTGACTCCTGCTGTCGGACCCGTGCTCACCGCTGCCTTCTCTGTGTCTGTTTCCCTCGTAGATCTGGGACATGATGCCGGTGGTGGGCTGCAGTCTGGCGACTGGATTTACTCCACACTGATCTGGCAGCCGGTGACGTCCACACCTTACAAACAGTGGCCTCCACCTGGTGAAACCCTTCCCGTGTAGCTCCACGGCCACTGTCACGTGAAGGGACAGTAGCTACTTAAAAACAGTTTTCTAAAGAAAACAATGTAAAGGAAATCATCTGTGGGAACAAATACGGAAAAGGTCTATGGCGGTTCTCTGACTTCATTGAAACTTCCTCCTGACCAGGGAGCTCGAGAGTCATCTAGCCGGTGGGAGTTTTAGAGGAGAAAGAATTGAACAGAAAGTTGATGTTGAGCAGTCTCCTGATGCGCCCCGAACACAAACGCAGGTCTGCTCTGACCAGCAGGTCTCCTGCAAGCGCAGCGGCTCCCTGCTGTCAGAGCAGGAGCTGGAGGAAGGAGGAAGTGGAGAAACCAGAGTCCGCCCTCCCTGCTGGCAGCGGGAGCTGTGGTCTGCACTTCACCATACCTGCTTTCTTCAGGTAGTGCCATGATCCGCACGTAGCATTTGGTCCATTTCAGTTGCTTCCTTTCCGGGAAAACCTTGCCATGTGCCACAAGCAAACCTTCGCAGTTGTCTTGACGTCAGTTGTGAAACTTCTGTGACAACCAAGTCAGTCCACGTCCTTCCCTTTCCCCAAGTGTGCTCCGAGGATGCTTTTCTATGGTGCTGCTAACACGAGAGTCATGTGACATGTTCTCACTGCAGCTAGGGACGACTAATGGAGAAGCCAGCTGCCAGCCTGCAGGGACTGGGACGTGGTCAGTCTGTCCCACGGAACATGCAGCCCTCCTGACAGACACGTTCTGTCCGTAGTGCCAAGATGAGCTCCTGAGATATGTGGCAATTTAATATCATCCTCAGAAAAATACCCCAAAGCTTCTAAATGATGCTGACTTTTAGTTGGAATGGGTGTTACTCACATTTTATAGGAGGAAACTGGTGGCCAGAGCTGTGATCATCACTCAGGTCTTGTACAGTAATTCCTAACTTGTGAATCCCTGTCATCACAACTAGCAAAAGTTGTTTTAAAGCTTTGAACCAGAGTACTGGGATGAGGCAGAGGTTAAGGAATGGAGAGCCTGTCTTTTAATACGAAAATATTTATCTCTGTGTTTGAACAGTGGCACCTGTATCAATTCTTTTGGGGCTGTGGAAACGAGCATTGAAGGACCTACTTTTTTAAAAAGGGCAAATACAAAAATAGGAATGGTATCTTTCTAATGTCTTACTAATGAATATTGATTTAAAAAAGCTGCGCCACTGTGTTGGGGTTATACTAAGACAACATGGTCATTCCGTATGATCAAACTAAGGGACAATCTGGTTTATAACCATGGCTTACAGGGATAGGAAGGTTTATGACAGGCAGTTCAACTAAGATGTCTTACTGGCCATGTGACACAAGTGATAAAGTCGGTGAGGCACACCATATTCTAGAATCATCTATGTAAAAGCTGATTGTCTTCAGAATGGAGCTGGAAGGGTTTTGTTGCTCCTTTACTTTTTTGTGTTATCAGCTTGAATAATTAATAATTCTTCATGAACTATATATTACTTAACATAATTGGGAAGACAAATTGAATGATGGTGACTTTTAAACCATAATGTTTAATGTTCAACTTCGTATATTAACTTTCATTCAGCTAATGGTTTGGTCCATACAAAAGTGCTATCCTGGGATCGTAAGTCCTGAAAGGAAAACAGAGTGTGAGCCAGTCCTTGCCCCGTGGAAGAGTGCTGAGCTATGGTTTTGTTTTCCTGTAACTCCTGTCAAATGTGACTCTTTAATGTCTGTGGAAAATTGAACGGAATATCACAGCTGCTGAGAATAGTGCATAGCTTTCAGATATTTTTATTTTAAAATGTTCTTGATCAAAACCTCTGTTTTCCATAGAGGGTATAATAGTTGTTTCAGGCCTTTTACAGAGTTAATGTAAGTCAAGGGGGAAATTTATATTTAAGGAAGAATTGGAGCGAGGTACCTTAGAAAAGGAAAGGAGAATATTTCAGTGTAGATTGCTCTCCACCTATGCCTGCGATCACTTTTCTTTTCAGAAACGTGCCAGGCTTATCTTGTTTCTGTCACACATTAGGCAGCAAGTGGATTAGTATTTTTTATAGAAGTAGGCAAAAATTATTTTCTCAATTATACCAATGAGGCATACAAGGAAGGTACAGATAGACTCATAGCGATTGCCTTATTTTGACTGTTTCTCATGAACAGGTCACGTAAGATGGTTCAAGTGACAGTTTACTGTCCTTTCCTTGCCTCAATCTTCAAGCTAATTTGTATGAATATGGATTAAGAAGAACAGAATATTAGAGAAGATCCTTGTATTTAGCTCTTGTATGTATGTGGTAAGGCAATGCCAGTTCCTCACTATCAACACGTTTTAAAATTGTCCTTTATTAGTCCAAGTGATAGCAATACCCCAGTAGCATTAAATAGAAACAAATTATTATCATTATACTGTATTGTGAATCTCTGTTTACTACACCCTAGTTCTGTCTTGCTCCCTGGAGGATATAAGCAGAAAATAATGTATTGCTTTAGAACATACTACTTGGTTCTCTTCCCTCAGCAAGTTTGTTAGTACCTATATTTTTTAAACTGTTGAATCTGACCCAAATACGTAATGTGTACCATAGCAGCACAGACCCAAGGTGATATTTTCTAAAAGCAATTTTCTTAAAAGTACTTTCTACTTCCATTACTGAATCTGGTATCTCCTAAAAATTAAGCCAGTTACTATTAATGATAAACGGTCTGCTCATTATCAAAGTGAGGTTTAACAAGTAAGTTAAACATGCTATATGTATTCAAGTGTCTATTGCTCAGTTGTTAATTTTGAGCAGATTATTGAATGCCTCTATTTTCTGTAGTTTCCTATACAATAACTCTTTGAGTAAGCTGAAGTTTAATTGTACAGCACATTTGTAGTAGAATACAAATAAAGTGTTTTTCTCTACAGCCTTTTTTGACTCGGAAGCAAAGGACGATGTCAACTAGTACACTTCATTTTTACACTAGCTACATTTCTATGAGATATAATGCCCTGTGTATCCCGGAGAGGCTAGAAAACTTTGTTCTTTGCTCCTATTCGTGGGTGCATTTTTGTGGGGGGGTTTTGGGGAATATGCATACAATAAAATATTCCTTGCTTATTGCTGTGCTGCTTAATTTAGCTTTTCTTATGTTTGATCTAGACATAGGGTGGTAATAGTATCCATCAGTCATTTCTTTGGCACCTTCTGTGTGCTGGATGCTTTACCCGAGTCGTCTCATTCAATCTTGGCAATGCTCTGCAAGGCATTATTTCCATTTACATTTCACAGATGAGAAGACCAGACAGATTCTGTCTGTCTGTCCATTGGTCTGACATAAGCACAGGCCTCCTCCACCTGCTCGGCCTCCCCACGCTCAGCGCGTCCTGGTCTGCGTGTGAGCAGGGGGTACCGAGAGCTCTCTCAGAGAGGCCTGTGTGGGACATCAGTCACCATAGCGCAGGATGCTGGGGCCCTCGGGCTGCCCAGAGCTGCAGGGGTCACTTAGCTCCTCTCCTCCCCGTCAGCAGCTCAGGCTTGTGATTCAGGACTAACTGATTCAGACGCAAAACCGATTTCTCGGTGAACACAATGAGATTAACTTAGCCAATCAGTTACTGAATGTTTTTCAAAAATAGTTATGGCTTGCTTTCAGCATCAAATTTTTTTTTTTTTTTTGTGGGTACCGGGGGTCGACCTCAGGAGCTGGCGCGCCAGCAGGCGCCCGTGCCGCTGAGCGATATCACCGGCCCTTTTTCCGTATGTGGGTTTCCGGAGTTGAACTCGGGCCCTCGTGCTTGCCAGGCAGGCGCTTAAGCCACTGAGCCATCTCACCGGCCCTCAAAATATTTTTTGTAATAAAAAGGAAAAAGAAAATAAGATACAACCAAATAATATGAAGGAAGGTTTTTTTTTTTTAAAGCTCTTAATCCTACCACTCAGAGAAAACATCATTAAACTTACACTGTATATCTTTCTGATGTTTTTAAAAATACATACATAACACACACCTGTAGATCATTGTAATGGGTGTGCACTTATTTTTCTACTTGGTACATTATTCATAGTTTACTCATGTTAAGAAATACATCTCCATGTTAATATTTTCATTGCTGCATGGTTGTAGGGCAAAATGGCTGTGTGCTTTCGGGGCTCTCTCGCATCGTGTATCTCCAGCACTTTGAGGTCATTAGACTTGGGATCAGCTTGGCAGTTGCGGTAGGGACAGAAGCCTCATTGCTGGCAAGAGACTGCCGTGACAGTTCTCCCGTGGAGGTCGTGGAGCATCTGCAGAGAGAAGAATGACGACGAACCGTCCTGCGGAACACAGCTGTCTTAGACCTGCGGTGAGCTGAGCACAAGCGGGAGATAAGTCCTCGTGTTAATCCGCCGAGATAGCGGGGAGCGTGTTGGAGCAGGGGAGGGTAGCTGGGGGGCGGGTGTCAACTACAGCCTGACGCAGCCGGTTTGTATAGCAGTATTCTACTTTTCATCATGAAATAAACCATTGCTTTTTTACCAGCCCTGTGTTGCAGTTAGATTATATAGGTTGAATATACCTTATCTAAAATGCTTGGGATCAGAAGAGATACCAGATTCTGGAATGTTGTGGATTCTGGAATGTTTGTATAGACTTTACCAATTAAGTATACCTAATCCTGAAGTCTGCCAGAGTTTGAAACTTTTTGAATGCTGACATGGCACTTTTGGATCATTCCAGATTTTGGATTTCTAGATTAGGGGTGTTCAACTTGCGTATGTTTAGATTATTTACTTATTTATTTCTTCGGAGACAGGGTCTTACTATGTAATCCAGGCTCGAACTCACTATGTAGCTCAGGTTAACCTTGGACTCTTGATCCTTCTGCCTCAGCCTCCCAAGTGCTAGAATTACAGGGATGCACCACCATGCCCAGCTTTTTTAGCATTTTAATTAAAACAAAATATTTAAGACATTAAGCACAACATGTTAGTATGTCCATCTTTGTCCGTTTTTACTTAAATTCTTAAAAATAGGAATTGGGGGCCGGTGATACCACTCAGCAACACGGGCACCTGCTGGCGCACGAGGTCCTGAGTTCGACCCCCGGTACCCACAAAAAAAAAAAAAAATAGTAATTGGTTTAAGCTCTGAAGATTCAAACTGGTCTGTATGACCTCAAAGCCCATTCTCATTTTTCTAGTACCATTTCTGGCTCTTTCATATTTGAATATATGCGTGTGTGTGTGTATGTATATGTATTGAATTTGATACATACAATGCAGAAAAAGCAGCAAGGGTATCTTTACAACATTAGCAGGGGCGCTATGGATTTGTATATTAGTATTTTCTGGAACCCTGAAGTCTAAGGCCAAGAGACACTCTAGAACTCTATTCACCATTCATTTTCTTTTCCTTCTAGAATCATGAATTGGTGGTAGTCCTGGCAGGTGACTTCTGTGACGATAATGACAATGCCAAGTTTATAACACCAAGTTTACCACAAGCTAATCACTCACTTCTATATGCCCCAAGGAACAGTGATTCTAAATCTTGTTTTATGATACTTTACTATTTTAATTTGAAATAGATGAACACTAATGCATAGTGAAGAATGTAGGGGGTGCACCAGATCAAGCTAATAAAGTTTAAAGAAATTGGGAATAGCTTTTCTAGGTTATGGCAGTTAAAGCCATGATACTCTTCTTGGTCTTTTACACAGGGTCTTGCTACCTAGTTCAGGCTGAACTTGAACTCACTTTGTAGCCCAGGCTGGCCTTGAACTGGGCAATCCTTCTGCCTTGGTGCTGGGATTACAGGCGTGTGCCACTGCATCTGGCAAAGCCATGACACTCTTAAGGAACATTTACATAAATTCGCCTTTGTTCCTATAATGTTTGAGGAATGTCCATTTCTTTGCAGAATCTGCCATGAAGACTAAACCCAACCAGTGAAGTCACAAAACAATCACATGATTTTAGTATTTCAGAATTTCGTGTCATTACCTTATTAAATAAATTTGATGTTAAATTTTGACTGTAGTAAACAACCAGATGTTTTAATAGCTGCGTATTTTTTCTGTGCTATTAAGATGTGTGTGATTGCACAATTTGAAGTCAAAATATCCTAACTCAGAAAAAGGAAAACTGTTGTGAGCACTCAACTTGTCGAAGGTGGGACAGCTGGTTGAATTAACCCAGTATGATACTAAATGAGGAAGAAAAAGGAAAAGGAATGCATATGGTCAAAAGCAAAAGGTGACTTGGAGGCATGCAAGTTGTTCATATGTTTTCATATTTCTTATATTTTATGGGTTGGATAGAGCATTTAATATCTTCTGCTGGGGTCCTATCTACTAGATGAGTCCCAAGTTGCAAATGTGTGCCCAAAACAGGCAAGCTTGCAGATGTCTCCGCGCCTTGGCACATGCTTCTTGACTCTACTTTCAAAACATCCCAGCAAAGGCCACTTTTCACCATTCGGCTGCTGCTGCCACAGTCCAGTCGGCCATCATTTTGATTATTCCATTAGCCCCTAACCAGCTCCCTGTTCCTGCCCCTGCTCCCCTCAGCCTGTTCTCAGCACAGCCGTTACAGTGTGACTCAAACCCTGCAATTCCTCTACCCAACATTGTCCCATTTGCAGTATCCGTCATCATCCACCCTAACCCCTAACATCTACCGCGGTCACCTGCTTACACTCACTGAGCCATGCCTTTCTCCTTGTTATCTGTCCTCTCACTTCTGACACACACGGAGTTTGTGCACAAAAAGCAGGAGCAGGGCCAGGGATGTAGCTCAGTGGCACAGCACCTGCCTGGCAAGTGTGAGGTCATGAGTTCGATCCCCAGTACCAAAAAAAAAACAAAAAAAAACAAAAAAAAACGCGTCAGGCATGGCACAGGTACTTAAGTAATGATGCATCTGTTTACAGCTGTGCACCAATGAAAAAGGAACTGAGAATTTCCCCAGGCAGTGAAGCTGCGCTGGAACAGCTGGAGTGGCTGTTCCTCCACAGCCGCCATTCCTGCTCATCCCATTTCAACTGTCAGGCAACTGCTACCCTTTCCCAAGGCTGGCAGCAGCAAAGGAAGCAGAGGAGAGACCAGCAAGTATGAGTACAGGAGGACCATGATGAGATGCTCCTGGTCTTAAAACATCAGACTGGTTTTGGGGGTCTGATCATCGTGAGACTCTAAGAAAGTCCACTCTGCAGCTTTGTGTGTGCGTGTGCTGTGGTGGTTTTCAAATACTTCTGTAAATTTTCAGACCTTCCTCCTACTGCATGGTGGGATCTACGTTACCTCCCCGGAATCTGAGCCCACCTCTGATCCCCTGATAGAATGCGAGGCACTGAAGTGACAGTACAGTGTCAGGCTAGGTCAGAAACCACTGAGTGTCTGGTTGACAGCTGAGCTGAACCCCCAGCTGACAGCATCAGCTGCCCACCATCGTGGGCACCCAGCCCTCCTGAGCTGATTCCAGTGGCCACAACTGCTGCCCAGGCGGACTGCCCAGGTAAGCGCTTCTTGTGTTCTGGACCCATAAAATTGTGAACAAAATGAATGGTGACGCGTTACACCACAACGATATCCTGAAATTCTGGGGACCCAAGTGCAGAGCGGGCTCCCAGCAAAGGAAGCGACGTGGGCAGAAGATAGAGAACTGATGAGCAGCTTCTTCAGAAACAAGCTGCGTCTCCACGAGGGGGCTGTGGAAGCCCATAGCGACAGGTCGCGGGCCTCGTTAATCTTTTCAGGCTTTTTCCACGTTTCTACCCACCAGACCCACCCCCCTACCTCTACTCCAAGATTTTTCTTTTTCTTTTTTAATTTTTTTTACTAGTACAAGTTTGCGATACCAATTGATTACATTTATGGTAGGGAGTTGGTACACGTACGTAACACATCTTAATTCTTTCATCCCCTACCCTTCCCACCCCTCCCTGCTCCTTCTAATTCCTGGTCCCCTTCCAGAAATCAAATAATAGCAAACGCTGGCAGGGCTGTGGGGGAAGCAGGAACCCTTCTACATTGTTGATGGGAATGTTCACTTGTATAACCACTATGGAAATCGGTATAAGGTTTTCCTTTTTCTTTTTTTGGGGGGTGCAGGGACTTTGGTTACTTGAGACACGGTCTCACTACGTAGTTCAGGCTGGCCTTGAACTCCCTATGTAGCCCAGGCTGGCCTCTAATTTGTGATCCTTCTGCCTCAGCTTCCCAAGTGCTAGGATGGTAGGCAAGCACCCCACGCCTGGCAAGGTTTTTTTGTCTTGTTTCATTTGGTTTTGATCTATTTCAGTGTGGAATAAACACATCCAGAGTTTTCTGTTGGCCACATTTGAAGGTACTGAACCTTTAAAATGTTTTTGCCCAATTTGCAATAGGAAGATGCACCATGATTAACAACATTCAGAAAAGTTGTAAATTACTAAATTTTCAGTTTTTCAAGTATATGCACTAAAACAACTAACATATAGGATATCTAATATCTAATATGTGCCTTTATTGACAACAAAAACCATTTATAAATAGATTGAGTGCCTACCATGTACAGGGTCTATTCTAGGTTTTTTTTTTTTTTAATGCCAGCAAACAAGGCAAAGATCCTTGTGGAGTTTCCCTTCGTGAAGAGGAAGACAGATAATACAATGAACCTAATAAATAAATGATACAGTAGGAAGTATATATGCTATGGAGAAAAGAAAAAGAGCAGTTTTCAGGAAACTGTATGGTGGGAGAATGATTTGCTAAATGAAGCTTGATTGATCCATGCAGAAAGAATTTAAAGGAGATGAGGGTGAAATCAAGGAAAGTGGTCCCAGGAAGAGAAAATAGAACAAGGTGAGCTTGATGCACCAGGGGAAGAGCAAGGACACAGTGGCCACAGTGGAGTGATAGACTGGAAGCATTTTGGCAGAGGAGAAAGCTCAATGAATGAAGTAGGGCTTGGCAAGCTACTGGCTTTTCTAAAGGAGGTAAGAGCCATCAGAAGCCATGAGTACAGGAATGATGCAATCTGACCTGCTCATGGTCATGGGCAGCTCTGCTATGTATAGATGAGTGTCCACACTGGGAGGCCACTGGAGAGACTGTGGAGTGACATAGGTGAGAGGCAATAGAGGTGTGGTCATGGCTAGTGATAATGGAGAGGGAGAGCGGGACTATGTTCTTCATATATTCTGATGCCTTGGATTTGAGGTACAAGAGGAATCAATGAATCAAAGGACCCAAAGTTTGGCCAAAGAAATTGGAAAGTCAGATATTCCATATAGAATTATTATGATGATCAATTAATTGTTGAGATGAAGAGTAGATGTTGTGCAGCCCTGGTCTAAATTTGTGCTAGCAAATGAATAATATATTGAGAAGTGACAAATACCAAAAACCACCCTCCATATGTGTTTTTTCCTTTATTTTATACAACATCCACAAATGAGGATGTATCCCCTTTTTAAAGACCAACTAGCTGGTTGCAGTGGCACTTGCCAGTAATCCCAGCTACTTGATAGACTGAGGTAGGAGGATTGAAAGTTTGAGTCCCATCTAGCAACTTAGCAAGATCTTATCTCAATTTAGAGATGCCAGGTGATCTATTAATTACAAATGCCTGATAAACCATACGTCTTGCTAGACTTGTTTTACGTGGAGCCTATTAATGGAAGGGAGATAATGATGAAAGGTGGAGATGCTAGAAGCTTGGTTACTGTTTCATAAACTCTATTCCTGGCATCTTCAGCCTGGGGATGTTGTGTGTGTTGGGGACTGTTCTGGAATACTTTGTTGAATGCCTTTGTCTTTGGTTGAGAAGAGAGAGCTGCAAATGTCTTCTCCCAGTATGGAAGAACCATTCTGAATAAACTATTTCAGAATGCTGAAGAGCATGCATGGATACCTTTATTATCAGAAAGCCAGTAGCCAACTGACTCAGTACATGGGCCACGTGCAAATCTACACTGCCTCGTTTCGATTCTAACTTTAGTGGACTACTGTTCACCTGCAGTCACTCTGGTTTCATCAAGTTGTGCATATCCAGTCAGCAGAGTGCCTAAGGGCCATGCTACTTCAAGGAGCCCTCAAAAATGAAAGAAATGCCCACAGACTCTCTAAGCCATCCCAGGTTCTCCTGTGGGCTTTACAAAGCCACCTGTCCGTGATTTACAAAGACTATAAGAGTTGAAAGATCCTTAAAACCAGCCCTTGAGATGGCTCAGCGGCTTAAGCGCCTGCCCGGCAAGCGCGAGGGCCCGAGTTCGACTCCCGGAACCCACATACGAAAAAGGGGCCGGTGATATCGCTCAGCGGCACGGGCGCCTGCTGGCGCGCGAGGTCCTGAGGTCGACCCCCCGGTACCCACAAAAAAAAAAAAAAAAAAAAAAAACCAGCCCAGCTTTTTGATGAAATAGAAGCCCATTTTTTTTTTCTGCTTTGGATGAAAATACTTGGTTATTTTCTCCCTTCTCTGGCCTTTTGGTTATCTAAAAATTGCCTACTGTCTTCCTATGTCAATTCCCTGAGTTTTAATTTGTACTTTTTATACTTTGCTGGAGGAAATACTGTATAGATAAATATTGGTGAATTCTTGAACACGCTGATGATGTGTGAGACGGCTCACAGTGTTTCACATTTCAGATCTCAAAAGCAGAAAATTTGCAGGGTGCTTCTCATCGTATTGGGATTGATGATAAATACAATCGATATATTAAAAACTTTAGTTATTGTTGTTATAAGAGGCAGCCCTTTCAAAGAGCATCAAACTTAGTTTTGGGAAAGAGAGGCACTGTAGTAAAGACATCATGTGACAGTGATACATGTGTGCATACCCATGTTTATAGCAGCACAATTCATGATATCTAAATCTTAGACACAGCCTGTATGTTCATCAATGGATGCATGGATAAAGAAAATGTGGTTTTTATACACAATGGACTGCTACTTTGCCACAAAGAAGGATAAACTTGAGTCATTTGTAGGAAAATAGATGCACCTTAAGGCCATAATGTTAAATGAAATACATCAGACACACAAGCTTAAATATCACATGATTTCTCTTATAAGACAAACCCAAAGTATAAGTGAATTAAAGAACAAAATAAAAGATAGATAATAGAAAACAAAGAGATAGATACCTTGCAAATGGGAAGAGGATCAAGAGATGGGGAGAGGCTAAGAATGAAGATGTGCTGTGCACATGAACCAAATCCCCAAGATGAATGTAATCATGTACTGTAAATATGTACTAATAAAGATAAAAAACTGTAAAAGCCTGAATGAACAAACAGCTTGTGTGCACACGTGCGCACACACACATGAACGGTTCACAGACCCTGACGACTCCATGAGTGGACTCAGCTTTATCACTTACTGGCTGTGTGATTTTGGATTAGTACTCCATCTCCCTGATTCTTAGTTTCCCAATCTTTAAAGAGGATGTTTTGGTGGGGCTTAAATCACTGAGAAGCGATTATGGCTGAATCTGTCAGTCCATATAAAAGTGGTTGGAATAGCACTTAGCACACAGAATGTGTGCTCAGCCCGTGTACGGGATGCAGATTCCAAATTCAGCTCATTAAGTCTCAGTAAATTAAATACCCCTTCTTTTTTTATTTTATTTTATTTTACTTTAAAGAGAAGAAAAAGAAAAAAAATTAAAAAAGAACAAAATTTCAAAACAACATAATAGGAGGGTAACAATGGTTAATACATTATGTATTGTTATCTTTAAATTAGTTACGCAGGGTACAAGATATCAGCATTCAATTGTCTAAACATTACTGGCATAAACCTTTCTCTTCAATGAACTAAGCAAAATTAGTAGTGTATCTATCTTAACCATCTTATATATAATTACAGTTTTTTTCTTTTCCCTTCTATCTTTTCCCCATTCCCCCATCCCAGACTCTCTTTCCTTTTGACCAGGTTCTTTCTGATTCACCATATCTATTGTACATTTTGGATCTTATTTACTCTTTCAGTTTCTCACACTAGGGAGACAATATGATGTTTGCACATGTGTATCCGGTTAATTTCACTTATGAGTATTTTCTCGAGTTGCATCCATTTACCTATAAAAGTCTCCAGTTTATCCTTCTTTATGGCTGAGTAGTACTCCATTGTATAAAAAGACCACATCTTTTTTATCCATTCCTTGGTTGATGGGCATTTTGGTTGCTTCCAAGATCTGGCTATTACAAATTGTGCTACTATAAACATGGGTGAACATATATCGCTGTGGTACGATGTTTTTAATTCTTCTGGGAAGATACCCAGAAGGGGAATAGCTGGATCAAATGGGACTTCCAATCCTAGTTTTTTGACGAATCTCCACACTGATTTCCACAGTCGACACTCCCACCAACAGTGGAGAAGGGTTCCTTTTTCCCCACAGCCCCGCCAGCATTTGTTATTAGTTGATTTCTTGATAATAGTCATTCTTTCTGGGGTGAGATGGTATCTCAGTGTTGTTTTAATTTGCATCTCTCGAATGACTAGTGATGTTGCACATTTTTTCATATATTTATTTGCCATTTGTATTTCTTCATCTGAGAAATGTGTATTCATCTCAGATGCCCATTTTTGGAGTGGGTCTTTAAATTTGGGAGGTCTGATTTTTTTGAGTTCTTTGTATATTCTCAATAATAATCCTTTGTCTGAGGAACAGCTGGCAAACATTTTTTTCCCACGTTGTGGGTTGTCTCTTCACTCTGTTGGTGGTTTCTCTTGTGGTGCAAAAGCTTTTTAATAAGATGAGATCCCAGTTGTTGATTCTTTGTGATAGTTCCTGTGCAGTTGAGTTTTTATTCATAAAGTCTTTGCCTACACCAATGTCTTCAAGGGTTTTACCTATCCTACCTTCCAGCAGATTTAATGTTTCTGTTTTAATATTTTTTTTTCAAACTTTATTTTTTTTAAAGACAACAAGTAAACATTCTCACCTATTAACAAACTCAAGCATTAGAGAATGTACAAATACCTTTTGGAGAAAAATATTACTCAGTATAAGATTAAGCCATGTGAAAGCTAGGTAAAAATAGAAGACTAAGGAATGGAATAGTCACAGTGAAATTGCATTTTCATACTAGGGAGACAATACGATGTTTACAAATGTGCATCCGGTTTATTTCGCTTGTGAGTATTTTCTCGAGTTGCATCCCTTTACCTATAAAAGTTTCCAGTTTATCTTTCTTTATGGCTGAGTAGTACTCCATTGTATAGAAATACCACATCTTTTTTATCCATTCCTCGGTTAATGGGCATTTGGGTTATTTCCATGATCTCGCTATTACAAATTGTGTTGCTATAAACATAGGTGCACATATATCACTGTGGTACAATGTTTTTAATTCTTCTGGGAAGATACCCAGAAGGGGAATAGCTGGGTCAAATGGGACCTCCAATCCCAGTTTTTCGAGGAATCCCCACACCGACCCCCACAGTGGCTGTACCAGTCGACACTCCCACCAACAGTGGAGAAGGGTTCCTTTTTCCCCACAGCCCCTCCAGCATTTTTTATTAGTTGACTTCTTGATAACAGCCATTCTTTCTGGGGTTAGATGGAATCTCAGTGTTGTTTTTCATTTGCATCTCTTGGATGACTAGTGATGTTGAACATTTTTTCATATATTTATTTGCCATTTGTATTTCTTCATCTGAGAAGTGTTTATTCATCTCAGATGCCCATTTTTGGACTGGGTCTTTAAATTTGGGAGGTCTGATTTTTTTGAGTTCTTTGTATGTTCTCGATAGTAATCCTTTGTCTGAGGAACAGCTGGCAAACAGTTTTCCCACGTTGTGGGTTGTCTCTTCACTCTGTTGATGGTTTCTCTTGCTGTGCAAAAGTTTTTTAATAAGATGAGATCCCAGTTGTTGATTCTTTGTGATAGTTCCTGTGCAATGGGGGTTTTATTCATAAAGTCTTTGCCTACACCAATGTCTTCAAGAGTTTTACCTATTCTATTTTCCAGGAGATTTAATGTTTCTGTTTTAATATTTAGTTCTTTGATCCATTTTGAATTTAGTTTAGTGCACGGTGAAAGATATGGGTCTAATTTTAATCTTCGGCATGTGTAGAGCCAATTTTTCCAGCACCATTTATTAAAGAGGCTATCTTTCTTCCAGTGAATGTGTTTGGCACCATTATCAAAGATAAAGTGGTTTGGTATGTCTCGGGTTGTTTCTGCATCTTCTAATCTGTTCCATTGGTCTTCAGGTCTGTTTTTTTGCCAGTAGCACACTGTTTTTATCACAGTAGCTTTATAGTATAATTTCAAGTCAGGGATTGTGATGCCCCCTGCCTTGCTTTTGTTGCCCAGAATTGCCTTTGCTATTCTAGGTCTCTTCTGGTTCCAGATGAATTTTAGGATTGTTTTCTCTAATTCTGTGAGATATGTTGTTGGAATTTTGATCGGAATTGCATTAAATCTGTATAACAGTTTTGGAAGTATGGCCATTTTCACTATATTGGTTCTTCCGACCCAAGAGCAAGGGATATCTTTCCATTTTCTGATATCCTCTTCAATCTCCTTTTTCAGAGTACTGTAGTTTTCAGTGTAGAGGTCTTTTACTTCCTTTGTGAGATTGATTCCTAGGTATTTCATTTTTTTAGATGTGATTGTGAAAGGTGTTGTTTCCCTAATTTCTCTCTCAGTGAGTTTGTTATTGGTGTACAGGAAGGCTATTGATTTTTGAGGGTTGACTTTGTATCCAGCTACACTACTGAATTTGCTTATTAAATCTAGCAATTTTTTAGTGGAGTTTTTGGGGTCTTCTACGTAGAGTATCATGTCATCTGCAAATAATGATAATTTAACTTCTTCCTTTCCAATCATAATTCCTTTTATTTCTTTCTCTTGTCTAATTGCTCTGGCTAAAGTTTCCAGGACTATGTTGAATAAGAGTGGGGACAGTGGACATCCTTGTCTTGTTCCTGATTTTAGAGAGAAGACTTTCAGTTTTTGTCCATTTAGTATGATATTGGCTGTTGGTTTGTCATAGATAGCTTTTATTAGATTGAGATAAAGACCATCTATTCCAATTTTCTGTAGGGTTTTTATCATGAATCGGTGCTGGACTTTGTCAAAAGCTTTTTCTGCATCTATTGAGATGATCACATGATTTTTGTCCTTGGTTCTGTTAATATGGTGTATTACATTTATTGATTTACGTATGTTGAACCATCCCTGCATCCCTGGGATGAATCCAACTTGGTCATGGTGTATAATCTTCTTGATGATTTGTTGGATTCTGTTTGCCAGTATCTTATTGAGGATTTTTGCATCTATGTTCATTAGGGAGATTGGCCTGTAGTTCTCTTTCTTAGTTGGGTCCTTCTCTAGTTTTGGTATCAGGGTAATGCTTGCTTCCAGGAATGAATTTGGGAGTATTGCTTCCCTTTCTATTTCATTAAAGAGTTTGAGAAGTAGTGGTGTTAGGTCTTCTCTAAATTTCTTGTAGAATTCAGCAGTGAATCCATCAGGGCCTGGTCTTTTCTTTGTTGGGAGGTTTTTAATTACATCTTCAATTTCATTGATTGTTATTGGTTTATTTAGGGTTTTTATATCTTCTTGATTCAGTTTTGGTAATTCATATGTATCTAGGAGTCTGTCGATTTCTTCTGCATTTTCCATCTTATTAGAATACAGGTTTTCAAAGTAGGTATAGATGATCTTCTGGATTTCTACAGGGTCCGTTGTGATATCACCTTTTTCATTCTTAATTGCGTGGATTTGAGTACTTTCTTTCCTTTTTTTAATAAGGTTGGATAAGGGTTTGTCAATTTTATTTAATCTTTCAAAGAACCAACTCTTTGATTCATTGATTCTTTGTATTGTTTTTTTAGTCTCCAATACGTTAATTTCTGCTCCGATCTTTATAATTTCCTCTCTTGTATGAGCTTTTGGCTTAGCCTGCTCTTCTTTTTCTAGAAGTTTGAGGTGCACCATTAGGTTGTTTATTTGTGCTTGCTCTGTTTTCCTGATGTAGGAATTTAATGCTATAAATTTCCCTCTTAGGATTGCTTTAAATGTATCCCGTAAATTTCGTTATGTTGTACTGTCGTTATCATTCAGTTGCAGAAACAGTCTAATTTCTTCTTTAATTTCATCTGTGACCCATTGGTTGTTCAGTAGGGTGCTATTTAATTTCCATATGTTTAGCAAATTCTTGTGGTTTCTTTTGCCACTGATTTCCAATTTCATTGCACTATGGTCTGATAATATACATGGGATAAATTCAATTCCTTTGCCTTTACTTAAGCAGGTTCTATGAGCTAGTATGTGGTCTATTTTGGAGAATGTCCCATGTGCAGCTGAGAAGTATGTGTATTCTGATGTTGTGGGGTGGAATACTCTGTAGACATCTACTAAGTCCATTTGTTCCAAAGTTTGGTTCAGTTGTAATATTTCATTGTTGATTTTTTGTCTAGTTGATCTGTCTTTTTGTGACAGTGGAGTATTGAGATCCCCCAATACAATTGTATTAGTGCTTGTTTGATTTTTCATGTCCTTTAATACTTGTTTTATATAATTGCATGCACTGGTATTTGTTGCATATATATTTATGATTGTTATCTCTTCCTCTTGGATTATTCCCTTTACAAGGCTGTAGTGACCTTCTTTATCTCTATGAATCATTCTTGGCTTGAAATTCACTTTTTCTGCAAAAAGAATAGCTACCCCTGCTTTTTTCTGGGTTCCTGTCGCATGGAATATTGTTTTCCATCCTTTGACTTTCAGTCTATGAATTTCTTTTTGAATTAAATGTGTTTCTTGTCTACAGCATATTGTTGGATCTTGCTTCTTGATCCAATTCGCCAGTCTGTGCCTTTTGATTGGTGAATTGAGACCATTAACATTAATGGTTAAAACTGGTATGTATTGACTTATCCTTGTCATGTTATTTTCTTGTTGTTGGCTCTCCCTCTTTTAATTTTTGTTTTCCCTCCCTCTCTTTAATCCTTTGCTCTGCCTGATGGATTCCTTCTGTTGGGGTTTCTGGAGTTGTGGTCCTTGTTTTCCCTTTCTAGAATGTCCTTCAAAACATTTTGGAGTGCTGGTTTGGTGGTTATAAATTTTCTCAGATGTTCTTTGTCATGGAAGTATTTTACTTCTCCATCAGTTTTGAAAGATAGTTTTGTGGGGTACATCAATCTGGGTTGAAGATTATTTTCCTTTAGAACTTGAAATACATAATTCCAAGCTCTTCTTGACTTGAGGGTTTGTGCTGAAAAGTCCGCTGTGATTCTGATGGGCTTTCCTTTATAGGTGATTTGTTTCTTTTCTCTAATGGCTTTTAAGATTCTACTCTTCTGTTGAATTTCTGGGATCTTGACTATGATATGCCTGGCTGAAGATTTTTTTGGATCATGGCTAATTGGAGTTCTATAAGCCTCACTTATCTGAACGTCAAATTCTTTTTCTCTACCAGGGACATTTTCTGTGATAATGTCTGTGAACAGTGTTCTGATGTCATTTATGCTATCTCCTGCTTTTTCATTGACTCCAATCAATCTTAAGTTATTCTTCTTTGCATCATCTAGCAGCTGCTGGATTGATTTTCATTGTCTCTTGCTGTTTTTAAGAATTCTTTATTTTCATGATCACTAATTGCAAGCCTGTCTTCTATATCTGAGATCCTGTCCTCACATTGGCTTAATCTGCTACATATACTTTCAATGGAATTTTTGTTCTCCTGGATATCTGCTTGAATCTGCTTTATGGATTCCATTTCTTTCCTATGCTGAGCATTCATGGTTTCCATCATTTTCTTAAGCTCGTCTATTTTTTTGTCTGTGTCTGCTCTAGCGTCCTTAAGCATGGTCTTCATTGTGGACATTATGTCTGCAGTTATCTGAGAAATTATTTCTGATTTAAATTTTTCCAGAGCCTCATTCAACTGCTTTGTTGTTACCACTTCAGAGATGTCAGGTGGGTGGCTTTCAGTTTGTCCCACCTCACTGCCCCTGGGTTTGCCTTTGGTGAACTGGATGTGTGGGGTTGCATCTTGTTTAAGTGTCGTCTCATTTTCTTTTTTTTCTTTAGTTTAATTCCTGGGATTCTGTTTGTAAATTGCGTATGGTAGGTTGCTTTATTGTTAGTATTTCAAACTCTTAGGAGATTCTTGGAATACCAGGAAGAAAAGCACCAGTCAGTGTGTCCCTCTTGGCGGGTGCTTCTCTGTACTGCGGCGTCTCACGATACTCCACGGAGGTCCCTGCTGGAGCTGTGGGTGGAGTGGTGGCCGCCCTAAGTTCTCAGCTCAGCTGCTGCCCCCCCCAATGGTGCCCGGCTAGTCGCTCTCTCGCGCGGGACGGCCGGGCGTCAGCACTCACCTCCAGTCAGTGTGTCCTTCACGGCTGCTGCTCCTCTGCACCACAGCTTCTCGCATTCCTCCGTGGAGGCCCCCAGGGGCGCCGGCAGTCACAGCGTGTCCACAGATTTGAACCGCTTCAGTCGCATCAGGATTCCCAACACAGGGAAACGGCGCCAGAGACCACCTCCTTCTTCTTTGTTGGAGTTTCTCTCTTCACTTTCTCCGTGGGCCCCAAACTGTGCTTCAGATCTTTCCTGGGTCCATGGGAGCCACTTCCCTCTTTCTTGTCCACCTCTAGTCACTATATTCCAGTGTCCGGATGGCGACTTTTGGAGAGGTTCACTGCCTGCTTCTTACAGATCCACCATCTTTTTCCAACCTGTTTTAATATTTAGATCTCTAATCCATTTTGAATTTAGTTTAGTGCATGGTGAAAGATATGGGCCTAGTTTTAATCTTTGGCATGTGTAGAGCCAATTTTTCTAGCACCATTTATTAAAGAGGCTATCTTTCTTCCAGTGAATGTGTTTGGCACCTTTGTCAAAGATAAGGTGGCTTAGTATGTCTGGGGTTGTTTCAGCATCTTCTAATCTGTTGCATTGGTCTTCAGGTCTGTTTTTTTGCCAGTACCACACTGTTTTTATCACAGTAGCTTTATAGTATAATTTCAAGTTGGGGATTGTGATGCCCCCTGCCTTGCCTTTGTTGCCCAGAGCTGCCTTTGCTATTCTAGGTCTCTTCTGATTCCAAATGAATTTTAGGATTGTTTTCTCTAATTCTGTGAGATATGCTGTTAGAATTTTGATTGGAATTGCATTAAATCTCTATAACAATTTTGGAAGTATGGCCATTTGCACTATATTGGTTCTTCCTATCCAGGAGCAAGGGATATCTTTCCATTTTCTGATATCCTCTTCAATCTCCTTTTTCAGAGTACTGTAGTTTTCAGTGTATAGGTCTTTTACATCCTTTGTGAGGTTGATTCCTAGGTATTTCATTTTTTTGGATGTCATTGTGAAAGATATTGTTTCCCTAATTTCTCTTTCAGTAAGTTTGTTATTTGTGTACAGAAAGGCTATTGATTTTTGAGAATTGACTTTGTATCCAGCTACACTACTGAATTTGCTTATTAAATCAAGCAATTTTTTATTGGAGTTTTTGGGGTCTTCTACGTAGAGTATCATGTCATCTGCAAATAATGATAATTTAACTTCTTCCTTTCCAATCATTATTCCTTTTATTTCTTTCTCTTGTCTAATTGCTCTGGCTAAAGTTTCCAGGACTATGTTGAATAAGAGTGGAGACAGTAGACATCCTTGTCTTGTTCCCGATTTTAGAGAGAGAGCTTGGGCTGGTGAGATGGCTCAGTGGCTTAAGTGCCTGCTCGGCAAGCGTGAGGGCCTGAGTTTGACTCCCGGAACCCACATACGAATAAGGGGCCGGTGATATCACTCAGCGGCATGGGTGCCTGCTGGCATGTGAGGTCCTGAGGTTGACTCCCCGGTACCCACAGGAAAAAAAAAAATTAGAGAGAGAGCTTTCAATTTTTGTCCGTTTAGTATGATATTGGCTGTTGGTTTGTCATAGATAGCTTTTATCAGATTGAGATAAAAACCATCTATTCCAATTTTCTGTAGGGTTTTTTTCATGAATAGGCGCTGGACTTTGTCAAAAGCTTTTTCTGCATCTATTGAGATGATCATATGATTTTTGTCTTTGGTTCTGTTAATATGGTGTATTACATTTATTGATTTACATATATTGAACCATCCCTGCATCCCTGGGATGAATCCAACTTGGTCATGGTGTATAATCTTCTTGATGATTTGTTGCATTCTGTTTGCCAGTATCTTATTGAGGATTTTTGCATCTATGTTCATTAGGGAGATTGGTCTGTAGTTCTCTTTCTTAGTTGGGTCCTTCTCTGGTTTTGGTATCAGGGTAATGCTTGCTTCTAGGAATGAATTTGGGAGTATTGCTTCCCTTTCTATTTCATTAAAAAGTTTGAGAAGTAGTGGTGTTAGGTCTTCTCTAAATTTCTTGTAGAATTCGGCAGTGAATCCATCAGGGCCTGGGCTTTTCTTTGTTGGGAGGTTTTTAATTACATCTTCGATTTCATTGGTTGATACTTGTTTATTTAGGGTTTTTATATCTTCTTGATTCAGTTTTGGTAATTCATATGTATCTAGGAATCTGTCCATTTCTTCTGCATTTTCCATCTTATTAGAATATAAATTTTCAAAATAGGTATAGATGATCTTCTGGATTTCTGCAGGGTCCATCGTGATATCACCCTGTTCATTTTCAATTGCATGGACTTGAATCTTTTCTTTTTTTAATAAGGTTGGATAAGGGTTTGTCAATCTTATTTATTCTTTCAAAGAACCAACTCTTTGATTCATTGATTCTTTGTATATTTTTTTAGTCTCCAATACATTAATTTCTGCTCTGATCTTTATAATTTCCTCCCTTGTATGAGCTTTTGGCTTAGCCTGCTCTTCTTTTTCTAGAAGTTTGAGGTTCACCATTAAGTTGTTTATTTGCACTTGCTCTATTTTCCTGATATAGGAATTTAATGCTATAAATTTCCCTCCTAGGACTGCTTTCATTGTAGCCCATAAGTTCCGGTATATTGTACTGTCATTATCATTCAGTTGTAGAAAGTGTCTCATTTCTTCTTTAATTTCATCTGTGACCCATTGGTTGTTCAGTAGGGTGCTGTTTAATTTCCATGTGTTTAGGAAGTTCTTGTGATTTCTTTTGTCATTGATTTCTAATTCCATTGCACTATGGTCTGATAATATGCATGGGATAATTTCAATTCCTTTGCATTTACTTAAGCATGTTTTATAAGCTAGTATGTGGTGTATTTTGGAGAACATCCTGTGTGCTGCTGAGAAGAATGTGTATTCTCATGTTGTGGGTGGAACACTCTGTAGACATCTACTAAGTCCATTTGTTCCAAAGTTTGGTTAAGTTCTAATGTTCCATTGTTGATTTTTTGTCTAGTTTATCTGTCTTTTTTTTTTTTTGGTGGGTGCCTGGGGGTTGACCTCACGACCTCGCGCGCCAACAGGCGCCCATGCCGCTGAGTGATATCACCGGCCCCTTTTTCGTATGTGGGATCCGGGAGTCAAACTCAGGCCCTCGCGCTTGCAAGGCAGGCGCTTACGCCACTGAGCCATCTCACTGGCCCTGATCTGTCTTTTTGTGACAGTGGAGTATTGAGATCCCCCAATATAATTGTATTAGTGCTTGTTTGATTTTTCATGTCCTTTAATACTTGTTTTATATAATTGCATGCACTGGTATTTGTTGCATATATATTTATGATCGTTATCTCTTCCTCTTGGATTGTTCCCTTTACAAGGATGTAGTGACCGTCATTATCTCTCTGAATCATTCCTGGTTTGAAATTCACTTTTTCTGCGAAAAGAATAGCTACCCCTGCTTTTTTCTGGGTTCCTGTCGCATGGAGTATTGTTTTCCATCCTTTGACTTTCAGTCTATGAATTTCTTTTTGAATTAAATGTGTTTCTTGTATACAGCATATTGTTGGATCTTGCTTCTTTATCCATTTTGCCAGTCTGTGTCTTTTGATTGGTGAATTGAGACCATTAACATTGATGGTTAAAACTGATATGTATTGACTTATACTTGTCATGTTATTTTCCTGTTGTTGGTTCCCCCTCTTCCTCCCCCCTATTTAGTTATCTGCCCTGCCTGGTGGGTTCCTTCTGTTGGGGTTCCTGGAGTTGTAGTCCTTGTTATCTCCTTCTAGAATGTCCTTCAGAACATTTTGGTGTGCTGGTTTGGTGGTCATAAATTTTCTCAGATGTTCTTTGTCCTGGAAGTATTTTATTGCTATATCAATTTTGAAAGATAGTTTTGCGGGGTACATCAATCTGGGTTGAAAGTTATTTTCCTTTAGAGCTTGAAATACGTCGTTCCAAGCTCTTCTTGACTTGAGGGTTTGTGCTGAAAAGTCCGCTGTGATTCTGATGGGCTTTCCTTTATAGATGACTTGTCTCTTTTCCCTAATAGCTTTTAAGATTCTGCTCTTCTGTTGAATTTCTGGGATCTTGATTATGATATGTCTGGCTGAAGATTTTTTTTGATCATGGCTAGTTGGAGTTCTATAAGCCTCATTTATATGAAGAACAAATTCTTTTTCTGTACCAGGGAAATTCTCTGTGATAATGTCTGTGAACAGTGTCCTGATGTCCTTTATGCTATCTCCTGCTTTTTCATTGATTCCAATTAATCTTATTTCTCTTTGTGTCATCTAGCAGCTGCTGGATTGATTTTTCATTGTCCCTTGCTGTTTTTAAGAATTCTTTCTTTTCATGATCACTCATTGCAAACCTGTCTTCTATATCTGAGATCCTGTCCTCACATTGGCTTAATGTGCTACAAATATTTTCAATGGAATTTTTGTTCTCCTGGATATCTGCTTGAATCTGCTTTATGGATTCCATTTCTTTCCTATGCTGAGCATTCATGGTTTCCATCATTTTCTTAAGCTCGTCTATTTTTTTGTCTGTGTCTGCTCTAGCGTCCTTAAGCATGCTCTTCATTGTGGACATTATGTCTGCAGTTATCTGAGAAATTATTTCTGATTTAAATTTTTCCAGAGCCTCATTCAACTACTTTGTTGTTACCACTTCAGAGATGTCAGGTGGGTTTCGGTTTGTCCCACCTCACTGCCCCCTGGGTTTGCCTTTGGTGAAGTGGATGTGTGGGGTTGCATCTTGTTTAAGTGTCATCTCCTTTGCTTTTCTTTGTTTAGTTTAATTCCTGGGGTGATGTTTGTAAATTACCTATGGTAGGTTGCTTTATTGCTAGTGTTTAAAATCCTTAAGAGATGACTACTTCTCTGTGGTATCTTCCAGGCATTGTTTGGGTTTTGAGCCTGCTGCAAGATCCTACCTCTTCAATTTGTTGGGTATGAGAAGTTGCTGCCTGTTTGGCCCAGTCCTTGGTTCTTTGGTACTGTGCCACTGTATTTTCTGTGACCCTTAGTCAATCTCAGTCATGGAATGCCAGGAAGAAAAGCTGTTGAGAACAATTATGTCACTTTTGGCTATAATGGTACCTAAAGCATCAAACACAGCCTAGAGAATGACAGTCTGAGCTAACTAGTTATTTGCCACTTTTAACCATATGAAGTAGAGTTGTGGTTATATAACAAAATCTAAAACACACCAGAAAAATTATATGCAGTATATAAGTCCTTAATATGTCAATTTTGCCCTCAGGAGTTTAAATTTAAAATGAGTTAAGGAGGAAATAGAGAATTGGGAGAAGAGGAAGGAATTAGAGGTATGGCAGGAGGACTAAGAGGGATCCCATTGACATTGGGAAACTGGTGCAGAGGACTGGTGGGAAAAAGAGAAGGAAGGGATAAAAGGAAGAACAGATCACAACCACAATCACAAGGAGGTTAGAGGCTCTGTTTACACTCATATAAAAACCAGATAGAATAATGAAGAGCAAACAGACAAAAACAAAAATGAAGACAAAAACAAAAACAAAACAAGGAAACAAACAAACAAACAAACAAAAAAACCCACACACACAAAAAAAGAACACCTTCACCAGAATAAAAAATAAATGAGAGGAAAAAAAGAAAAAAGAATCAGTTCCAGGTGTTGACTGTGCTGTAGGCAGGCTCCGTGTGGCGACAGAGTCCTGTTCCGTGCAGGTCCGTCCCTGCAAGCCAGGAGCAGCCCTCTGGCGGGGTAGTGAGCAGTAGCCTTCACTCTCAGGCAGAGACCAGTCTCATTCACCTGCCGCCGTCAGCGCACTTTCCGCGGGCCTCAGAGCCGCGCCACCACGCTGAGTTCCGAGTGCTGTGTTCTGGCGCCGCGCTGTTTCGCTGTTTCACCCCACAATGGCGCCCGGCCAGTCGCTCTCTCTCACGGGGACGGCCGCGCCTCTGAGGTGCTCACCGCAGGCCAGCGCACCCTTCACTGCTCCCCTGCACCACTGCTGTCTCGTGTTCCTCCGCGGAGGCCCCCGGGTCACCGGCTGTCACCGTGTGTCCGCAGATTTGTACTTCTGTTGAGCTGCGATCGCCATGGTCTCCTCCTTCCTCTTCCTCGAAATCACTCTTCACTTGGTCCCGAGCTGTGCCTCAGACCTTTCCTGGGTCCAAGGGAGCCACCTCCCTCTCTCCTGTGCTCTCCCAGTCACTATATTCTGATGGCCGAATGGCAACTTTTAGAGAGTTTTGCTGCCTGCTTCTTACAAATCCGCTATCTTTTTTCTTCCCCCTAAATACCCCTTCTGTCTAGCAAAGGAAAGACTTTGCATCCCTCAGGGAAGCAAAAGTTAGATTTTTCAATACTAACGCCATTTTTAAAGTTCTCATAAGATAGAAACATCATTATTCTTAAATGCCTCCTGTTTATTTGTTATATTTTCAAAGATTAGTTAAGGTGAGGGTTGCTATTATACACTGAACGAGACTCAGTTAAAGTAGGATCTATTCTTATTAAAATTGAAATTTTGCAAACATTTTATTATATTAATAATAGAGTAGTAGAGTAGGTTTGATGCAGTCTTTCATCTTTATATTTTGATCTTATAATTCCTTCATATGGCTCAATAATCATCAATATGAATGATATATATTGGCTTTAATTAGGTTTTTGATTTAGCATCAAGACTTACAACTGTTATGATGGCATTGTATTCATAAACATAATTTTTTAAGGCAGGGTCTTGCTATATAGTTCATTCTGGCCTTGAATTCTCTATGTAGCCCAGGCTGACTGCAAACTCATGGTGATTCTCTTGCCTCAGCCTCCTGAGTGGTTGGATTACAGGCATGCACCACCTCACCCAGCCATAAATATAATTTTAAACTAAAATATTTAAAGTTTCTATTTTTATTTCAAATAAACTAAAAACTGAACTACTTTTCTCTCTCAAGATATGAAAGCTAACTCTCACTTCTCACTTCCCCCAAAAAACTTTTTAGTTTGACACATTGTTGCTAATTATTACAGAAAAAATAATATTCTGGTTTTCAATAATCTGACAGTGATTTTCACCCCCTGTGAAAACTGTTTCAGTGGTCTTTTATCTTTAAAATAATAGAGATATATCTTATAATAGAAAACCTATTACAGAAATAAATCATTTAAGATAAATGTCTTAATATATTTGTCAACTTTTTAATATCTTCTTCAGCAACTCCAGTTATCTGGGACTCTGCATAAGGCTATTTACTGAATTCATCTTGGAACTCAGTTGTCACTGAGAAAGCTGTCAGCTGCTTTTTTCCTTAATTCTAACTTTGACCTAACCTCACATTTACAAACATCGAAAGAAGAGTTAAAAAAAATTCCACGTACCCTACCAGACTGTGCAAATGTTAATATTTTACCACATGTAACTGACACTCAGACTGCATAAATGACTCCACATTTTTACCCACAGGTTTGGCATCTACTGATGATTCTTGCTTGATGATTTTCTTGGTTTTCTCCAAGATCGCTGGTCTTCTAATCGCAGCATTCCTTTTCCATTTATGAGCTGCCATCTGATGTACAAAGAGTTTCTCTCTCCCCATCTGTCTCCTTGCCTGCTTATTTCTTTATAAATAAATTAGTCTTCATAGCCAGTGAACTGACGTTTCTCCAAAGAGGCTGCATTTCAACTTCCAGATTGTTTAAATTTTACAGCACTGTGACCTGGTACAGAGATGATGTGTTGTAAATTAAGAAGCCTACGGGGCCGGTGAGATGGCTCAGCGGCGTAAGCGCCTGCCCGGCAAGCGCGAGGTCCTGAGTTCAACTCCCGGATCCCACATACGAAAAAGGGGCCGGTGATATCGCTCAGCAGCACAGGCGCCTGGTGGCGCGCGAGGTCCTGAGGTCGACCCCCCCGGTACCCACAAAAAAAAAAAAAGAAGCCTACACATGGGGTTATTTTAGGCCCCTTTGACAGCCATTTATTATGGGGCTCCTGTCTGACAGCATTTTTCTGTGTGGCTGCTGGATCCCATCCGAAATGTCTGTCAGGCTTGGTGGATCTCTAACCTCTGTTGAATCTTAAGGCTGAGAATGAGAGGGCACCTGACCCCGTGTGGAGTTTCCCTGCCTCGTTGAAAACACCAGCTGAATCTTGTAGAAGACTTCCCAGCCTTTTTGTGGGTGCCTTATTTGGTGCCCCTGCCTGCTTTCTTTAGGGATTACAAGGAGGCTTTCGTGATCTCTTCACAGAAGGACCCGGTCCTTCGGGAGCTTGTGTGTCTGTGTTCTCTGGGCCTGGTCATTCATGTTGACTTGGAATAAACCATTTTGTCATCTCAGAATTTTTCATTGCTCTTTTGGTGGGCAAACCTCATAGATTTATATTTTATTCAGTAGGTTATAACCCTTTACTCACTATTTTACTGCTCGCTTTGTTTTCAGATTTTGTCAGTAGGAGATTCTTCAAGCTTCCTGCCGTATCTTCTTGGCTTGTTCCTCTCATTGTTGAGCACTACCTTACTTTCTGGCACAGCAAGACACTCTAGGCTTTTCTTCTACGTTTCCTGGATCGGCCCTGGTGCCCGCCGTTTCTTCAAAAAGCCCTGGTTCTTTTCATGGCATTTAGAAACCAGATCCCAGCACTGAGTGTACTCAGTACTGCAGTGTCTCTGCTTCAGGACCTTCCCAGGGAGGGAGCTTTGGTACACACGCGTACACATGCACGCACGCCCACACAGACATACATGCCACGCATGGCAGCCCACATACTTACACACACCATTATATATTTCTTTGTCCTGCATTCCTTTTTTATTTTAGGAAAATTTATTGGAGAAAAGAAATGGGGAATGGTAATAGCTCCTGAAAAACAGGAGATGTCCTGGATGGACTGTGCTGTCCTACATTCATAATGCTGATTCCATTTCCAGTCCAGCACTGAGACAGCCAGGCTAGCCTATGGGGAGCCTATGACTAGTGTACTGGCAAAGGCTTAAATAAAAGAGCCTGTGTGATATGAACGTGGGGCCTAGGAAGGTCAGAACTCTCTTGGAGCTGAGACAAAGACTTCTCTGGACTGTCCATATTTATTGGGTCCTTAATGATTCGGGGGGTGCAGGAAGTAGAGGGCACATCTGAGTTTTCGAAAAAGCCCCTGAAAATGAGCAGGGCCTTGAGAAGTTAGAACAAAGACATTCTAGGCAGTAAACCTTGCTAATGAAGAGAACTGTCTTACCTCTAAGGTCAGCAGTTGATTGCTCTGGAGCAGGAGTGAGAGCCCTGTGTCCTCAGTCGCAGTCTGATCTTGCCTTCCTAGGCTGTGAGTATAAGTTCCCCAACACAGCCAGTGAGCCCTGTGGTCAGCAACCTGCCCTGACACAGCCTGGTCCCCAGCATTAGCCCTTAGTCTTATAGAGGTAGCATAAATACACATTAGGAGTTAAAAAATAGGCCAGTCTTCAAGGCTATGTATGGACTTGCGATACCACGTCTGGAGATGGGCAGGCGGGAAGTCAGCTTGGCCTTCAGACACTGTGTGGTCAGGGAGATACCCAGGAGCCAGGTCCAAGAAAGACAAGATCATTGAAATAAAACTCATGGGTGCACAGGGGTGATCTGTCCTGCTTCAGAACTCAATTAGGAACTTTGCCGGATGAGAAGGGGCCAATTCCAGGTGATAAGGGACAAATACATACGTAGAACAATCATTGACATAACTGATACTTCTGCCTTTACTTTATTAGCACAGTAAAAATCCCACCCCAAGGCAGAGACTTCAGGTGGAACCGACACGCATCACATGACAAGGGCTGATAACATGGAGCACAGGAGCAGCCAAACCTCCATCCCCACCCGTGGTCCCCACCTACCTTGTAGGTGCCATAGAAGCTGGATGTCTTCGTCCTTCTTTTGAGTCAGCCTTGAGTTTCTCTCTCTTCCTGGTCCCCCGCCACCTCACATGCTCTAGCAGAAGAATCAAAGCCTCATTCCTGTGCCAAGGTGCTTCTAAGTCTTCTGAGAGCACAAGGACAGCTCTACCAGGGTTAGATCACCCGCTTTTCCAGATTTTGAACTCCCTCCTATGACTGCGAGAAGCCTGTCTTCCAGGATCCACAGTATATTTACGCCTCTACTTAATTTTTTTTTTTTTTTGTGGGTACCGGGGGGTCGACCTCAGGACCTCGCATGCCAACAGGCACCCGTGCTGCTGAGCGATATCACCGGCCCCTTTTTTCATATGTGGGATCCGGGAGTCGAACTCGGGCCCTCGCGCTTGCAAGGCAGGCGCTTACGCCGCTGAGCCATCTCACCAGCCCCTCTACTTAATTTTTGAATTCTAGAATATGCAGAAATTGCTTTCAGTACTCTTAACCACATACTAAGATGCAGGAGAAGAGGGATGAGGAGTGGGAAGAAATTGTTTTCTAATTATTCAATCAATATTTAAGAGTTCCTTAAACTTGGCCTGAAGGGATATAGTCCCAAACCCATCCAAAGCTGCTTAGTTCCCTCTTCCTCAACTCCTACTAGGGGTGGTTTTGTTATTCATGTGAAATACAGTTAGGTTTATTTGTATAACGTTTTAGAACCTTCCCATCCTTATGTCCTTTTCTTTTTCTCTTCTATGGAGGATATTTTGATGATTAATTTGATATGTTCATTTAGCTTAGCCTTGGCCCCCAGTTATTTGATCAAAAAAAAATTTTTTTTGCTATATGTGTGAAGGAGTTTTTTTTTTTTTGATAAAATGAACACTTAAATCAGTAGATTTTGAATAAAGCATAGTTGAAGACTTTAATAAAGATTGAACTCCCCTGAGCAGAAGGAATTCTGTCAGCAGGAGACAGTGCAATATCAGCTCTTCCCTGGCTCTCTTGCCTGTTGGCCAATCTGCAGATTTGGCTTTGCTGGCATCCATAATTGCGCGAGCCAATTTCCCTCTCTCCCCCACTTCTTCCTCCTTCCTTTCCCTTCTCCTTCTCTTTCTCCTTCTCTTTCTCCTTCTTCTTCTCCTTCTCCTCCTCCTTCTCCTCCTTCTTCTCCTTCTCCTTCCTCTCTCTCTCTTTCTCTCTCTTTTTCCCTCTCCCTCCTTCTCCTCATTCCCTTAACACCCCTATTGGTTCTAATTCCCTGGAGAACCTTAACTGACGCAGATGTGAAGCCACCTGGATCCAAATATTAAAACTGTGCCAAGCCAGGCGTGATGGTGCACGTCTATAATCCTAGCAGTCAGGAAGCTGAGGCAGGAGGGTATTGCTGCAAGTATGAGGCCAGCCTGGGCTCCACAGTGAGTTCAAAGCCAGCCTATACTGCAAAGTAAGATCCTGTCTCAATCAATCAGTCAATCAATCAATCAATCTGTGTCAAAACTGTGCTCGGAGAAGTGACACCCCCACCCCATTCCTTCTATCCTTTCCACTCCCATTCTACCTATGGTCTCTAGGTAGATAACCTCATAGTGCCTGGCTTATGTGGTTTTTGTTCTTTTTGTACAGTAAGCAGACATGTTCTGGTTTCCTCTTTTTTTCTTACACAAATGTAGCATACTGTAGATACTCTTGAACTTTGCTATTTTTCATTCAACAATATATTCTGGAAACCACTCCACACCAGTTCACAGAGGTCCTGCTCGTCCTTTCGGATGGCTGCACAGTTGTGTGGGTCATATGGCACGTAACCGGCTCCCCGGCAAGGGTGCATGAATGACTTCCAGTATTGCCACATTACCCATAATGCTGTGGTAATCGAGCACGTGCCTGTGTATTTCTGCAACGTTGGTGGTATAGCCTCGTGTGCATTCTTAAACACAGAACTGGTGTGTCAAGAAGCTGAATGCATATGTAGTTTTATTAGATGTTGCCAAGTTAACCCCCTGCCAGCAGAGTATGCTGTTACACTTCGTAATCTTGTTAGCCAAAAGGTGAGAAGTGGCATTTCTGTGGTTCAGCTACTCCTTATGTTGTAAATTTCACATCTCTAAGGACCATTTAAAATGTGTGTGCGCGCGCGCGTGTGTGTGTGTGTGTGAACTTCACTGTATGTGTCTTTTACCCATTTTTCCATCAGCTATTTTGAGTCTTTCCCCATCAAATGTAGGAAGGTCGTAGGTGTTAGGGATATAGATAGCTCTGTATTGAGGACATATGCGGCAAATATTTTTATCTATTTTGTCATTTGTGTTTTTTGGCTTTTATGCTTTTTTCCTGCTTCCTGTGAATTTTTCTTAAATTCCTAAGTACAATAGTCAAATTTATCATTTTTGTTAATTCTGGCTCTTTCTAGAAAAACCATCCTTAGGCACAGGTTAAAAATGACTTTATATTTTCTTCTAGTACTTGTATGGTATTTTGTTGTTGTTGTTGTTCTTTACATTTAGATGCCTGATTCATATAGAGTTTATTCTTGTATGTGATGTGAGCTATAGATTTAATTTTACCTTCTCCCAAATGGCATATTATTGTTCCAGAGTTATTTATTTAAATAGCCAGGCATAGTGCTGCATATCTATAATTTCAGCTACTTGGGAGGCTGAAGCAGGAGGATCACAAGTTCGAAGCCAGACTGAACTGCACAGCAAGTTCAAGTCCAGCCTGAACTATGCAGCAAGACCCTTTCTCAGAGGATGGGGAGAGTAATGGGGCAGAGGGGGGTGTAGCTCATTGGTAAAGTGCTTACCTCTCATGCACAGGCCCTAGGTTTGATCTCCAGTACTGCAAAAGACAACACAAAACAAACAAACAAAAAACAACCTTTGTCTCAGTGATTTGAAATATCACCTTTGTGATAAAGTTCTGAAAAGCACTTGGGTCTATTTCTGGACTTTATATGCTATTGCACTGGTTTATCTACTCACATAGTGTACTTCCTTGTTTTTTCATAAAGGCTGTATGGTAGGTTATAACATTTAGTAGGGCTGGTGCCCTGTTGTAGGTCTTCTCTGTAAATGTTTCCCAATTATTCCTGCATGTTTGTTTTTCCATATGAACTTTATTTCTACTTGTCTATCTCCATAAACAATGTCTTGGTATTTTTGATGTCTTTATGATTGTATCAATTAAGTTTCACTAGAGGCATGGATTTAATATTTCTAAATATATGTATTTCAAAATATATATATGGTATATATATATATGGTATATATTATGGCTTGTGTCTAGATGCCCCCCCAAAGCCTCATGCACTCATAGGTGGGGCTTTTTCAGAGTTGGCTGGATCTAGATTGTGACACTGGGATTGATACATGGTGCAATGCTAGGCTCAAGGGCACTAGGATTAAGGCTGTGAGTGCTACCTGCCCTAAGTAGCCCGGATAAGATATAAGGGATAGAGAGAGCTATGGTCATCCCCTGCTTGCTTTGCTACCTTCTGCCCGCCATGAGCTGTTTCTCCTCTGTGATGCATCTCTGCCACGCCACCCTGCCTTGGAGCCAGCCGACTATGGACTGAAGCCTCTACAAACTGTGAGTCAAATAAACCTTTCCTCCCTTAACTTTGGGCGTTGGGTATTTTGTCTCAGCGACGAGAGAAAAGTAATGAAGAGAGTGTATAAAGATTTTACAAGGTAGGCTTACAGAGGCCACCCGCACAGTCAGGTGTGCAAGAGTGCAAAAGGGTGGTCTGTGCATTGGAGGGCAGGGGGCTCCAGTCAAAAGCCTGGAGCTCGCAGCAGAGTCCCATGCAAGTCCATATCAGGAAGCTGAGGCATCTGTGCTGTGAGGCCGGAGACGGAGGTCCAAAGGCGAAGGGAAGCCTGGAGCTCCTCCGCAGAAGCAGAAGTGCGCCGTCCTTCTTTCTCTTTTATTCAAGCCAGGCTCCAAGAGGGTGGGTTGGTGCCACCCACACCCAGGGTGGGTCTCCCTTGTTCAGTGTCATCCGTACACTCCCAGAGCTGTGCTAAGCTAATGGACTAGGCGTTTCTTATGCAAGCTGACACCATAGTTAACTATCACAATGATGCTGAGAAATTTTATGGGAGAAGAGAATGTGTTTCCTTTTGTTCCCATCTATTTTTTGAGGTGTAGACTGTTTCCCAGAAACACTTAGGTTTCCTTCAAAGTTTTGCACATTTCATGTTAAATTTCCTCCCAAACTCCCAAGTTTTTGGCATCTTTGTCTGTAAGCAGGGGTTTCTCTACTACTATTGCTTGTAACTGGTAATCGTTTATGTAAGTGAAGGTTGTTGGGTTTTTTTTCTTATTGCTAATTCTTCCCTGTTTCTTTTCTTTTCTTTTTTCTTTTAGGCAGGATCTCGCTATGTAGTTCAGGCTGGCCTTCAACTTGAGGCAATCCTGCCTCAGCCTTGCAAGTGCTGGGATTACATGCTTGTGCCACCACACCCGGCATACCCTGCTTCTTGACTGAATTCTTTTATTGAATGCTGAAGACTTTTTAATAACCCTGTCCCTTCCCACAAGGAAGCCTGCACATTTTCATAAAATCTGGATATTAGTGGCAAGTGTTTAATGAAGTATTTGAAGATTTCTTTTGTGCCCCACTCAACAACAACTTATGAAAGTGGATAAACGAAAATTAAGAAATCTGTGTTTCAGTTTAGTGTCATTTCAAACCATCACATGTAATTATTCTAACAAAAATCCTAATATGCCATAATGTTAATTTTATGAGTGGTATCTGGGAACACAAGGTATTTGATAGGTCTGAACCTCCCTCCCCATCTTCCTCTCCCCCCGCTCTCCCAAAGCCACCAGAGTTCCTGAACTCAAACAATCACAGTCCCCCCTACGTCCTGCAGCCTCCACCTGAGTCCAGGAACAATGCCTCTGTTAGGATGCGATACCCACTGCACCTGCTAGGTCACAGTGCCATTGCTGCAGCCACTACTCAGTCATTCTTGCTCCTCCAACCTCACACCCCCCCACCTTTGCATCACCCCACCTAACCCCATCCCACTAACCCCCTATCCTATCCATAAAAGACCCAGCTCTAATAAACTGGACTTGGACTCTCCTTGGAGTTACCTGTAACCCCCAAATTCAGGCTGGCTATGTTTGTCACTGGGTTGTAACTGTTTACCTAACAGTATGCTTCTTTCACATGCATCCTTATAATATTTTTAGACCAATTTTAAAGATTATTTACTGACATTAAGCAGATTACACTTGTATGAATATGAACTACTCAAAAGTTTAATACCATAATAGATAGAGGATAAAAAAAGACTTTATGTATTGTTCAGATTTCCAAAAGGCAGTAGACACAGTTTTTAAAAAGTCTAATGTTTTGTTTGTTCAAATGAATGGACTAAGGGTAGCACACAATTAAGCACCTAATTGTGTTGAAAATGCAATTGCACATTTAGGAAAATTCTCCCCAGTTGCGAAGTTGTTTTTGTGCTCCTATAATCATTTTAATTGCTCTTTAATTTCTCTATTTAAACTATTTGTCTTGATGCTAATGACAGCGATAGAGACTTCCAATTACGTGTTAGTGCTGGATCAATTTACACCTATTGGCTAAAACTCAAACCCAAGTCACAGCAGGATACAGCAGGGCAGTTATCTTGGAAAATAAAATATCACCACAGAATTATCTAATGTTTGCACTCAGTATCCAGAAATCAAAACCTGAATGGAGCCAGGGATATAGCTCAGCAGCACAGCACCTGCCTGGCAAGTGAGAGGTCGTGAGTTCAATTCCTGGTACAAAAAAAAAAAAAAACCCTGAAAGGAGCATAAAAGGAAGGGTACGTACTTCATATACGGCTTTACACCGAGTTACCTTTTTTCCCCTGGCACCAAGCCTTATTAGAGTTAATTCCATGAAAGAAGAAAGTCTCAATATATTCTGCTTAGGCCTCTCTGGTGAAGGGAAGGAAAATTGATTATTTCTTAAGCCAATTGGTGATTTCAACAAAGTCAAAGACAGGCCATTGAAGATGCAGAGTATCCATCCACGATGGTGAATCCTTATTCTTTGGTTCATTCATTTATTCCTCAAATATCTTCTGCATTTCTAGGTGCTGGCCTGGATTAAGCAAAGCACTAGGGATGTGGCAATGAGCAAATGAACCCTGCTCTCCTGGGCTGAAACTTTGGTGTCAAGTGGCTGCAAAATCTATCTACCCCTTCACGAAAATTCTGTGCTCTTTTGAGCAATACAGAAGGCTTCGTAAGAAGGAAAGTCCCTATTCCTGGGAAGCTTCAGTTGACCAGAAATGACTTTTTAGTTGGGCCTAGGAAGTGAAGACTGTTTTGATTGATGAAGCCCCATGGGTGTCAGCGGTTCCCTGAGTTATTCAAGAGGAAGCCCAGTAGTGGACTGAGCCATCGGTGAGGGTGGGGGAATCCATGTGTTTTATGCCGGAGGATGAAAGGTTTGGAAGGAAGAGGAAGGAACTTTCTGCACTGCATCCTAAACAGCCTTTTGCTTAAAGAGGCAATGTGGCTCAAGAGGAAGTGGTCATAGCGGAGGTGGACAGGGAGAACAACTGGCTGTGACTTCACCGGGTTGGAATGTTTGCTGGACCACCCGCCCTTCCATCCCTCTTTCCATCTCTCCTGGTTTCCTTCCTTCCTTCTTTCCTTCCTTCCTTCCTTCCTTCCTTCCTATTTGCTCATTTGATTTGGTAGAACACTTCCCCTGAGCATTTAAGGAAGACAGCACAGGAAGTGATCACTTTCTGAGGTTTTGTGTGTCGGGAACTCTTCCACTACCTATTACAGAATCCCTGGCTTGCGGCACCTGAATCAATCTATCCCTATCTATCTATCATCTATATCTATCATCTATCTATCGCTATCATCTATCTATCTCTATCATCTATAAAATCTATCTAATCTATCTCTATCATCTATCTATATCTATCATCTATAAAATCTCTCTCTCTCTCTATATATATATGTATGTATATATATATATATATATATATATATATATATATTTTTTTTTTTTTTACTTTACACAGGTCCCTAGGGGAAGCAGTTCAGCTGTCCTGCACTGCAGTCAAGGACCCAGGCTCTTTCTGCTCCTGTCCTTCACCATCTTTAATACTAGATTGTTTCTGTCTTCTAGCTTATCATCCTATGGTTGCAGGAGTCCCCACACCATATCCTTAGAAGACATTCTTCTGTTCTAATGTGGGAGAAAAGGTATGGGTACAAAAAACTTTCTCTTCAGAAGCCCCTGGTTATATTTTTAGGGGAAAAAAAAAGATGCATTCCCCAAAACTTGCCAGAATAGCTTTCTGTGCAGAGCACATAGGCTAGAATCAGGCTGCACGCTTGTCCCCAGCTGTGAGCGGCCTCCCCGGGAACCAGGGGCTCTTTACCCACTGCCTTAGTACAACTGTTATCCTGTTTGCCAGAAGAAAGGAATGGAATGGGTTTTGGCTGGACAAAAGATAGCATCTGTCATACCTTGAACATCAAAAAATGTCTTTATTTTTTCCTAATATTTGAATGGTAGTTTGAATGAACCTTTCAGGGTGGAAATTTCTTTTTCAAAGTGCTGGAGAGATTCCTCCATTGCCTTCTAGCTTCTCATGGTGCAAAAACAAACTATCTTATTTTGGGGGCAGGGGGGAGGTTAGTATGTTTTATTCTTTCAATGATTTTAGGATCTTCTCTTTATCCTTGATAAAGGATACCCTAGGGCCCAACAACTTATGTCTTTCAGTTCCTGAAGATTTTCCTGACTCTTTGCTTCATAGTGGCTCCCAGACATTCTCCGTTGTTCCTGGCACCTGCCATTCTGCTGGAGGATGTCTTGGATGGTTCTCTGTTTTCCTATCCTTTCCTGTTCTCCATCTCTTTGTCATAGGTTCTATTTTCTGGATGAGTTCCTCAGTTTTATCTTATAACTTCTTTTACTGAACATTTCAATTCAGCTTTCAGATGTATAATTTCTAAGAACTCTAGGTTATTCTCCGATTTTTTTTTTTTGTGTGGGTACCGGGGGTCGACCTCAGGACCTCACGCACCAGCTGGTGCCCGTGCTGCTGAGCGATATCACCGGTCCTTTTTTCATATTTGGGTTCCGGGAGTCGAACTCAGGACCTCGCGCTTGCCAGGCAGGTGCTTACACCACTGAGCCATCTCACCGGCCCTATTCTCCGAATTTTTAAAATGCCTCCCTGTTCCAGTTTAAGGAGTAGGGAATCCTCTGTTGTCTTTCTGGAGGTTTTAGTTTCCGACTGCTTTCGTCCTCTCCTGTGCTTGCTCCTGTCGTGTATGGTGGAGCTTTCCGGGAGTGCCTGGGACCTGGGACCATCTGCTCAGATCTAAAAGCAGAGCACTAAGAAACCGAGGTCACAGCACTGGGAGCACTGTCGGTCTCTGGGGGACAGCGGGCTGGGCTACTTCCCAGGGGAGCCCCTGTGGTCGTGTCAGTGGGTCTTTACTCTGGAGTTTCCCAATATCTGTCTGCGAGTGTGGGCCAGGTCTCCAGGCTCTGAGTTAGGGAAGGCAGTGACACCTCACCTTTCAAATGTAACATTTCCTTATTTTCAAAGTCCTAAGGCAGGGAAGGGAATTGGTAGGGGCCAAATGCTTCTTTTCGCAAGATACTTACACCCTGAATTCCTGGATCCTTTGGGGGTCCCGTGGGGTAGATCTAGCTGACTTCTTTATGCTGCCCACTTAGCTTTTCAGCCACCTCTTGTCTTCTAAATCAGTTTCCTCATAGCTTCCAGACTTTGGTCACAGCTACTCTTTTCTTTTCATACTTTTAGATTTATACCTTATTATTTTCGCAAAGCCCTTTTTAAATTTTATTAAAATAGCTTCAAGGGAAAGTAAGTGAAGAAAAACAAACAATCACTATATTCATCCAGGAGACTCCCTTCTTTCCACACTCGTGCACATCTACATAAGTGTGCATCCATTCTCTTAAAGACGTATGCAGAGAAGACTGGAAGAAGTTGTGCACATGATACTGCATACTAACGATTTTTTTAGAAATGCAAAGGTCAATGTAATTTCATCTCTTTTTAATTTATAACTTACCCTGTATTATTATTTATTTTTTGAAATTTATTTTTAACTATCTTGTGTATATGTATATATATATTTGTTCTTTCCTTTTGAGCAGTTTGTTTCCCTTTCATAATATCTATTGTAGATTTTGGATCTTATTTACTTTTTCAGCTTCGTACACTAGGGAGACTTTGAAGATAACAATATGCAGTATATTAACCATTGTTAATTTCCTACTATCTTGCTTTGAAATTCTGTATCATTATTTTTATTGTTTTTTCTCTCTAAAATAAAAAAATATTTTTAAACTTAGGTTTATTGATACAATTTAGATATACATAATGATCACATTCATCATAGGGAATTTGTACCTGTACATGATATATTCTGGTTCCTCTTTTTTTTTCAATCCCCTCCCCTCCCTTCAACCCTTCTTCTCCTCCTTATTTACAAAGATTTGTTTCCATTTTATCCTTCTCTTATTTTTTTTTCCTTTTTCCTTCCTTCCTTCCCCCCGCCCTCCCTATTTCCCTGTATTATTATTTATTGCTTTATTTGATCTTAGGTGATTCATTAAAAAATCTGAATCAGAGCTGAACTAATCTCTCTATTCCAGAAATACCTGCTGTCAGCCTATGATTTTAGCTTCTGTTCGTGTGAGGCCAAGCCGGTCAGTGTGGAAGCAAGGTCGGCACCTTTCTTTACTGCCACACTGCCGCCGCCCATACCAGATCTTCTGATTGGCCTGGCATTGCTGCTCCTCCTGTGTGAAGCTCAGGGTCCACAAGAGTCCAGACAGGGTCAGAAAGGGAATGAAGAGGTGGAGGAGGAAGAGGAGGAGAGCAAGCAGTTGCTAATATGCATTGTTATTCTTTTTTAATCCCAGTGCTAAATTCTTTTCCTGTATTACTTCAGTTAATCTTTTAAAGAATGCTCTGAGGTAGGAGTTATTTTTATTTCAATTTTACAGATGCAGAAATTGTCCTGAGATTCAATGTTTTCTACCTCCAAAATGCGTTCTCCTTCCCTGTGCCTCCACAGTGATTCTGGATCCCAGAGGAGGTCAACTGGAAGTGCCAGAAAACACTTTCGAGCTTGCCAGGGGTGGAGGAACTTGGACTTTGGTCCCAGTTTATCTGGCTTTGAATTCCAGTGTTGCTACTCACTGGCTGCATTAACATTTGCCAGCTTTGTAAACACTAGGCATTTGTTTAATTGCTTGGAAAATGTGCATAATATTGTGTATGAAAGAATAAGACATGCAGAGTAGCTAACCTAGAATCCATTGTACGAATGCCTTTCTTCTCCCTTCCTTCACTTTGAACTGATGGCGATGACTTGGAGCTTGAGCTGCTTTGGGGAGGGTGGTGGCAGGGAGGAGAGGAGAGGAGATGAGAGCACTGCTGAAGAGTCCTGGGAGGACAGGCTCTTTCTGTAGGGGAGGCCTGAGGTGTATGGTCTGGCCCCATCCTGAGTTCCTGGTTTGCAGCCCAGAAAGAAGGCAGGGTGTTTTCACATAAGGCTGACACTGGGCAGTGCCACTCAAGCATTGTCCGGTCCTGCCCCTGGAGGGCTTGTTACCCAATTTCCTGAAAGAAGGACCCAGTAAAGACTGAGTGGGCAGGGTTGGATGTGGGTGAGGCTCACTCTCCAAAGGTGAGCAGGAGTCCTCAGCAGGGAAGAAACTCTCCAAAAATGGGAGGGAGCTGCAGGGCTGAGAACCTTCAGGGCCCAGAAAGGCAGGTGCTGGGGAACCTGAAGCCCAGGAGCACTCCTCAGTGGGATCTTGAAGTAAGTTTCATCGTGTTTTATTTAACAAGTCTCCACAGAGTGCACACTCCGTGGCAGGTGTGGCGCTGGGAGGAAAGGCAGGAGGGTGCTAGAGCTGGGGCTGCAGGTTGACTCCCTGGATTGGAGTCCCCCTTAGCAACAGTGCGCTTTCAGGCCAGTTATTTACCTGGTGCCTCTGCTCCTTCTCAGTCAGGTCGGGGGAATGATGACCTCCAGAGTGTTGCAGGGAAGAGTCAGTGAGTTCATGCTTATCACATATTTTCAGTAGTGTCTGCCACATACATAGTGCCCAGTACATTTTGGCCACTTTTAAGAGACAGGAGATCAGAAATTTAGACTAACAACTGCCATGGCATGGTGCTTGGAGGCCTTGTTCCCAGTGGCTGGTGGAATCTTGTCAAGATAATTATAGTGGAGAGTAGCCCGTGGGTCCAGGAAGTGGTTTCCAATCCCATCTTGTGGGGCAGATTCCAAGTTACACCTCATAGTTCCATGTCTGAATCTCTCTTCTGCAGTTCCTAACTGGTCTTAGTTCTTATGGCCTTTCTTTTGAGGGCTGAGACAACAGTGCAGTGCCAGTGACCCCAGACTGAGGGTCATGGATTGGACAAGTTGCAGTGGTGAAGTTGGGCGGACATTTTTAAATTTACAAATTTCAAGTTGCAGCAAAACTGCCCAAAAGGACACTTAATCCAGTCTCCCATCTCTAAGGGTCAGTGACTTAACTACCCAGGTCACAGGCAAGATGAAGTCAAGACGAGCGCCTAGACCTCCAGGCATCTGAGAACTGAAAACACTTCTGAACAGTTCCTGGTCCAAAATGTACTGATTTTTTCGATGATAACGCTGAAGTCCATTGAGCAAACTTCCTTGCTTATTAAGTTATATTTGGAAATGCACCAGTTGAATATACTCATGGAATGAATGAATGAGTGAATGAACAAAGTCCCTAAGAATGGCTGTAATGTACAAAGAAAAATTTCCCACCCACTGCTTTTAATTTTCTTCAGCTCAGAGAACGAAAAACAAAAAAACAACAAAAGTTCTTATTGGTAGCTATTACTCATAATGAACACAGGAGGTCTCCACCGCCATGTCTTGTCCTAAAATGACCTTGGTCTTCCTTGAACATAACCTGCACCTAACTCTTCTGTAAGACCGTTCGAATCTAGTCTTTAATGTCCATGAAAAAAAAATACTGTAAAATGTTCCTTTACTGGACTGGGAGCTTCATTTTACCAGATGTCCAACTCTGAGCTAATATTCAGGCTCCCGTTTTTGTTTGATGTAAGAGAATTATCTAAGTCAATGTTCAATGATTATTAAGTTGGAACAATGAAAAACCTAGGATACTCTCAATAATCCCCTCCCAAGAAAAATGTTTGTATTTCATAGAGAGGCTTGAGTAGGCAAATTCTCTGCTGCCAGGGGCTGCTATGGGTGACATCACTTGAAAAAGAAATCAAAGAGAAAAAGGTAGGGAAATATGAGACAAGATTTCTACTTGTGAATTCTTTCCCGATGAAGGCTCATGAGATTTGGGTATCATTTTGCACAGAAAGCTAAAAGATAGAGGTTCTTTTTATTAGAAAATCCAAGCCCTTTATCAGAGCCCATAAGGCCTGGCTCACCTGGGACCATATCTTCTTATACCATCTGCTCCCTTCTTCGTCCCGGCCCCACCTTCCTTCCTTAATCTCTTCCAGAACTTCCTTGTCTTCCCTCCCTTCAGGCTTCCGGTTAAATGTCCCTTCCTCAGAGAATCTCTTCCTCAATTCCCCAGCTGAGTAGATTTCTCACTCTTCCCTGTCTCTGCCTGGTTTTATCCATGATAGAACTGTCCACAATTTCCACTTATGCCATTTCTGTTTGCATGCTGCTTTCCTGCAGTCCTTCTATGAGGTTATGAGCTCACATAGGGCAAGAGTACCATCTTCCCCATGCACTGGTGCTACATACCCGGCACATAACCAGCACCAAGTAGGGACTCAACATAGAGTCACTGACTTGGGCTGAAAAAGAAATAAATAATGGTGGATGGATGTGGTGTTTGTGAATAGGGAAAGCAGCTCTAGGAATCTCTAATTTTTTGATGATTACTAATAAATTAATGAATAATTAATGCAAGTTCATTAGTCATTTATGTTTAAAAGTATACTAATTAATGCAAGTTCACTAGTCTTTTATGTTAAGGAGTGATGTGTATCTCCTGCCTTGAGTCTGGAATCCTGCATGGAGGCAGGGACCAGGGCTTTGCTTCTTCCCAGGGAACCGAATGTGAAGTGAGTCACTGAGTAGGATGGGTCTGAAAAGTAACTCACTTTGAAACCTGGTGAACATGGTTATCACGGGCAGAGAGGGAGGTTCAGAAGTCTAAATCCTCTACTGGTCCTAGGGCAGATGCAGTCCGAGGAGATCTTTGTGTTTGCCTGGGACAGTGGCTCACGAGAATGGTTGACTATTAAGTGCTTACTGGATATCAGGAACCAGGCTGAACACTTTTTAAGGTATTACTCCAGTAAATTCTTACAACAGAATGTTATCTAACATCATCTCTATTTGCAGATGAGGGTGCCCAGGCACCAAGAGGTGAAGTAATTGGTTGCATGGCTAACAAGTGCTGAGCAGAACCGACACAGGAGCCTTGGCATCTGAGCTCATGACCGCCTCCCTGGAAGCCTTTGGACAGATGGGAATCAGCATTTCTCTGGGGACGTGCTGGACAGGAATGCTGTAGCAAGTTCTTACAGTGATTCTGTGCACAGCAAAGCTCAAGGTCCACAGGCTGTAGACAGAAGGGCCTGGAGTTCTCATGGCTTCCCCAAGCCACAGCAGGACTTTGTTCTAGAGTGTTGGGCTCTCTCTTCTAATCTGTTGGACCCTGATCCGTGTACAGGGTGGTATCTTCATACTTCAGATGGAGGAAAAGCATGAATGTTGGATGAGGGACAGGGCCTCTCTTAAGAATCTTGCCCACAAACTTGAAAGGTCTGGGCTATAATTTGGATGTTGAATGTTCCCAAAGGTCCATGAATTGAAGGGTTGGTTCCCAGGGCCATGCTACTGAGAGACAATGGAACCTATAGGAAGTGAGGCCTAGTAGGAGGTTCTGTGGAATGCATCTCTTCCTCTTTCCTTTTTACTTCCTGGCCCTTGAGGTGAGAAATTTGCTTTGCCACACATTCCCACCACCATGTGCTGCCTCGCCAGGGATGCAAAGCTGTAAAGCTACGCAGCTATGGACTGGAACCTCCGAAATAGTGAGCCAAAATAAACTTTTCTCTTTATAAATTAGTTGCTCCAGGTTTTTGTTATAATGACAGGAAGCTGATTACTATAATTTGGTTAGAATAAATACAGCTAAATGAGCTGGGCGTGAAGAGAGCAGAAAAAAGGAAAGCTCGAAGTCTGGATGAAGCTCATTCTGGAGGCTGGAAAGACAAAGAGCTTTGGAGGCAGGGGGCAGGTGAAGGGAAAGAATGTGGTTTCAGGAAACAGAGAGTCTGCAGAGAAAACCTCACTGCTGAATGAATTCCTGGCAACTGTTTGTTTCACCCAAGTCTTCAAACATTAGGTCAGAGAGATAGAATGTTTGTTTTAAAGACAAGATTAATATCTGGTGTTTATTACCCCATGAAGCACAGCTTACAGGCTCATGCTAGAAAAAGCCAGTATGTAGCAGACAATTATGATTGGAGGAATATTGTAAGGACAGAAATTAGAAGGCAAAGTACCTGATCACTCCTTTTTTTTTTTGATGAATTTTACCCATCTGTCCTGATTTTTTTCTTATTCTATTTTTCAGTATTATATATGAATATATTCATATTAATTTTATGAAGTATTGGGTTTCGTTATGGTATTTAATATATAATATATATGGTATTTAATATATAATATTGATTATATCCATCCCCCATTACCCTCTTTCACACTTTCCTTCCTCCACCCCCTTGTTCCCTTCCATTTGTCTAATGATTTCTTTTCTACTTTCATGTAATTTTTTTTTTTTTTAAGATTACACATATTAGGGAAAACATGCTTCTTTGTCTTTTTGAGTCTGGCTTATTTTGTTTAACATTATCTCCAGTCCCATCTGTTTTCCTGCAAATGACATGATTTTGTTTTTTATGGCTGAATACCTGGTTACTGTAAACAAAAGGGAAAGCATTTTTTCATGCAAATTTCTAAATGTGGGGGATGGACAAAAACGCAGATATCTTCTCAGGTAATAATCTCTGTCTGTGCAGATCTACCGAAAACAAGAAGAATTCAAAGGAATAATTCTGAAGAATCTGAGGCCATGGGGTTCCCAAATCCTGCCGTGGTGCAGGGTGCTGTTCTACTTATTTGCTGAGTGTTATGTGAAAGCCACTAATGGCTTACAGTGTCAGTGACGTCCCATGCCACCCTGATCAGTTCTCACTGCTCCTTTGAAACGGCACAGTCTGATGTACTTTAGATAAGGTATTTTATCAGTGAATATTCAGGGTAGCTTTTTCATTAAGTTAATACTAATTAAAATTTACTGCTAGTAGTAATAACGGCTCTAATTATTGAGTACTGACTAATCCTGCCAACACCTTTAAGAGGCATAGAAATAATTAGCTCCATTTTATAGATTAAGAAACTGAGGCAAAATGAGGTGAAGTATTTTGCTCAAAGTCACCTGGCTGACAGGAGAAGAGGCTGGATTGGCACTTGGGGGATCCAGCTGCAGGTATGCATTTCCTCTAGTAAGATAATCCCAGGGCCCAGGTTTATAGGGCCATTTTATTCTGGGCCAAGATTGGCTTTCAACACTTTCCCTGTCCCAGCTCACTTGAGGGCTAGGTGACTGACTGTTTTATGTCCTTCTTTCCACTCTATTCTCTGGATTTTGAATTACTGGCCTGAATTTCAGTCTTTTGCCTAACATATACATTTACCTAGTGAACTCTAGGTAAATGAAAGCTTAGCCTTCACATGGCCACAGGATTGCAAACAGAGTTCATCTAAATGCCTTAAAACCAAAGACTCTTTCTTATCAGGAGCACCAGGACCAACTATTCTCTAGTTAATGTTGAATGTAAATATCAACTAAGGAGTTGAGTACATTCAGTAAGAGGCTGGCAACATCAGATAGCAGTGCGGCATCAAGGTTCAGACCAAACTGAAGGCCTTTCTTTTTGGTGTCTCCCCCCCCCCCCCGTGCACAGCTCTAACTGTGGCCCCCACATCTCTTCAATGTCTTGGCAGATTGGTCAATGTCTCTATAGCTCCTCCCGGAGCTGTAGCCACGGGATCTGCCCAGCAGCTACACTAGCATCCATAAGGAATTCCTGGAGAGTAGCAATTGTAGGAGCATTCAGCAGTCTGAAACAGAGGGGAGGCGAGGAGGAAGGAAATGGTAGCAAACGTCAAACAAGAGTGGGATTCAGGAGGCAGGAACGACGCCAGTCCTTGTAAGCCAAGCCCCAGAGCGAGAAAGGCAAGTCCACCCACACCTCCTACAGGGATCACACCAAAGGCTGCTCCTTGCACGAGAACACATTCTGATTGCTGCACAGCCTCTAAATCTTACTCAGCACCCGTGACCCTGACATGTAGTACATTTTTAATTGTGATTTTAATTGTCATTATCTAAGGCATGTAGTACATTCTAATTGTATTGCCACTATCCAAAGCATAGCTGCATGCCATTTCTTTTCTCTTTTTGGTGTACCCATGCTAGACATTAGCGTGCTTTGTTGAAGTATTCAACAACAGTAGAGATGAGAAACTTGGGGATTGGACCTCCTGGGCCCAGTTAGCTTTGGTTTAGTTAGCCTTTAACCAACTGCCATTATCACTGGGATCTGTTCTAATGGGAAAACTTGGTTTCCTTCCTGACAGATCGCATTTGATGATGCCAAATGAGTCACATCTGTTTGCAGAGTCCAGAGATTATTGATAAGAATTCAACATATATTAGGAAGGGCTTCACAGAATTACACAGACAAAAATGCTTTCTCTGCCTTTGGCCATTCACTTTTTTCCATTTTAAAGACAATCTATCCTTTGCAGTGTGATAAAATGACATTTGAATGGTATTAATTAGTTCATAGAGGTCAGGTGGATTAAGGTAACATTAAAACCCTAAGGCAGAGATGAAGGTGACAGTGCAGGTATTCGCCTCATTCTTTAGTGTGAAATTTCACATTCTCTGGGGTCTGCATGACTCCTTCAGGACGTCAAGCAAGAACGTCAAGAAGAGGTGTAGACGCTCTTAGTGATATGTATATAATGTTGGTAATTTTTAAAAGCAAATCAATGTCTCTAGAAATAATGGACAAAAATGATTTATGGCTGAGCCAGCAGGGACTTTCCTGAAAAGGAAAGATCCACTGTCTTGCTCAGCTTCCTCAAGGTCTGTCCAGAGCCCACCATGGCTCTGGCTCTCAGGCTTGTGCTCTTTACCTATAATCTTTGTGGTGTAAAAGTCATGCTATAAATGTACTCATGTAGAAATGGAAACATATCAAGAGTTTGCATACAGCCTTCCCTGGAGATTAATTTCAATAAGCAATACAAGTGTTAGCCTTACTGAACTGAACGCTTGTGGGGTGTGCTAAGTGTGTGCATGTGTGTGTGTGCACACCCATGCATGCACATACTTGTATATCTAGGAATGATGTCACACACACACAGAATCCCTTTGCCAGATTACCATTTACTTCTCAGATCTCAAAAATACACCTAAATTCTTGCCCAACTGCGCACCCGGAGGTTGGAGCAATTCCTTCAAGCCTGATGTCCTCACAGCCTGTAGCCAGATATCTTCTCAAGTTATCTTCTTTTTTTTTTTTTTTTTTTTTTTTTTTTTTTTTGTGGGTACCGGGGGGACGACCTCAGGACCTCACGCGCCAACAGGCACCTGTGCCGCTGAGCGATATCACCGGCCCCTTTTTCGTATGTGGGTTCCGGGAGTCGAACTCGGGCCTTCGCGCTTGCAAGGCAGGCGCTTAAGCCGCTGAGCCGTCTCACCGGCCCTCAAGTTATCTTCTTTAAGCACAGTTTTACTATATCGCGCACTAACCTCTTCCTCACCCAGTTCTTCCCTCTCCCAAATCCTCATCCTGGCTCAAAATTCTTTAGCAGACCCTCATTGCCTAAATTATTTGACTGGCATAAGTGTCCTTTAAAGATTGGTCCAAACCTAGACTAGGAGCTTTCAAATACCTATAATCCCAACTTACTCCACATCCAGCTAAATTCGGGAGCGAGTGAGGATAGGAGCAGCCGAAGACTGAACCTGAGTATGAAAATGTTGAGAGGTTTGGAAGATGAAGAGCATTCAGCAAAGGCAACAGGACAGGAATGAGGAATGAGAGCAAACAGGATGGTGCTTCCTGAAAGAGCTGGGGCCAGTTTGGTCCAGCGCTGCTGAGAAATGTCATGAAATGAAGACTGAGTGCTGCCTGCTGGATTGGGCAATAAGAGCTTGTTGCTGATCTTATAATCAGAAGCCACAAGGGAGTGGCTTCAAAAGAATGTGGGAGGAGAGCATAAAGATAGGGAGTCATTCCTATAAAGGGGAGCAGAGAAAGAGGGTGCCTGTTAAAGGGACTAGGAGGCCAAGGAGGGTTTGTTTTGCTTTTAAGGGATGCAGGCTATTACTTCAGGTTGAAGCACTGCATAGAAATGTTCCCCATAAACAGGGGAAAAGACAGTGAGTGAGAGAGTAGCAAGTGCCAAAGAAGGTCTTTCTCTACTGGGAGAGAGTGTGACCTTGTGCCCCATGGAAGGAAGGGTGGAAGGGTTTGAAGGTTGGCACCGCAGGCCATTCATTGCAGTGACACCAGGAATGAGAAGAAAGTGCTCTTGAGAGGCAGAGATTGCTTGTTAGCCTCAGGCCACTCAGGTTCCGGGGCAGGCATTTAAAGTGAGTTTAGCCAGCAAGGCTGGGGCTTTTCTCATTAAATTCAATGGGAACTTTGATGCTGGCATCTATTCTTAACTCGAGAGTTATGTGGGTTGTTCACACTGGCAGGAATATGGCAAAACAGGGACTCTTGTATACCAGGGTAAACTGGTCAGCCTTTCTTATTTATTAATGTATATAGATAGATATATCCTGAAGACTTAAAAGATTTACTCTTTAAACCAGTAATTTGCATTTTATGAATTATCCTGATGTAACCAGAAACTCAGATGCAAACTTTATGTCCTTAATTTGTGTTATAGTATTTGTAAAACTGGAAATAATCTCCGTATTTAGTTATGAGGACACAGACTTCAGGAATTACATTACTTCTGCAGTTACAGTATTTGTAGAACTGGAAACAATCTCTGTATTGAGTTATAAGGACATAGAAGCCAGGAATTATATAACTTATTCAGTTATACAGAAATAGTACATGAATAGTCCAAGAATGGACTATTATATGCCCTTTAAATATTATTTTAGAAGTAGAAATTGGTACTGGGAAATTATCCCAATATAAGATTAAGTGAAAAATATCTTTCAACCCTCCTGGCTGGAGCCACTGTATCATCTCTCCCTTGAAATATTTTACGCCTCTTAAGGAGCATCCCCATATCCTCCCCCCGCCACACATTCCGCATGCTATGACCATGTTCACCCCATTATCTGTCCTCACGCTGTCTCCATGCTCCCCTCCATTCCTCTCCCTCTTCTCTAAAAGTCTCTCTTCCATTTTCATATGGTCCTTTATTTTCCTCTAGATTCCTAACCAAGAAGGTAAAATTCCTGTACCAAAAAAAAAAAAAAAAAAAAAAAATTACAGTACACTGAAGAATGAAATCAAAGAAGACACTAGAAGATAGAAAGACCTTCCATGTTCATGGACAGAATTAGCAGAATTAATATTGTTAAAATGGCCATATTATCAAAAGCCGTGTATAGATCCAGTAAAATCCATATCGAAATACCAATGTTATTCTTCAAAAAACTAGGAAAAAAACCCCTTAAAACTCATATGGAAGCACAAAAAACCAAGAACAGCTGAAAAGCAACCTTGAGAAAAAGCAATGCTGGAGGCATTACAATACTTGATATCAGGGCCGGTGAGATGGCTCAGCGGTGTAAGTGCCTGCCTTGCAAGCATGAGGGCCCAAGTTCGACTCCCGGAACCCACATACGAAAAAAGGGGCCGGTGATATCGCTCAGCGGCACGGGTGCCTGTTGGCACGCGAGGTCCTGAGGTCGACCCCCCAGTACCCACAAAAAAAAAAAAACTTGATATCAAATTATACCACAAAACTGTAGTAACAAAAACTGCATGGAACTGGCATAAAAACAGACATATAGACCGATGGAACAGAACATGGGACATAGAAGTAAATGCATGCACTACAGCCATCTGATAATTTTTTTTTTTGAGACAGGGTCTCGCTCTGTAGCCCAGGCTGGCCTCCAACTCACAGAGATCCTCTGCCTCAGCCTCCCGAGTGCTGGGATTACAGGCAGTGCGTAATCCCAGTGCCACCACACTTTGGTTCCAGCCATCTGATTCTTGACAAAAGGGCCAAAGGCATAGATTGACGAAAAGACGCCTCTTGAACAAATGGTGGTAGTGAAACTGGTTAGCTACATGTAGACGATTGAAGCTAGACCCCCATCCCTCACCCTGTGCAAAAATAAACTTGAAACGGATCAGTGACCTGAAACTCAGATGTAAGACCTGACATTTTGAAATTGCTAGAGGAAAATGTAGAAGAAATACTTCTATTTCTGTACAGGCAGGGACTTGTTGACTAGGACTGTGGCTGGCTTTCTTGATGCAACCTGCTGGGTTTTCCTGTGTGGGATGCGCCACCTGCTCCCTCTTTGTCCATGTCCATGGCTCCGCACTCTTCCCTGCTTCCAGGCCAGCGTAACTCCTACTCATGCTCCAGGTATCACTTTACATGTCCCTGCCCCGGGGAAGCTTTCCCTGACATGCTTATGTCTAGAACCATCTGGGCACCAGGGACAACCTAAACTGGTTCAGGTAACCACAAAGTTCAGGGTTGGCTTCAGGCTTGATCCGGGCCTCCAGAAGTGTCACCAGGACTTGCTTCTTTTCTCCACACATTGGTCTGACAGTCTTGATGTTGGCTTCTTAGAGAAGCTCATCCTCATGGGCTAAAATGGCTGCAGCTGCGTCGGCTTCCTCCTTCACATCCAGACCTAGGAGGAAGAGTGGATGTGCTTCTCAAAGAGGGTTCCAGAAGATTTCCCAGAATTTAGTCTCATTGGTTTGGGTTCCTTGACTGGGCACATGGCTATTTTAGAACCAAGCACTGTTGAAAGAAAAATGATGACAGGCAGGACTGGGTCATGTGCCGCCCTTCAAGGTAAAAGTTCATGTGTGAGTTGTGTCCTCAAACCCAAATGCAGAATTTCAGGAAGCGGAGGAGTGGATCTTAGAGAGACAAACAACTGTCTGCTCGCATTTCTTTATTACATGTTTACATAGCGCCTGATCCTTTCACAGCATTTGTGATAATTACACGTTTATGTGTGTAATTTGTTTAATATATGTCTTCCCCATCACACTGTTTGTTCACTTGGAGAGAGGCAATGTCTTCTTTTTTCACTGTTCTGTGACCAATGCAAAGCACAGTTCTTGGCACAGAGTAGATGCTCAATAAATACTTGTTCAGTAACTGTGCTGCAAAAAGTAGAACAATTGGATGCAAAATAGTACCTATGGTAGGTATCTCAGTCCATTCATGTGGCTGTAAGAAACTCCCTGGGGCTGGTTTATATAGAGAGAGCAGAAATGCATTTCTCACAGTTCTGGAGGCTGCAAGGCCAGGATCCAGGTGCCAGTAGTTTTGGTGTTTGATGAGGGCTCAGTCCCCCTTTCAAGGTGGCCCTGTAAATGCTGCATCCTCTGGAGGGGACTTGTGTTGTGTCATCTAAACTGTTTCCCTCCAGCCCTTTATAAGGCAGAGCTTTCTGCCTTAATTACATCCCCACAGACCCTGCCTCCCAGGACTCTCACAAGAGAGACCAAGTTTTGCAGGAGCCGGGGAGGCGACATAATCAAACCGTAGCAGGAGGATTCCAATTTTTGTTTTAAAAACAAAACCTCTTCCTCTCCTTTCCTATACGCCCACACAATACAAACCCGAAAAGAAATATTCCAACTATGACAGTGGTTATTTCTTGATGGCAAAATTAAGAATGAATTTTTTTTTTTTTTTGGTACCAAGAATTGAACTCAAGACCTTGCACTTGCCAAGCCGGCACTTGTGCTGCTGAACTATACTCCTGGCCCTATGAATGAGTTTTTTTTTTTTTTTTTTTTTTTTTTTTTAAAGAGAAGAAAAAACAAAACAAAACAAATCAAAACATAACAAAATTTCAAAACAGCATAACAGGAGGGTAACAGTGGTTAATACATTACGTATTGTTATCTTTAAGTTAGTTATTCAGGGTACCAGATATTAGCATTCAATTGTCCAAACATTACTGGCACAAACCTTACTCTTCAATGAACTAAGTAAAATTAGTAGTGTACCTATCTTAACCATCTTATATATAAATACGATTTTTTTTTCTTTTCCCTTCTTTCTTTTCCCTATTCCCCCATCCCAGTCTCTCTTTCCTTTTGACCAGTTTCTTTTTGATTCACCATGTCTATTGTACATTTTGGATCTTATTTACTCTTTCAGTTTGTCATACTAGAGAGACAATACGATGCTTACACATGTGTGTCTGGTTTATTTCACTTATGAGTATTTTCTCGAGTTGCATCCATTTACCTATAAAAGTCTCCAGTTTATCCTTCTTTATGGTTGAATAGTACTCCATTGTATTAAAATACCACATCTTTTTTATCCATTCCTCAGTTGATGGGCATTTGGGTTATTTCTAAGATCTGGCTATTACAAATTGTGCTGCTATAAACATGGGTGCACATATATCGCTGTGGTATGATGTTTTTAATTCTTCTGGGAAGATACCCAGAAGGGGAATAGCTGGGTCAAATGGGACCTCCAACCCTAGTTTTTTGACAAATCTCCACACTGATTTCCACAGTGGCTGCACCAGTCGGCACTCCCACCAACAGTGGAGAAGGGTTCCTTTTTCCCCACAGCCCCTCCAGCATTTGTTATTAGTTGATTTCTTGATAATAGCCATTCTTTCTGGGGTGAGGTGGTATCTCAGTGTTGTTTTAATTTGCATCTCTTGAACGACTAGTGATGTTGCACATTTTTTTGTATATTTATTTGCCATTTCTATTTCTTCATCTGAGAAATGTGTATTCATCTCAGATGCCCATTTTTGGATTGGGTCTTTAAATTTGGGAGGTCTGATTTTTTTGAGTTCTTTGTGTGTTCTCCATAGTAATCCTTTGTCTGAGGAACAGCTGGCAAACATTTTTTCCCACGTTTCCCACGTTGTGGGTTGTCTCTTCACTCTGTTGGTGGTTTCTCTTGCTGTGCAAAAGCTTTTTAATAAGATGAGATCCCAGTTGTTGATTCTTTGTGATAGTTCCTGTGCGGTTGAGGTTTTATTCATAAAGTCTTTGCCTACACCAATGTCTTCAAGGGTTTTACCTATCCTACCTTCCAGCAGATTTAATGTTTGTGTTTTAATATTTAGATTTGTGATCCATTTTGAATTTAGTTTAGTGCATGGTGAAAGATATGGGTCTAGTTTTAATCTTTGGCACATACAGAGCCAGTTTTCCAGCACCATTTATTAAAGAGGCTATCTTCACATTCTTCCAGCGAATGTGTTTGGCACCTTTGTCAAAGATAAGGTGGCTTAGTATGTCTGGGTTGTTTCAGCATCTTCTAATCTGTTCCATTGGTCTTCAGGTCTGTTTTTTTGCCAGTACCACTCTGTTTTTATCACAGTAGCTTTATAGTATAATTTCAAGTCGGGGATTGTGATGTCCCCTGCCTTGCCTTTGTTGCCCAGAACTGCCTTTGCTATTCTAGGTCTCTTCTGATTCCAAATGAATTTTAGGATTGTTTTTTCTAATTCTGTGAGATATGCTGTTGGAATTTTGATTGGAATTGCATTAAATCTGTATAACAATTTTGGAAGTATGGCCATTTTCACTATATTGGTTCTTCCTATCCAGGAGCAAGGGATATCTTTCCATTTTCTGATATCAGAATGAGGTTTTAAAAATTAACGCTTTTACACATTTGCCAAATCTTCAATGAACTCATTATTTTATAATTGAACAATTTCTTGAAATATCTCGAGAAATATATCAGTGGTCTTCTTCTACTTGGAATAAATATGCTCTGTTTTGAAAAGGAAAGGGAGTTTCTAAGGAACACAAGGCCTGGAATTAAAAGTTCCACCCTGACAAGATGAATTCACCTGGAGACAAGACATGCTTACTGGGGATGCCGATCGCTTGAGACATTAATAGGAGGGCAGCAAAGAACAGGAGAGCCATGTTTCACTTAAATATGTGTGTTGCTGGGAGGCAGGGCACAAACTGATTTTGAAGTGACCCTTCTTCTGCTTCTTTTATTGTTTTAAACTCATAGCTTGCTCTTCCGCAGTTTCTGAAACCTTAATAGTATTTTGTTTTATAGACGACTACTTTACTTTTCTGGATCACGTCTCTAATTTGGTCGTCTCCCTGCTGTGACTCAGGGGCGGCTGTCACTGCATTCTCTGTACCTTGTGTTAATAAGTATTTATGGAATGGGACCGTTGAGGGAATTTCCCTCATCACGCTGACCAATGCCAGGGCACTGCATTGTGAGTAAACCGCAAGCTCTGGACCAGAAACAACCCAGGCTGGACCGCGCTGCATGCTGTGCACTGACAGGGAGAGCAGATGTGAAATCTGATAACCCCTTTGGGGTGTGGCCAGGGAAATCCTCGCTACCCCCGGGTGGAGATCTTAGGTTAAGAGGTCTCTGGGTCCTCCCTAAGGTTGGCCTGACCACTGGGGACCCCACAGGGAGCCAGGAGTTCCTAGGGGTACAAAGATGGGAAAGGGAAGTCAAACTGAAAAAGGGAAGTTATTCTGCAGAGAGAGCTGAAGCAGATAAATACTGCTTTGTTTCCACCTTGGTGTCCTAAGTAGGCCTGCCAGATGCAGGGCTCCTGGGGAAATCAACTTGGGTCTTGGTTGCTTAAGTCCAGGCTTATCTTGGCCTGTGCTTAGCTGTCTCAGCCTACTTCAGTCCTGCTGTCGCGGAGCCTCAGGGTGTCATCTACACAGTGGGCACAGTGCCTCTTCTCTGACGGTTTATCTGGAGGTCAGGAAAGACCACCTATGTGAAATGTCCAGTCCACAGCAGGCCTCTCTCTTAGGATGACTTTGGGTGTGGTGTGAGCATATGGAGGGAAGAACCCACTCAGGAGACTGAGGCAGGAGGATCGCCATGAGCCCCAACTACATAGGAGACTATTAAAAAAAAAATGTAGGTGGGAGAATGCCCACTGCCCATTTTAGCAAGGTCAAGAAGGAAGGCAAAGGATGCTAATGGTTTTTAAGTTACACTTCTCTTCTCTAATCCCACTCTCTCGAACACAGACCACACAGTAAGGGAACTTTCTCCTGCTTTAACTTTTGACTCACCTGTCTGACAAGAGCACTGAGACTTGCGTGGCTTTAAACCTCACCCTTAGGAACGCCATCTCTTTCCTGCTAGCTATAAAACCCTCTGGGTGCTTACCACGGGCTCAGGAAGGTGAATGGCAGAGCTGGGCCCTGCCCAGAAGATAGAGGGGTGGGGCACAAAGGTTAGAGAGCTGGGTAAAGCCAAAGGCTTGTGTGTGTGTGTGTGTGTGTGTTCCCGCGTGTGTGGGAGCCTGGGGGGATAATGCAGGAATCCATTCTCTTTCAGGATGGAAAACCACTCCGTAGCCTGTGGGCTTTTGGTCTGTTTGTTTTTGTGGTACTGTGGATTGAACCCAGGGCCTGGCACGTGCTAGGCAAGCACTCTGCCACTGTGCTACACCCCAGGCCTTTTCATTTACTTAGAGATAGAGTCTCCCTACATCGCCCAGGCTGGCCTTGAACTTTTGATCTTCCTGCCTCAGCCTCCTAAGTAGCTGGGATTACCAGCATGATCCACCTCGCCCTCCCAGCTATGGTCTGGAGTTTAATTGTCCAATCCTTTTCCATTGCCTCTGAAGATGCCTCCATTCTGGGTTTGAAAGGGTTGTCAGACTGTGCGGTGGGCTTCTGGGGACTCCTCAGTAGCTGCCGCCCTACTCTTGGTTCAGTTGTAGCCCAGAAGGCCCATTCCTGGGGCTCCCTCACCTCTCAGACCTCTTGTCAATTAACTCCAGCCACAAAGGCTTTCTCTGGGGTCTTTCCAGATAGACAACTCTTTGTCCTCCGTCAGAGTATGGCTTCTGCCATCCAAGTCTTCTGTTACTTGGTGGTGGTGAGGGGCTTCCACGACCGCCCAGCTAAATTGTTACAGCTTCCGAGCCCACCCTTGGTGTCTCCTTCCTAGCACCCATTTGCTTTGCCAGCATTTATTTACTAGCTTGTCTGTCGCCCCACAGGACACTGTGAACTCCGGGAGGGAGGAAGGCGGCTCGGTGCTCCTGGCGGGTCCCCCAGGGCTCCTGCAAGGCCCCGCGCGGAGTAAATGCGGACGGTATTTGTGATGGGAATGCTGAGCCCTCTGTTCAGCTATCTGACAAAAACAGGCCACTTTTCCCCGATAACTATGCGCTCAAAACTCTGGTTACAACTTGGGGGCGTGGAGACGCCCAACGCCCCAGATTAATATCCTAGAAAACCAGGCGGTGGAGCGGAATTAGAAAAACCAAGCTTCGACGCCACAAGGCTTAGGAGAACATTTAAGAGGGGTGGCGGGAGGCGGCTCGAAATGATCGGTGTTCCGGGCTTGCAGAGTTCATAGTGTAAAATACGAAATGGGCACGGAGAGGGCAAACGGCTTCTGTGCCTGCGGCCGTGCCAGCTGCCCCCACCCCGGCTAGCACCTGACAGCCTTCCGCGCGTTCCCTGAGTGTGTCAGGAAGCGTCTTGGGCAGCGCCGATGAACGTCTGTCGCGGGAACACAGGGCACACCGGCGCGGCGGGCTCAGGGAAGCGGACCGCGGCCGCCCCAGGAGCCGAGCTGCGGACCGGAAGCCGCGCGCCGGGAGCGCGCATGGGGCGGAGGCGGAGCGCGCGCAGGTGGCTGCGCACCTGAGGCGGCCGGGGGCGTGGCCGGGAGGGGGCGTGGCCGGGAAAGTGGGGCGGGGGGCGGAGGGCGGAGGGCCGCGGGGACAAAGGAGCGCGGAGGAAGTGGAGCGAGGGAGGGAGCGCGAGGAGCGCGGAGGAGGAAGGGGAAGAGGAAGAGGAGCGGGAGGGATGGGGAGGAGGAGGAAGGGAGGAAGAGCAGTGGGAGGGGCGGAGGGAGGAGTCGGCGAACTTTCCGTTCCGGGCATTGTGGGAAGCAGCCATGGTCTGAGCGGGCTCTCACCTGCCAGCCCCGCGGGCTCCTGCGCTCCGCTCCGGCCCTCGCGTGCCCGCGACCGTGCTGGGCAGGGGCGGCGGCGGCCCGGCCACCATGGTGAGTGCGGCCGGGAGCGTGCGGGCGACCCCGCGGGACCTCAGCCCGGCTGCGCGGGCGCCGCGGCTTCATTCATCGGATCCACGTTTGCTGAGGGCTCAGTCTGTGCCGGGGTCCAGCGCCGGGGAGGTGGCGGGGCGCCTGGGGATCCCCTGCTCTCCGGGAGCTGACGTCCAGGAGGATGCGCAGGGAAAGGGATGTGCAGTGGACAAGTAACTCCGGAGAGCTAGGGTGTGCTCTGAAGTCTCTAACACAGCCGGTGGAGGAGAGGCAACTTTTGTTGCAGCGAAAGCCTCCTTGCAGGAGGTGACCTTCGAGCTGCTGGAGGTCCCCGAGGGGCGCTGCCACCGGAGGGATTAGCGACAGCCTAGGGGCGGACGCCTCCCGCGCGGGTGGCAGGCGAGGGGGCGGGCCATGGCGAGGCGGGTCTTCAGAAACAGAAGTGGGGAGTTTTTGGTTTTTGTACCGACGAGTGGGGAACCTTGGGAGTGTTTTAACAAGAACTTTGACCTTGACTTTTTGAAGATCCCTTTGGCAGCTGGAGAATGGGTTGGTTTTGTGTTTGTGTGTGTGTTTTTGGCTTGGGGGGTGGGTAGCAGGCTAAAGGTGGAAGTAGGAGGCCGGTGGCAATGCTGCTGCTCTCCCAGGTGTCCTGCACTGCAATGCATGGAAGAGGAGGCCAGAGCCGCAGCTCATCTTTCGCCTGTCTTCTGCTGGCGCATCGTTTTGGGAGTCCAGTGATGTGAACTGCACCAGTCCCTCTTCCCCAGTGGTACTCACTTCCCAAATCCGAGGAAGAGAAGTGATCTGCAGCGGCTCACCACACTCTAGGGAGCTGGGGGGCAGCAGGTTGATGGATGGGTAGAGCTGCCCAGTGTCCAGCACCTGATGCTAGGACCACCTATGCAAGTTCCTGGGAGAGGCCTGGCTGCACACGCTGGAGGCCCATTTTGCTTGTATGTATAGCGTGATGCATAAAGGAGGCTGTAAATAATGGAGCCGCTCTCCTGGCTTGCTCGTTTCCCAGGGAACAAGGTGACAGTGCGCAAGGCACCTTATTTGCCTAGTGGAGGATAGAAGAAGGCCCCGAGTTTTTAAGTAGTCACGAGCTGCTTCCGTCCTGTAGGCTGGGGCAGGGTCTGCGAGGAAGGGACCTCGTGCAGTCAGCTCGTGGTGGGGGTTTTACTTTTTCTCTTATCGTAATGAAATGATCTCCAGCTTTTCCGTACCAGGGAGACACTGTTACTGAGCACTTGCGATAAGTCGCTGGAGACGTCCAGCTTCCTGTGTTTCGATCTCATTCCATCTTTGCAGCGTACAGGTGAGGCCGTAGGGCTCTGCAGTTTCCCTGCTCTGAGCAGGTCTTGGAGTGACCAGCTTTGATCTCGCTGCCTCCGTTTATTCAACCGGGATAATAATTGCTCCTGACTGGTAAGGCAGGGGTTCTCAAAGCATAGCCTGGGTGTCCTTGAGGGGTCCCCAAGACTTTTTCTACATGTCTTCAAGGTCAAGACTATTTTTGTAATGGCACAAAGATGTTATTTGTCCTTTTTATTCTCCTATCTTGAGCCCACATGACCCGAAGGAGCACAACAAATCTGATGCAGTAGAATTGTCTTCTGTTAGGCCAGACCTTAAGGAAGTTTACAAAAATGTGACACAGTGCTAGTCTTTTCACTACCTTCTTTCTTGTTTTTCCTCTTGGAAAACAATGGTGGTAAAAATGCTATTTGTGTTAATGTTTATTATTATTATTATTTTTAAATGAATTAATACTGACAATTTTTTTCTGTTTTAATTTCTAATATAGTAAATATGAATTGATATAATCATGCAAACAAAAAGATCTTTGTGAGGAGGTCAGTTTTTAAGAGTTTCCAAGCTGGGTGTGGTGAGCATACCTGTAATCCCAGCACTCTGGGAGGCTGAGGCAGGAGGATCACAAGTTTGGGCCCAGCCGGGGCAGCTTAGTGATTTAGCAAGACCTTATCTCCAAACAACAACAAAAAACCAAAAAACAAAAAAAAACAAAAAACTAAAATGTTTCCTAATCAATGCCACAGAGCACAGAGCTGTGACAGATGGGGAGCAGGAGTGCATGTGAGAACACTTCCGGGCAGCTTCCCTCACGTGTCTGCGTGTGTCACGACCCCTCATTTATCTGTTATTGCTGTTCTGGGTAGGAGCACTGGTGCTCAGCCCTCTTTGTTCAGGGGTGCTCTGTGATCTCCCTTTCCCCCTGCCGCTTTCTGGTTTCCTGACTGTTGCTGACCCTACTGTTCTGCTAGGAAAAGGGAAGATGCTCGCTGCTTGCTGCCTGGTGCTTTGCAGAGAAAATGCCTCTTGCTTGCTCTGTATCAGCAAGCCTGGTTCCTTACCTCAAGTCTGTTCGGGCTGGCGTGCTGGCAGAGCCCTGTTTGCATCTGGATTATTCTATTTAAATCCACTGCGTACACTATTTTATCTTGCCCCTTCCTGAAAACCCTTTACCTTGGAAAACAATGCTAGGCCTAGTGTGCTTGAGAAACCTAAGTGGGCCTAAGCTCTTCTAGGAAGAATTTGCTGTTGAAAGGTTAGCCAGGTGATGGAGGAAGAAGAAGGATTTTGTTGTCATTTTTCCTTTATTTGTCCTTCAGGGAGATGACTCTGGAGATGGATAAGGTGACAATTGAGGGGCATTAGAAGCACCTTTAATAAAAATGCAAGTGGACAATGGCTTAAGCTGTCCCTGTGCTTCTGAAAATGTGAGGTAACTTTTTAACCTCATTGTGAACAAAATAGGGTAATCGCTTACTGGAAAAAACTCACAAAGTGACCCTTTCAGAAACATGAATAATCATCTCTTGGTGTTGTAAATTCAGTTCTCATAATATATGTGATTTATATAAAGTGAGATAGACTTTGGCTAAAATTTCAAGGATTACGTGTGCGACTTGAAATCTGACTTCAGAGAGAAGTAACTGCGAAGCCATTTCTTTATCAGATTCACATGAGCTGGAAACAGCATGAGTGTACCCTTCTCCTAAATCCGACTGTAAAAAAAGTTTCCCTCGGTCGTTGTAATTTCAAGTTACATAGAAATAGGAAGGCTGCCAGGAAGGTGCAGACGTGAGGGTGGGGGAACAGAACCCGGAACCCTCCGCCCAGCATGGCAGTTTCACTGAGGCTTAAATGAGCTGTCGGAAGTAGGTAGTTGTTTTGGCAGTTTAAATTCCAGTTTGAGGGTGAAGGGACCCATTAGAGTAATGAGGTTCCCTCCTCTGGGGCTTGGTCTGGGCCGCTGGCCAGCAGAGATTGTGGGGTAGGGGGTTGGGAGTAGGGGAGAGAAATGATCCTTTGTGGGGTTCACTTGTCCTAAGCAGCCCCCTCCCCAACAGGCTCTTCCCATGGGTCCCCAGCACCACTGAGGCTTGTTCTGACCCTTCTCCTGGGTTTCTTGTTGTTTGTTTGTGACGCTGTCAGTGGCTTAGGGTTTTTGTATGGAAAGCAGCTGGAAAGAAACCACCTGCACACTGTGTATTTGCTGCACTGGGTTGCCAGTGTCTATTCTTTAGGGGCCCATGAATTATTATTTTATTATTAACACATAATAGGTAAAATTCCCCCTATTACAAGTAAGATTCCCCCTTCTACATACGTACGGGGAGATAGAGAGAGACAGAGAGAGAGAGACTGAGAGACTCTTTTAAGACAAATGGCAAGAGATAAACACTTCGTGATGTTTCGGTGAATCATTTCTTCAATTTCATCTTCTCGTTACCGTAGCCAGAGCTGCTTCCAGACACCTGAAACTTCCTGCGGTTTATTTTTTCCCAGAAACTTGTCCTTGCTCTCTCATAGAATCTGCCTTTTCGATATATTTTCTCCTTCTCTGACACCACTTCCGGATGGAGTTCTGCTTTTCCTGAAGTATCTTGGCCACTTACTTGTCCAGGGAAACTTCCTTTACACAACTAGAAGCTCCCAGATCCTATGACATAAAAGAATGTACGCAGGTAACAGAAGCAAATGCTCCTAGAATTTTCGCTAGCCAGCTCTCCAACCAGCTAGAGAAATATCCTACTGTGTGACTGTTAATGGCAAGATCAAATAAGAATTCTGACAGCGCAGGGGAGTACTGTAGATAGTTAACGTTAGAAACACAATGCCCTTGACCTCCGCGAAGAAGCTGGCCTTTGAAAAAATCTCTGCCAGAGTCCCAAACCTGTAAACTTTCTGACAGGTGGAGCTGGGTTCTGAAGTTGCTCTAAGTAGTTTTTGAAAACTGCCCCAGGAAAAATAAGATGATCACTCAGTCTTCCAGTGCGATGGGGCATGGAATAAAGTACATTCAGTCAAGAATAAGAACATCAGGGGTTCTGAATGTTAATGACCGGTTGGATCTTTTCTGCCAGGATTTTTGTACTGGTAGGAAATGATTGGTACACATCACAGTTCAGTAGACAGTTAAATGCTATAAAAGTCTTATTTGCACACTGGGTACTGCATATTGAAGAGGAGGAGCTAAGACCATGATTTGCCATTTGGGGTCCCCACGCCACCCTCTGAGTGCTCATTCTTGTTCAGGGGGGAAGTGAAGGGCTAAACACAAGTCAACCTTGGGGTATTGCTTAGATTTAGAAGAAAATATTTTTCTATTAAAGCACAAATATATTTGGGTCCAAGATGCAAAATTCACACACACCGTACTGTTCTAAGATGTAGCTTGTTTGTGCCTCTCTGCTTGAGGCTGACGTGCCAGGCTGAATGAGGCTCCCTGCCTTTACAGCTGTTGGGTCAGTGGATAGGAAAATTTGAGAGACTATTTAGGGCAGGGGACAGCAAACTTTCTCAGGAAAAGGCCCATTGGTTATATTTTAGGCTTTGTGGACTCTATCTCTGTCAGTATTGCTGTGTTGTAGAGTGAAGCAAGCCATGAACAACATGCAAATGCATGGGGCCATGTTTTAAGAAAACTTTATGAACAACAACAGGTGGAGGGCCAGATGTGGCTTCTAGGCTGTAGTTTCTTGACTCATATTCTAAGGCAACTTACTAATTCATTCATTTGTATATTAGACAAATAAATTTGGGATCTGCTCCATGATAAACAGGTCTGGCTATATAATTTGTGGCACCCAGTTCAATATGAAAACATAAGGTCCATAGCTCAAAAAATGTGGCTAATTTTAAGACAATGATGGTGGAGCATTAAGCCAAGCGTCAGGGCTCTGTGCAGTGACCCAGAAGCCCCCGGTCTCCCATTTGTGGTGGTTGATTCTTTAAGCTCTGTGAATAGAAAAAGGAATCCACATAGAAGCGGAATCCACTACTGAGTACTGGTCAGTCAGAGCATCATCCTGGTTTTTCTGTGTGGGAAGTTGCAGATGTTTTGAGGCTTTCTCTGTTCAGACAAATGTGGTGTAATTTGTTGACTTCAGTCATGTGCGTTATTTCTTTGTGTAAAACTTCTTGAAGGATATGCAAGAAGGCAGTTATTTCTAGGAAGGGCTCCAGGAATCTGATGTGGTAAAAATATTCATTTTTAAATTGTGTGTTCTTTTAAAGACTTCAGTTTTTCCTATTCCCATATAATACATTTTAAACTAACATGAAAAATGACTTTTAAAGTAGTGTCATTTATATTACTCCAGAAAACACTGTTTTGTTTATTCCCTGTGCTTTGTAAATTCCTAGGCCTGGGTATGTCTGAAACTGGAATGGAAGCAGAAGAGGCCCTATAAAACACACACACACACACACACACACACGCACAAACACACTTCCTATCATCTACCTTCCTACCTGCATTGGGCTTTTGGCCAGATCTCCAGGATTCCTGAATGTACCTTGTCGTCTTCTTCTTTTTTTAATTTAATTTTTCTTTTGAGACAGAGTCTCCCTATGTAGTTCACACTGGACTTGAACTCATGTAGCCCAGGCTGGCCTTGAACTTGCAGTGATGTTCCTGCCTCAGCCTCTCAAGTCTTGGGATTAGAGGCATGAGCCACAACATCTGGCATGCTTTTTTCTTTTCTTTTCTTTTCTTTCTTTCTTTTTTTTTTATGCAATAAAGTCTTCTTATTTTTAGTTTCTTTACTGAAATCAGGTCTTTCATTCCAGGTCCAAGGTGTGAGTCCTCCTCCTTCAAAGTCCACTTGGTCTGTGGTTACAATGCTTTAAGAATGCAGATAATCTAGTTCTTAGGAACAATCTTTGCAAAAAACTAAAAGGGCAGGCTTAAATATATATAACAAAGCAAGTTAGCGCCTCTGATTGATTGACTTTGACAGAGTATAATGGATTCACCATTGCCAGCCTCTTAAATTTTCTTTGCAAACAGAGGCATTTTGTCAAGGTAGAAAGTCCCTAGGGACAGATTTCTAATGAGTGCTGAGTAGGCTGAAGGAGGAAGAAAATGAAAGTTCTTAACAAACATTTAAGTGGTCATTACCATGCAGGGCGTTGAGTTTAGCATATTAAGCGTAGCATCTTGAACAAAGTTAAAAATAATTTCTCATTAAGATAGATCAAATAAGCATCACTATGAAATAGGAACGGGGTCACAAGTTATTAATGTTTTATTCAGCATCAAAGTCACACTGAAAATTGCCTGAAAATTTTGCTGTTTCCAGTATCTATTTTTTTTTTTTCCCTCAGCTGATTTGAAATAGAACAAAACAATAGTCTTATCTCTCAGAGGACTCCAGGGAAAATCCATTTATTACAGGAAAAAAATACTCCACCAACAAAAAGGTGTCTTGATATAGTGAACACTGATCACTCTGTCCTGGGGAAATGATAAATGTAAGTACTACATTTATCACATTTTAGGGTATTTTCCACTTGTCCATCTTTTTTTTTTTTTTTTTTTTTTTTTTTGTGGGTACCGGGGGGTCGACCTCAGGACCTCGCGCGCCAGCAGGCACCCGTGCCGCTGAGCGATATCACCGGCCCCTTTTTTGTATGTGGGTTCCGGGAGTCGAACTCGGGCCCTCGCGCTTGCAAGGCAGGCGCTTAAACCGCTGAGCCATCTCACCGGCCCCACTTGTCCATCTTTGTGTCCTTGGTTATAAGGAAAGAAAAGCCCACAAGTGAAGACATGTCACTTGTTACAAGAGACTCCTCATGTCGTGGAGGAGAAATTTCTCGAATGTATCGCAAAACTAAGGTAGTGGAAAATTAAACTCTAAATTGTGTCGCTCAAATTATATAATGGCAGGAATACAGTGGCTGAAAAGAAAGGGACTTACTGGAGAGATGACCTTGGGCTGAGCCTGGAAGGTCTAGGTGGGCCTGCCCTCTGAGTTTTAGAAGAGTACGGGCCTGGGAGTCAGGTATGTGTGTGAGTGAGAAGGGGTTAGTGAGAGGAATGTGAAGAAAGGGGCAAATATTAAGTAGTTGTAAATCCTGGAGAAGAGCTGGGTGAAGGTCAACCACATGGAAATGTTTTCTCACGGACCCGCCCATTTCCACCCTTTTCCCCCAGCCAAACCCATTAGGAAATTATTTATCCAGTATTATCATTTCTCACAAGTGGATTTTTTAGATAACTTTTTAGAACAACTTAAAAAAAAATGTAACGTTTAACAAATAATAGTAAATTTTGAGCTCTTGGGGACAGGGTCAAATGTAGCTGAGGCTTGTCCAAAGTGGGGAAGGGCTTTATTCCAGTCAGCTGCATGGTTTTGGAGACAACCATGCCTCCTGGGTAGACAAAGTGCAATGCCGCCAACATGGAAGGTGTATTTAGGTGTTGGTGAGTGCACTTGTCTTGGGGCAGATTTAGTTCCTTTGTGTAGCTCTAAGAAACAATCACTGTTGTCCCCCTCCAGTACCCTATGGTTCTGTCCCCAGAACTCTTCCTCTGCCATGTTAGTGTTTGTCTTTGAGAGGCAGAGCTTGTTTTTCTTTAACTTCATCTATTTCTAAAAACTGACAAAAGCTGGGTACACGCCTGTAATCCCAGCATTTGGGAGACTGAGGCAGGAGGATTGATGTGAGTTTGGGGCCAGCCTGAACAACACAGTGAGACCCTGTCTCAAATAACTAAAAAAAATTTGGACACATAAAAAGGTAACACAATATGATGTTTTGATATATGTAAGCATTGCAGAACGGCTAAGTCAAACTAACATATGTGTCACCTCAATTTATCATTTTGTGTGTGTGTGTGTGTGTGTGTGAGAACCCTTAAGATATGCTCTTTTAGCAGTTTTTAATTATACACACATTGTTAGTAACTATAGTCACTCTGTTGAACAGTTGATCTCTTGAACTTACTCCTCTTGTGTAAAATTTTGTTTTCTTTGACTAACATTTCCCCCAATTTTCCCCCTACTTCCCTTAGCCCCCATAACTACCATTTTAACACTCTGCTTCTATGACTTCATCTTTTTTAGATTTCACATATAACTGATATCATATAGTATTTGTCTTTCATCTAAAACAATGTTCTCCTGGTTCATCAACATTATTTGTAACTAACAGGATTTTCTTTTGTAAAAGACTAAATAATATTCCATTGTGGATAGTACCGCATTTTAAAAATTTATCTGTTGATGGAAACAGGTTATTTCCATTTCTTGGCTATGGTGAGTAGAGTAGCAGTGGATATGGGGGTACAGATGCCTCTTCAATATACTGATTTCATTTTCTTTAGATATAGACTCAGTTGGCATTGTTGAATTGTATATGGTGGTTCTATTTTGAATTTTTTGAGGAAATCCACATAGTTCTCTGTAATGGCTCTACTTATATTCTCTTCAGCAGGGATCAGTGATCCCTTTTCTCCAAATATTTGCTAATAATACTTTCTACTCTGTCTTTTTTCAATCTTACTCTGGCTTTAAATATGCACTTCTGTGGTGATTGGTGATATTGAGCATTTTTGTTTATATATGCCTATTAGCCATCTTTATGTCTTCTTTTGAGAACTGTTTAGATACTTTTCTTACTATTGAGTTGTTTGGGTTCTTTATATATATTAGATATTAACCACTTATGTATGGTTTGCAAATGTTTACTCTTATTCGATGGGTTGTGTCTTCATTCTGTTGCTCGTTTCTTTTGTGATGCAGAAGCTTTTTAGTGTGATGTAACAGGGGAGCTTGTTTTGGTAGCAGCTTAAGACAAACATCAATAGAAGACAGAAGAGAATTTGTTGGAAGGATTGCTGGGCTGGAAGCTAAGGAGACCCAGGTTCAGTACTCAGCTTTACCAACAGTTCCATCAGATCACTCGGCTGACCCAGGACCTGTCCTTGGCTGGCAAGTGAGAAGAACGAGGGCGTGAGATAGAATCTTAAAAATCCTTTCTGGTTCTGACAATCTGTAGTCAGCTAGGAGAAAATAATAATATGCCTCTCCAAGCCTGATGTATGTGATATATGTGATTTTCTCAGAGTGTCAGAACCGGAAGTGTGGCTGGCCTGATGGGAAATTGTTGATCCCTGTGTCTGCCTGTAGTGGTTCCTCTGGGGGCTGGGCTCTTCCAAGTGCAGCTGGCAGGTGGGTTTCCGTGTCTGCTGCTGGCATAAGGTCCCACACGAGCACAGATGCGTGCGGCTGTGTCCTCAGGCTGGGTGGTTTACAAACATATCTCTGTGTGTCTAGCCACCATGGTAAGTGCAATTTTGGCTTCAGTCAGGTGACATGTCAAAGCACCCCCTATTATTTTGCTTCAGATCCACATTTATTGAACACCTACCAGCACTGAGATTATTAAGAGATGCAAGGTTAACAAAACAGATTATGCTGCTTTTCCTGTGGGAAGCGAAACAGCCATAAACGGGGTAATTTGTCCCCCATTCAAAACCTTGGGCTTCTTTTGAGAACATGGAAAATGAAGGTGTTGTCAGAGGTAAATTCTGAGAGTCCTGAAGACATGTCACAGGTGGGCAACGTATTTCAGACATGGGGAGCAAGGCGGAACTGGGGTGGTGAGGTGGGTTTTGGCAAGATGTGTCTTGGGGCCTGTAGGAAGGTTTGCTGGGCTTGGAATGGGCTCGGAAGACCCCGCTTCCCCTCCCACAAACTCCCAAGAAATCGAGTTCCTGAGAAAAAGTGGAATGTTTGGTAGATGTTGAGTGACAGGAGATTTTGTCCTTGTCATTCGTCTGCAGGACAGTCCAGAAAGTCCTTTTCAGAATTACCACTTCCCAAGTTTAAGATTTTATATTGTTTTGTCTACATGATATAAATCACACAGCCACATCCATATCTTAGAAAAACTCAAACCTATCTTTGCCTATGGCCGTTTGAAAGGCAGTTCAGGCAATAAACACGTACTGCACAGCTTTGTGTCAGCCTATGCTTATTAAACTCCAAACGACTAATTTTATTTAATAATAAAATGTTTTCAAACATTTATGGATTGGATATGAAAATTTCAACTCTGCTGCCTGCATAGAGCATTTGGAAAAAGACCTTCATCCTATGTCAATTGTAAGATAACTCTCGGTCTGAGAAAAAAACCCATTTAAACCTTGAAATAATGGGCTTGTCTGATTTATTAGTAAATTAATATCAAAAGTGCCATTTAAATCATGATAGAAAATACTTTCTGGAGTAACTAGCTTAGCAGACATTATGCCAATAAAATTTGCATTGGTGCAATCTCTTCTGTACATAAATCAGTTTCAGGATCAAAACTTTGATATTTTAAAAACCACACTAGGGGCCGGTGAGATGGCTCAGCGGCGTAAGCGCTTGCCTGGCAAGCGCGAGGTCCTGAGGTCGACCCCCCGGTACCCACAAAAAAAAAACAAAAAAAAACCACTAAATTTTTCTAACAAGAATCACATTAGATTTTTAAATAGACCAGCTTTTTTTTTTTTTTTTTTTTGTGGGTACCGGGGGGTCGACCTCAGGACCTCGCGCGCCAGCAGGCGCCTGTGCCACTGAGCGATATCACCCGCCCCTTTTTCGTATGTGGGTTTCGGGAGTCGAACTCGGGCCCTTGTGCTTGCCGGGCAGGCGCTTACGCCGCTGAGCCATCTCACTGGCCCAATAGACCAGCTTTTAAATTCCATTTTTTTTCCTGAGCTAATTTTTACCACCTGTGAATGTATTTTTATCAGTTAGGAGTTCAAAGAGCAGAATACATTGTAATAAATGTTTGCAACATGAATGCTTCTATATGTTCCATTTAAAATTATATTCTGTACTAGAGTCTTGGCTATGGAAGCTAAAAATTTAGGGCCTTGAGTAAAAGTGACAAAAAAAAAAAAAAGATACAAAATTCTCTTCCGTTAACTGTGGAATAAAATAATCAACAGAGTAGGACTTCCTTTTCCTTACAAAGCATCTTGAAATGGTATATTTATAATACCCTTGAAAGATTCATAATTAAATACCAGTAGTTTTACTGCCAGTTGCTATAATTACTTATGGGTGTCTGTGATTTATGGTTTATTTTATTGCTATGCATTGCTAAAATTAGTTTGGATTTCTGAATTTTAGAATAACTATTTTAAATATCTGGCAAGGGAAAGAAGTGAGAAAATAGTGTGTTTTTCTCTGTAGGGAGACGTAAAGAATGATTATTTCCAGCAGAAGGGACCTAAAAACATCTGTTACATTCACCCTTGAAAAAACTTCATGTGATTTGACTATTTGGCAGGTCTTATGTAAAATAAACAGACAGACAGACAAACAAGTGTTCAGAACTCAAGGTGTTGAGTCTGTCTGCATGGCTTTGTGTCAGCCTATGCTTATTAAACTCCAAATGACTAATTTTATTTAATAATAAAATGTTTTCAAACATTAATGGATTGGATGTGAAAATTTCAACTCTGGTGCCTTTATAAAGCATTTGGAAAAAGACCTTCATCCTATGTCAATTGCAAGGTAACTCTCGGTCTGAGAAAAAACTCAGTCATGGCTGCTGCCATGAGTGCAGAATGGGTCAGCTGGGGTGCGGATTTGCTGCTTGCTGTGTTGCCTGTGTGTGGAGAACTAGAAGCCACCAGGTTGAGAGCAGGTAGTGTTTACCTTACTGCTCTCCCTCCACCACATCACCTCATAAGGGTAGAAGAAGGCCCTGAAAGGAGTCATGTCATGGGATTTGAGTTCACGGTCAAGTTATTAGCCTTGGAGTTACTTTCATAACAATTAAAATAGTATTAAGCTATTTTCCCATAACTAAAGCGTAAGTGTATGACCATTAAATAATGTTATCTTCAAAATAGATTGTAGTTAATTTTTCAAAGATAAGAACAACTTTGAAAATTTGTTAAAATTTCTGGGCCTTTCCTCTACAGCAATGATTATAAATCCAAAATTTGCATATAGTTTCAGGAAGTCTATAGATAGCCTCTTTCCTTCCCGATTATCCTTGAACTTTGGGCATTTTTAAAAATAAAACTGAATTGTCCAACCTGCATTCAGAATCTAGCCACGCCACCTATATTTTGATGATTCTGGAAAAGTCTTTTGTGTCAACAACTTAACTAGCTTGCTTGCTTGTTTTCTTCTTCTACTATTTCTACTACTATTACTTTTTCTCCTTCTTCCTCTTCCTTTTCTTCTTCTCTTCCCCTGTTCCTCCTCCTTCTCCTCCTCTTCTTCCTTCTTCTCTTTCTTTTTGGCTTCAATATAACACACTGCCTAGGTAAGGGGACTAAACAGTATAACTCCCCAGCACCACACCTGCCACGCAATAAGTCATTTTTACCCACGAATATAATTGTCACGTGGCATGCCGTGCTCACGTTAGTTGGTCCACATCTTTGAGTCTTCCTGGGAGAGAGTCTCCCTGAGAAGTTAGATGGCAATCAGAAGATTTCTTGGGAGCGATTGTAATCAAAGTAGCAAGAGGTGGTGGGTAACTAATTCATCCCTGGTGCTCTAAGTCCCAGCTGTTGTATCTGTCTCTACTCTAGGTAAGCAAGTCAGTAGTAGATGCTCCTAAAACCCAGACCACTTGCCTGTTTCCATGGGGATGTGCTCACCAATTCTGCCTCATCTTTGGCGAGCCCCTGCATCCTGCTGCTGTGAACACATCTTTCTTTAGACTGACTTCTGTAGATATATCCAGGAGCCACTTTCTGGTTATCGTTCCAGCTGTGTCTTACTGTGACTACCCCACAGTCATGTTGATTGGGCCATCTCTTCTATAGAGGGCTCATTATGCTGGTTATGGGCTATTTTATTTAATTGTCAAGTTATGGGACTGATCTGCGGTTCTTCGTGAAGAGTCTGTATTTGTTATGCAGTGTTTTACAGAGACTCAGAAGGTTCAGGTTGGTGGCCAGCAGTCCCAGGGCACTGTATGTAGTGACGAGTGCATTTGGTTGGCTGGAAGGCTGGTGTTAGAACTTCCCTTTGTCACTGCTCTGGATTTGCTTTTCACAAGTGAGCAGTTGAAGTAGTTTTATTTTCATATGCATAGGAAGGGAAAGAATAATCATCCACTGCCTGTCACGGAGGTTTATATATTCCTTCCATTCCTCATTTAACCAATCAACCCGATTGGTGATGAAGTTCATCCCGGTAGTATTGTGTTCTATGGAATGCAGAGTAATGCATGCAAGCTGTGGTTCATGTATTTGGCTTATTTGTTGTGAAATTTAAAAATATTTAAATTTTGTAGGCAAAAGGGACCTATCACCTTGATTTTTCTTATAGGGTTCTTGTTTTAGGTTGGTGTAACAAATGTAGACACGCCTTCATTTTAGGTTATATAATAAGTATGACAGATGGTTCATAAACTTCAGAGAAAACGTGATTGTTACCTTGGGAGTTGGGTCAGACCCTAAAGAATCCTTAGTTGGGTCTGCTTGGAATTAACTAACTCAGTCTCTACACGTTCCTTGGATTGCATCCAAAATCAATCCTGGATACTTTGTCCCAATTCCTCCCAAAGAAAATGTGTCATAGACGAGCCCAGGACTTAAGCTTTCCACATAAAGAGGCCCAATGGCGATCTCTTTAGCTTTATAGCAAAAAAAATACTCAAAGGGTTTCCAATGTGGTTTCTAACTGTTGACATTTATTTTCAGAGTCAGTGGTATTATTTTACTAACTCTATCAACCCTATTGGTGAAATGAATGAAAAGTCTAAGTCAAATACTAACTCACATTCATTTAAAATAAAGATTGATCTCTATTCTTCCTGTCAACCTGAAATCCCTTGTGCAGTTCTAGAACTCTTGTGTTTTTAGTTTAACATATTAGCCCCATTTTTTTTTTTTTTTTTTTTACATACAGCTAAGAGTTTCTGTATTTAAAACAGGAGAATGGGGCCGGTGAGATGGCTCAGCGGCGTAAGCGCCTGCCTTGCAAGCGCGAGGGCCCGAGTTCAACTCCCGGATCCCACATATGAAAAAGGGGCCGGTGATATCGCTCAGCGGCACGGGCGCCTCCTGGTGCGCGAGGTCCTGAGGTCGACCCCCCGGTACCCACAAAAAAAAAAAAAAAAAAAAGTAAAACAGGAGAATGTTTTGTCAATAGTGGATGTTCACGTGATCAGTGAGAATTACACTGGGGAAGTTTGTTAGAGTCTTTGGCAAGTTAGTCTCAGGTACGCATCCCTGATGATTTTGGCCTGGGGAGCACAGACAGTTTAGTGCTACCTTTCGAGTATAGGAGCAGAAATGCCACCCCTTTGCCATTTTTTGTTTCTTTATTAAACTTAATGCAAGAGACATCTGTGAACTAGATGGAGCAGGACAGACAATGAAAGGCAGAGAACAGCCAGCCACTTCCCATTTTTAAGAAAAAGGCAGGCAGGCGTGGTGCCTGTGGTGTCAGCTGGGAACCTCAGCCCCTCCCCAGTGGCTTTCCTCTACCTTAATACACGACACCTTCTTCTCAGAGTCACAAAAGTGCAAAAGTGCAGGGCTCCCCAGGCTTGGAAAGTCCAGGTCACTTTTATTTCAGGAAGCCCCCAGTATGTGAAAAAAATGAAGTAACCAAGTAAGTCTGTAGATATTACAGCACATTTGAAAGCCTTATGCTGAACAGGTCAGGATGAGAGTTGGTAAAAATGTTTATAGAGTTGTGGATTTGCTGCCAGCCTGCCTGACTGCTAAACCTAGTTCTGCCTTTTATAACTGTGTGACTTTGGGTGAGTCATTTAACCTTTCTGAACCTCAGTTACTTCTTTTTTTCTTTCTTTGTGGTGCTGAGGATTGAACCCAGGGCCTCACATATGCTAGGAAAGAGCTTTATTACTGACTTTCACCTACTTATTTCCTCTTAAAGAGAGAATAATTGTCATCCACCTCATGTGTGTGTTGTGGAGATTGAGAGATTAAAATACTTGCGGCAAAATCTGACACATGGTAAAGGATATCCCCAGTATTGTACAAATTATGGTTTGTTGTATTACTTATTCCTTCCTCCAATGTCTTTATTTACTCTCTTGTCCTTTGGATTGTGGATATTAAGATCCCTGAGTGTACGGCATGGTTCCATCTCTAAGCATGAATCTAAATGACAGGGTTTGGCAGTCATAGAAAAAGTTGCTCCTGGCATTTTGTAACCTATATTCTGAGGCTGAAATGACTGGTTACATGGAGACCCCAGGATATCCCCAAACTATAACCACAGCGGCTCAAATTTTATTTCTCACTTTTTGTCATTAACGTTTTTTAGATCTAGAGTTTCCATGTTTAAAAAAATATCCACACAATGTGCAAACTACTTCTCTAAGGACAGGAGGTACAAGAGAGAACTGAAATTTCCTCCCCCTACCTCACCAGGACTGAAATGCACACACGCGCCAGTGGGGAGGACGTCGTCAGTGATGCGAGTTGTGTTATTCTGTGATACCTGATTTCTGAGAAGTAGGTAAAAATGCTTCGTGACTGCTGACCCAAGAATCCTTCTCTGTACCTCATTCTTTTTAAAGAATATATGATTATCATTGTCTTGTGGGTAGGACATATGGTGTCAGATACTTAGAACTGAAAGAAATCTTGGTAATCCCCTCAGGTTCAGCCTCCAGAGATTCTAGTCGACTTGTACAATCACATAGAAATAGTTGCTGGGCAGTGTGAGCTTTTAAGCTCATTTTATACAACTATGGCAAATTGCTTCTTAAGGCAATTATTTTACTGGCTCCATAGCACCACTGAAAGGATGCCAAAAACTACCAAATCATGTGTTCAAATTTTCTACACCTTATGTCCAGGAGGCCCCAGATATAAATCCACGTTCCATATAACCTCTGACTGAGAACATCTCCCAAAGCGACAGTTGTATAGAGAGAGAAGTGACCGAACTGGGGCCAAACAACCTGATGAAAAATGGCAACAGGCTTGAATAGATATTTCTCCAAAGAAGATATACAAAGGGTCAACAAACTCATAGAATCCCCAAATTACTAATCATTAGGGAAATGCAAACCAAAACCACAGTGAGATGGCATCACACAACCATTAGGATGACCACTCTCATAAAAGCAGAAGTAACAAATATTGGTGCGGATGTGAAAAAATGGAAGCCTTGTGTGCTGTGTAGGAATGTGAAACAATGAAGCCACTGTGGAAAAACGGTGTGGCATTTCCTCAAAAATTAAACAGAGCTGTCCACCAATTGCACTCCTGGGTATAAGCGCCAAAGATTTGAAAGCTGGGACTCAGAGGTATTTGTACACCCATGTCATAGGCAAAAGGTAGTAGTAACCTGATGTCCATTGAAGGATTGGTGGAGAAACAAAATGTAGTACCTATGTACATATAAAAGAATATTATTAAGCCTTAGAAGGAAGGAAATTCTGACACAGGATTTAATTAGTGAATTTAACTAGTGCCAGTGCCTCTGTGTTCAAAGCCATTCATTTGGAGGGTGTGGGGTGTGCACCTGCATGACGCTGATCTTCTGTCCTGCTAGAGCAGGGGTGGGACCTAAATTTAGGAACCTAGCTATCAACGGGGAGGTGTTATGGCTCGGTGTTATGGCTCGTATCTAGATGCCCCCACCAAGCCTCATGCAGTCATAGGTGGAGAGTTTTGAAGGTGGCTGGATTAGGGTGTGTGAATGTGGATTAACGGCATTATGCTGGGATTAAGGGTGTGGATAATGGAAGCCCCACCCTGGGTAGGGGTGGCAGCAATCAATATGCTTGTAGCCTGGATGGAATATAAAGGGACAGAAAGAAGGCAGGCAGGCGGGTGCTGCTGCTGCTGCTTGCTGCTTTGCTGTCTTCTGCCTGCTCTGCCATGGACTGTTTATCCTCTGTGATGCCCCTCTGCCATGCCACCCTGCCTTGGAGCCAGCTGACTATGGACTGAAACCTCTACAAACTGTGGGCTAAATAAACCTTTCCTCCTTTAACTTTGGTTGTCTGGTATTTTGTCTCAGCCAGGAGAAAAGGCACTAAGACAGGAGGTTCATGTGTCTAGCTTTACCTGACTTTGGTCATGCTTTTTTCCTAATGTGCCATTGTTTCGTCTATGGGAAGTTGATGCAGGGTAGGTCGGTTGCAGGTCCACATCCTACTGCAGTTTAGTAAAGACATTGGTTCACCTCATATTCGTGCTGTTCACTGTACCTTTCAAAGGCCAGGAAAATTGTACTCATAATGAAATATCTTTTGGCGTCACTGCTTCCATCTTCATTGTTCCTCTGCCTTGTTTTGGTCACCTCAAATTGCCCACATTGCTTTCTGAGCTCAGTGGATACTTTCCAGCCCAGTAGTAAGTGACCTGTCCTCCTAGGACCTTTAAGAATGATTTTCTTTGAGCACCCCACCTTTAGCACCATCCAAGGTGTCTGTTATGAGGATAAACCCATTAATTGCGTAAAGTGAAAAGCAATTATGTAGGGAATTGTGAACCATAACATTGAGTAACATGAAAGTGGCTCCATGAAATTGGGGCATTATAAACTTTACTGACGGCATATGATTTTTGCATGCTATTTTATGTAGTTCCTCTTAACTTCCCTTGAATACAAATTTTAAAAATGAATTGGCTGCATTGGATTTTGAATAAAGCTTTACCTTTCTGAAAGACTGAACTTATAAGTGAACCAATGACGTGGTTGAGGATAGAGGACCTTGCGATTGGGCAGTTGTCTTTGTTGAGTACCAGTGATTTATAGGTAATTATCCTTCTAACTGACTGGCACATATATTGTTTACATTTTATAATAGCAAAATAGTTTAAAGTTTTTTAAAATGGGATTCAAGCAGTCATAAGAAAAAAATGGGTCTGCACTTACAAGTACAGAAATTTTGATTGATGGACGTATTCTGATTTTAATACAATTGAATAGATTTTAGTAATGGGAAAATGGTCTTACTTTGTAGAACATACTGATTTCTATAGCAAAGGATGTAGATGTGCTGTAGCTTATTCTACAAAATATGCTTGATTCTTCAGAATTATTCCTGGACTATGCGGTTTCCAGAAAGGTACCTCTTCTGAGAGCTGTGAGTGGTGGAGTGGAATAAAATCTTCAGTAACAACGCCTCTTCCCAAGAACATTGATGAAATTCTTTTTTTTTTTTTTTTTTTTAATTGGTGGGTACTGGGGGTCAACCTCAGGACCTCGTGTGCCAGCAGGCGCCCGTGCCGCTGAGCGATATCACCGGCCCTTTTTTTTTCGTATGTGGGTACCAGGAATCGAACTCAGGACCTCACGCTTGCCAGGCAGGCGCTTATGCTGCTGAGCTATCTCACCAGCCCCTGATGAAATTCTTAACAATTTACTTCATACTGTGGAACATACCTAAAGTAAATGAAAGGAAAGTGCACTGTTACAACAGTTTGCCTTTGCTGCCTTGGAGATTTATGCAGTTATCAAAGTTGTTGGAGAGCTACTGTCACTGGACGTGGTGGTACACACTTTGTAATCCCAGCTACTCTAGAAGCTGAGGCAGGAGTGTCTCAAGTTCAGGGTCAACCTGGGCAATTTAGGGTGACCTTGTCTCAAAATAAAAAGAAATAAATGAAAGGGGGTAGGATGTAATTTAGTGGTAAAGCACTTGCCTAACGTGTGAGGTTCTGGGTTTAATCTGTAGTACTACAAAACACAAAAACAAAAAACAAAAACCCACTGCCTTTAACACAGTTCTGTAGACTGCCTAAGAATATCAATTATAGCTGTAGGAAATTATTTTTTAAAGACAGGATTCACGGGCCGATGAGATGGCTCAGCGGCGAAAGCGCTGCCTGGCAAGCACGAGGTCCTGAGTTCAACTCCTGGAACCCACATAAAGGAAAAAAGGGGCTGGTGATATTGCTCAGCAGCACAAGCGCTTGCTGGCAAGCGCTAGGTCTTGAGGTCGACTCCTGGTAGCCACATTAAAAAAAAAAAAAAAAAAAAAGAGATAGAATTCATTACTTGGAATCAAAAAGCCAAAGACTACTGATAATTTTTATAGCATGCTTTGTAAGAAAACATGTTTATATGTTGTTATGTTGGAAAACTGAAAGGTTTATAATAATCCAGCAAACAATATTAATTTTTTCCTACACTGTTAAAATGTTTATATAAATATTTCTGACTACATTGTTCATTGAAAAATTACTGGATACTACTTCTTATTATTATTATTACTATTTGTTTTTTTGAGACAAGGTCTCACTTTGTAGTTCAAGCTGGCCTTGAACTCATGTAGCCCAGGCTGGCCTCAAACTCACAGCAATCCTCCTGCATCAGCCTCCCAAGTGCTGGAATTACAGGCATGTGCCACCACGCTTGGCTACGTATGATTATTATTATTATTATTTTACTGAGCTGTTTTGAAATGCTCTTCTTTAGTGAATTTAAAATGTAAAAGAAAAAGACAAGCACAACATAGGATGCTCTACTTCTAAGTGGATAGATTTGCTCTAGCAAGGTGACAAGTAGGAAGGAAGCTTTAGTCCTGCTCCAGGAGAGGTGGAGTATGATGGTTAACAGGGGCCTGGCTCCTACATCTGGCTTTACTTACTGTCTTTGTGATCTTGATGAATCATTTCCCTTCTCCATGCCTCAGTTTCCTCACTTATAAAATATGAGGGTGGAGTGAATGATCTGGGAGATTCTCGCAGCAGGAATATACTCTAAACCTTTCTTGGAGGACACCACGCATTCCGAAGGATTTTGAAACGTGACCTGATAGACTCGCCGAGCCTGTCCTCACCACTGTGGCTGTGCCTCCCTTTGGCTTATCTCTCTGTCCCCTCTCAAGTCCTCCCATCACATCTGATGGAAGCCTCCCTGCTGTCTCTCGCTTGGCCTACTGCATTCTTGTACTTCTTCATTCCATGCCGGGCGAAAGCCCAAACTCCTTAAGGTAGCTTACAAGCCTCCTAAAACCTGTCCTTGCTGTTCTCAGTCCTTTGAAGATGCCGGATCCTTTCTCTTGCGGATCTTTCATGCCCATGGTTTCTCATCATTCTTACTTGGCCCTCTACTCTTCTCCTTTGTAGCTGGCTAAACCTCTTCAAGTCTTATCTTGACAGTCGTTTACTCCCTCAAGTGCCCCCTCATCCTTCCATGAGGTCATCTATTTCTCTAGTTCCTCTGCTTCTGCTATAACACATCACGCTCGATGTAATGCACACGGTTTAATCGCAGACCTCTCTGCATTAGGGTGTTCACTCCGTGAGGGTAGCACACACTGTCTGCCCTGTGGTTGGTGGTGTCCTAATCTCTTGGCACCATGCCTGGTGTGCAGTAGACATTCAGAAAATACTTGCTGAATGAATGCATGAAAGAAGGAAGGAACCCAAGGAAGATAGGGAAACCCAGTGCATTCTCAAAAAGGAAATCCCACAAGTGACAGCTGTGCCTTCTTCCTCTCCCCTCTTCCCCCCACCCCCCTATTTCTTTTAGAGACAGCGACTTCCCTACCAGGACCCATCCTCCTCGGTCATTGGATAATCCCGAAGGAAAGAGTGACTCTACTTTCAGTAACCTTGCACACCCTTGGTACAGATAGCCAAGTAATTTTTTCTAAATTCAAGTTCCATTTGTATGAGAAGAGATAAGGGCCCATGTTTGATCTCACTATGCCACTTAGATGACTTCAGATATCTTTTTTTGCTACCAAAAAGTTGCCTTTCAATAATCTTTGCTTAGAACTTTTCCCACCCATCTTACTGTCAACTTCCATGACATATGTGATAGTCATGACTCAGTGATTCAGTGCTAATGTCATTATTGTTTTGAGTTGAATTTTTAGTTCTTTTTACCTTGATGTCTGCAAAGGTAGGACTTCTGCTCTCTCCTGCTTCATTTTATGATTACTACAGAAACTTTTGGTATTCAGTGTGGTGGAGGGACCTTAAGGAGCTGTCTGCTCATTATAATGATGGTTCAGTATCACATTAACTTTAAAGTGGGTGAGGCTAGTTTAGTCAGTACCAGTGCATGTGTTTTTCTTTCTCAGAGAGGCAACGTTACATAGCTGCTTAGAGAGTGGGCTCTGCACCTGAGGTGATTGACCTGGACTAACTTTTTGGGGCTCTAGTTTCCTTACCAATTAAATGGGAGGTAATAATAGTACATCTTTCTTTCAGGTTTTATTTCATTACATGTGGGACTGCATGTAAAGTGCTTAGCATCCGTGTCTGGCACACGCTTCACACATGTTGATTGCCAACTATTATATGTAGGTGTCTGGCAAAAGCCTTGTCTGATTCTAATTGTTTGCATAAATGGAAAAAATGAAGAACAGTAATAGTTTTAGTCTTTCTGGACAAGAAAAAGTGGTCTAAAGTATTGAGTGCAAAGAACCTGGGGCTGGGAGTACAGAGGCATTCTAACTCTGTTCCTTTTCTAGGTATTACACTGTGTGTGCAGTCATCAGCTCTCTGGTCCCTGTTTTTTTTTTTTTTTTTTTCACTTTTTTTACCTTTCCAATCTGCATACATTTTATTTGTCTCTCTTTGTCTCATTGCATCATCTAGAATGTTTAGTATAACGTTGAAACGTGGTGGTGAGAGAGGCCATCCTTGCCTTGTTCCTTATCTCAGGGAGAAGCTGTCTGCTTCTCAGCCTGAAGGACGACATTAGTTCTAGTTTTCTCCACAGGCTCTTTATCAGGTTGAGGACTTTCCCCTCTATTCCAAGTGCACTGAGGGTACCAACGTGTGTGGGTGTTGGGTTGCGCCAAATGCTTTTCCTGCATCTATTGAAATGACTGTGCAGTTTTTCTTCTTTAACCTGTTGATTTTTAATTGATTTTAAAAAATACTGAATTAGCCTCGCATACCAGGGATAAGTCCCACTTGGCCACGGTATGTAATTCTACTTGTACGTTACTGGATTTGATTTGCTAATATTTTGTTGGGGATTTTTGCATCTACATTCATGAGTGGATTTCTACAGTTTTAAGATGAGAAAGTTTACATCAGACTAGCTCTATTGTCCCTTCTAGTGAATGTCCTTTTGTGAGTCTAGCAATGAGTGATTATTTCAATTTTAAATACCTCACGATGGTAGATACTGAATAAATATTTGCTAAGTTGAATGGAATCTGCTGACTTTATCTCTGGAATGTAGATGGTAAATGACATTGAATTTCAATGACACAAAAAACAGTGATGATGATTTTTAAAAACAGGGAAAAAAGAAACCAGAGCGCAGTGGTTCATGCCTATAATCCCAGCTATGTGGGAAGCTGAGGCAGGAGAATCGCATATTCAAGGCCAGCCAGAGATACACTGTTAGCTGTTAGCTAGGCTGCTATGACAAAAGACCACGAACCAGGTGGTTTAAATAACAGAAATTTATTGTCACAGTTCTGGAGGCTGGGAGACCCAAATCAAAGTGTCAGCAGGGTTGGTTACTTCTGGGAACTCTGAGAGAATCTGTGCTCTGCCTCTGTCCCAGGTCCTAGTCTTTTACTGATAATCTTTGGTGGACCTCGGCTTCTATTGCATCACCCCAATCTCTGTCTTCTCTTTCACATGGCATTCTCCATGTGTGTGTCTGTGTTCAAATTTCCCTTTTTTATGAGTCCTCCTGTTACATTGGATGAGGGGCCCACGGTACACCAGTATCACCTCACCTTAACTGATTATATCTGCAGCAATTCTGTTTCCAAATAAGGTCAAATTCTGAGGCTCTGGGGTTATTAAGACTTCAACATGAACTTTTGAATGGCATAATCCAGTTCATAGCAGACTGATTGTCCTGCCCTTTAAGTATAATTACCTACCTACCCTTCCTGCCGTCTTTTCCAATAAATGTTATGCAATACAAGTCAAGAGATAACAATTTTTTGTGGAATTTTCTTTATAGAGGGAACTTTAAAGTTTTACGTAAGTGGCCAGTAGCTAATTCTCAGCAGTTAGCCTTTTAATTTGCAGATTTGTCATTCACAGCACTGGTCTAACATTTAATTTGATATTATTCTATTTTTACTTCCCCCTTTTTTTCTATTTTCTCTCTTTCCCTTTTCCCTCTGTGTAACATTTAATTTCATATTATTTCTATTTTTACTGCCCCTCTTTCTCTGTTTTCTCTCTTTCATTTTTCCCAAGTGTACTTAGTTTGCCTCCTTTATTGAACATTTCCCATCTTATAAGCAGATAGTTCTACCACCAGATGGTGTGCAAGGATTGGGAAAAGAATTGAAAGACGTCAGCTGGTGTGGTTGCCTCTCCACCTTTTATTTCACGACAAAGATTGATAACAACAGGCCAAAAGTGAGATTCTGTGGCTGTGTAGATTTTCATTATTCATGTACATTTTCTTTTTTTAAGTGGAAACAGAAATCTAGGCTAGCAATGTTGAGGGGTAAAAACCTTATAAAATTTGGTGAATAAATGTTAATGGAGAAAACTTGATCTCAGAATAGATTTGACACCAGGCTGAAATGTGGAAACTAGTTCTTGGGTCATTTTTCCTTAAATAGTTAGCTTTGAAATCACAAAAAAAAGAAATGTTTTGATCCTGATGAAGCTATAGAATATTAGTGCAGTCAGTATTCAGCCTTATTCTAGTTTAGCAGCCTCAGAGACAGCTTGCAGCCAAAAGCAGCTCAAAAGGGCCAAGTTCACTCTCTGTGTGCTTTGAGCAATGTGTTTTTTTGTTGTTGTTGTAATTTATAGCCAACCATAAAGCAGTCCCAGTGTTTTATACAATCATCCAGATTTCAGGCTTCTTTAGGACCTGGTGATGGTGACTGACATTATTTTCTCAGCGACACTAACTATAGCTGAGTTAGGGCTGCTGTATTCACTGGAATTTGGGATTTATAGTTGGCTGCTGTCTCTCCTGCCCCTTATTTTATTACACAGAACCTTTACTCACACTTAATATGTTACCTGCCTCTGCCCAGCCCAAGAAAAGTATCTGAACACATGACCCTGCTCTCGTATTTCCTAGATGATGGCATGAGGTCTGGGGAGGGGTTGGAGGTTTACTCAGCAGCTCACCTGTCCTCTAGCTCCTGTAAACCTGTGCTGCTTCTGTGGGTGGAGATGGGTGGGAGAGAGCAAGTGATTCGGCATAAAGGAGTATTGTAGTTCAAGTAGACAATCAGCCAGGAAGGTAAAAACTAAAAATCAAAAAACTGCTACCATTGATTATTAAAAAGATTCTCAAAGATTACACACACAAGTGAAAAAATGGAGAACCCTAAAGCACCATCACACAGGGAACTTGGGAAGAATGGATAAATACCTGACCAGGAGATGACTGGTCAACAGGCAAAAGAAGGGAAGGAACCCTGAATGATTGATTCATCTGCAAGCTTGGGCTGTTCTGGGGTAGACTCATGGCTTAAGCACCGGAAAGGTTGCTAATGAGAATTGCCATTGAGGAGACAAGACAGCAAGTCTGCTAGAAATTGAATGGTTTGTTATTACCAAAAGAATCAGCAGGTTGTCCTTCTAGATACCTATGGAGTAGCGTATGAATAGTGTACTTGAAAACTGCTAGCAACATAGATCTGAAATGATCTCACCGTACACACAGACACACACACACACACACATACCCATGCACATGTGATAATTTCGGTGATGGCTATGTTAGCTTGATTGTGGTAATCATTTCACAATATGTAGATACATCAACACATCCCATGTTGTACTGTATATATATATATATATATATATATATATATATATATATATATAAAATTTTATTTAGCAACTGATACCTCTGTAGCTGGAAAAATTTATGTTAGGATTATTAGAATTCAAATCAAGTGTTACAAGTCCCAAGTAAATCAGGATATATATTAAAATATTCTATCTGGAAGCTAGTAAATTAATACTATCCTTCCCCATTATACTGGTTCAGGTTGAAAAATAAAACCGTATCAGATAAAAATTAAATGATAGCTCATACTGGGTAGTTTTGAACAATTGACACACTTAAGGATTTTGTCAAACTTTTGCGTTTGACATAGGGAGGAAGGAGAGAGGACAGCACCTCAGAACCCTGTTTTATGTCCCTGTCAGATACTCCACCACCTCTTATTAGCTTAAAATCATTTGTTTATTTTTAAATCCAAGCTGCACACACACAGAATTTCAAAAATCAGAGATTATCTGTAATTAAAATAGTGACCCCTGCTTCATTCCCAAATTTTTCTCCCAGAGGCAATTACTTTAAAGAACAGCAACGTTTTGTGTTTCTGTTTACCTCTGTGTTTCTAAATCCTATGCAATGCTGGTAGTTTTCCACTCATCATTTGTTTACTTTATCTATTGACTTTCTGTTATGGCAACTGAGCATTTTCTTCTGTCTCTCCCTTCGCATCCCAAACCAGTGCGCAGGCATACACACACGTGCACACACACACACAACACGCACACACATCTCCTAAAATAGTTTTAAGACCCATGAATATGATTTCTTGTATAATTTTTCCTCGGAGTTTGTAATTTTCTCATTTTTTCTACTTCTGTGCATCTGTCAGTATTTTGCACTAGCAGATCTTTCCAATGTCTATCAATCCTTTCGCCAACTATATGAAGAAATCAAGTCATCGGCCACACAGCAGACCCTCCCTCTTCCTGCCCCACCACTCCTACCCCTAGGAGTCCCCTCTCAGCCAGGTGTGCTGTAGAATGTCACTCTGGTCTTTTCCCACACTTTCACCTCAGGTCCCTTGTGCCCTGAGAATACAGCCCTCTCTGTCTTGCATTTCCTCCCTCATATGCTGAGTACGTCCTCAATGGCTTCTAGGAAATTCTAGAGGCATATTTCTTTCTTATTTTTACTTCGTATTTTAGTCTTCGCCTGATTAAAAATATCCAATGTCTCTTTAGCGCTCTCTTTCACTTGACTGATCATTCGGCTCAGCGTGGACTTCTAGTTTCTAACTTCTATTATTACAAGAGCAGTCTAATGTTTCCAATTTCCGACCCATTGGATATTACCATTGTGTTTTCCTGAAATCTTTATCTTTGTTGTTCTGAAGATTGGTGCTACTGCATTTTTAAAATTCTTCATGCTGCACATTCAATGAGTTGTTCTAATCTGAAGTCCTATTTTCTTGGTCCTAGGAAAAATTCTGAATTATTTCTTTGATATTTTCTTCAGCATCTCTGCTCTGTCGTTCTTGACATTTCACCTTCTGGTTTGGTCTCCTGATAATTTTATCTTTTCCTCAAACTTTCCATGCATTTTTATTTTATTTTGTTACAATTTCTTGGGGATTCCTTTAACTTTATTTTGATTGTCATACTTTTTAGCTTTCAAGAGATTTTTCTTGTCTTTTAAAAAATAGAACCTTGTACCCACAAAAAAATAAAATAAAATAAAAAATAGAACCTTGTTCTGTTGATATAGGGACTCCACCTTCTTTTAACTCTGAGCATATTTTATGTGTGTTTTTGTGTACACATAACAGTATGTTCTGCACAAAAATTTGTTACTTTATCCAGTGGTTTACTTTTCTTGTTCTTTCCTGTCTTTTTTTCTTGTTGAAATTTTATTTAATTTTTTTTGAGACAGAGTCTTGCTACGTTGCCCAGGCTGACTTCAAACTTGCAATCCTCCTGCATCAGCTTCCCAAGTAGCTGGGATACTCGTTCTTGTTAGAAACTTCTCTTAGGTGCCTGGGGATGTCTGTGCTCTGCTTGTATTTAGAAATGAGACGCTAAGCTGCTCAGAGGTAGCTCTAAGGGTTCAGCCAGGTGACTAGGAGGGTTGTTTGGTACCCAGAAGTCCTTGCTGTGCTACTTCATGTCTTCAGGGAAGAATCAGTCAGTCTGTTGAATGAAGAGATGGGTTTTATCTTACAACAAAGCTAGAGGTAGAGGTTCAGAAACATTTCTTTCTTGAATAAAGATACATAGCTTTGCTGACTCTGAATTTGGTTTAAAATGTAGTAGGGTTGAAGAAATCTGTAAATATTCCTTCATAAGGGCCTAGATGGTTTGGGTGAGTGCTTAAGTGGAAATACAATCTGTAAGTATACAAGAATGTGTCGCGTAATTACGTTTCAGTTACCAACAGACAGCATATATTACAGTGGTCCATAACGGGGCTGAGCAATTCCTATATTATCTTGTGACATCTTGCAATGCTATAGCGCAAAGCATTACTCATGTATTTGTGATGAAGCTATTCTGAGGGTGTTCTGCATGCCTGGCCTTTGCTGTATTTCTGTATCCTTGTATAAAGCAATTGGGGGCATTTGTGTGTGTGTGTGTGTGTGTGTGTACACGTTTGCACACAATTATGTATTCTCACTTAGCTGTGGTCCCTGGGAATGCTGCAAGTGGCAAATGCCAACCATTCCATAGGAAGACTTTCAGCCACACTCCTGTTCTCAGAGCACTGTCTCTCATCATTTGCCTTCTAGGGTCCTGGTGCCCCTACATATTGCCCACTGGTATTCTCTGGGATAGCTGGCTGGTTTCTCTTTGGGATCCACCTTCTAAATTTATAGCTTTCGCTATTTTGCTAAGTCAGTCATCATACATGTGTCTCCTTTCCATCTTCCAAAGATTGGTGGAAACCTTTTCACTGCTATCATCTTTTCCACAGTCTCTTAGTCTTTGGGGTTTAATCCATTTTTGAAAATTTTATTACTAACAGTACAGTGGCACTGTGGGAGGGGGGATAGCTAAGGGCCTGTGTTTAATTCAGTAAGATTACCTTGAACTTTCTTTTGACTCCTTATCTGTCATAATTATAAGCTCCTTGAGGTGGAGGACCAAGCCTTATATTTGTATGTTTTATAGTCAGTAAATATTGGTCAAATGAATAAATGCTCTCTGCTGACCGGTCTCTCTAAAATCCTATTATCTTAGCTGGCCATCTCAGGCTTGTTGTAAAATGAGGAAAGGGTTGATTGCCAGGTGGAAGGTTTGCAAACTGACACGTGATAGAAGTTAGTGTTTTCCTTCATTCTACTTGTTTATTACATTTTTCAACATTAAGAAAAAGAAGTTTGGGCCGGTGAGATAGCTCAGCGGTATGGGTGCCTGCTGGTGCACGAGGTCCTGAGTTTGACTCCCAGTACCCACAACAGAAAAAAAAAAAAAAGAAGTTTGAGCTTGTTCCTGCTTCAAAAGAGGGATCGTTCTGTTAGCCCTTTGGTCTTTTCCCGCCCTTCCTGAAGGTCAGCTTTCTGAGTGTTTAACACACCCAGTGTCCCACCCAAATAATTGCTTCCCATGCTTGAAAAATAAATCTCTATATAAGGGTCCTTCCTGGTACCCAACACTGTCTAAAAGTTAAATATTAACACTAAATAAAAAGTTACTTTTCTGTTAACGTTTTCTTGCCACCAGCCCCATATTTAAACGTCGGTTTTGCTTTTCACCTGGTTGTGGATGACCTCTTCCCTGGGCTCCTTGTCCTTGTCCTTGTCTTTCCCTCCTCTCCCTCAGTCCTCTTTCTGCTCCTCCTTTTGTCACAGCCTGTAGCAAGACATGCATTTATTTATGCCACCACCTAGTACAGGTCTGCACAATTGGGTCACATTTCCGGAAACAAGACCCTGACCATGTGTGATTGCTCTGGGGTGCACTGTTCTCCTCTACTCTGTTTCACTGAAAAGAAGAGAATTGGGATCCACTTCGTGTGTTTCACAACTCAGAGATCACAGCCAGCTATTGCACAAACAGTGCTCTAGTTAATGTGAAGAAAGCCTGAACGCCGGGTCCTTCTCTGTCTCATTTCATCGCCAGATTAAATAACATTGCCTTGAAACTAGAGAGAAATAATTACAAGAGCTCCCTTTCCTAATAAGGCAACAATGACCATTTTCATACACTCCCCATCTACCCTCTTTTCGTCCTTATACATACCTAGCTGGCATTTTCATCTTCTGGCTAGGAGACATTCGTCTGGTTGCATGGTTTGTTATTTTTTTTAAGGTTATATTTTTAGAGCATCTTAAGTCCCCAGCAAAATGGAACAGAAGGGACAGAGACATTCCATGTACCACTGCCTCCTGCACTGCGGCCGCCCTTCTTTGTCAACATCCTGTACTAAAGGGGACATCTGTTACATCGGATGAGCCGGCAAGCCTACTACAGAGCAAGTCCACCCAAAGTACTTCAAGCTCCATTTTTTGTGTTGGACATTCTATCAGTTTGGACAAATTTACAATGACATGTGCCACCATTCTGGTATGATGGAGTGTTTCCACTGCCTTAACAATCCTCTCTTCTCTGCCTGTTCGTCCCTGCGCCCCTCTACAACCACTGGCAACCACAGTCTATTGTTTTATGTAATATTGCAGGTTCTCCTGAATTGTGTGCCAGCTCTCTGAGGTATAATTTTATTTGTTGAAAGAACCTTGGCATTTACTTAGTATTAGTCCTTCATAGAGAATGCTGACTGATTTTTATTGAACTCACCAAGATTCTTTTTATTGTGCAATTTTTTCTAATTATAGAACCATACACATGAATTTTGGAAAGGTCACTCAAGTACAAAGAAGAAAATAATATATTTCCACTATCTAAGGTAACCACTATTAACAACTTAGTGCATTTCCTTCACATAACTTCTTTACAAGTATAATACATTTTTGCTATAATATTACATGCATAATTTATATACTTTTAAACATAGGTATTCTTATTTAATTGAAATCATTTAACAAATATTACTTAAAATTTAATTTTTGGATATTTAGTTATTTTCTAGTTTTATTTATTGTTTGTATATTACCTTAATTGCAGTAAACATCTAGTGCTTAAACATTTATCTGCATCTTTTTTTTTTTTTTTTTTTGTGGGTACCGGGGGTCGACCTCAGGACCTCGTGCGCCAGCAGGCGCCCATGCCGCTGAGCGATATCACTGGCCCCTTTTTTCATATGTGGGATCCGGAGTCGAACTCGGGCCCTCGCGCTTGCCAGGCAGACGCGTAGGCTGCTGAGCCATCTCACCGGCCCTTATCTGCATCTTAAGGCACATTTTAAGATAGGTTTTAGGAATAGAATTATTGTCCAGTTACTTTTTAGGAAAGCTACAGTTCTGGAGAGGGCCATTGTGTTTTGAGGATGAGAGATTCAGGGTTCTGAGCAGCTGCGTGTAAGAAGACGAGTCTAGACTGTGAGTGTAGGAATGATGGAGCCACCATCCCAGAGAGGCAGGTGAGGGTTGAAAGCCAGGGTGTAAAGAAGATGTTGTTTCCCTCAAGATAGGAAGAAAATAGGTCAGGGCTGGGTAGGCAGGTGCGAGAGGAGCTGAGGAAACCCCCGAATGTCTTTATTCTCTCTTCAGACAAGGCAGTGAGGATGGAAGTAGGGACCGTGAGGGGCGAGGTGGTGATATGGAATAACTGAGAAGAGAAGAGCAGGTGACTGGAGATTCTTTACATTCAGAGGTGCCTCGGAAATGTCCAAGCACCACTGGAGATTCAGCTGAGCTGGGCCATCACACAGGTACAGTGGCACCAACCTGTGAAGTCCTCTATGATTTTTCTCAGGAGTGTGTTGGTATGGAGAAAAGATAAAAATGGATGGACCAATCCAGTCCAGGCTGGGAATTGGCAGAGTAGCTATAGAAAAAGAACCCAGGAGGTGACGATCAGAGGATTGGGGTTGTTTAAGATATGTCAGATGATCCAGGCCACCATAGGAGAAGGACTGTCAGGTTCATGGAATGGGCGTGTAGAGGATTCTTGCACAGAGAGACGGACACCGAGGCTCTTTCCAGGAAGCAGAGTTTATTTGGGCTGGCACTGACTCAGTGCATTCACATCTAATGGCTGAACCCCAGGATGGCAGAGTTTTGCCTTTTATACAGTTCCTTGTGTCTTTGCCTCCCTTATATGGTAACACACTAACAAACTATAGCCGGCTTGGGTACAATCTACGTTATAGAGCCATGCTGGAACTATACATGTATACACAGGAACTAACTATATCACGTCGTCTTTCTTCGTACTAAGAAGGCCCCCACAGCATTTTTTGGGGAGGGGCCCAGCCACATTCCTTGGAGAGGGGTCCTGCCACGGGAGGAAAGGAATGTATTCTTTGTATTTGCTATATTCATGACTCAGATCCTGAAATGCCAGCTCCTCCTGAGAAGGTGGTGTTCATGGTGTGACAGTCTTGGGCCTGGGACAAACTCCTGGATTCCTCTTTTTCTTGGATGCTGATCCATTTAATGAATCCACTTTAGGTGCAGGAAGATTTGCAAACATTAAAAGTAAAACTGCTATTGGAGCCTTCACTGTACCTATTCAACTGGAAAGAAGATGCTAACTCTGGTTCAGCACTAGACTGCTTTGTGCTTCCCTCAGCAGCCTAACAGTGCCTCTCTGGACATGCTTTAGAAACATAACAAGAAAACGCCCAGTAGAGTTCAAGTTCCAGGTCAAAGTGAGAATTTGGGGATCTGCCCAGGGAGGCTGGGGATTGCTGTAGTAGACGCTGTGAAGACAAGGAATGTTTGAGTCACCTGACCTCTTTAGATTTGAGGAATCATCTGTGACAACCAGACTCCTCAAAATGGTAGCTGATAGAAATGGCTGCTCTTGGGCCAAGGATGAGAGGTGTGATGGAGCCCGGCGCCCACCTGAGGCAAACATTTGAGCCAAATGTAGGACTTCAACCCCCCTGTGCACACGTGGTTCGCTTTTATGGGGCAGTCGTTCTGTTGCTTCCTTTTTCCCAGCTATGTTATGGCAGGAGAAGGTTGGGGTGTTGTTTTCTGAATCAGGTGGAGTTTATTTTTGACATTAACTTGAACTCCAGTTGACTCTACAAATACTGAAAAAATCCTCCCATTTGCTTTTTTTGTCCTACTCTTAAGCTAATGCTAATCAAAAACAGTATTTGATTAACCTCTTGAAACGTATTAGTAAAATGTGCCCTGAATGACTAAACTGATAAATTGGATGTAATTCATTGCTGGAGGTGATGAACTTGTGAATTGCTGTATTTCATCCTGCCAGTTTGCTCAAGCTACACCAGGAACTCTGGAGAGAGAGCGGGTTCCCTAGCCAAGCTCAGTTCTTACTAGAACAGAACTTGGGAGGACTAGATCTTTCCAACCATGTCCTAGGCAATGCAGTTATTGGATAACCTTGAGTTGATTTGTTGCTTCTTTTGAATGTGGAACACGCTTTTGTATTTTATACGGACTTATGATGTAATCAGATCCTGATTTTTCACTTGCGTTCATGGCGAGGGTGAAATTGCTGTTTGTTCATTATTCGACATCACTGACCCATGTTAACACAAGCATCTGATCCAGAGGTACTTTTGCAACACAGAAGAAGTAGAAAGGAAGCTGCCCTTAACCTTAGCAATGGTCCCTGTCTCTCAGTAGAACCTCAAGCGTCAATCTGGATTTAAAGTAATGCTTAGCCTATGGAGGATCCCAGAGGACACTCAATGGTGATAATTATGAGATCCGAATACAGAACCAATGTGTAAGTCAGCTGTCTGTGGGAAGTGCATGGTAAAGAAAGCTGCTCACCGCATGGTGGCCAGAAGCAGAGAGAGGAGGGTGAGAGGAAAGAGAGGGAGAGAGAGAGAGACAGACAGAGACACCAACAGACAGACAGACCCCCTAGGGTCCCAATGTACCCTTCAAGGCACACTCCAAGGGACCTCCTTCCACCCACCAGGCCTCACCTCCTGAAGACTCTTCTCCCAGTGGTGCCATAGCTGTGGACCAAGCATGCAACACGTAAGCTTTTGGGCGGACATTTAAGATTGAAACCCTAAAAACCAATAAGGAGAAAATATAAAACCTGGATCAATTCTTCTGGAAGAAAAAGGCTAAGGGAAGTTTTGAAGGCTGTCTTCGAATATGTGAAAGACGGCGATACACAATATCCCAAGGATGGTGGTACTGTCTCTTTATATAGGCCCTGTGGATAAAATCAAGAAAAATTGATTTGAAGTTTACCAGAAAAGATTTAGGTTAGATGGGAATGAAAAAATATTTCTTACGGGCAACGAAAGTGAACACCTAGAAAATGCATGGACTTCGTTTCTCTGTAAGAATCTGACCATTCGCAAGTTGATGGATTCGGTAGTTTCATCTCTTGGCAGTGATCCAAGCTGAGCCTTAATCTCGAGATCCTGAGGGTTTTGATCTTAGAATCCTTCAATTTTAGAATGATGGTTATCCTCATGGCATCTCTCCTTGGAAGCAAAAATACCCTTCTCAATATGATTCCTAGGATATAGTAACTGTGTTCCATTACTGAATTATTTATTCCCATGCTGATAGGGAAGTGGGTATTTAAGGAAATGCTGTGCTGTAAGCAGATACCTGAAATTCCAGACTGAGGGTGATTTTTCTTAAAGCTGCTGAATGAGTGGGGCTTTTAAACTTGGTTTCTCATCACCTGTGATGTCTTGGTTCTCAGATCCTTGCTCTAACAGATATTTCCTTCCTAAGACAAAAGATTAGCTGTTAAGAAGACTTCAAATTCTGTAGTTGGGGCACAAGGAGAGCTCCAGATGAAGAGGTTTGTTTCATCTGGCTCTCAGATGTTGCCACGTAGTAAGTTGTCATGGCTCTTATGACATTCACAGCTAAACCTCTTCAACAAAGAGCTGAATATTATATTTGTAAAAAGTTGTTCAGTGTAGTTACTTTTTAAGTATATATTTTCTCTTCATGACACTTATCTGTAACAATGCATTTTCATTTTCAAAAAAAAAAAAAAAACTCCACAAAATAAATGATGATTTTTAAGGCTTGACCTTCTAATACTATAGGTTAAGGAAATCTCTCCTAAAATAAAGATCAGGTCATTTGACAATTTCTTTTTTTTTTATTTTAAAGAGAAAAAACAATAAAAACAATGATACAAGGTTTCAAACCCTAGTAGGGAAGTAACAATGGTTAGTACATTGCTTATTGTTATCTTCAAAGTAGTTGCTCAGATTATAAGATATAGGCATGAAAAAATTTTCAAATGATATAAGCACAAATCTTTCTTTTCAATGGACTTATAGAAATTAGTAGTATAACTATCTTAACTATCTTCCATATATATATATATATATTTACTTTTCCTTTTTCCTTCCTTTTCTCCTTTCCCCCATCCCAGATTCTCTTGCCTTTTGAACATTTTCTTCCCATTCTTCAATATCTATTGTACATTTTGGATCTTATTTGCTCTTTCAGCTTCTTACACTAGGGAGACAATGTGATGTGTACACATGTGAGACTGATTTACTTTACTTATGAGTATGATCTCAAGTTGCATCCATTTACCTATATAAAAGTCTCAAGTTTATCCTTCTTTATAGCTGAGTAGTATTCCATCGTATAAAAATACCACATCTTTTTAATCCATTCCTCGGTTGATGGACATCTGGGTTGTTTCCAAGATTTAGCTATTACAAATTGTGCTGCTATAAACATGGGTGCACATATATTGCTGTGGTATGCTGCTTTTAATTCTTCTGGGAAGATACTCAGAAGGGGAATAGCTGGGTCAAATGGGACTTCCAATCCTAGTTTTGTGAGGAATCTCCACACTGATTTCCACAGTGGTTGCACCAGTCTGCACTCCCACCAACCATGGAGAAGAATTCCTTTTTCCCCACAGCCCCTCCAGCATTTGTTACTGGTTGATTTCTTGATGACAGCCATTCTTTCTGGAGTGAGATGGAATCTCAATGTTGTTTTAATTTGCATCTCTCAAATGACCAATGATGTTGAACATTTTTTCATATATTTATTTGCTATCTGTATTTCTTCATCTGAGAAGTGCGTAGTCCTCTTAGATGCCCATTTTTGGATTGGGTCTTTAAATTTGGGGGGTCTGATTTTTTTCAATTCTTTGTATGTTCTAGATAGAAGTCTTTTATCTAAGGGACTGTTGGCTAAAATTTTTTCCACTGTATGGGTTATCTTTTTCACTCTGTTGGTGATTTCCTTTGATGTGCAAAAGCTTCTTAATAAGATGAGATCCCAGTTGTTGATTCTTTTGAGTATTTCCCATGCAGTTTGGGTTTTGTTCATACAGTCTCTGCCTATACCTATGTCTTTAAGATTTCTATCTACTTTCTCTTCCAGTAGATTCAGTGTTTCTGTTTTAATATTTAGATCTTTGATCCATTTTGACTTTAGTTTAGTGCATGGTAATAGACATGGGTCTAGTTTTTTTCTTTGGCAAGTAGACAGCCAGTTTTTCCAGCACCATTTATTAAAGAGGCTGTCTTTCTTCCAGTGAACATATTTGGCTCCTTAGTCAAAGATAAGTGGCTGAGTGTGTTTGTAGTTGTATCTGCATCTTCTAATCTGTTCCACTGATCCTCAGGTCTGTTTTTTTGCCAGTGCCATGCTGATTTTTATCACAGTAGCTTCGCAGTATAATTTCAAACCAGGGATTGTGATGCCTCCTGCCTTGCCTTTATTGCTTTTGCTATTCTAGGTCTCTTCTGGTTCCAAATGAATTTTAGGAATGTTTTCTCTAGTTCTGTGAGGTATGCTAATGGTATTTTGATCGGGATTGCATTAAATCTGTACAACAATTTTGGGAGTATGGCCATTTTCACTATGTTGTTTCTTCCTATCCATGAACAAGGGATATCTTCCCATTTTCTGATATCCTCTTCAATTTCCTTTTTCAGAGTACTGTAACTTTCAATGTATAGATCTTTTACTTCCTTTGTTAGATTGATTTCTAAGTATTTCATTTTTTTTGGATGCTAATTTGAAGGGTATGGTTTCCCTAATTTCTCTCTCAGTGAGTTTTTTATTTGTGTACAGGAAGGCTATTGATATTTGAGTGTTGACTTTGTATCCAGCTATGCTACTGAATTTGGTTATTAAATCTAGAAGTCTTTTGGTGGAGTTTTTGGGGTCTTCTATGTAGAGTATCATATTATCTGCAAATACTGATAATTTAACTTTTTTATTTTAAAGAGAATAAAATAGAACAAAATTTCAAAACAACACAATAGGAGGGTAACAATGGTTAATACATTGCATATTGTTATCTTTAATTACTCAGGGTACAAGATATCGGCATTCAATTGTCCAAACAATATTAGCACAAACCTTTCTTTTCAATGAACTAAGCGAAATTAGTAGTATATCTATCTTAACTATCTTGTATGTATGTATGTATGTATATATATATATATCTTTTTGATAATTTAACTTCTTCCTTTCCTATCCTTATTCCTTTTGTTTCTCTCTCTTGTCTAATTGCTCTGGCTTATGTTTCCAGAAGTATATTGAATAGGAGTGGTGATAGTGGACATCCTTGTCTTGTTCCTGATTTTTGAGTGAAAGCTTTCAGTTTTTGTACATTTAGTATGATGTGGGCTGTTGGTTTGTCATAGATGGCTTTTATCAGATTGAGATAAAGACCATCTATTCTGATTTTCTGTAGGTTTTTCTTTTTTCTTTTTTTTTCATGAATGAAAGTTGGACTTTGTCAAAAGCTTTTTCTGCATCTATTGAGATGATCATGTGATTTTTGTCTTTGGCTCTGTTGATATGGTGTATTACATTTATTGATTTTTATATGTTGAACCACTCCTGTGTTCCTGGGATGAATCCCACTTGGTCATGGTGTATAATCTTTTTGATGATTTGCTGCATTCTGTTTGCTAGTATCTTATTGAGGATTTTTGCGTCTATGTTCATGAGGGAGACTGGCCTGTAGTTGTCTTTCTTAGTTGGGTCTTTCTCTGGCTTTGCTATCAGGGTAATACTTGCCTCCAGGAATGAGTTAGGGAGTATTGCTTCCCTTTCAATTAAATTAAATAATTTGAGGCATATTGGCATTAAATATCCTCTAAATTTCTTGTAGAATTCAACAGTGAATCCATCAGGACCTGGGTTTTTCTCTGTTAGTAACTTTTTATTTACAGTTTCAATCACATTAACTGATATTGGGTTATTCAGAATATTTGTATCTTCTTGATTCAGCTTTGATAATTCATAAGTATCTAGGAATCTGTCCATTTCTTCTGTGTTTTCCATTCTATGAGAGTAAAGATTTTCAAAATAGATATTGACAGTCTTCTGAATTTCCACAGGATCTGTAGTGATTTCACCCTTTTCATTCCTCAATGCATGAATATGAGTCTTTCCTTTTTTTGATAAAGTTGGCTAAGGGTTTATCAATTCAAAGAACCAACTCTTTGACTCATTCTTTTTATTGTTTTCTTAGTCTCCATTGACTTAATTTCTGTTCTGATCTTTATAATTTCCTCCCTTCTGTGGGCTTTGGGCTTGTCTTGTTCTTCTTTTCCTAGAAGCTTGAGGTACAATATTAGGTTATTTATTTGTGCTTATTCTGTTTTCCTGATGTGAGATTTCACGGCTATAAATTTCCCTCTTAGGACTGCTTTCATTGCATCCCATAAGTTCCAGTATGTTGTATCTGCTTTCTCGTTTAGTTGTAGATATTGTTTAATTTCTTCTTTAATTTCATCTGTGATGCATTGGTTGTTCAGGAGGTTATTATTTAATTTCCATGTGTTTATGGAGTTTTTGTAGTTTCTTTTGCCATTAATTTCCAATTTTACTGCACTGTGGTCAGAAAATATGCATGGGATAATTTCAATTCCTTTGTATTTACTTAAGCATGTTCTGTGGGCTAGTATGTGGTCTATTTTAGAGAACATCCCATGTGCAGCTGAGAAGACTGTGTATTCTGATCATGTTGGGTGGAACACTCTGAAAACATCTATTAAGTCCATCTGTTCACAGGTTTGGTTCAGTTCTGATATTTCTTTACTGATTTTTTGTCTAGTTGATCTATCTCTTTGTGACAATGAGGTATTAAGGTCTATCATTACAATTGTGTTATTGCTTATTTGGTTTTTCATGTCTATTAATATTTGTCTTATATAGTTGGGTGCTCCCATATTTGGTGCATACATATATGATTGTTATCTCTTCCTCTTGAAGTTTTCCCCTAACAAGTATGTAGTGACTTTCTTTATCTCTTTTGATCATTCTTGGTTTGAAGTTCATATTATCTGCAAACAGGATAGCTACCCCTGCTTTTTTCTGGGTCCCTGTTGCATGGAAGATTGTTTTTTCCATCCTTTGACTTTCAGCCTATGAATTTCTTTTTGAGTTAAATGTCTTTCTTTTTGAGTTAAACTGTATATAGCATATTGTTGGTACTTGCTTCTTGATCCATTCTGCCAATATGTTTCTTTTGATTGGTGAATTGCGACCATTTACATTGATGGTTATAACTAATATGTATTGGATTATCTTTGTCATGTTATTTCCTGCTTTTGGCTCCCTGCTTTTCCCCTCTTTTTCATTACTTGCCCTGCCTGTTGGTTTCTTTCTGTTGTTGTTCTTGGAATTGTGGTCATTTTTATCTCTGTCCAGAATATCTTTCAGTACTCTTTGTAGGGTTGGCTTTGTGGTCATGAATTTCTTCAGTTGTTCTTTGTCATGGGAGTATCTTATTTCTCCATTAATTTTGAAAGATAGTTTTGTAGGGTACATGAATCTGGGTTGGAAGTTGTTTTCTTTCAGGACTTGAAATACTTCACTCCAAGCTCCTCTTGCCTTGAGGGTTTGTGTTGAGAAGTCTGTAGTGATTCTGATGGGCTTTCCTTTATAGGTGACCTGTTTCTTTTCTCTAACAGCTTTTAATATTCTGTTCTTTTGCTGAATTTCTAGAATCTTGATTATTATATGTCTTGGTGTAGTTTTATTTTGGTCATGGCTGTTTGGAGTTCTATATGTTTCATTTATATGTATGTCAAATTCTTTATCCCCTCTTGGGAAGCTTTCTGCCATTATTTCTGTGGAGAGTTTTTTTTATGGCATTTGTGCTGTCTCCAGCCTTCTCACTGACCACAATCAATCTTATGTTATTCTTCTTTGCATCATCTTGTAGCTTTTGGATTGATTTTTTCATGGTCTTTTGCTATTTTTAAGATATCTTTCTTTTCATGATCATTTGCTGCAATTCTGTCTTCAGGATCTGATATTCTAGCCTCTCCTTCAACCTGTTGCATATACTTTCAGTGGAAGTTTTAACCTCTTGGATTTCTGTTTGGATCTGTTTCATGGATTTTATTTCTTTCCTACATTGGGCATTTTTTTTGTTTCCATCATTTTTCTAAGCTCATCTATCCTTTTATCCATGTCTTCTCTAATATCTTTGATTTTAAGCATCATTTTTTTTGTACCTGAGAGATTATTTTCTCTATAGCCTTTTCCACTTGTTTTTTCACTTCTGCAGCTCTCATTTCAGAAAGTTCCAGTGTTTGACTTCCAATTTCATCTATCTCATTGTGTTCCAGGTTTGTCCTGGGTGAACTGGGGGTCTGGGGTTACATTTTGCTTCTGTGTCCTGTCATTTTCTATTTTCTCTTTTTTATTTTATGTTGTTTTCTATGTTGATGATTGCTGATTTCTCATCACTAGTATTGAGACTTCCCTAGCAGATGTCTGATCTTCAAGGATGTCCTCTAGATGTAGGTGGTTCTTTATAGCTATCCCAAGAACCTACCTTCCCAATTTGTAAAGGATACAAAGTTACTATTCGGCTCAGCACCCAAACCTTTGGTACTGCGCTATGGTAGTGATTATGACCCCATACTATCACAGCGTTATCATACAGGGGAGAAAAACTGATTATAACATGTATGATTATAACATGTATGATCATAGTACAGTTAGTAATAACAATAGTTTCAAGTACAGCTTAACTACTGACAAACTATGGTAACCTGCTACCTCCAACCACAGGAGTAAACTCTAAAGTTATATAACAAAATCAAACATATACCATGTACTTGTATGCAGTGATTTTCCCCTTAGTGGAGTGGTTTTACCCTTTGATGGGGGATGGGGAGGTTAACATGGGTAGGGGACAGAATAAAGTAATGAATGAGATCAAATATAGTAGAGTGAAGGCTGGAGGTCAAAGGATGATCACCCGAGTTTTTGGAAACTGGAGGACACAGGAGGGAAAGAATGAAATAGAATGCGCAGGAGTTAATGAGAAAGGGAAGAGACAGTGTTTACTCACTTAGAGTTTAAATTCACAAAGTAGTTGAGGAAGGAGAGAAAGAGGATCAATAGAAGAAAATGAAAAAGGTAAGAAACCTAAACAGTGAAAAAAAAGGAAGAAAGAAGGAGAACTGAAAGGAAAAGAAAAAAAGAAGAAAAGAAAGAAAAAATGTAGGCCTGAGAAAGAGAGGAGAAGAAAGAAGAAAAACAAACAAAACCAAAACAAAACTAACCACAAAGTACAAGACAAAACAAGATGAATTCCAACCAGACAGGAAACGGGTAGCCAATCAGACAAACAAGGGAGAATAAAAGTAAAATACCTCTGGTGTTTGCAGTTCTGTGATAGTGTCCATGTCAGATCCCAGAAATGTGCTGTGTACTCCAGCCAAGTTTGCCATGGGAATTGCGCTGGATACGGAGCTGGTCTCGGCCTCTGGATGTGGGGCTGGGCCTGGTCCTCTGTTGGTGGAGTCTCCAGAGCCCAGCTGCTGGCTCCTCGCTGCTGCTTCAGACGCTTCCACGTCGCTGGTCTCGCTGATTACTCCCTGCGCCTGGGCCCTGCCTGTCCTGGGCGTTGGGTTCCGGTGTCCGTCGGCCGCCAAGGGCATCTGTGCGCCCGCGCGTCCCACAGTTTCTGAAAATAAAGTCCACCTTACTTTCAGGGAACCAGAGTAAATTTCTAGATGTGACAGTGCCTTCCACTCACTGAAACTTTTGAAATTTATTTAAATCTGAATCTTCATTTCAAAGATATTTTGAAACTTATTTGTAAATAAAATCAGGTTAGTTCCTAGTGTAGTCACCACACCTTTTAAACTGTTGAACATCTGTGGGGCCATAGACAAGTTGTAATTTGTGATGGTTGATTCCGAATTTCTCAGCCAGGCAACCCATCATGACAGTGAAGAGCTTACCTTTGAGACAGACGAGGACCCTTTCCTTGCTTTCTCTCTCTGTCCCCTTGCTACAGTCTTACTTTCATTCCTTCTTTTCTTCATTTCTGTATTCATTTGATTTCTAGAGTTGTGATATGAAAGTAGGGTGTTTTTTTTTTTGTTTGTTTGTTTCGTTTTGTTTTTTAGCACCAGGGATTGAACCCAAGGCTTTCACATTGAGCTATATTTCTATCCCCACTTAAAAATTAAAAAAATATATATATTTTGAGACAGGTTCTCAGTCAATTGCCCAGAGTGGGCTTGAACTTTTGTGCTTTTCCTACCTCAGCCTCCCAGAGCACTAAGATTACAGGCATGGTCCATGAAGCCTACCTTCAATATAATTTTTAAAGCAAATCTTTCTACTATGGTTGCCTTTTTTTTTTTTTTTTGCCTGCAAAGGAAGAATTTGATCTTTTCTTCAGTGTGCTACTATTTCTTTGATATATTTATATACTTTAATGAGTTTATAACTCTTAAAATGAATTCAAACTTAAAAAGTATCTTGCTCCTCTAATAAAAGTAAGATATATTTGTGATGTACATATTTCTTTTTTTTTTCCTCTCTGGTGGATTAAATATAATGTATCAGATGAAATGGTTCTCATGCTGAGAAGTATTTTCTCATCTATTCAGACTTTATATTTCTGTGTAAACCCAGACACTGAACTTCTGTGTCTATGAGGAATGATTGGTTGACCACGTGTTTTTTCCCATCCTTTATTTGTTCTAGATACAATTCATATTGCTCTTCAGTCGACAAGGGAAATTGCGGCTGCAGAAATGGTACACCACCCTCCCCGACAAAGAAAGGAAAAAGATCACCAGGGAAATTATTCAGATTATTCTCTCTCGTGGCTACCGGACAAGCAGTTTTATTGACTGGAAGGAGCTAAAACTTGTTTATAAAAGGTGTGAGTAACTCTGTGAGAATGGAATTTGTCATTATTGCTTTGGTTTGTTCTAATCCCACACATTTTAGATTGCAATATCAATTTCATCATTTCCTGTGATTTTTGAAGCCTGGGGCCCAATATTTGTAGCAGCAGAGTAACTAGTAAAGAACTCTCATTTACTGAAATGACTTTGGGCTGTTAGGATGGATTCTAAATGTGTAAGCTATATTTTGATAATGCATACGTGAATTTGAGAAATATTTATGAGCGCCCAGTGCATTCCTGGCGTGGTCTTCGTGCCTGTGGCTATAGCAGTGAACCAGACATGCCGCATTCCTGCTCGTAGGGAGTGTTTACTTGTCAAGTAAACAGATAAAATCTTTTCAGTTAGTAACAAATGCTACAGAAAAATGCAGGCTGGTGCATAGAAAGATGGGGACTTTGTTCACTGGGCAACTTTTATTGTACTTATTCATATTTGTGGATGGTAAACTGAGGACCCAGAGTTTAGGTAATTAGTCCCCAGTCACAGTAACTGAGTGGTAATTAGTATAGTCAGGACTCAAATCCAGATCTTTCTGGCTTTAAGGCCTAAATGTTCTTTTTATTGTACCTGCTTGACGTGGGAAGGCCATACTAGAAAGGAACTTCAGTTTATTTATAAAGTTGAGGCCTTAGAGATTTGACCAGAAAGACCCAAGTAATTGACGCATCATCTGGGACCAGACTGTAGCGGACCTGATCCTGCATCCAGCATCATACTGCAGCTTCCAGGAAGAAAAGACACAGCAGAAAGGTCCTCACAGAGGATTTTCATAAAACCCCATGAGAAAAACAGAGGTACACTCTGCAACCGATACTAATGGAGTGAGTTACCAACAGGCACCTGGGCAAGCTTCCTCTGCTGGGCCCAACTTTAGAGCTTGATGCATTGAGGGTGGGAGACACATTAGAATGGAGAACCGTGTAGAGTGGAAAGGTGGGAAGTACTACCTCCCAAGAGCCTCATTCAGGGGCTTGGGTTTTACAAAGGCCAGTTTAAAAGCTGGAAAAGGGATGAACAAACTCTTGATTACCATGGGCCAGAGGATACCATCTCTCCGATCATAGCTTTTCCAAGTAAAATTTTGTCGAGAGCATTGCATGTAATTAACAGAAGTGCTAGTCCACCACAATATTTTTATATATTCTGTTTTATATTTGGGGAGGATATTTGATGTGCTGAATGATGATTTCATTCTTGGATGGGGAGAATGTCTGGAGAAGAGGAGGTGACTTTGCATATTCATTGGGAAAACTCATCTGCAGGTTGTTTAATGTCTCATCCTATTTGCTTTCTTTATGTTTTTCTTTTCAAGGTATGCTAGTTTGTATTTTTGCTGTGCAGTAGAAAATCAAGACAATGAGCTCTTGACACTAGAGATTGTGCATCGTTATGTGGAGTTGCTGGACAAATACTTTGGAAATGTAAGTGTTCTTCTGGTCTATTAGGATCGGTCACAGTCTTCATCTCAGCTCTTCAGTTCCATCTTTCGGTTCCTTCTCTCTCTGAGTCTAAAATACGAATTGCATTTGTACCAGTGATTATGCTCATCCATCTTGGATCAGAACATGGGCTCTTCTCCCAGTGCATAGTTCTTAGCAAAGACTCACTGGAGACCTTGTTTCAGTGAACCTCAATTTAATGGTGAAGGATTTCTTGATTACTCTTTCTCTTATTCTTCATTGGTTTTGTCATCTCTTCTCTATTTTGAATTTTTATCTCTTCTCTGGGTTTTTTCCTAAGCTACAAATATTCTTTAATATTATTAATGCATAAGGAAAATAATAGTAAACAAAGTCCCCAAATTGTATCCCTTCCCATTGCTATCCTATAATCCTTTTTTGCATTGGCTTCCAGGTTATACCACACCAATAGTATATTATAGCTGCCCCAGTCTTCAGAAATGGATCCCATCTTACTGCTCCAAGGAGATCACATTACCGCTGAGGCCTCCCTGCTGGTCCACACCACTGACGTTTCTCACATTTTCCCCTCTCTGCAGCACTGCATCATTGCTTATCTCAGTGCTTTCTTTAAATTCTGTCCTCTTTGTTTTGCTGTGGCACTGGTCACTGCAGGTTCCTGTCCTATGAATCTGGAGGCTGCTCCTTGGAAGCTCCCTTCCTCCTTCCATTTTTTAAATGTCTTCCTTCTCCTCTTCTCCTCTGGCTGTGACCACTGACTCTTTCTTCTGGAAACTCTTTGCCAGATGGCTCTTCTCCTCACTGGTGATGGTCTTCACTGATCTCCTCGTGGTCCAGAACCAGGATCATCTTTTGAAAATCTGATCTATCTTGTTGGAATTTACTACATTAGAGGATCCTTCTGTGCAAAAGGCCCATTTCTTTTGTCTTTCTCTTTCCGTTACTAGAATCTGCCTTTGTCTATTCAAATTAGACTAAAATTCATCTTCTTTCTACTATCACTAGTATAGATTTACTAGTATGAGATTTCAGTTTTGCTTTTCTTTTAACTTTTATATTTGGCCCTTTCTGCCCACGGACTCTTTTTTGTTTCTTTTCTTGGACTGTTAGTTACCGTCTTTCTGACAAAGCACAAGTCTAGCTGTGGCTTTCCTTCACAGTTACTTTTGATCACCTGTCATAAATAAAATTCAAACCTCCCAGGTTGGGATTTAAGCTTTCAAAACACTGGTCTCAGACCGTGCCTCCGACCTTGTTTCCCCCCTTCACAGAGCACCATCGCCAGTGCTCCAAGACTTGGGTTGGCAAGGAGCATCTCTAACTGACACCGAGCTGCCTGGCCACAGAGGTACAAGGCTCTGAGATCATGACCTGCAACTTACTTGACATTTTCCCTACCACTTATCACCTGTTTTGGGCCAGATTTTGGCAGATACTCTAGAAACATTTAATCCATTTCACCATTTCAAGAAATAAGTCCTTGGATTTGGAAAACAGTTTCCCTCTCAGGAATATTCTCTGCCCAATTTCCTTTTTCACTGGAGAATTTTTTTTAATTAAGTGAATTTGCTTTCAAGTGAAATTTTATCAAGTGTTAGGAGAATTTGCTTTCGGAAGAGTTTTTTGTGTTCTCGTAATGGAAGGAACAGATTTAGAAGTATTGGCTGTAGTTTTATCAGATTCGTTCCAACAGTTTTCATAATGATGAGCACTGGAAGGATTTATAAAAGAAATTTCTCTCCCTCCTTCTGCCTTTTTTCCTTGTAAATAAGATCTAAAATGCTGCTGCAGGGATTTCAATTGTTGGTCAATATATAGAAGTAATAAGACAGCTACACCATCTTTTTTTTTCTCTTTTTCCTCCTTCAAGTTTTTTTAAAAAGAAATTTGCAAATATATACTAGCATATTTTCACATGTAATATTATTTAATTAAATGCTTTCTTTCATTCAAATGAATTCTGACATTTTGGTACTTTTCTTTGAAATAAACTGCAGATGTAGCCTTTTGCAAGGGCCTGGAGGGGTTTTGTGAAGTCCAAGCTTCCCCATAACTTGCCTTTTCCCCTTCATTTCTAAATGCTGGTTTGGCCTGTTCTGCTTTCCTGTATTAAAACAAAAAATTGGTGAAAACAGGAATTGAGGCTGAATTTTGATTTCAATGTGTCTAACCAAAATTCAGCCAGACAGCTCAGGGCACCTTACTTCTTGAGAGGATTTGAATAATCTTCACCAATACAAAAGCACAAAGTATGAGGAGACTCAGAATGAATTGCTACTTCTCTAACGTGACTTTTCCATCCTATTCTGGTGTACCTTTAGACGCTCTGTCTTTGTCATGAGCCACAATTTAATTTACTAAAAAAATTCAAGCAATCTTTCATTAAGCTAAGAGCAGCTAAGAGCTCTTAAAGACTCTATGCCACGTAGGTGTTCAGTTCTTATTAATTAACCATGATGAGCAAAGTCTCCCAGCGCAATTCTCATTGACATAGTCTCAGGAATATATTTCTCTTTGGCTTTCTTTTTCTCTTGTGCTAATACCAAAGGTTTCCTTGAATTCTACCTTTATATTATCCAAGGGAAAATTTTGTACTGAGCTTTCCCACTAACTCTGGAAAATAAAATCTTTTGAGGACAGATAATTCAAAATCTCTGGTTACTAGTTTGTTATGTATTTTTTTTAGCACTTTTCAATTCCAAAGAGATTTATAAGGATTAACTAATTAATCTTTCAATCTTCAGTAAGTAGCATTAACCCCAATTTATAGAGGCTAAGAAGAAATGCCTCAGAATCTCACAGTAGATAAGGGTCTGTTTGAGGATTTAGACACCCACCATATTTTCCTTTAGACTACGTATAATGTATACTATGTATAATGTGAATTTTTACTGATGCGCTCAGAGTGCGTGGAGGTTGCTGTCCCACGGAGTTTTCAGATTTTTTTTTTTTTTTGGGGGGGGGGTACCGGGGGGTCGACCTCAGGACCTCGTGCGCCAGCAGGCGCCCATGCCACTGAGCGATATCACCGGCCCTTTTTTTGTATGTGGGTTCCAGGAGTCGAACTCTGGCCCTTGCGCTTGCCGGGCAGGCGCTTACGCCGCTGAGCCATCTCACCGGCCCGAGTTTTCAGATTTGATGTAGGCAGCTTTTCTCTCGTAAGAGAAGGAGCACTGTGCGTCCTACCAGATCCTGCTGTCAGCCTGCCCACTAAACAGACCCATGACTTGGGACCTTTCTTCTACCTCCAGATGAGAAAAGTGACACTCAAAAAAGGTTAATAGAAGTATTTGCTTTGCTAACCTCATGGGGCTGATGTGTGGGTCAAGGAGAGAGTAAATAGCAAAATTTTATGAACTGCTCCTTGCCATATACTTGTGTGTTGCATAACAATTCTTTTTATTTTATATACAGCTTTATAGTGTTTATGTAACTTCTTGTTATCTGATGCATTTCCTGCATGTGGTTTGAAACTTTTATATTTAGAATAGAATTCAGTTAAGGGCAGATGCTTCCTAGACTCTATCCAAAAGGATTTAGTTGGTAAAATACCAGACATAATCTCATAGCAGCACGTATTCTGCTATCCAAGAAGATCTCAGGCCACATTGTAGTGGGACACAAGGCTGGATCCTTTGTGAGCGTTATTCCAGATTCTAGATACATGGGCAAACATGAGTAAAAGGGTTTATGTGTTTATGAACATGGTGTGCGGAGGAGGAAGCCACCGGTATTTACATTATTAGAAGGAGCAGGGTCTCTTGAACATCAAGGGCAAAGTTCTTATTTCCTGGGAAAGGACCTTAAGGTAGAATTTAGAAGGATTTGAATAATTAAGCAGTAGCTGAAGAAACCTGAATTTTGCCTGGGATATTATCTCTTTTTATCCTTATATGGAGTTAGACTCAAAAATAGCCATAGAGTAGCATTTTGGAGTTTTTGTAAATGAAATATTTGCTCATTTGTATCAATCCCAACAATGCCACTGGATCTCCTGCCTTAATTTCTCTTAACGAGCTAAGACAGTAACTGTGTATCGTGTATGCATGTGTGTTTTTCATTGTGCACACCGCCTTACCTCATTCTTATCCCCGGAAACTAGTTGCAGTATGTTAATTGCCCCATGGCTGCTGGAAGATCCTACAGGCCTGGGAATGGGGTTCTGCTCTCAAGAGTGGGTTATAAAAAAGTTCTTAGAGAGCTTGCATTGGTATCTGTCAGGCCCCCTCTGCAGGACTCTGATTGCTGGTTTTCCTAATGAGGCCCCTGTGTGTCTTGGATTCCTGGTCTGTGCCCATCTTGAATTCTGAGGTTCCTCTGCTCTCACTGCTCTAACTCCTGAGCTCTGCCTCTCCTGGTCTCTGGTAACTGCTTACTCCTACTTTTTTGCATGTGCCCGGATGTCTAATCTGCGATTCCTTTTTACTTAGTTATATTATTTAAAACTTCAAAATATTGTAAATTTTTCACGTCCTTCTAGGTCTATGTCAAAAACTTAAATCACATGTAACTGTATTCTGCATATTATTCTGCAACTTTCTTTCTTTCTTTTTTCTCACAAGTCTATTTTGAAGCTTTTTCTACATCTGTGCATGTAAATTTTCATTCTTCCCAAATTCTTCATAGAATTCCCATGCCATTTTGGCAGTATGTAAACTTTATTTAAACAATTCTACAAGCTGGGTGTCTCAAGATGAAAAATAACAAAAGGGTTGGGGATGGAGCTCAGTGCAAAGGACCTAGGTTCAATCCCCTGTACCCCCCTCCCCCAAAAAATATTTCCTAGGGATGGACTTTGGCTTGTCTCCAATTGTTATTATAAATGATGCTTCTATAATTTTTGTTATTCATGTACTGCATATTGTGCACTAACTTGAGTATAGCATGAGAATAAATTTCTTGTGGCATTGTTGAGTCAAAAATTTACATTTAAAATTGATAAATACAATTTAACCCTCCAAAATATTCTACAAAATTTATAAATTCCACTAACAGTGAGTGTGAATAATATTTGTCCATACCATCACCAGAAATAGATATTATCTTTTAATTTTCAGATGAACATTAATTAGATTTTCATTTCTCTGACTACTAATGAAGCTGCACATTTTATTAGATGTGTATTGGCCGCTTTCCTCTCGTCCCTTGTCTGTGAATCGTTTTCTTTTTTCTTTGTTTGTTTTTTTGTGGGTACCTGGGGTCGACCTCAGGACCTCGCCCGCCAGCAGGCGCCCATGCCGCTGAGTGATATCACTGGCCCTTTTTTCATATGTGGGTACCCGGAGTCGAACTCAGGACCTTACACTTGCCAGGCAGGCGCTTATGCCGCTGAGCCATCTCACCGGCCCTGTGAATCATTTTTTAATAGGCTTTACTTGTTTTTCCTATTGTGGTGTTTATCTTAGAGATTTACAAGAATTTTTTCTGTATCATAGGTATTATCTCCTTCCCCTTCATCTACCTTTCTATATGTTCCAACCATTTTCCCCAGTCTGTTGCTGGGGAACAACAAATTAACCTTGTTTGTAGTGGTATGTGGCCCACACTGTGTTCTGATCTCTCCAAATGTTTGTGTGGAAAACTTTGTTCCTACTATCATTCGAATTTGTGGAGTGAGGAGTAAAAGGAAGAGTTCACAAGCTGAGGATGTACCTTTTATTATGCCATTTTATCTCTGAAGGTTATTCTTAAAAAGGAAATCTAATGGGCTGGGAAGTCCGAGGTTATTATGTCATATCCTAGTGAATAGATTTTCTAAATTTTAAAATCAGCCCCATATGTGTGTGTGTGTATGTGTGCATGTATGTGTGTGTGTATGTATATAGAGATACTTATGAAGGAGGAAATATAGCTGTAGCTATCCATCTCTCTATTTGCTTATCTACCTACATACCTATCTGTCTGCTTATTGTTGATTTAATGCTGTTTTGTAGTGACTGAAAAGACAATAGCCTTTGCAAATGAGTCAGACAAGCTTTTCTGAGCTGGCCATTTATTACAACAATATTGTTTTCATTTGTCCACATGCTTCTGGATTCAATTGGATCTGTCAACATAAACCATGTTCCATGCTGTGGGGTCTGCAAGTTTATTGACCTAAATCCTAAATATATGGAGTGATTTGCTAAGATATTGACACCAATTTTATATAAAGTTATAGCATTCAGTAGGATAAGAGAATTATCCAGGAGACCCTCAGTCCCCAGCAGAATAGAAACAAAGCCTCTGTGGTGGCGACTCATTCACTCCCTCCGCAGTCGTTGTATTCACTCCCTCTGCGGTCATTGCGTCCATCGGTGTTGCACCCTACCATGTGCCAGCTGTCAGGGATATACAGGTGACTAAGACAAGTTGTCCGCCCTGAGCTCAGAATTCAGGGGAGTGCTTAGTGATCCATGGGTTAGTGCACACTGGAGCACAGAGGATGTGAGAACCTAGAGGGAATGATATGAAATCCGAATGAGGCAAAGAGGTTTTGGAGTAGAATCACTGTGTCCACTGACTTTTCAGTTTGGCTTTGAAATGTGAGCTTGGTTTTGCCAGTTGGTAAACAAAGGAAAGGGCATTTAGGGAAAGAGCCCAGGAATTGCTGGAATGTGCCAAGGTGGAGACCTAAACAGCAAGTTCCTGGCTGTAGTGTGGGATGAATGCTAGCACAGGAAAGCAGAGACCAGCACCTGGCCCAAGGTTGTTGAAATCCTTATATGCCATGCTGAGGAATTAAACTTTGTCATGAACATATGACCTCACACAGGAGAGGAACAAGATCAGCAGTTTAGCAAGTGTGTGACTGATGCCCTTGAGCTGGCATGGTCTCTGCTAGAGGTCATCTCATCACAGTGGCCCCAGTAAGAGGTACTGTGGGCCTCAGCAGCTGTGAACCAGAGAGGAGGGAAAGGATTAGAGATTTATTTAGATGGTGGAATTAGAATTTAGTGGCCTAATCTAGAAGACAAGACCAGGGGAAGGAGAAAATAAGATGAGCTCTGGAATTAAGTAGATTGGGCAACTAGAAAGTGGTTGCAGCTGCAAAGCAAAATAAAGATGGAAGGAAAAAGAATCAGCTTGAGATCTGTTTGGTACATGGTGATATGGACCGAGGAGTATCCAGGTAGAGATGTCAACAGGGGAAAATACTGGACACAGCTCAGGTGGAGATTAGGGGTAGACATCTAGGTTTATTGAGCCCCTGAGTGCTGGACGCAGCTGTGAGAGCCAATGAGATGGTCCAGGAGAATATGTATATTGCAGAGAAGAGGCTGTGATGAGGAACACCAGTATTTAAGGAGAAGATCATGGCCAGGATGTGGCCTGTTCTGCTGACTGATTTGTCCCTGCACTCCATAAGTTTTTTTTTTTTTTTTAAAGAATGCAGGGTATGAGGGTGGGGGAGAAAAAGCATCCAAAGAGCCTAAAAGAGAATTATTAGAGGGGGAGGAGGAGAACAGGCATTAAATGCTATTGCTACAGCCAGGGAGCAAGGGAGAAGATATTTTCAAGAAACAGACCTGTGGGTAGTATCAAAGGCTGCTGAGAGGTAAATGTGGTGGCAGCTGGGGACTTTCAGTGAGTCAACTCAAAGACAGCAGCATCAGGTGGGCAGGTTGGGTATGGAAGCAAAGGGGAAGTCAGGTGTCAGCAAGTTGCTGAGGCATAAGAGGGAGGAAGACAGCAGGGATAGCACTGGAAGTGCTGTCTGGCTGAGGCACTGGAAGTGAGCCTTGTTAGGAAGGGGGGGTGGCTTTGTCATGTGATATCCTGCCACACCACCATCTATCAGTGTGTGCCTGAGGCAGTGACCTGTGACACCACTGACCTAGGTGTCAGCATCATGTGGGAATCTGTTAGAGGTGTGGACTCTTGTGTCTGACCTGTTAGATACCTGGGGACAGAGGTCACAGTGCATTTTAAGGAGTCTGCTGATGACATCCTAAAGTTTGAGAACCACTGGCCCATGGTGTAATTTTGAGAAAAAATAGTACAGTTGAGCTGATTTGCCTCTGAAGAGTGAACTTCTGAATGAATTTGAAGGTGAAGAGAGAGGAATTCCATTCCAGAGGGCGGAAGTGCCTGCAACGTGGCTGGGGCCAGCGTTCCTCCATGCAGATGGATACAGGACCCAGCTGCCTCTTTCCTCTATGGAGTCTCAGATATCTTCTCCCAATATAAAACATTATTACCTAAGGACCTGCTCTGCTTTAATAGAATGTGATTTTACTCGATTGGATTCTCTGGTTTTATTTTTCTGTCCTGAAAGTAATTTCTGATATTGTTATGGTTTAAATCTAAACAGTGCCCCCCAAAGTCTCATGTGTTCAGAGGTAGAGCTTTGGGAAGGTAGTTGGATCATGGGATGCTGTACTCATCAGTGAATTAATCCATTAGTGAGTTCCCAGCTGAAGTTGCTGTTAGGAGGTGGGGCCTGGTTGAAGGAGATGGGTCACTGGGGGCCTGAGCTGGAAGCTATATTTTTGCCCCTGGATCCTTTCTCCCTTCCTGCTTCCCGACTGTCATTGGGGGAACAGCTTTCCTCTGCCATCTCTTCCAACACACCATTTCTGCTGTGGAGCCAGCTAACCATGAACTGAACCCTCTGAAACCATGAGCTAAAATAAAGCTCCCCTCTTTTAAGTTGTGAATGTTGCATATTTTATCCCATCCATGGGAAAGTGATTAATGTAGATACTTTTAGCTCTAGTATGTTACATGGGTGCAACCGTTGGATAAACTGGAGACACTGGTGAGTGTTTCTGTTAATACTCCTGCAAGTTGATCATAAATAACATTTGTTTTTATCCTACCAGGTCTGCGAGCTGGATATTATCTTTAATTTTGAAAAGGCATATTTTATCCTTGATGAATTTATAATAGGTGGAGAAGTTCAGGAAACATCTAAGAAAACTGCTGTGAAAGCCATTGAAGAGTCTGACATGTTACAGGAGGTCAGTACAGCTTCCTATACCCTGGAAAAGACGATGGTGATGATGATGATGATAACAAGTATATTAGCCAACACTCAGAGAGTACTTTGTGCTAGATATATTTTCTAAGCAATTTACAGGTACTAGTTTATTTAATTCTTTCAGCAACTCTGAGAAGTAGGTAGTACTGTTACCCCATTTTACAGGTTAAGTGACCTGCTCAGTTGCACAGAGTTAGTAGGTGTGGGACAGAGATTTGAACCCAAGCTGTTGGGCTCCTGAGTCTTTTCTCATGCTGTTTGGCTGAGCTTTTAATGTGAGGATACCTCACTGTCAAAAACGTGTCAAATGCTTAGTGCTAGTGTTTGCAAAAGCAATTTTATGAGCTGTATAATAGGACTGTCATTAAAATATCTGTGCTGCCCTGGGAAAGGAGAATAGCAGCACATAGTTAATTTCATTTGCTGGGAATATTAGAGCTTTTTTATTGAAGATGGCATTTATCATTTTAATTAAAATTTCTTACACCTCCTGGAAAGCTGTGTGCACTCCTGTTTGCATAAATAAATTGGGAGCACCATCGCTTGCTTGTGGAGGTATAAATGGCCCTGAATCATCCTTTTGGTACTGCTCGTGACTCTGTGAGTCTTATGTAAAATGTCATGGGCCTTTACTTTTAGGAGCAGCCTTGGATTTGCATCCTACCTAATTGGGGAACTTAACCTACAGTAGTTCCCTATGTCCTCCCCGGCTCAGGTGTGTGTCTGGGGCTCTGGGTCCTGTCCCAGCTCTGCCACCACTGGGTGCTTCTCCCACAACATCAGTGGGTCTTCCCACCTTCCTGTTTCATAACAGCAAGTCAAGAGGAGGCAGAGCATTATAAAGAACATTTTTAAAATTGGTGTTAAAGCCATTCTTCCTACTGTTTGGAAATAAAAAGTTAAATTAATGAAACAATATTGGGCATGATTTCCCAGCAACTGTTTTGGGACCTCTCTGAGCTGATCATTTTCTTTTGCCCCCGCAAGAACTCAGTCCTTAGGTGAGTGGACAGGAAGACAGACATCTATTTGAGGGGGACCCCATAAGCTGCTCTGGGGGCCTATTAGAAGGCCAACACATTCATTACTAGAGGTATTCTCCCTCAAAAACACATTTGAACTCTGATATTTACCCGGCTCTCTCCAAATGCTACAGGAAGGAGATTTTATAAGGCACTAGAGAAATCAATAGTTTGGAAATTCCACAGAATAATGTTTCTTAAAATGTGTTGGTGGTTGAAGTCATTATGATGCTATCCTCAGGTCCTTAACGTGGAATCTCCTGTGAAACAGACTTTTCACAGGGTCCTTGGTGCTCCAGTAATTAAAGCTTCCTGCTTTGGGGTCAAGACACCCCGGGCTTATGTTAAAATCCACCCTTATCCCCTCACTGGTGAACATAGAGTGTTAAAGAGCTTACAATGAGGGCCGGTGAGATGGCTCAGCGGCGTAAGCGCCTGCCTGGCAAGCGCGAGGGCCCGAGTTCGACTCCCGGATCCCACATACGAAAAAAGGGCCGGTGATATTGCTCAGTGGCACGGGCGCCTGCTGGCGCGCGAGGTCCTGAGGTCGACCCCCTGGTACCCACAAAAAGAAAAAAAAAAAAAGAGCTTACAATGAATCTAGTTTCTAGTTCCACTGAAATCTGGGGAGCAGGTACTTCAGGGGAGAGCTCTTTTACAATTCAGCACAACTGGGGGTTCGTGTCTCTGGGGATTGAGCAGGGAATGTCATGGCTGCCCTTTAATTGCTCTTGTTGAATTAACAGCACCTCACAAATAGAGAAAGTGTTACAGTTTTCCTGCTGGGCTCTGGTACCTACTTCAGTGAAGTTAGAGAACGTTTTGGGGAGCGTGTTGAAAAACCAAATGTATATGTAGTCTGCTGGAGAAAGTTTAGAATCAGTAGAAGAAAATGAGATAAGTAAGTGCACAAAGGAAAAAACAATTGCTGCTTTCTTTATTTTCTGTTCTTTGGACCTAAGCACCTGGTTTTCGTTCCTGTAGGTTAAGGAGTGACATTGCTTTCACTCTTCAAGCAACTGTAAACTTTGAAGTAGCCCCTGAACCCTTCCTTAGTCTCTACTTGATAAAAGTTTCATGGGGAAAAAAGAAAGAAAAAGCTGTTTCCACATATTTAGTATGAAGAAACATAGTCTCAAATCTTCAAAGGCTCAAGGTGTATTCTGAGTGTAGCAGAGCTAGATGTTGATAGCAGGGCAGAAATGGTTTAATTGGTTGGGGATGACTTACTTGGGAAGGAGGAGAAACAGTGTGGAAGATGACCTAGTTGTTAGAAGGCAAAAGAAATTGGAAAAGTAGAGCACCACAGAGGTTGCAATTCCTAGAATCACCAGTGGAGGCAGCCATCAGCAAATGTTTTACACAATAAGCGTGTCGAGGGATGATCAAGTGGTAACTCAGGAGCTCGAGCTAGAGGACACCCCTTATGTATGTGTGGATGCATGGGCACCTACTTGATGTACCCCCGACACTGTTATCTTTCAAAGCATAAGCCATGTTAACAGCTAAGCCAAGCCATGATGCGGTAGGAAGTCATCACATGTACAATGCGGAACGCGTAAGAACCATCACGGTGCTAGCGGGTCCGGGAGTCCCAAGATACACGCTGCAGCCTTCCTCTTGGGAAAGCGAGGGCGAAGCTTCTTAAAATTTATGCCAATTAAAAAAAGTCTGCTCCAAACCTTTCAAGTGGCGAGTTCAAGAAAATAGCTTACTGGTTCATGCATGGCTCAGACAGGCAGCTGGTGCAGTGTTTAGCAGCCAGAGTCATCTGGTAGCGTCAAATGTGTCCCCAGCCAGGGCCTCGGACTCACACAGGCTTCCTCAAGGCTGCAGAAATGGCCTGAAAATGTGCTCAGCTAGTTACACATTTTAGTTTGCAAAAGTGAGATATGTTAACTTAAAAGCCACACAGTGAACGTAAGACATTATAGAGGAGAGTCAAGCATTTAGTTAATGAAAATAGATACTATTGTTCTGGATTTTGTGATATTTATGCTCTTTGAAATATGAGTAATCTGTCATTTCTACTTCCACTCTAAATAAACTTTACACCTAAGTTTGTATTTGTCACTTTGTGTTCCTTTTTAAAATGGCATGAACTGTAGGTGTCACAAAGTTAGCATGGGCCCTGACCAGTGTGGTACCCCAGCTAAATTAATAAACATGGTGGCATCTTTAGAAGGAAGTACAGGGCAGAGGTTTTAGGGGTATGAGCCTCTCTTGGTCAGTGCTCATTTAGAGGGTTCAGAGCTTTAGAAGAAAGTGTGGATCACTGAGTACAAGCATTTTGAGCCATAGAGCCCAAGAATTCTAAAGAAAGCAGGAAAAGCAGTTAGGAAGACTGATTTGTAGCCCTGGTAACCCTTAGGCAATCTTGCGTAGCTAGTGGCCTTGGTCTCTTTAGCTTATGTGTCAGTGTTTCCTGGCAGGTTCACAGGAATCACATATGCTGGTCTCTAAGCCTAGGAACAATTCAAACTTTGATTCCTAAAGTTGCTGGTGATGATTCATGTGGAAGAAGCAGGATGTTGCCTACAGAAAACTTGCAGCCCCCTTGAGATCTCTTATTGATTCAACCTGCAGCTATGGTGTTACACAAATGCACATGCCAGTAGTAGGAGGCAGTGTAAGAGAAACACTGTCACTGTGTAACTGCTTGTAATTGTGAATCTTTTCAAATATACAAAAAAACAAAAAAACAGAAAAACAAAACACTGGAAGAAAATGGCTTGTGGCTTTTGGCAAACTTGGTAACTGATGAATAAGAGAAACAATTTTCATATACTTTGGAGGAAAACCTTTTCAAAGCACATGCCAGAAATTCTTCAGAATCATGGTGTGTTTATCTTTTATGTCTTGGTAGTAAGTGTAATAAAGATGTTCTACACAATATAGGAAACAATACATAGGTTATACGAGTTCACTTGAGGTTTTTCTAGTGCATGTGCTTGGATGTGATCTCCATGATTGCTTTAGCAAACATTTATCTTAAACCAACAGTGACACCTTGGCAGCTGTTGCTTTTGCATTTCTCTTATAAGACACTCATTTATGGCCAAGCTTAGCTTTTTCTCAGCTGAAAGTTAGATATAGTTCCAGCCATATGGTTGTGTGTACAAATGATAGTCAAACTTTGAACCACCTTTCTTGATTAGAATGCAAATATTTATGTCCACATATGCTTTTGAAAACCTTGCTCAGTAATAGCAAAAATAAAGTATTAAAGAATAAATAAGATTTCATAGTCTTCAAAAGGATGTGATTTAAAAGAGAAAATTGTTCTAATTCGTTGTTCTCTTTCAGACAATGGAAGAATATATGAACAAACCTACATTCTAACTGTGTATCTACTTGAAGACTCAGTGCTACTACATGCTATGAACTATGAATAAGCAGCGTCCTGCTTCCAATCTTGACAGAGCCTTTAGCACCATGCCAAAAAAGTGACTTAAAGGGATTCTTTATTAACTAGCAAAAATTAAAGTCATTTAGCATAATATATTTATAATTGTGACATGTCTGTATTATACTGTATATGAGTATTTACTGTGCCTCCGGTTGTTTGAAATAACTGTAGCATAACTCCATTGACTAGTGATTTAAAAACCATATTGGGTAACCCATGAATCTGGGTGTAAAGTATACCTTATATCATTATTGCCTTCCCTAAATGTTTAGTTTTCTAAATTGTATATGAATTCACAGTTCTGTTAATAGTTCAGAGTTCATACATAATGTTAGACATTTTTCATATACTTAGTAATATTGTAATTTCTGGCCAGATACAATGTATCTGATGTTTATGTCTTGAATTCATTTATTTTTTTCAGGATTGGAATTAAGGAAGATAACCAAAGAGAGTATAGAATTTAATACATCTTTTTGATGCCTTAGAAGCTGCTGTGTAGGCTGAGGTTTTAACTTTGGCTTTTAATTAACATAAGGGACATTTCAATAAGTTGAGGTTTTCTACAATCTCCACGTTTAGGTCTCAAAAGATTTGGAGATATACTGTCTATGATATCTGCTATTATAAAAATAGTATGATAGCATTTAATTACAATAGCAATAATTATCGCTACTACTATTGTAAAAGTCTTTTATATTCCAACCACTTCTATTGACTTGAGATGTTTTGTTTCAAATCTTTTTTTGTAAATTGAGTATCTCAAGGCATTGCTTATCAGGGTTTTATTATCATTGCAGCCTACATGGTAGATGCCTTTCCTCTCTTTTCCTCCCCTGCCCTCTGCAGAAATTATTTGCTGCTGACCATTATCATGGTGAATATGTCACCTTCATGCTTTCTGGAATGAAAATACTACATAACTGGTACTAAATGTGATGAGACATATTTTGGGGAAATAGCTCAGTATATTGTCTTGGTGCCTATCTCTGACCTTTACCTGTTCATATTCGATGATAGCTTCAAGGTCTGGCGTCCCTCATAGTGCAGGGTTAGGGACCCCCTGGTGATTTTCCCAAGACAAGAGTGTGCTTGCTCTTGGATTGCATGGCGATCCCTTATGGGAGACCCTTACAGAACATGGTGGGAAAATGTTGTTTTTGGTTCAACTGAGCAAACATATTTTGGGGGAAATTAGCAAGACAATTATAGAAGAAAAGGGAGACAAATCAACCCATTCCTCAATAAAACCATTTCTTTAAAAGAACTAATTCACATTAGTATATGAAGTAAATGTTTGGCTTTTAATATATGATATTTTCTCAAGGTAATGATAAATTACAATTATGGCATGAGATTGAAATTTATCATTTTTGATCACTTTGTTTAGGAGTTCTTCAGTTTTGTGCTTTAACTTTTTTAAAAAATGTGATACAACTCTATTTTTCAAAATAATTTTGTAAAGATAGACTTTATGTAGATCTATCAGCTTTTCTGGCTCCTTCTCACTATTTTTGGATGAAAGTATCTTGAGCCTCATTAAATATACTACATATAATCTGAATAATTCTATATCCACCACTGTCAGTCTACACACAGGGTTTCTCAGACTTCCGGTCAATGTCACACACAGAAAATGATCATATCTATGTGGCACACTGGGGTAAAGCTAAGGGACTTGGGAGATGTCTTATATGGGCCTTGGTAAAAGTAATCATTATGTTTTCTTTATATAACAAAAGTACCAAAGAAAAGGAAAGACATTATATATTCAAGTTGTATAAAGCTTCCAAATAAAATGTTTTTTTCAAATTTTTAAAGAGGATTATGAGTATGCTTTCAGGAATATATTTATTTTTAAATCAAGTTTTTATGCTTGAAATTACTACCTGTAATTCCTGGCCAAAGTCCTTTGAATATGACCTCCTCCTTTTTGTGTTACTTACTACTAAGGACAATTGCACAATTAGGTGACAGCAAATGGGAGAATATTTATTGCTTTTGCTTCTGTTGACTTCTCACCATTCACCTGCATTTTGACCATCAGCTTTATGTGCAGTTAAGGAAGCAATCATGGTTTAAAACTAGTAACAATTCTTTTTCTTTCAATAGCAAATGTAAAGTTGACTTCTTTTTAATAAAGCAAGTGGTTTTTTTTTCCTATATTGAGTCTCCTAAAATAATGATAAGGATTTTTATCAAGTATACTGTGCTTCAAAACCTAATAATTCTTTAGGATCCATATTATAATACCCATGAAACATTGGTGAACTGTGTTTAATTTCACTTTCCTGAGGACTGATCAAGAAATTACATTGGTAAATGTTAAATGTATTTATCCACGTGGTCTCTGCCTATTTTGATGACGTACATACATTCAGATGCCCTGGCACACAAGGAAAGCATGGAGGCAGCTAAGGAAAAGGCTGGAGAAAGAATGGGTGGTCAGCCTACCTCGGAGCCTGCTTTCTGGGCTAGATCTGAGGCATATGGTAACCAAGGAAACAGTTGGGACAAAACGGAGTGCCCACCTGGGAGCCTGCTTTCGGAGTCTAGAGCCATCTTCTGAGACATTAGCCCAGGGCCTGGATGGCCAGGTTGAAACACAACAGGAGAAAGTAACCAGGTAACTGAGCTTACACACAGTAAGTCTCAGGTATGCACCCCGTGGTCTTCTGCAACCTGTGGCCAACCCCAACCCTAATTATTTTGTCACTGACTATGCAGATTTGGTACTCCCAAACCCTGGGGCTTTGGACACCATGACAGCCCCTCCAAGGGCCATAAAAGTTCAAAAACTCCACAGCATGATGAGAGACTGAGTCAAGATGTTCAATCTCACCCTAAATCCTAAGGCTTAAAACCCTCAGCACCAAGCCCCTCAGTACCATGAGCTCTTCTCACGGGCTTGTTCCCATTGTATGGAGTGTATCTTGTCTTTCCTCTTTCAAATAAATCTTTGATCCTGCAGCTACTCTTAGGCATCCTGCTCAGGGCTTTTTTAGGACATCAAGAACCTGGACAAGACCCCCAACCCAGTAACAGAATGGCTATTTTCCCATAATATGTAAAAAATAGGCCTTTAAATTTTTTTTTTTACAATTCTTAACTCAAACTCGCAACAAAATTCTGCCCATTCAGCAATGTGCTTTCATATGAAATAACAATAATCTATTTGCTATATAAAGCCAAAGCCAGAAAGATCGATAACACCTAGGGTTTTATTAGGCTCGTCTTTGACAGTACCATGCGATGTGGAATTCAGGCCTGCACACCAGCTACTGCTAAGTTCTTCATTTTGATGCACTCACACAGTAACTGATTCTTGGGGTCTTCTTGGATCTGAACATTGGCATGTAACATATACAGTCTCCATCATAATGTATTTCAGTGTTCATTTACTATTTTGCTTCCTACTTTGTTTTGCAACTTTACTGAATAAATCATGTTCTAAACATTTCTCTTGAGGGATCAACAATTACTAACAAAAGCCAATCATCTGAGATGATACATCTATGATTTAACTGTCTTGCAGATTAGAATTATGTCCATGACTTTGACATGGGCTTTATTTATCTACAAATATGATTCCAAAGTGTTATCTCTTCTCTTTCCTTTGGCAAATGTTGAGAATTTCTGTGCAAACTGGTTAAGACAAGCAGTTCTGCAATTGTGTTATTGGGCTTTCTAATTGTTAGCCTGACCTCAGCACTAGACTCATAAATGATACCTAAGGTGGTTCTAACTTAAAAATTTCTGTCTCATTTTTATCATTCTACAAGTTTAAAATGTCAATCTTTTTTTTTTCTTTTTCTTTTTGAGACAGGTTCTCACTGTAATTTCAGGCTGGCTTTGAACTCACTATGTAGCCCAGGCTGGCCTCAAACTCCCAGTGATCCTTCTGCCTCAGCCTCCCGAGTGCTGGGATTACAGACTGTGCCATCACACCTGGTTTAAAATGTTAATCTTGTGTGTAAAATGATGTTTCATAGAAAGACGCCTCTGCCTTTCTTTTTTCCTTCCTTCCTTCTTCCCTCCCTCACTTACTCCCCCTCTTTCTTTCTTTCCTTTTTTTTTTTTTTTAATGTGGGTATCTGGAGTCGAACTCAGGACCTCACACTTGCCAGCAGGTGCTTGTGCTGCTGAGCAATATCACTGGCCCTTTTTTTCCTTTATGTGGGTACTGGGAGTCAAACTCAGGACCTCATGCTTGCCAGGCAGGTGCTTATGCCACTAAGCCATATCACTGGCTCTCCTTTTTTTTTTTTTTTTTGAGACAGGGTCTTGCTATGTAGGTCAGGCTGGCCTTGAACTCATTATGTAGCCCAGGCTGGCCTCAAATTTGTAGCGGTCCTCCTGCCTCAGCCTCCCAAGTGCTTGATTATAGGCATGCACCACCACACCTGGCTTCATTCCTTTTTTGATAACATTTTCAAGTAAATTTTATAAGACATTTAAGCTGAAGAGAGGAAAATATTATAAAGAACTTGGTTCCAAGTGTAAGGCAGTCCTCTATTATATCAATAGTAATTTAAACTTTTTTTAACTATTATTTTTGGTGTTGGTGTCTATCGAATTTGTGAAAGCTTCAGTTTCAATTTTTTTCATTATGGTGAGAAAATATCTACAAAATTTAAGACTATATGTAAAGAAGAATTAAAGGAGTTGCAGACATGTGTGGTCAGATATTAAGATAAATGATTTTGGTGATTTACATTTATATGCTATAAAATATGTAAAATTAAAGTGATAATTATTTTGAAAATCAGTGCAGTTAAAAATTGGAAGTTTTGAAATTTTAATTTTTATTAACTAAAATAAACTTCCCAAAAGTCCTAGTATTACTTTCACTTATGCAGAATTAAATGCATTTTGGAAAATCTGTCATCTATAATTAATTGATTTAATTAAGTGATGATTTTCATTTTTAGGAATAAGCATCATTTTATTTTTGGAAACAGTGTAAAATGGAATTTTATCTAGAGTCAGACTTTGACTAATTAAAGGCCAAAGCAAAAATGATGGATAAGGGCTGGTGATATAGCTCAGCGGCATAAGCGCCTGCCTGGCAAGCGTGAAGTCCTGAGTTCGACTCCCAGTAACTGCATAAAAAAAAAAGATGGATAAAAGAATAAATAACAAAGACATATTAATGAGAAAAATGAATAAAAATTATATATTCTAGTTGAAGCACCTAATTTCATATGATAATAGTAATAACCATAAAATTTTTATATAATTATTTGAAAAACTTATTAAAATATAAAAACAGAACAAATGAATTTGGGAGAAAAATAATTTAGATATACACAAAGAACCTCAAGAATGATAAGCCATAAGATAAAAATCAGGCTAGCTGTTTTTTGTTTGTTTGTTTGTTTGTTTGTTTTGAGACAGGGTCTTGCTGTGTAGTGCAGTCTGGCTTTGAACTCACTTATGTAGCCCAGGCTGGCCTCAAACTCACAGTGATCCTCCTGCCTCAGCCTCCTCCCAAGTGCTGGGATTACAGGCGTGTACCACCACATCCAGCTCGGATAGGCTGATTATTTTAGGAATTACTTCGAGTGAGAAATTTATTCCAGCCTCCTCTGTTCTCTATCAGTGATTCTACACTGTATTCAAAATCCTGTGGGCCACAATACGTAATTACTAAATTTAGAAATTTTTCTGAGGCAGCCACGCAAATACTATAAAAATATAATTTCAATGCTTATGAAGTTTCAAATCAATGCAGATAGCTTCATTGCTTCTTATCTTTCTATGTGATTGTCAGCAACCAATCTCAAATCCAACTGGTGGATCATAGCTTAGATGTTCGGAGCCGTGGGGCTGCACATCCTATTTGTAATTAGCTTGAGCATCACAGTACATTAGAACTAGAACACAATCGACTAGAACGTATTCTGTCCTATTTCCCCTGACAGTGCTCATGGACTTGCTCTTTGGAATGGGTGCGCTGTCAGACAGGATCAGAGAGGCTAGCTAGTCCAAAGCACTCATTATACAGAAGAGGGAAGAAAATCCTCTCTATGTTTAATTAACATTCATTCTTTGATCACGTCTCAGTGCTAATCATTGGTTTAATGAAACCTTGTCTTGATCAAAGGTGTTACTCCATGAACTATTTCATGAGCCTGTTTTCTGGTATGAAATAGAAGAAAATGATATTCAAAGCTTGAGTTATTACTCTTTTAAATGACATGAGTGAAGTATATCTAGTGCACTTTGAATGGTGACATTAAAAGAGTAGAGAAAAGAACGAATCCTGGAATATGGGCAAAAGGTGAATTACCAAGTTTGTGTTGCTGAGTTTTGCAGGTGGAATATCTCACCTCTCAGAGGAAAGCCGAGAACAGAAGGACACGTTTTGCTGGAGTTGAACTAATAGTCTGGAAAAATTACTGAATTCTGTGACCACTGCCAATATATAGCTAAGGCTCAGCATTTCAATCTTGTTTGGACATAGCTATGAAAAAAGATCTTCAGATTTAGTTCTCAGCTGAGCAATCAGCGTTGGATGACAACAAATGCTGTTTGAAAAACGAGGCAGTGCCCGGATGTTCATTTACCAACTCACTTCCTGTTTCCTCCCCGGGGGGGGGGTACATCTCCACTCCATTCCCAACATCTTTTGAAGTTCAGTTTATTTATGGCAGAATTAAGAGCAGCGAAAGCCAAAGTAACATGTGCCTCTTTGCAAGTCTGGTTCATGAAACTCTCATAGTAGCCATTTTCTGTGTTTCTCCTTTTTAATTCTAAAGAAAAAGACCCCCTCGAATGCAGGGAAGGCAGGGCCATGAGATGGAAGGACCCTTAAAGAAAGCCGGTCAGGAAAGCCAACGAACAGGGATCAGCCACACTGAATTATGTGTGATAGAATTAGATTTCTGTTGTGTGAAGGCCCTGAACTCCTGGGTGGATTTTGTTTTTATAGCACGAAGCCTACCCTACCTGCATAATGCATGAAACAACAGTGGGATAGCATCAACAAGACCAGCAGGACTGTGAAATCAAGTTTGTTTTCAGAAAAAGGAAAGATAGCTTCCATTTCATGAAAATGATTAGACCTTTAAAGGTAATACAAGCAACTAATTACATGAAAGAGGGTAGACAATAAATATAATTGAGAGTGGGCTACAAAGAAGTAGATACCAAAATGTAAAAGCAAGAAGATTATTATATTATTCACACATCATGTAAGTTTTGTAGAGATACAAATTGAGTCCCATGGCTCACCCCGAGCCAGGAAACAGGTGTGATTTATTTTTTGTGGGGGACGCTGTATATATAAAATATTGTGTGTTTTCACATAAAAAATAGATTTTGTTGTTTTGCTTCTCTTGGAAAAGTTAAGAAGTGGCAACACTGGGCCTGCATTTGTGCACGCAGCTGGAGGTCCTGCAGTACATTCTGTTCTCCCTACCACCATACCTGTCCATGTGACTGATTTTATTGATTTACACACTAGCCTAGCCCTGGACCATTTTCATTCGACATGAAAATCCGTGCTGGATTTGTACCCTGATTCTGTGTTTGGTGAAGTAGCCCTTTTGTCTGCCTTTTGAGACTCTTTGTGATCTGACTACTTCTGAGTTTTTAATTCACATATTCCATGTTCTTTCACACTTCTTCCAGCTTGATGTATGCCTCTCTTCTTGGATGCTGCTTCTTTAGTTTATTCCTTTTACCTGAGTTATTTTTTGCTATATCTTCTATTTCCAGATTCTTACATAACCAACTCAAATGCCACTTATGAATCCTCTTGTGTTCCATCCTTCCTTCTCTGAAAGCCCTTTGCTTTATATTTGTGTCTCTTGGGGTACTTGTCACTTTGAATGGTATATGATAGTTAAACATATGTCTTCTCTCATTGATATTTAAAAATCCATGGTGAGCAGGGTGTGGTGTGTGCGTGTGTGTGTGTGCATGTGTGTGTATGTGTGTGTGAGACAGAGCCTTTTTAAATATTCTAAGTGGCCTACTGATATTTTGCATACACTGACACAATTACTAATAGCTTTTATATTGGAATCTGAAAACCTTCCCTTTAAACAGGTGTCTTTTACTTAACACTTCCAGGCTGGAATATCTTTGAAGAACCCCAAGAAGTTCATTAAACCAGAAAATAGTCTGTTCATTCCCAAAATACATCACCAGAATAGTTTATTTTTGGCCCAGAGGGTCTGTGTTATCTCTTATATTGTCTTGAGCTCAGAAATAACATTAAAAATATTTCCAAAACATGATAGGATCCCCAAACTTCACTGTTGTTCGAGATCTTTTCTATTTTGTCTTCTGCTGGGTCCTTAATGTCCATATCAGTGCTCATCACACAGTAAGATACCAGTGAGTGTCTGCAGAATGAAAGCTGACTGCTGAAAAACTAAACCTAACATAGTGATTACTTGTGACTGTGATAAAGTGATCAAAATCAAAACTGAGCCCTTAGAGGTGGCACCTTAAGGATCAATTTTGTTTCTTGTGACAGAAAGAAGCCAGTTAAAACCAGAAGCTAAGCTACTACATTCCCAGGCCAACCTTAATTCAATACCACTTATGTGAAGCCATTTGTCCATGTAGCAAAATGTTGTCAATTCTGGCCAGCATGATGGAAGAGGACCCAATGGTTTGTTGATGTGGTTGTACAGAGAGGATGAGCCTCTAAAAAACTGTAATTCATATCTACCCGAAGATGAGCAGATTTTGTATTTTTAATTGTGTCAATAGATTATAATGTTAGCTCGTGATTGTTATAGGGAACAGCTTTTATAGAATGGAACTCTTTTTGATTATTATGTTTTTCAATTCAGGGAGTAGAAAGCAATGGCATTCTAATTGCTCTGCATCTCTTCAATTTTCTTTTTGTCTTCTGCTACAAAAACATGCTGACTTTCTTTGAAGATACCATGTGAGATCTGTGCAAATGCAACTGTTATGGAAACAAAGCCTAGAAAGACACATTTGTAAACAGAAAGGGAAAAATGCCTCTTAAGAAAGCTTGACTGTAGCTGAAGGTGGTAGATGCCACAGAAATGATTGAATGCCAATTATAATGTACAATAATCCAAGCTGAGCTATTACTTATATGGGACAGAGAAGAAAGTTCCATGCTTTAAAAAAATTTTAAACAGATGAGCAGGTGAGGAAGGACAGACAATAGTAAAAGAGAATGATATTTAATGTTGATAAATGTAGATTCCCATTTATTTGATTCTCTCAATATTTAATGGAAATATTGCAAAACAAGAATTTAGCATGAGCAATTATAAAGAAGAGCCAAATTAAGATGTTTATATTGACTTCTTTCATGACAATTAGATTATAGTGATAAAGGTGAATTAATGACAGGAAGTAGAAAATTAGGGTTAGGGATAAAGAGTCTGTTGTGGTCAGGGTTTGCAAGGAAAAAATACAGGACACATAATTTATAGGATTATTTCACAGTAGTCACCCAAGAGTCATATACAAAAGAGTGCAGGAAATCTGTCCACACACTAAAGACCCAAAGAATCCAGCTGAGGGCCTGGATCCCATGGCAGTGTCCTGCATGAGTCCAGCTGAAGACCTAGAGCCCATGGCAATGCCCCCATGAGTCCAACTGGAGGCCCAGAGCCCACAGCAATGTCTCATGCAACTCTATTTCATGAATCTGCACCGGGAAGGCCAAAGGGTCAGTGGTAGAAGCTAGAAAGTCTGCTCCAGTGGGATGAAGGATCTGTGCCAGCAGGCTGAAGGATCTGCACCAGAGCCAGGCAATGACGCTCAAAGTAAGGACCAGAGCTCCCCCGCAAGGCACCACAGCCATCCTCAGCGACAACGAGATCCCAAGCTCCTCCTATGATGAGAACAGCCAAGTTCCTGTCAGGAAAGCCAGTGCAACAAGCTCTTCAAGGAGAACCAACAGCATCAACTCTTTCTCTCCAGTTCTCCTTTTTATGTTGCTGGCGACAGTCCTCAGGTGGGCCCTCCACACCAGGCACCACACTGATTCAGTTCAGCTGGGTGTTACAAGTTGACCACTAGTTGTCGATCCACCACAGAGTCCGTGTGATAACCAAGTATTTCCTTTAAAAACATGGGACTGGCTTCATCATTCTCTGTTGCTTCACTAGCAACTGTAATACACAGGTGAAGTTTAAAAAAATAACACAAAACAGAAAATTCGTTGGGAAATCACAGTGGTGTCTCTCTTGCTTGGTTGCCCTTAGGGAAAGCAGGAATTTCCAGTCTGGATTCCCTCACAGTTGCCTCCCTGTGGACAACACGAGGGCTTCCCAACTGTAAGCTGTGGTGGGTGGGGACAATCAAAATACCCAGACTAAGCTGACCTGATGGTGTTGGTCCTCTGACCCCAGGGGAGCCCTCTTCCTTTACCAAAGGAAGTGTGCCAAGATAGGATTGTTTCCGGTGGGTGCAATGACGTAAAAGGGTTGAGGTGATCTGTCTTATAAAAACTACCTTGTAACAAGTAGCTTCACAAACTTACCCGGCATGAATGGATTTTATTGGATACTGCAGGAGCAGAGAACCACTGTGGTTCAAATAAATGTGACCGTGCTCTGACAGCGAGCTGTCTCTTCCTCAAGACTGTGAGCTCTGCCAGGCAGAGCCTGTGAACTTCATACTGTATTCCAATGGATTGCTTAATGTTTGTCACGTAGGTATGTGGTGCCTTCATACCTCAAGTAAAATGAAGTTCATATAGATCATCGCCATGCGGTTCCCATCCACCGCATTATCCCGGTACATTTGACTCTAGAGTCAGGGTCCCCTTTGTCTCTTTATAGTCTGGGGTATTATTGATAGACCATTTGAGATGTGTCATTTTCTCTGAAGACAACACATACAGGAAAGGGTTAACTGGGCAGGTCTGCGTTGCTTGAAGCCTACACATTCCAGATAAAATCCTGCCTCTCGAAGTGGATGGCTCTTCAGGCTTAACTTCTGAGTCCTTGGATTTTTCTGTCTGATAAGAGTGTTCTTGCATGCCAGAGGCATGGGGCCAGGTTGTACCAGTGTGACCGGATATGTTTATTCCAATGATACAATTTATTATGAACACTCGCTTTTGCTCTGAGTGGAGGGCTGGAGTCAAGGTCACAATGGACTCTCAATAAAACTGGATCCCATGTCATTGTTGGTAGAGTATATCCTGCGGGACATCACTGAGAAGGGACAGTCCAGCACCTTGTACTTGGTTTCTCTTGGACTTCATCTCCTGTGTCTTTTATCTTTGCTGATTCTGGATCTCTACCCTTTCACTGCAATCAGCTGTAGCTGTGATTATAATAGCTTTGGAGTTCTGTGAGTTCTAGTGAGCTTCAAGGTGGCCTTGGGGATCCCACAACCAACCCAATTCAGGTGCTATTATTCAAGAATATGGTATGTGAACTCAAACAACTAGGGAGACCAGAAAGGGGTCATTGGAGGGCAGGTGTGGGCAGGTGTCCGGGGGTGGAGTGTGGTGGGTTCTGGGAGAAGGTGTGGCCTCCCCACTTTACTGGGATTACATAGGAAGAGCCTGAATTGACATGATGACTCAACCAATATTTGAAATTAGTGTTTTACAGGCCTTGTTTCCAAGGAGCCTTGTTAGGACTGACTCTGAGGGGTGGATAAGGTAGACTTCCCAATAATCTCAATCCTCAAGGCCAGGTGATTCACTTTATATATTCCTTTTTACAAAATATGGAAATTAGCATGTGAAATTTCTTAATGGATTGATAAGTTGGGAACTGGGTCCCGGTTTGTGAGCTGGTTATGAGAGTTACCCGTCAGTACCCTTTCCTCCATACTGTACTCAAAGAGGATTTCCTTGTGGCAGATCAGCTGGGCAGAGCACCCCAGTGGACTCTTCCTCCTGTCCTCCTCGGGCTCCTTCCCCACTCCTGCCGGCTGCTGTCCTGGGAGCTGGGGGTCCTCAGCTGTCTGGGACAATTTTCTTGCTTTACCAGACAGGGAAATCATGAGGCAAATAATACCCCACATGCCAAAAGGTCAAATCTAACAAAATAGGAATGTAATCACAGGGAAACCTTAGTTTCAAAATAGTCTCTTCCTTTGACATGTTCAAGATGATCCCAAAATGATAGGCATATTTTTACCCACATTCGAAAGGCCACAGGCCAGTGATCCCTGAAACCTGACAGCCTCAGCATGCTGAGACCTGATGTGGCCTGGCTACCCTATGTGGTCCCGCTGGCCTGTCCCTGCACATCCCTGCCAATGATCCATAATGCAGAACTTTATTTCTATGAGCTACAGACTCCACGTCTAAACTCTTGGAAGTTTACGATTAGAATGTTTAATGAGATGAATGAAAATTCAAAGCAAAATTTCTTTATCAAGAATCCCGAGGATAATTAGCAAAAAAATGAAAACTAAAAGTAATAGCCAATATTGGTGACATAGGCAAACGGCATTTATGGCTGAAGATGAATATGTTGGTAGGCGTAAAAAATTATAATGATCATATCTGTTGACTCACAAAGGTGGAGAACCTAACCCAGAAATCAGCAAACCCTTCGTCCAAATCTAACCTGCAGATTGTTTTTGTATGGCCAGCCAGCAAGGTAAGGGTAGGTTTTACATTTTTAAAAGGTTATTTGAAGAGGAGAAGTAAGGGCAGGAGAGGAGGAATAGGTGGAGGAGGGGGAGAAGGAAAAAGGAGGAGAGAGAAGGAGGAAGTGGGGGAGGAAGAAACAAACTGGCCCATAAAGCCTAAAATTTCTACTAACCAGCCTCTTACACTACAAATTTTCGTACACCTGATCTTACCTAAGAGAAAAATCCAAACTGGAAAATCTGCGTAAATAAGGATGAGCTTTTCAGAAGTTGTATAATAGTTTAAAAGACTGGGAATCATTTAAATGCCCAGGATAGACAAATAATTATATCTTATTAATTCATATAAGAAGTTATTTCTCCACAAATGTGGTAGCTCGTGAAGGCTAAGGAGAAGTGTTCTTGGGTCTGTGATTCTGTTTTTCACCTGTTCTAGGAAGGCTTTGGGACACAGAGCAGGAAGGTGACCCTCAGGTTCACACAGTCGGCCTGGGGACATGGTCTAGCCCAAGACACTCTTCTCCTCCTTAAGGAAGCTTCTCTGGTTTCTGCCTGCCGCAACCCTTCTTCCACATTCCGCAGAATACAGTGTGGATGGATGGGATTCTTAATTTTTTAACTGATTTAGAAGTCTTTCAGAAAGCAAACACCGTCTGGTTTCCCATGGGTCCCAATTGCAAGGGTCTTTTGTGGTAATTTTCTAAGATCGGCTTCAGAGTCTTGGCCAGGAACACAGTCAAGGGTACATTTATGTTTTGTTGGAAAGCGTCAGATGAAGTTGATGCATACATCGAAAACCCAATACCTATCGTTTCGCCTTCAACAAAGAAGGTTTTGAGAGGAACCCCAGCCAAGGCCAGTGATTTCTTCAGGATGGAGCACAGCTAAGATGCAGGTCACATCTGTCTCCTCTGTTGCTCTGAACCTGCAGTGGTCCCCTACTGCCCATAAGGTAACATCCACCCCTTCTCGGTGTAGAGTCAAGTCTCATCATGGTCTCTCTGATTCTAGTACCCCACATCCAGCTGTGTCCTCAACGTGTGCCATGGTGTCTTTCTTCTGCATTTTTGCTTGTTTGGAAACTCGGACTTACATTCCACCTTCTCAGAGAGCCCTTACTTGACCACTGAATTTAAGTAGCAACTTATCTCTCCACAGTTATTTTCTTTTCCATACCTTGTTGCATTTTCTTTATGGCACGTATATTATCTGAAATTATCCTATCAGTTTTTTGGGTGCTTGCCTATTCATTACCTATAGGTGTATGTATTTATGTATTTTTTTGCTCTCCCTTCTGCCTCTTCTCCTTCATTAGACTACATGATTTTTCACCCAGAACATCTACTGGAGGATACCTTCTCATCTTCAGGACGCAAGGGTGCCTTCTCAGATTTCCCAGGTAGAGGAGGACACTTCCTGCTTTTGTTCTGCCACACAGTTCTTAAGTTGTAGTTGCTGTTGGTCAATGCATCCATCACCCACTCCATGTGAGGACCTAGGAAGGCCAGGATTGGGTTCTCTCCATCCACAGCTCACAGCCTGGCATGTTATAGGGGCAGATTTTTAATGTGTGAATGAACAAAGGAATAAATTCAGAGTAGTTCCCATTTAATATTTGTTGTTATGTTGAGTTGATTTCAATCTGCAATTTATTGGTTCCTTTTTCTTAAAAGGAAGAAACTATCAGAAAAACCTTCACAAAGTATGTTATTTTTCTTCAGGTTATAAAATATGTTCAATTTATAATAGCTAAATCTTGGAAGCAGCCTGTGTGTCGATCAACAGATGAACGGATAAATAAAATGTGGTTTTTACACACAATGGAGTACTACTCTGCCATAAAGAAAGGTAAACTTCAGTCATTTGTAGGAAAGTGGATGTATTTTGAGCATAATATTAAGTGAAATAAATCAGACACCCAAGTTTAAATATTGCATGGTTTCTTTTATGTGAGAAACCAAATTGTAAATAAAGAGCAAGATAAAAGATAGATAATAGGAAGTAGAGAGTAGAGCTTTATTTTATATTATGAGTAAATGTTTGCAGTACCTGCATTTTACAATCATTTTGGGGAGTTGGTACATGTTCATAATACAGCTTGTTTCTTTTTTAAATCTCTTTCCTTCCCCCTTCTTCCCTCCTCCTCTAGTTCTCCTTTGCCCCTTTTCATTCTTGTTGATATTATCAATCTTAGTTTATGTTTATGACATATAATATCCATGTTCATTGGGTTATTAGGGCCTTGTACCTGGCATACCTTCACTCTACCTATTTCCCCATCTCCTCCTCCTCACCCCCCCACCCTTGGTCCCCAGACCCCTTCCCATCTGCAAGAGACCCACCCCCTTGTCTCCTTCATTTATTTTTCTCTTAGTTTGTATTTTGCCTTACTCAGATGAGAGATACCATATGGTATTCAAGTTTGTATGTCTGATTTATTTAACTCAACATTGTATTTTCCAGGTGCATCCATTTTCCTACAGATGTCTCAAAGTTGTCCTTCTTTATAGCTGAGCAGTATTCCATTATATATAGATACCACATGGAGATTTCTCAGAGAACTAAAATCAGAAATTCCATATGACCCAGTTATCCCCCTTCTATGTATCTTCCCCAAAGAGCTTAAGACATCATACTACGGTGATACATGCAGACCAATGTTTACAGCAGCACAAATCATAATAGTGAAGTCCTGGAAGCAGCCTGTGTACCCATCAATGATGACTGGATAGAAATAGAGCTTTCTCAAATGAAAAGGGGATAGAGAGATGGAGGGAGAGGGGAAAGAGGAGAGGAGAAGGGAATGAAAAAAGGAATCAAGATGTGTTGTGTACACGTACCAACTCCTCATAAGGAATGTAATAATTTCTTATGGCTTGAATCTAGATGTTCCCTCAAAGCCTCATGTGCTCATAAGTAGGGCTTTTTTTTTTTTTTGGTGGGTACTGGGGGTTGACCTCAGGACCTCGCGCGCCAGCAGGCGCCTGTGCCGATGAGCGATATCACCGGCCCTTTTTTCGTATGTGGGTTCCGGGAGTCGACCTCGGGCCCTCGCGCTTGCCAGGCAGGCGCTTATGCCGCTGAGCCATCTCACTGGCCCATAAGTGGGGCTTTTGAGAGATTGGCTAGATCATGAGTGTGTGATGCTGGATTAGGCTGTGTGATATTGGGATTAAGAGCATGTATTAACTAAATTGGTTTAGCATAGAGCAGGGTGTGGATAATGGAAGGCCCATCCTGGGTGTGGATGTCACCAACCAAAAGGCTTGTAACCTAGATGGGATAAAAGGGAGAGAGAGACTTGCTGCTGCATCTGCTGCTTGCTGCCTTCTGCATGCCATACCATGGACTGTTTCTCCCTGTGATGCCCCTCTGCCATGCCACCCTGCCTTGGAGCCAGCCAACTATGGACTGAAACCTCTACAAACTATGAGCTGAAAGAAATCTTTCCTCCTTTGACTTTGAGTGTTGGGTATTTTGTCTCAGCAAAGAGAAAAATAACTAGGACATCACTATGCACTGCAAAATTGTACTCATAAAAGATAAAAAAATGTGCTTACATGGTGAAGACTAAGTTGGTTGATATTTGGTTTATTATCCTCATCCACTCCTTCTTCCTTTTTCTCCTCTTCTTGCTCTTTCCTTTCCCCCTTTTTCTCCTCCTCCTCCCTAACCTGATAGACAAAAACAAAACAAAACAAAACAAAACAAAAAAACACCTTAAAAATCACAAGATGAGGAAGCAAAACGATTTTGGTCATTACCACGCTGTCTTACTTCTTCCCCCATATTGAGATTGTGTACAGTGCCAGGGAAAATGGAGTTTCTGAAATAAATTCGAAGTTTTCACTTCATGATTCTAGTGGATGAGATTGTATTTAAGCCACACACCTCACACACAAAGAAAGAGAATTTAATTAGAACCACGGCTGGAGAGCAGTTGATATAAACCCTGGATCAGGTGGCTTCTGTGTTCAGATGACCAATATGAGGTCCAGGGAAGACAGAAAGATTTTTTACACACTTATTCCTTCACTGATTTGTCTGTTCAGATATCCCTTCTTCAGTAAAACCTCACTTGACCACCAAAGGATGAGTGGTGAATTTATTAGAGCAACTCGCTTGAGTTGGAAGAGGCCCACAAAGGCTGACTGTCAGGCCAAACTAGTTCTCCAGAAATCTCCAAATGAGCATCGTTTTCCTCATGTGTTTGCTGGCTGGTGTGGCAGAGCCAGGAGGAGAAAGACAGCAGCCATGGGTGAAGCTGAGCAGAGCCAGGGTTTGTAGGTACTTTGTGAAGCTCTTATTTCTGACTTTTTAAAGCCAAAATGCCAAAGCATCAGATTCAGATGAACGCTGGCCTCAAGTTTGGAAAGGCCTTTGCTTAGTCTCATCCTGCTGCTGTTGAACTCACATCTGTGGTATCTTCTTGGGGAACTCACCCTGTGGATGTCAGACAGTAGCTTCTTAATGACTGAATGGCATACAGAGCTCCCACGGTGTGACGCTGCTGTAGTAAGAGACCCCACTCACTGGTCTAAGCAGAATTCCTAACTCACAGCTAATGGAACGGAGACACAGGAAGCTACTGATGCTGCCAAGTTCCCACAGGCGTTAAGAGACAGAGCCTGGAATTCTTCCCCAATCTGACTTCGAGTCACTGGTCGGCACCTTGATATTTGGAAGTCTTTCGAAATCAAGCCTGGTGAATTTGCTCGATGACTGGCTCGTGTGAAAGTATTTTAGGTAAAAATTGATGCTGATTGAATGAGACCAGCTTTCTTATGGGATTTGTAGAATGAATTTGAAGGCAATTTCAAAGTTTAGTTTCAGAAGAATACATGGGAAAAGATATTCAGACACCAGAAATACTTGGCATGTAAACACAAGCTTAAAGAGATATTATATGGGCATCTTGATTGTAAGCGACTACTTTAATATAAGAAAAAAGGAAGGAAGGAGGGAGAGAGGGGGGAGAAAAAGAGGGGGAGAGAGAGAGGAGAAGGAGGAGGAGCAGGAGGAGAGAGGAGAAGCGAGGAAAGGGAAGAGAAAGGAAGGAGGGGGAATTATGAGAGTCAAGAGAACCAGGCTGGGGAAGGGGCAGGACCCAGGGCAGCTCCAGGGAGTGCTGCAGCGGGGCCACAGCTGAAACCACTGCGGAAACAGGTGGCTGGAAGCTGCTCTTTGTGCGGATGCTACAATATTGCAACTCTGGCTGCCCCTGACCGCTGCTACCATGTTGCCCAGAGCCCCACAAGGTTTGCTCTGAGCTCATTCCCGGTGCCTTGTGTGTCTAATGCCCCTGAGTTTCAATGCCAGCGACTTCAGCGAGATCATAAAACAACCCCACCTATACCAGAGAGAAGGCAGTGTTATAGAAAGAGGCAGGTGCTCGGAGTCACACTACTGGCAAGACGATACCCCACGTGGCAGAGCGGAAAGTGCACGCGAAGAAATGAGAGTGCTTTGAGGGAAGGTAGATGGATTTTGGGCATGAAAATAAAGACCAAAAAAGATCCAGATAATGCCTAAGACTGCCTCAAAGGACTGCATAGGAGGAAGGGATCTCAAAATTTTAATTGCAGATATTTCCAAAAAAATGTGCATGCCCCTTTATCTGTGTACTGAATTCAGAACAATGAGTACAAATATGGTTTTGGTTGAAAAAACTGTAAGTAATATCATATTGTAATCCAATGTCTTTATTTCAAAGGACACAAAACCCAGTAAGTGATTTTCCCACTGGGCAGAAAATGATGAGCTGCAACTGGAACTCACATCCAGGCTCCCAGTTCAGTGTTGGAATTAGACAAGATTTTTAACTTCATGTCATACGTAAGGTTACGTATTTGACCCTGGGCTTGAAATTAGCTCTGATCTTATTCTCTGGGGAATCTTGGGTTTTGTCCAATTTCTCAGTGTTTTTCATGAGTAGAACTAGGGGGAAATCCCTCATGTTTGTAAGGTTATTGTGGGAATTAAATGAAGAAAATCATGTAAGAGCTTTGCTCATGCCTGGCAGTGAGAAAGTGCTCATCAATGTCAGCTGGACCCATTTATGGGCACTTGCGTGAGTGACCCCCGGCTGCTGTGTTGACGGCAGACATTCCGAGTCACATACACCACAGCCAGCAGAAAATTGCTCCAGGTCATGGCGAGCGGGTTGATGATAAATGTGTTGAGAAATTTTGCCAAGGAAGCAGCTGAGCAAAAGGCCAAATTCCTGGCTCACAGTGTGTTTAAAAATGGGCTTCTGCATCTTCCTGGAGTGGCCGAGAATGTCCTCGGAATCAGAAATGTAAATTGCAGCGTGAGCAGGGGGCAAGAGAGGAACGTGGCTGTGTCTTTCAGCAACTTCAAAGTCCTGTTGTTTTTGACCATAGGAGGGTCCTGCATAGAGATGCTCTGGGAACTTGTGACCCAGAAGAAAAATCACGGTGGGCTAGAGCTTCCAGCCCAGCAGGACTAACCTCTAAGCAAAACTGAGTGTAATGGCTTATATCTAGATGCCCCCAAAGCACATGCGCTCATAGCTGGGGAGGTGACTGGATCATGGGTGTGTGAGCCTAGACTGATTATTCACTGATGGGTTTATAACTAGGTGTGATGTTGGGAGGTGAAGCCTGGTGGGAAAAGGTGGGTGACTGTGGGCGTGGCCTAGAAGAGTATATATCCCTCCTCCTCCCTTGATCCTTCGCTGCTTCCTGCCCACTTTGCCATGAGTTCTTTCCCCTCTGCCATGCTTCTATGCCATGCTGCCCTGCCTTGGAGCAGAGGACTGTGGACTGAAGCCTCTGCAAACTGTGAGCCAAAATAAACCTCTCTGCCTTTAATTTGTGAGTGTTGGATATTTTGATTCCAGCAATGAGATAGTAACTAAGACACTGAGAGGCAAGCCATTCATCTTTGGGGTCCTTCTGCAGCTCCTCTCTGAGCTCCCTTGCTTGGACCCTGCTTCCATCCCTCAGGCCCCGCAAGGGACCACTACATATTTGATGCTCCAGAAGAGCTACTCCTGCCTTGGTGCAAAGCAAATCCCCATGAAAATGAAAGGGAAAAACTGTATAAGAGAAACTGATCTTTTTAAAACTTTGTTCTTTTGAAACTGCCTAGCTCTGTGACTGCTTCATGGCTTTGTGATTACTTTCTTGACCCCTGTAACCATGAGAGCATAACCAGACATACAGGATGCCTGATTGTACGATTGTTCCAAGCTTCATAAACTGATGATCATTAATCTGCCCTTGTAACCGATGGTCTCACCCTGCTAGGTAATCAGAAGAACTGCCGGGCTGTTCTGTCTCACCTTTGTACCTCCTGCTTGTGCATCATATAAAAGCCTTAGACCACCAGAGATCAGGGCCTGATATTCTGGGAATGATCCTGATCAGTGCCCGTCGATGTAAATAAATCTGCCTCCAAATCCTAGGTTTCGTTTCAGTGTTTCTGCTTGCCGTTGCAAAAACACTCAATCATTTAATCAAATCTTGCCTCTTAGGCCTTTCCTTAACCCAGAAAGAATAGCCAAGGAGAGGGGTGGATCATATGACCACAACCCCGCAGTCACAAGATTGGCCTTGATTACAGTTGCCTTCCTTTTGGTTGGCCAGTATACCACCACCAGCTCCATATTCTCTCTCTCTTTCTCTCTCTCTCTCTCTCTCTCTCTCTCTCTCTCTCTCTCTCTCTCTCTATTGAGGGTTGAACCAAGGGCCCTTGTACTGAGCTGCATCCCCAATCCTTTTTTAATATTTTGAGACAGGGTCTCACTGAGTCACTAAGTTGGCCAGCCTAGATTTGAACTTGCTGTCCTCCTGCCTCAGCCCCAGAGCACTGGGATTACAGGCATGAACCACCATGCCCAGCTTCCTTCTTTTATTCCCTTTTGTAGCTTTGGGTTTTAACGTCTGACTTGGGACTTCTAAACTCTAGCTCCCTTCTTGTCTTCTCTTCCCAGTTCCGTGCCACTCAGAAACGTTACTTGCTATTTGACCTCTTGGACTTGGCCTCACTTGGTTTCACTGTTCTGAACTGCTCCTGGCAGCTTTGGAGGTTGGGACTGGATCATGTCATACCCACTTCTTTCTAGAGAGAGAAGTGGCTTAATAACTATTTCTGCTAAGCATTTACCAAGGGTCCTTGGGACACAATGCTTTCAACCCACTATTTTCCAAGATGCAAAACAGCTAAGCTGTCACAGGAGGTATTTAAGAAAATATGGATCTCATGTAAAAAAAAGTCCTCGAGAAACACATAGAAGTTTTGCACACTCCCTTGTCCTTCATGGAGAGTCAGGGCACATCCTAGCCCATTACAGGTTCTGGAAATTCTTGTTGTGAAGACCCTTTTAAACTTGGTGTTTCATAATTGTATCTGAGTAACGGAAACATTTTCCCAGCAAGTATCTTTTTAGCAACCCTCAGGATGGATGCTGCTTTCTTCATCATATCATGGTGGTGCCTCAATAGGGAGAGCAGGCACCGTGGTAGAAGCTGTCCATACATTTTTCTCCCCTGGTCTTCACAACAGCTTTACAAAGCGGGTTTGGTTACTCCTGCTTTAATGGGAGGTTGGGATGCAGAAAGGTGAAGGAGCTCTGCAGAGCCTGTAACACAGCAGCCAGGGAGCTGGCGTCCAAGTCCCAAGCTGCTGCCCCAAGCCTGCTCGCGTCCCTCTGGGTGTGTGCTCAGTCATCCATCTAGCAGCAAAGATGAGGAATGGGCTATCTCATGTTGAATCTGCTAATGCACCTGTCTGAGTGGCAGAGCAGAGACAATGTCATTTCCCTGAGCAAGTGTCTGGGGCCACCAAGGGAGTCCACTATGACTCCCATAGGGCTCCCCAGAAATTCCCACCTGCAGAGTCTACCCGGGGCTCCATTACCTCTTTCTCCCTGACCCACCTCCATTACAACTCTAGGACTTGCTAGATGCATCTTTAAAATAGTTTTAAAAAATCAGACTGTTTCCACCTCCTCTGCCTTTACTACTGTAGTACAAGCCATTGCGACTACAGTGAGGATATCGTAATGGCCCTACAAGCTGGTCATGTCTCCTCTCGACTCACAGCAGTCTTTCTTGGAATCACAAGAGGGATCTTTTTCAAACAATAATCACCTCCTGGCACTTCTTTCCTGGGAAGCCTTCCAAAGCTTCCCAGCACACCTTAGCTCAAATCCCAGTTTTTCATCACCTACATGAATGCAGCTCCTGCCACCCCTCTATCCTCAAGTTGCTCTCCTTGTGTCTCTGCTCTAGTTAAGTTGGTTTCCACTCCATTGCTGTGAGTGAGCCCAGCCAAGATCAGCAGAACCCCCTAGAGGTGGGAGCAGGACAAGCTCAGGGCTGCATGTCACAGGGGGTCTCCTGGATTTGTTGCAGGTACCATTTGGCAACAAAGAGCCATTGGTTGTCTTCCCTCCTGTGCTGGGTTTATGCCTCCCACCCAAGCAGCTGTTCCTGACTGTTCTATCATTTTCCATTTCTTTATTATTTTAACTATTTATTTCTATCTTTTTCTTGGTTTTTCTTTAACCAGTTTACTTTAATGATTATCTCTACCCAAAGCTATAGTCTACACTTCTCGCTTGCTTTTTTGTCCAATTCTCACCATAAGCTACCTGAGGGCAGGGACTTTGTTTTATTCATTACTATCTGCTCAGGGTCTATAACAGTGCTTTGCAGATTTGGTGCTCAGTAACAGTGAATATTAAATTATTATTATTATTATTATTATTAATCATTATTATTTTGGCAGTGTAGGAGATTGAACACAGGCCTTCCCACCAAGCTACATCCCCACTCCTTTTGTACTTTTTTATTTTGAGCAGGGTCTCTCTTGATAAGTCATCTGGATTGGCCTGGAAGGCGTTATCTTCCTAACTCAGCTTCCCAGAGTGCTGGGATTACAGGCACGTCCCACCTGCCCGGTTATTTTTACCTCTGCCCTGTGTCACCCAGGCGACCATCTCTGATCACTCCTACATCACTCAGTGTTATACAGTCTGGCTTCTTGTTTCTCCACCACCTGGTGCTTTCCCATCTCAGCGCTCTTGTGCTACCTGCATGTTGGTGTGTGTTCTCCTCTTTTTCCTGTCCCCAGAGCTTGGCATCAGGGCTTGGTGCTTGGCAATGGTGAGCAAATACTTCCTGGAGGAACGAGTGCATATTTAGGATACTCAGCCCATTCTGGAATGAATGGCTTTAGCCGTTGTGCTAATGGAGGCTGCACATAGAGAGAAAAATGCCCGAAGAGTAGACAAAGATGTCCTTATGGTGATCTGTTTTATTTATGTAGGGCCTGTTTTATGGAAATTAAAAGTTTTTATTTTTACTTAGCTGAATTGTCTATTTACAGATGATTTAAAAATGTTCTTGGAGAGGGGATGACACATAGAAAAGAGTAAGCATGACTGACATAGATTTGTGACTTATATTCCTCGAAGAAATGCAGCAGCCCGTATGTTCGTTATATCTGGCTCCTCAGGGTGACTGTTCTTATGGTGTGGGACCTGAACTCAGAGGGCTAAATACAGTGTCAAGAGCTCCGGGCAATTTATAGGACCCATGGCCAAAAGCTTACTGCTTGCTTTCTGTCAGGCTCTCATTTCAACCTTTCCCTCTTGTACTGACTTTCTTGATCTAGATTTATTTGGGTTAACCAAGAACCAGGCAATTTTTCTTTAAATAATCTTTATTTAAAGTTAAAAAGTACTCCTCCCTGTGACTCTCAGTGCAGAATACATTCAAAGTAGAGTTTTTATACCTCTTTATTTCCTTTCTTCTTTTCTTTTTCCTCTTCTTCCTCCTTTTTCTTCAATTTCTTTTTAAGTGGGAGACGGAAGCCTCATAAGAGCATCTTGACAGTAATAAGCTCACTGCACAGTGAGGTCAAAGCTGAAGTCAGTCCCTATTCCAATGGACAGAATAGTATAAGCAAGATTGTTAGGTTGCCACTGAGGAGTCTTAAAGTTTTGTCTAGTTTTGGGAAAAGTTCCAAGCTCATGGTGTTAAGATGTTATTTGTGTTATCATTTGAAATGAGTAACTAATAAAGTTGTAAATTATTCATAGCTATCCACACTTGCCATTTTTTTCTGGTGCATGACTGTGTAACTAAAGTGAAATAACATCTCATCCTCATTAGTTACCTCTGCCTGGGGAGGGTACCAGACGGGCACGTGACAGAGTGTGTGGAAATGCTTAGCAGAGCACCTTGCACACAGTGGGTGCTGAATAAATAAGGTGGCTTTTGTCAGTTATGATAGTAATTTCTTGAATACTTACTATGTGGTGGGCACTAATAAAAAGACTGTATCTTTTGGTACATTTAATTTTTTAATAATAATCTCAGCTAATAGATATTCTTATCATTTTCATTTTACCTTTGGAGATACTGAGGCAGGGAGCTCAGATCACACACCAGTGATAAAGCTAGATTTATCATCAGAAGCATCATTAATACCACAACCAGTTATATCAGGCTTTGGGAAATAGCATAAGAAGGAGGATTATTGAGTAGCTATTAAATGGATTATGACTTTTGTTTGGAAGGACTTAAAATAAGGTTGATCCCAATTATAAAACAAGCAAAAGTATGTTAGAGCATTTGAGGGATACAAAAAAATGTAAAGAAGAAGATGAGCATCCCCACCACCCCATGGTAACAAGATTTCTATTGTAATGCTAATGCTGGCTTCAAGCCAATTCCTAAAGAGTATATTTAGTGCCTTCTCAAGGGTCTTTTCTAAAAATGCTAGATTTCCTGTATAATGTACTCCCACACCACTTAATTTTGTACATCATTATGCTACTTAATGATTGTAGAACAATTTATATGTGTATATTTACTTTTACTTGTCCTGTTTTTTGGAAGAAGTCACTCCTTCATGGCAGCCTTCATGTCCCTTCATTTCTTCATCTTTTGCTCAGTGTCTGATACACAGTGAGTTCTCAGAAAATGCTGACTAATTTAAACATGCACACCCACACATACCACACAGTTAAAGTACAATTCTTCCTCTAAGCCTTCTCCCAAAAGAATCTCAAAGATTTGTAAGATGCGGGGCTGGTGAAATGTGTCATATTGACACTCATCTTCCTGTTTGACTTGTACAGAAAGAAGAAAGATGTTAGCAACTGCCTGTAACTTATCTGAAGTATAATCAGATGATGACTCCAACAGCAGTATCTATGCAGATGCAGCACTTTTACTGATGCACATCTCCCAGCCCTTGGCATTTGGTATGGAGTGATTGACCACCTACTAAATGCAGATTTCCCAGACTGTCAGAGCACTTTGCTTTTACCTGACAGGGCCAAGAGTATACTTCTCAGCTAGGTTTAGGGCTGGCTCAACTCTCCTATTATATACCACCATGTATTTGCAAATACATTTGATTATTTTGATATTCCAAAGAATAGCACACTAGTCCACAACTTTGAGGTCATTGGTGATTGAATTTAGATAAGCAGGGAGGGAATATCATGTGTTTCAGATGCTTTATCACAAATACACGTGTGAGCCAGAGAGTAGAGAAAATTCCAATTCCTGGTATCCGGATCCTGTAACAAAACACAGATATCAGTTACTTTAGCAGAGAGAATTTCATATAAAGAATCAGTTTAACAGGATGAAGGATAGAAAAGGATAAAAGGGAATTCAGGTCCTTCAGTTACTATTCTTAGAGAACAAAGAGGCTGGATTGTTGGAACGAAAAAGGTTGGAGTAGTAACCTTCCAGAGCTGGGCCCGGGCCTCTGAGGAGGTTCAGGGCTTGGAGGAGGATCCTGAAGAGTTGACCTCCCTTCAGACCTCTGAGGAGAGAAGAACAAGAGAAAGCACAGTAGGAAGCAAGCTGAACAGATGGAGTGGAGGGCTGGAGAGTGGGGCTGTTGGAACATCAGTGTATGTAGAGCATGCTGGGAAATTTATTTGACTTGATATATTTCAGAAATGGGATAAGGAAGTAAATACAGAAGGGAGGATGACATTTAAGAAAACGTAGGGAACATTTCATGTTGATAGCTCCCATTTTTCTTACTCCACTTTAAAACCATTGTTGACAGAGATGAAATGCCGACAGGAAACAAACTGACTCCTGGAGCTGGGAGGCAGCAGCGCTGGGCTTGGCAGACAGTGGGAAGTGCAGAGAAGCGGCTGAGCCAGATGGAGCTTGGTTCAAATCTCAGCTTTGTCACAGTGGCAATATTACTCCAGGTACTTAACCTCTCCATACTTCAGTTTCTTTGTAATCAGGATCCTCATTATGATCACTGCACACTGAGTTTGTCTACTAGATGTTAGGAGTTGAATTTGTTTAGTGTGAACTTCTGAAATTCTCTCACATTTTCAATGCACACTCAAACTTGGGAGATTCCAGACTGCGTATTAGAAAGGGTTAGGGCACTCTCCCATGAATGTCTGATTGAAATATTCTCCAGGATAAAAAAGGCAGTCTCAGTAAGAGTGATAATAGCAAAAAGAGTTTTTGAGATGAAATGAAGTTAAGAAATGAGGAAGGTAGAGATGTACATATGCTTTGGAAAGGGAAGCCACAGAAGTTTGTCACGATCACTCTAGAGAACTGGGCTTCTAAGTTTTACCCCTCTAAAGGAGAAGGCCATTCATTTGCTCCCCAAAGCTCACTGAAAATATGTTTAGCTCTTATCCAGTATTTATCAGGCATTTTTTTTTCATCCTAATTTGCTTTCTTTAGCAGACTTGCATTCTAGGAAGGAAATGCCCTCTGCTACTGTGATAGTTCATAGGCCAGGTCCTTCTGTGGAAAATCATAATTTGTTTCCTGTTACTGATTAGTTCTGTGATGATGTTACTGTGAGGCCTAAGCTGGGGCAGGATTAGCATCAAACTCATTAGGGTGAGCTTTCCATACCAATGACATTGTGTGTTTGTGAGTATGTTAAGGTGTTCTAAACGTCCTTCTAACTCAAGTTACTTTTCTTATTGTTTTGATGCTGCCATTAGATTTATGTAATTAGAGTGTGCATAAGCCCTTGACTGATGATAGTTTAACTTATGACTTTTTGACTTTACGATGGTGCAAAAGTAATATATATTCCATTGAAACCATATTTTGAATTTGGAGTTCCAATCTTTTCCCAGGCTAGTGATGTGTGGGTCACAGTACTCCTGTGATACTGGGCAGAGGCAGGGAGCTAAAGCTCTCACTTGGCCATGAGAACAAAAGGGTAAATAACAGCAGGCCCATGTTGCTGAGCTATGATGTTTGTTAGGTATATTCAATACATTTTCTTCAACTCATGATCTTTTCAAATTATGACAGGTTTATCAGGACAGAACCACATCATAACAGGGAACATTTGTAGCTCCAGAAGTTACCATCATGAGAATTCATCTCAATCTGACAAACTTAATGAGTGAACCTTTAGTGGAAGGCATTGTGATGGGTCCTCCTAGTAAAAGCATAAAAGCAAAAATTAAGATGGTGACAAAGTGACTTTACTGACCTGAGAATTGCAAACCAAATTCTAAGTTGCAATGAAAAGTTAATATATCAAAAAATGCCCAAAGGTGTGATAAGGACTCATGCAATAAAAACTCAAAAAACTAAGTGATTAGTTTGTGCTGGAGTAGCCAGGCATACGACTTGAATTGAGACTTCAGAGGTAGACCAAGTAACTGATCCTTCAGTGGCTGTGTGCAATTTTGGTTTAATCTGTTAATTAGGCAACAATTCTCCTGGAAAGAAGAGAAAGATTTGCAGTGGACCTGATAGCACTCTGAGGGCTAAACAAGGGGATCACCCAGATGGGAGGCCCCAGAGGCTGAACTGTATTGCAGCCCAAAACTTCCCAAGGACAAATTTTGTCTGACCATTGGCACAGGGGTGTCAGGGTTTTGTTTGGATCGCCTGTGAACTCCTTGGCACACTGGAACTTCTGTATGCATAATTGTCAGAGTGAGAATTGGACTGACCACATGCATAATTCAGTAAAGTCCTTGGAAATCTTGAAAGAAATACTGAAAATAGCCACTACTGAGTTGTCGCAAACAAATAGTTATGGAATGCATGTTTGTACTCTCCCACCCACAAAATTCATGTTATTTAGAGCTCATGATATTTAGAGATGGGGCCTTTGGGAGATGATTATGTCTAGATGAGATCATGAGTTTGGATCTCCAACGATGGGATCAGGGTCCCTATGAGAAGAAATAGAAACTAGTTTCTCTCTCTCCCTCTCGCTCTCGCTCTGTCTCTGTCTCTCTGTGTCTTTGTCTGTCTCTGTCTCTCTCTCTCTCTCTGAGCAAAATCTGACAACCAGAATGCGGGTACTCAGCAGTCCCAAAACTATAGGAAACAAGTGTGTCTTGTATTAAGCCACTTAGTCTATGATGGTTCTAATGGACTAGGACAGAAATCAATATAAAAAATCCCATGAAAGGCTCTAAATGCCTTCAACATTTTCCAAAGGAAAAGATTTCACAATAAGGGTGTAGTATTCCTTGACAAGAAGAGTTTTCAGTTTTTAGTTTTCTAGTTAACTTGACAGTGAACTTGGAGTGTTCGCAGTTTGAAATTTCTTTGAGTTTTAATCATCATTGCTGGGCAGGGGAAGAAGAGGCAGCTATGACCTACACAGGCCTCGGGAGGGCATTTGTGTCCTTCTACCCAGGCCATTACCATTCTTTTCCTACTCCTCTGAAAGGAGCGAGGCTTTGACGTCAGGTGGGGATGAGTCATCTCTCTTCTCAGGGCCTCCGGCTGGGATTTGCAGGCTGTCTTTGCAGCAGCTATTCTGTTAGTCATTCACAAAAACGCATAATGGAAAAGCAGAAGGGAAATGCTTGGATGAACAAGTGATTAAATTTCTATTTTTATGGCTGAGAACCCGCTGGCTTGCTCACAAAAGCAGCCTCATTTAGTACCAGGCACCCTACAGGCATCCAGTAAATACTTGTGGATTGACTGACAAAAGGATCTGCTGGGTCCTTGTAAATCCTGGTGAATTTTCAGACATGATTATGTGGCTGGTAGATACAGCTTTGTGCCTATTTACTTCTCCATGCTGTGGATGTCAACTCGGATTGATCCAATTTACATAAAGAGGTTAGTAACTTTGCTGGCCTCGCTCTCACGAACATCCTGAAAGGAAAATGAACAAGGCCTTTTCTGGAGCTTTATCTGCAGAAGCCCAGGTGGGAATCAATGGAAGGAAAGTTGAACTTGGATCCAAGAATTATTCTCTGTTTTGCCCTGAGAGTACCTCAGCGATCATTCAATCTGTTCTGGGAATCGGTTAGGGAAAAGAGCAAAAATATCTCTTTACTTGCCAAAAATGTAGGGGAACAATCCAGAGGGATGGGAAAAAAGGCACATGGGCCCTAGACTTCTCCAGCCTGAGATAGGATGGCATTATTGCTCTGCTTCTAATTAATCGACAGGAAATCTGAGGCCCAGCGAGACACAGTGAATTAGTCAGCAAGGTCTGGGAAGGATGGCCTAATAAGAGCTCTTCTCTCTGTTTCCCTGTAAGGAGATCTCTGTGGCTTTACATCCCATCTACATGTCAGTGACCCTTACGTTTCTATCTCTGGCCCTAAGCCACAAGCTCATGTGTACAAGTTTAAAAGTCTAATAGGAATTTCTAGCTTCATATTCTAAATGAAACTCATAATTTCCCTAAACCTTGCTCCTCCAATCGTCTTCCTTTGCAGGGACCACCATCCGTAGTTACCTAAACCCAGCTGTGTAGGAGTCATGCTTGGTTCCTCTGCTCTTCTCGTGGCATCGAATTCCTTACAATGACTCCGTCTGTACCCGCTTCTCCGCATGCCCACTGCCAGTACCCTTGTGTAAAGCATGGTGATTTCTCATGGGAAGTCATTACTCTGACATTTGCTTCCCTCCCTCCTCACTCCTGTGATGTATGTCTCCAAACACAAGCTAAAGTGAAATTCTAAAAACATTAATCTGATCTTCTTATCATGTTCTTTGTTAAAAAAAAAAAAAAATATATATATATATATATATATATATATGTGTGTGTGTGTGTGTGTGTGTGTGTGTGTGTGTGTATGTCCCTGGCTCCCTGTGGTCCTTGAGGTGACATTTGTTATTCTCACCTTAGCACCAAGCACTCAGATGGTCTGGCCCTTCCAATTCCACTTTCCCCTCTGTGCTCAAGCCTCCCTTCATTCCTCCAGTACACCCATCTCATTCCTTCCTGAGGATCTTTGCACTTGCAATTTTCTCTGCTGGGGATCTTTCCCCTCTTTCTGCATGGAGCTGTCTCTTTTCCATCTTAGGTCTCGGCTCTCAGGTCTCCTTTGAAGCCATTTCTGGAAACTCTCTCTGAAATATCCTCTTCTCCCCCACCCCCTCCTGTCCATCACATCGCTGCAATGCCTTTGTAAAATTAATCACACACTGACGTCATCTAGCTTACTTACTGACTTGCTGTCTATATTTCCACCATCTTTCCGTCTCTTTCCACGTAAGCTGTGAACGCTATGCGAGCAAGGGTCTGTTTTGAAAGAGGTGTTGCGGAGTGGTGGTTAAGGTGTCACACTCCAGAGGCAGACTTCTTGTACACAAAGCTCAGCTTTGCCACACGCTGTGTATGTGACCCTGGCTAAATTGTTTAACCTCTCTGTACCTCTAAGTGCTCATTGGTAAATAAATACAAAAGTTCCTGCTTCGTAAATTTGATGTGAAAAGACGAGGGTCTCTGGCACACTGGCTGTCACTATTGTTAACCCCAGGGTAGCAGTGCAATGTATTTTTTGTTGAATTGACCCATAGATTAATTTTATTTATTCCAGGGAAACTGCTGTTACAGAGGAGCTTTCAGAATACCCTCGGAGAGGGACTGCTGCCCTAGAAGCCTGTTAGAAGCCAGCTGGGCAGGAACGCGGCCGTGGAGTAGGATGGGAGAGGAAATGGAAAGTGATAGCAGTAGAAGCCAGGGTTTATTCTGTACTTACTCTGTGCTAGGTACTGTGTACGGTGACTTATTTTTCTATTTTTCCTCTCAACATTACTGGTATAGTTCATGTGATGGTACATCAAGAAATACTTCTTAGAGTTCCTCCTTATACCTCCCTGTCCTGGACCACAGAAGCTCTGGGAAATCCAGGCCCTGACAACTGGTCCCTGTCTTCTACTCCCGTGCCTCCCTGGTGCTCCCTGCTGCCCCCTGCCTGAAATGCCCCTTCCTCAGCAGCCTCCCTCTCCCTTACTGGACGCTCCAGGTCTCACTGTCATAGATGCCCCTGGTGCCACCTGTCCTTCCTTTGTTGCATGGAGACCATTGACATTCATTTAAGTGATTATTTAATGAATGACTGTCTCCCTGATAAGATGGCAAGCTTGGTGGGACCAGGACTCTCTCTTGCTTTTCTCTTGTACCCCGAGCCAGGCAACACCCCTCCTTGGTGGTTGGCAGGCAGGAAACGCTGGCTGAGTAAGGAAGTGGGTGGTGATACTGCAACAGCAGAACAAAACTCCCCACACCTACTGTGGCTCTTCTCTGGAGATGGAAAAGTACAAAAGCCAGCTTTATTTGAGTTGAAAATTGGTGCTTGTTTCCACCCCTGCTTTCAATTCCTTCACAGTTAATTTATTTTGAGATGAGGTGTTGCTATACAATCCAGGCTGGTTTTGAATTCACTATGTAGCCCAGGCTGGCCTTGAACTCACTGTGATCCTCCTGCCTCAGCCTCCCAAGTGCTGGGATTTCAGGCATGCGCCACCACACCCAGCCTCAGCTGAATTTAAATTGAGGTAATAATGCCAGATGAAATTTGTTTGAACTCTTAATTGGAAAGAAAAAGAGAAATCACACATGAACAAAAGGAAGGAGAAGAAGATTAAGTCAAGAAACTTTTCAGCATTTTTGAATTTTTTATTAATTAATTAATTATTATTATTTTTTTCTGTATGTGCTTTTTTTTTTTTTTGTGGGTACTGGGGGTCGACCTCAGGACCTCGAGTGCCAGCAGGCACCCGTGCCGCTGAGCGATATCACCGGCCCTTTTTTTGTATGTGGGTTCCGGGAGTCGAACTCAGGACCTCGCACTTGCCAGGCAGGTGCTTAGGCCGCTGAGCCATCTCACCGGCCCTTATTATTTTTTTGAGACAGGGTCTCCCTATGTAACTCAGGCTGCCTTTGAACTCACTATGTAGCCCAGACTGTTCTCAGACTCATGGCAGTCCTCTTGCTTCAGCCTTCTGAGTGTTGGGATTGCAATGGCAAGCAGAAACACTGAAACGATTCCCAGGATTTGGAGGCAGATTTATTTTACGTCGATGGGCACTGATTAAGATCATTCCCAGAATTATCAGGCCCTGATCTCTGGTGGTTGAGGGCTTATATGAGATAAACAAGCAGAAGTACAGAGGCAGAAAGGCTTGTCAATCAGGGATTGGTTTATACAATGTGCATCATAGTGACAGGTATGCATCACAGTGACCAGCCGTTTCTAAGGGAAAGGAGCAACCGGAACTGGAACATGAACTATTACCTGGGCAACTAACAAACTGACTGGGTGGGGTGGGGATTTTCTGCTACAGGATTATAGGCATGCACCACCATAATTGGCTTGTTTTAAGAATATTTGTTTAAAAACTCATCAATAAACTTCTTGAATATAGACACAGTCTCATCCGGCTTTTGTACAAAGTCACTCATGATAACCCAGGTAGAAAAAAGTCTTGTTTTTTGTAACAGTTAAATTAAAGCGAATTTCTGCTGATGCTACCAAATCTATAAATTGGAAAAAATGGGGTCAGTCTGATTGCAATTAATTCTTAAGAATTTGGCTCAACAACAACAATAACAGGTAAATTTAAGAGAAAAGAAACATTAAATATCAGTAGTGTAATGATCACTTAATGAGAAAGTTCACTTAGCATTTTATTGTTTTTAGTAAAAGAATGACTTTAATTCATTGTGAGCCACACAAAACGTGGGCAACTTTTGATTATTTAGGCCCATGTTTGCCTCGAGGGCTTGTTAGGAAACTAGCTGGAAGCTTGGTGGAATTCAGATTAAAAAACAAATCCCACATTGGTGTTAACATCTTCAGAGATGGCAAAATTAGAGACACGACCCCCCAGTCAATTAATGGTTTATCACATGCAGATGTGCCTCCGAGGGGAGACAGCGCAGCCCTGGAATGGTAATTCTAGCAGTTCAGAAAAGAAAAATGGCTGGTTCGAATTCAAAGATCAATTGTAAGACTTTTATAAGTCTGACTCTGAAGAGACCTATTTCACATGGACTGCAGTGTTAAATCGCTTGTCTGGAATATGAGTCTTTCCACAGCCTTTGACAAATTAATATTTCAAGGAGGGATATTATTTTTTCAAAGAGTATATGAAAAGAATATTTACTATTTGGGAATAGATGTTAGAACGATAAACTGAAATTACATTATTGATGAAGTTACTGGAAGATTTTTAAATATGAATTGGAGCCCAGAAGAAAAGTTTATACAAGAAATCTCTTCTGAACCAGAGTCTGACCTAAATAAAGGCAGTGAGCTGAAACCTATGAAAAAATATCAAGAATGAAAAAAGGGGAGAATTTGCCTGCAATTCCAGTGCTCTGGGAGACTATGTCAGGAGGATCTCAAATTTTTGACAACTGAGTGACTTAGCAATACCTTGTCTCAAAATAAAAACCAACTAATAACCACCACGACAACAAGAACAACAGGGGTTGTGGATGTAACTCAAGGTGGAGGCCATGGATTCAGTCCTCAGTACAAAAACAAAATAAAACAAGACAATAAAACCCACTTAATCCAGTAGTGGAGGGAACATCAGTCCTGCCAGAGGAGAAGTTCGAATTATTTGGGAATGGCGTAGATAAGAACTTTACCTAAAGAGCTCTTCTGAGTTATCCTTAGAAGAAACATTGGGTTAGACTACACTGAGATTTATTTTAAGGGGCTCAAAAATCAAGATGCATTGATTATTTTATTTTACTTCATAAACCAAATTACAGACATCATATAGTAATTGCATTTTATGTTTCAGCTAAGAGGAAAACCTCAGGTAACCCACATATTCTGAAGGATTTTCTTTTTCTTTACACCAAGTATTTGTAAAATAAAATGATGGGGTGGGGCAATCTCCTAGAGAGACCACGATCTTTCAGATTACCTCTACCGTTGCTATTCTATGACATTTTAAACAACTCTGTTTTCCTAAGAAGATTTCTATGGTAGAGTACGGATGGTAATACTGCGGTATCCTTCTTAATAAGCTTTCCTCAGTGGAAGGTCACATAGAGCTTAATGGGATTAATTTGGCTAACATATTTAATTTTAAAAAGAATTTTCGGGGCCGGTGAGATGGCTCAGCGGCGTAAGCGCCTGCCTGGCAAGTGCAAGTGCGAGGGCCTGAGTTCGACTCCCGGAACCCACTTACGAAAAAGGGCTGGTGATATCGCTCAGTGGCACTACAAATAATTAGGGCCAACCCAGCAGAAGATGGGCCCACAGGGACTCCGAATAGATTTTCCCTTTATAGCAGAAAGTATTGCCAATTAGCTGGGTAGATTCCATTTTTATGCTTTCTCTATAGCTGTAGGTGAAGGAAAATTTACCAAAATAGAGCAGGTATTGATCTATTAAACTCATTTCTGTGTCTGCCATATTTTTGAACATTGAGCTTAATTGCTTTGCAAAGGTTTTGCCTTGGAGTAGAGACATAATGATGTCATCAAAATCTTAGTGGTCTCTGTTTGTGGCCCTGGAAGGCAATACATTGGACACAAGCTTTAGTCTCAGACTTGGCTTCATTTTAGGAACTGATTCGTATACTGTGCAATGTGCTATCTGGAAAAGAACCTTAATCTCTCTATGTCTTACTCTCCTTCTCTCTAAAATGAGGATAATAATCATCATCATAATAATGCCTACCTCATAGAGTAGTAAAAATCAGATGAAATAATTTAAAGTATTCGATATACAATAGTTATCTTTAAGACACAGACAGCATCTTATGTCTGAATTCCTTATCCTGAAATCCAGGATTCCTGGCTCTAAGCTATTTAACTTTTTCTTTTTTTTTTTTTTGTAGCCTGAATTAGATTTCAAGGAGGGACAAGGGAAAGAAAAGCCAGCTTACAAGACTGCAAAGAAAAAATTGTTCAGGACAAGATTAAATCCTTTTAAGAGGGGTGAGAGCAGTACCAGACACTAAATTTGCAACTTCAGTGACAAAGAAGATGGTTATGATACGGAATATGTAGTTGGGAGAGGAAAATGTTTTGAGACAGAACAGGAGGAGTTTAATTGCTCATCTAGAAATAATGGGCATTGATGGGACATTTATACAAATGTCCAGTAGGCAAATAGAGGAGCAGGAAAGATGATTTTTTTATTTCTACAATTAAAGGAATCTGAATGCAATATGACTTATGTTTTTGTTTACTTTTGCCTTTAATTTTTAATAGTATATAGTTTCCTTATTTTTATTCACCAGCATTTGAAGCCATTTTTAATTAAACTTTAAAATTTATATTTGTCTGCTTGGAGGATATTTAGATGATAATTTTGGGAGGGAGATAAATTTTTTTCTACCTGTGCATTTTACCCTTATCTGAACAATGCTTGTTCTTTAACTTAAAGATAAACAGAGTTAATGAACAAATTATATTTCCTGAAATTTAGTAGTTCTAACTATGCACTAGAGTGTTCACTACTTATTACTTAATTGATTAGCAACTCAGAAATCTTTCAAAATGAAAGTCCCATTAGAAAAATCTCTTCCTTTTAAAAAGAAATATACTGAGAATAATCACATTAGGCTAGAAGCCTACTGAACTTACCAACTCTAGACATGTTTTTCTACAAAAGGGAGAAGAAAATCAAATAGAATGATAAACACTGATAGAAAATGCATATTTAACTTCAAAAAATAATAATCACATCACACTCAACTGTCAGTTTCATGCCAGGAAAAATTTGATGACCTTTAATGATCTAACCCTGATAACATTGAGATGAAACATGAAAAATTCAGTCTATCGGGCCAGTGAGGTAGCTCAGCGGCATAAGCGCCTGCCTGGCAAGTGCGAGGTCCTGAGGTTGACTCCCAGTACCCACATAAAAAAAAAAAAAATTCAGTCTATCATCAAATATCAGGATCAATTTGTTTTCTTAAGCAGTCCTGTATTTTTTAAAATTAAGAAGTAAAACAGTCTTTTACATGCTTATGTATATTTACCTATTCTGATGCTCTGTATTGTTTCATCTGGTTTTATTTCCCTTCAACTTGAAAGATTTCTTTTAGCATTTCTGGTACCATGTAACTGCAGGTAATTACATCTTTCAGTTTTTATCTGAAAAACATCTTTATTTGATCTTGATATTTGAAGGTTATTTTTGCAGAAGGTAACATTCTGCATTGACTTAAAAAAATTATTTTGGCACATTTTAAACAGGCAATCTGGCCTCTCACGTTACTGATGAGAAGTTAGTGATCATTTGTTTCTTGTGCTTTTGTGTACAATGCATTGCTTTTCTTTGCTCTTAAGATTTTGTCTTTATTTTTGATTTTCACTAGATTAACTATGACATGTCCAGGTAGTGTTCTTCTTGCATTAATCCTGCTTGAATATAAATTTGTCATTCAACAAATTTGAAAACATTTCAGCTACTATTTATTCAAAAATTTTTCCATCTTGTACTTTCTCTTCTTTCATTCTAGGACTCCTGTTACAATTTGGTACAATTTGTTATCGGTCCACAGGTCTTTCAGGCTCAGTTATTATTTTTTCAAATCTTCTTTCTTATTTTCTTATCAGCTTGAATAATTTCCATTGATTTATTTTCAAGTTGGCTGATCTTTCTTGCTATCTTCACTTTGATGCTAAGCCCAACCAGTGACATTTATATTTCAGACACAGAGGGCTGGTGATGGAATTCAGTGGTAAAGCAAATTCTTAACATCCATGAGGCCCTGGGCTTGATCCCCAGTATTGCAAAAAAAAAAAAAAAAATATATATATATACACACACAAACACATATATATTTCATATGTGGCATTTGTAGAAATTACATTTGGTTCCTTTAATAGTTTCTATTCTTTTTTTGCTAAACTATCCTAAGTTTTTACACACTATGAGAATATTTCCTTTGCATCTTTGGGCATAATTACAATAGCTGCTTTAAAATCCTAGTCTATCAATTTCAAAATTTGTATCATCTCAGGACTGGTCTATATTGGTTGTCTTTTCTCTTAAGAATAGGCCATTCTTTTCCTAACTATTTTTGTGGTTAGTAATTTTGTTTTGTATTCTGGGCATTATGAATAATATGTTAATATAAACTCTTGATTCTGTTATGTTCCTTCAAGAACTATTACTTTTTAAAAAAAATCAGGCTGGTAATGTGGCAGAATTCATACAGAAAGTATTTGTCTTCTCTGAGGCAGGTGAGAAGACAAAGATTTTAGCCCAGTTCTTTTGTCCTTGAGACCACCTTCTATCTGACAGCTATATAAACTAGGATTTCACTGCCATTTATACAAATATCAACTGCATTCCACTTTCTGCCTGCTTTGCAGAGTTTATAGTTGTGAATTACGGGAGGTTGGTCTAACAGGAGCTTCTCAACCCCACTGGAAGGTGAACTACACATTTCCTTTCCCCACTCCTTACAAAATGGATGGATATTTGCTCTAAATCTGTTGTTTTGAGCACTCTTCTCTCATCTACTGTTTTGTTTCCTTCCTTCCCTGAATTCTGCAAAATGATGAGTGGTCTTATATAAGTGTGAATAAAATTATCCCAACAGATGACAAGAAAGTCTCCACTCTGTTAGTCTTTGTTGTCTCTAAATCATTAACTGTGGAGAATTTGCCCAAGTGGGCAGGTAACACTTCAGAAAGAAGCTCACTGAGTTTATCAGGTAGGTAGAAATAAAACACAGCTAGAGTTTGAATTGCAGAGATGATTTGAAACCCACTCTTTCTCTTCATGCTAGGGAGTTTAACATTAACTTTTTTATAGGACAACCAAAGTTCATGGGTATAAGAAAATGAATTTAGAAGAAATACTGTATTAAATTAAATATAGTACACAAATCACTATTTTTTTTGTAGCATCTCTCCAACTGTGTTTAGATGAACATGTACCCCCACTAGATACTTCTTAGGAATAAGGTTATGTGTTTCAACAACCCTAAACACATATTTGGCGAATAGGAATATAGGTTATTACCTCGCATAATTGTAGACTTAACTAAAACTGGGAGTAAGAGAGAAATCCTCTTAACACCGGTAAACTGTGGTGAACTTGGATGAATCAGAAGGGACACCAGCATCCTTTCTTGCTTTCTCTTTCTTGGTAATTTTCTTGGCAATTTCATTCATTTCATGGCTTTAAACAACATTATGAGATAATGACTCCCAAACTTATCTTAGTCTAAACCTTTTCTCTGAGTGGAACAGTCTGTCTGGAAGTTCTAGTTTTATGTTTTGTAGACTTTTAAAAAGTAACATTTCAGTGGAGAACCTTTAATTCTACCTTTCCTCTCCGAATATATTCCTACTTAATCTCTCTCATTTCAACCAGTGGCATCTCATTTGCTCACACTGGAAGGCTTGGAATCATCATGGATTCCTCCCTTATGTGCTCTACTAGTGAGATTTTTTGTTGTTGGTTCTACTCCAAAATATACCTTAAACCCATCTACTGGTCCAATCAACTAATATGTTATAAATATGAAGGAAAAATGTTTGTCTTGATATTATCTGAGAAATTAAAGTCCATAAATTATTCCCATGCCTGAAATTGATTTCATATTTTTCACTTCCTCATTATTACCTGCAGTAGCAAAGAGTAGAAAATGTAAAGTTCTCTGTTAATAATGTAGATCAGGGATCAGAAAAGAGTAGGTATGGTAAATGTAGTCTAAATTTTTTTGTATGTGGTGCTGGTATTGAACCAGGTCCACACACCTGCTAGGCAAGTACTCTACCACTGAGCTGCACCCAAGCCATAAACAAAGTTTTACTGGAAGTCTTTTTTTACAAATAGTCTGTGATGTTTCTATACATCAGGTATCATGTTATCACTGTCACTTAGTTGTGACAGAATGTATGGCTCACCAAGCTTAAGTTATGTACCATCCGGCCTTTCATAGAAAATGTCAATTTGTGGATTCCTAATTTAAATAAATACTATGATTCTTTAAAGATGTGATGTATTAGTGTACAAATTGAATTAGTGAGTCCTTTAGGCTATTATATTTTTTCTATACCACATGAAGCTACATGTTTCAGAACATGAAGATCATGAATGGAAATGTCTCAAGCACCCTTTGCTGGACAAAATACCCAACACCCACACCTTAAAGGAGAGGTTAATTTTGGCTCACAATTTCAGTCCATGATTTGCTGGCTTCAAGACAGAAACAGGATGGCAGAGGGGCATTGCAGGGGAAAATATGCTCCACCTGTGGCAGCCAGGAAGCAGAGACACAAAAGAGAAACTGAACAAGAATACACATTTCCAGGTCACATTCCCAGAGACCCCGCCCTCTCCAATCCCTCCCGCCTCCTAGCAGCACAGGCAGCTGCTGAACTCATCCATGGGTGAAGGTATTGATGAGTATAGCGCCCCCATGTGTCAATCACCTTTCACACATAATGCATGAGAATTTTGGGGGACATCTTAGATCCAAACCTTAACAAATTATTTGAATTTTTTTTTTACCTTCAAATGAAATATGTATATTTTGCTTACACCACCAAGCTATGATGGTTAGTCAAGCTTTGCAAATAAAAATGAATATATTCAATGTGTGATCTTGAATATTGAAGCTAATTCTTCTTTCCTTGTCTAGTTATATATTGGACCTAATATAAGAATGGTTTCTGGTAGAAAGTGTGTAGAACAGGGTCAAAAGATCTACATACTAAGTTCAAATATGTCCTTTATTAGCTATATGACTTTGACCAAATTGCTTAAACTGTCTGATCTTCAATTTCTTTTTTAGTCTGATCAAAACTGAAAATCTCTAATCATTATATGCATGAAAGGGCTCTGGATAAGAGGATGTATTTGTAGAGTCTTACAGATATTGCCTGCTAGCTTTATTCCTGGAACTATAATAAAACACTTCATATTTAATAAAAGGAAGAAGTCTAAAAGTTGACCAGTGTTCAGATACAAATGGGTATCCACAAAAGACAGAAGGAAGTCAGAGCTTTATCTAATATCATACATATATATATACATATACACTCTAGATATATTAAACGACTCTATTAGATTGCAAAAACTTTAAGAGAATATAAAAGTATTTTTATAGATATTATAATGGGGAAGGCCTCCCTAGGCAAAATCCCAAACCCAGAAACAATAAAGAAAAAAGTTGGACTGATTTGAAAACATAAAAGTTTAAAACTTTAGGACCATAAAATATATAATAAACAAAATTAAAAGGCTGTGAGAAAACTGGAAGAAAATATTTGCAAACGGAGACAAAAATATTAACCTCTATGAAATATAAGGGGCTATTACAAATCAATGAAAAAAATAACCAATACAAAAAATGAGAAAATGAGGAAAGGATATGAACAGAAGGTTTACTGAATCGAGTGTCCAATAGTTACAATAAAAAGATGCTTAACTTACCAATTGGTATGCAACTTAAATTGAATTGTCATGCTTTATACAGAGTAGTGAAAATATGAGGGTTAAAGTGTTTAGCTGTGGGGAAAGACCTTCTTTTATTGTGTGGTATACATTTTGAGTGTTTTTTGAGGGAAATTTGGCAATTACTAGTAAAATTTAAAACATGCATACTATTTATGGAGTAGTTTTACTTCTAGAAACCTTCCCTTTTAAAATACTTACATAAAGTGAAAATAATAATCACTGCTTTAGGAGTAGCTACCATTTATTGAAAGCTTTCTTTTTTTTTTTTTTTTTTGGTGGGTACCGGGGGTTGACCTCACGTGCCAGCAGGCGCCCGTGCCGCTGAGTGATATCATCGGCCCTTTTTTCATATGTGGGTACTGGGAGTCGAACTCAGGACCTCGCTCTTGCCAGGCAGGTGCTTACATTGAAAGCTTTCTGACAGACTCTTTACCACTCATTTTGCACCACTATTTCATTGAAATCTCATGCAAAAAGGGAAAAAGAACAAAAATTATACAAACCAAAGTATATGAAGAGTGTAAAGTGACAGGCAACTTTTTTGTGTCTGTGCTTTATTTCTTAAATTACTATGATGAGTGGATAATGTTTTTGTAATTATGTGCATTAATATTAGGAAAATCCACTTCTCAAACAATAAATGTGTTATATATTAGTTCCGATTCTAAGAATGGATTGCATATAGTGGGACATACCCAAAGAAAATACAGAGTCAAAGTTTAGATAAATTAGTATTTCATGAAGAAGAGAGGAAGTATTTTGAACAAACTAAGACATTTTGTACCAATTGGTAAATTATCTCACGTAGATAACAGTTGCTATAGCAATCCAGAGAAGGAATTTTATACACACTAGTTTCTGTGACAGGCACTTCTAGCTGTCATGAATTTCTCCAATTTATTTATCCAGTGTTGCCTGTATGGTCTCATTTCACTGGGGTAGCCATCGATTCATCTGCTTAAACAGTTGACTTTTCTCTTTCTTCTGGCCCAGATTGAAATCTGTATTGTTCCTTGCCAATTAAGATCACCACCTAGAGAAAGTGCTGAATATAGAGAATTTATGGAAGAATTGGGCTTCTTTAACTGCAGTGCTTTCTGACCCTGTTTCTAGAAATACACCTCATCAAGAAGTAGAACTTTCCTTTGTAATCTATAAATGGTAACCTAGCATACTGCTAAGAGCACAGACTCCGAGCTAGGCTTTAATACTGGGAGTGCCGCTTGCTAGCTGTATGGTACCATCTACTTAATTTGTGTCTTCATTTTATCCTCCTTAATCTAGAGATAATAATATTATCTTTATAGCATGTGGTTGTAATAAGTACTCAGAATAGTGTTTGGCACATGATAAATGCTCCATCAGTACTTGCTATCAAAATGGCCAAATTTATCAAATATTTGCACCTTTTCATGTAATTGAATACTTTCACACAGATACTGTTTGTAGCTCTATTCTGGAAATCCCAACACATAATTTGGCAGACTAAGATATACCATACTCTTGGGAACATTCGTCTCAGCCTGACTCTGAGTGGCAGCTGAGATTTAGCACAGGTGTTCCTGTTCTCAAGGACAAGTTTGCAGTCACACCAGGCCACGTGGCCGTGGCTGCATGCATAGAGTTGGACAAATAGGATGAAAACCAAGTTAAGCCTGGTATATGTTTTGGCAGTAACAAATAAATGAACAAAGACTACTAAACCGATTGTCTCACAAGCTATGACTAGCTAAAAAAATTAGTTGATGCCTAATTTTAAAGGAATACTAAAAAAAAAACCTCAGGAATTTAACATACTTTTGTTACATGCTTGTCATGTAGACAAGCAGATGTAAAGGGCATGAAAGAAAAGCAAGATAAAACAGTAGTAGATGAGAAAATGCGTTCTCATTGTCTTCATGGTTGCTGTGGTTTGAACGCCAGCATCAAAACTCACATTGAAATTAAACCCCCATTGTGACTTCTTTAGAGGTGAGATGAGATGGGACCATTGAGGGGTTTTTAGGCAATGAAGACAGAGCCTTCATGAACTGATGAGCTTATTCACAGAGGAAGAGGTTAATGGGTTATCTCACAAGTGGATCTGTTATAACAGCCAATTTGGCTCTCTCTCATTTGGGGTCTGCACTGCCTTAGGGCTCTTTGGAGAATCCCTGTCCCTTGAGGTCCCTTAACTGATGTGGCCCCTCAGCCTTGGACTGCCCAGACTCCAGAATGGTAAGAAATATATTTCTTATCTATAAATTACCCAGTTTCAGGCATTCTGTTATAGCAATAGAGAACAGACTGAGATGATGATCTCACTTTGCTTTGAAAAGATGTGTAGCCCCTTATGGCAGCACATACCTGTAATTCCAGCACTCTGGGAGACTGAGGCAGGAGGATTGCAACTTTGTCTCAAAAAAAAAAAAAAAAAAAAAGATTGGGGATGTAGCTCAATGTGAAGGCTCTGAGTTTAAGTTTCAGTACCACAAAACAAACAAACAAAGTTTTATTCATAATGAATATGAATCCTAGTGTTTGGATGAATATAAGAAAACCAAATACAATAGGAAATTGAGATCATCTTCCATATAAGACAAAAATTTTATATTTTGTTGGATAAAATTACTAAACACTTTCTAGATCTGGAGGCTATATATTTTATGGTGGTGGCTGCTGCACCACTGCCATGATTGCCTTTTCAAATTGTTAATTTAGTTTCTTTTTGACACATGGATTTATATGCCTCAGGGAGAGCAATAGATTGTCTCATTGTTTTTATGCGTTTCCTATATTTGGGAAAACAAAACAAAATAAAACAGAATGACATCTTAATCTTGCACCCTTCCAGAGTAAACTTCATTATAAGATTGGCTCCAAAGACATGGGATTGAGAAATGTATTTTACGTTGGAAAATAAAGATTTTAATCATAGAAATATGTTCATGAACTTTATTTTTCAACTGCAAGCAAACTCTATGTCGGGTTGCCTGAGTGTGATGTTGAAGCGCAAGCAGCTGAATGCACCATCCTGTTAGTCATTTCCTTTAGGCCCTGAGTCATAACTCATCTTTGTTCATTCAGATCTACGCAAAAGGTCTCAAGATGAACTCTGAAGTACCTTGCGTTTTCTTTTTTTAACTCAATAGGAAGAAATCTAATTACATTCCTATTATCTTTCAAACAGACATTGACCTTGACGGGCAGCAAAGCTGAGAACTCTGTCTTGACGGTCCAGGTGGTACAACTTCTCCTCCTCCTCATTTTCCTTTCTTATAAACTTTCTCTCCCTCAAACTCTTTCTGGCCTTCATACCAGGGTTTCTGCCTCCAAGACAACCCAAGTAAACTAACTGTCTTCGTTGGGACCGATTTGAAGTTCCATCATGTCTGTCTGAGACAAGTTTTCAAAACTGAGTCAAAATCCCACTCCTTTTCAACAGTTAGCTTCTTTTAGCTACCCACCAAGTACCATATTCACTTTCTTGATTCAGATTCTAATACTGTTCTCCTTTGTTGTACCCTAATGCTTCTCTGCCATTCAGAAAGGACAGTTACAGAGCTGGGCTGATAGGGCCATTCCTATGAGAAAACATGCTGGCTGGATTGAAGATACCGAGGCAGGAGTCTCAGGGATCAAAAACTTGAACTCTCTTGTCAAGAGTGTTACTCTTTCATACTTTGAGTCAATCAATCCTCATTCTTTCTATTGGAGAGAAAGCAACCTTAGAGGAAATCTGGTTAAGTGGCCAGAAAAGAGTACAAACAATATGGGCTGAACTTTATTGAATTGGGGACCATAAAAGAAGCTAATAATAAATCGCAATATATTTTCCAGCAGTGTTTGTACTTGTTAATAATGAACCAAAAACTACCTCCTTAACCTGGATGAATGTCATTTGGAGAGAAGAAATAACTCCAAATAAAAGATAAGACTTTGGATTCAAGATAGCTTCAACTTTGTCGTGTTCTGAGGGTTTACACAGAGTCATTAGGAAGAACACATCCCATTGTTAACCCTTCTTTACAGCAGCAGTGACATTACTTAGTGAACCTTTAAAATCCTTGAATGAGAGCCAGAAGCGTAGTTAGGGGGAGGCTAGGATGAGCAGTTATCCATGATTACATCCTGCAAGTGTGACTCCTTTTCAACATTTTTATGACAGAATAATATGTTAATAGGTAAGGCTGTGCTGAGCGCATGTTAGCAGAAGTGAGACTGGTAAGATACAGAGAAGGTAGTCATGGAGGTAAGGTAGAAGTGGCCCTGCCAACCAAGGACACAGATTCCCTTGTAACGCTATCCTCACCTACTTCCAAGAATTGCTCCCTCCGAAGTGTGAATCTAATTGTCCCTTACCTGACTATGTGGGTACAAAAGGTCAGAGGGGATCTACTACAAGCATGAGAGAAGTGTAAATTTATCCCCCACGTGCAGGCTGCGCCTCCTTCCCAGAATCACTCCTGGGAAGCTTCCACATCAGAGAAACTTTTTCTCCTGGCTTATAGGCCCACATGGGGATCACGCTAGGAACCTTAGCAGACAACTCCTATATCTTGCTGTGGATATTTTCTTAGTCTTTGTAAAATGCATTGGATTTTTTTTTTTAGGATGAGTTAAATTAATCTCTCAGTTCTTCCCAAATGATCCTAATATTGATGAGAAAGTGGTTTATTTCTTTCTAAACCCCAGAGCTCAGATCACTGTGTTCTTGAGACTGAGTCATAAAATGAAAGTTAAATGCATTACCTGTTCCTTAATGAAAAGACAGGTGTGAGATCTCCCTGTAGTTCATATGACTCACAAGAAATAAATGAAAAGGACAGCCTTGTGGAACAGCATCAATTCAATTGATCTTTCCTTCTCCTGGTAATTACAAGGCCTCAATCTCATTTAGGCCAGCACATCTAATGAAAAAATCAGTTTCTATGGAGAATCATTTCGCTCGAATGAATGGACTAATGACTGGTGCTAATGATAAGCATCTTTTCATGATTTCATTTAGTCATTAATTTTGAAACATGCCATATTCTCAAAAGTATCCTGTGTCTCAAAGTGCTGGTGAACTTGGCAGCCAGGACTGATGATCAGCCTTATTTTAGAGACTTGGAGCCTGAGGAGAAATATGCTGGAAAATGTTATCATGGGGTGATTTTTCTGGGATGGACAATGAATTACATTATAGCCCTGTGAATTTAAAATTAAAATCTAATCAAATGTCTCAGCGCCTTAAACAATACATTTCTTCCATTCGATACATTGTTATTACCTCATGTTGGTACTCACGGATAATTTCATCTTGCTTTTGGATTCTAAGAATTGTTCCAAAAGGCAAAGGAATTTAATTTACAATAAAATTTCATAATGAGAAATAGACTACAGTATTTATTTGTCTCTTTTGTGGGGAGAAACAGATAAACTTAACAATGTCAAAATGAGGGCAAAACACACTGTCAGAACTGTGTATTGTGGTATCTGCATGTTTATGAAGATGTTTTGAAAATGAATGTGTCTAAAAACTTTCAGTCCCTTTAAGAAATATTTGTTCATTATAGATATTCAGATTGACTGTCAGCCAGAGTCATCTATCAGGAGCAATTTGGATAAAATTGTATGACTTGATACAGAAATACAAGAAGACTAAGCCATTCTTGTTTTGTGTTAAAGCACTTATGTTACATAGAAACTTTTGTGTTAGATAGAAAGATTATGGAGGAATCAAGCAAGGGTCCCACATTTTTTTATGTCAAATTGAAAATTCTTACTAATTGATTAGGTGAAATAAAATCAGAGTGAAGAGAGAGCTGGGTGACCGTTTGGTCTTTGTTTGAATGGCTGAAAGATTTCCTGGTTTTACTGAGAGTTGCCCTTCACAATAAAAGGCTGTTTTCAAGCTGTCCTTTACCTTCTGGGCTTATCAGCCTTGGTTGCACATTAGACATTGGTGAAGCTTTTAAAACAGGTGCTTGAGTCCCATCCAGATCTACTGAATCTGAATTCTTGGGCAGAGTGTGGCATCTGTAATCTGTAAGCTACCGTGGTTACTTGTAAGGGCAGGCTGGGTTGAGAATGGATGCCTGGAATTGGGGAGATGGAGGTGAGCAGAGCTCTAACACCTCTTTTTTCTGTCATGAGTCCTAGAAAGTCTAAGTCTGTGTTTTATATATTGGATTTTTTTGTGCAGAGGGTAGAAATAATTAACTTGAAGTGGCCCCAAGCTTTCCAGCTTCCCTGCACCCTGCTTATCTTCTTCTTGCTTGTCTCACTGTCTTAGGAGGAGAAAGGTAAGAGTACATTCCCCCTGGGGGAGAACCTCAACAGTGGGACAAGGTGACCTGGGTGGGACACTTCTTTGATCAGAGAGAAGCTAGATGGAGGGAGTAGAGTGAAAGACTTCTGGGATTAGCATGGTCAAAGTGGAGATGGAGGTAAAGACTGTGGTACAAGCATTTATACTAATTAGGCTTTGTAGAATAATTATTAGACAATATTTGTCTTTTATCTTTACACATGTTCCTCATGGTCACAAAATGGCAGCACATCTGGTTTTAAAGCAGGAAGAGGGGAGTAGTAAAGCCAGGAACCACAAATCCTTTCTGTAAAGAAGCAAGAGCTTCTCAGTTCACTGGGACACTTCTCCTCACGAGTTATTGGTCAAATTGAGTTACATTTCCATCACTAACTGTGAGACGGCTTTCAAAAGTGAGCATGGAGTATTTCTGTCCTCTAGTGGCTAGAATCAGCTGTCGGGCAAGCCAACCACTGGTACGTGCTACAGAGGTGTGCAATGGTGCACCGCGGCTTCTTCCCAGGACTTCCTTCTGGGCAACAAAAAATGAGCCCAGCAAAAGAAATTAGTAAACTCCTCTTTTAGAACAGCGATTCTCAAGTTTTCAGAATCATTCAGAAGTTGTTCAAAGCAGATATCTGGGGTCCCATTTCATGGATTCTGATTTAGTAGGTTTGAGGTCAGACCAGGAGTGGTACCTTATTCATAACCCTCTCAAATGATCCTTATACAGGAGGTCTGTGGACCACACATCCAGAAATGTAGGTTTTGAGAGAAAGGTAAAAAGTAGTGCAGTGGTTTTCAAACTGGGTGAATGTTAGACTCACTAAAAAGTTTTTAGAAATATTGGAGCAATACTTGTGCATGAGCCCTTTTCCCAGCTAATTAAATCAGGAAATCTGGTGCTGATTTATCTGTACATTTTAACTCCCAAGGTGATATTATTGCACATTTAAGGATGAAAATCATTGACTTAAGACTTCACATAGTGAAACCAGGGAACATCTAGGGCAGCGGAAAGAAGGTACAAAACTCTTCATGCTGGCTCTTTGGAGTCTTTGAGAGGAACAGATAAGAGAGGAGAGAGTAGAACAGAGAGGTAACTTAGAAAAGATAAGTAGGAACTGATGTGCAAGAAATAAACATTGAAAGCCAAGCCATCTCAAAATAGCTGTGTCTCATGTCTTTAAATACTGATTTTTAACATCTGGCTTTAGATACATTCATTGTGCTATTGAGGCATTTTATTCTTTACTGTATTTGTCCAGAGAGTATAAATTCATTAATAGTCATGTATATATTGTAACTGTTTATCTTTCTCAGGAATACTGAAATATCTTAAAAGAGGTGGTCCCTGGAATCCTCCACCATCCATATCTGTAGAGATAAATTTCCCAGTTGACGCCAGTGTCACCCAATGTAGACTACATTTTGCTGTGTGGCACTGGGTTCTAGGGACCAGAAGAGCCTCTTGTCTTCAGTAGCAGGTTTAGCAGATCAAATATGGCCATTTCAAAATTTTAACAGTAAAACTGTTGTCATTGGGATGGCAGATAGAGAATTAAAAGTGTATGTATAACTATCTGTAAGGCACCAGCCTGGTATCCTGGAACAAGTGTCTTTATGATGAGTGTTGTCGGTGCTGTATGGCAAGTGTTGTCGAAGCTCCCCAAGTGTCAGCCAAAGTGTTAAGGGATGTGTTATTCTGTGTTAAGCGTTGGTTCCTCCACATTGCTGGGCCAGCTCTGTGATGATGAGCATCGTGAGGGCATACACACTTTTTGGGGTGTTGCCAGCGGCAGCTTTGTGGCAGGGAAACAGAGAGTGGAAAAGCGCCTACATGAGAAGGAGCTAAGAGAAGAGGTTAAAATTCTGCTTCACAAACAGATACAATGCCATCTGTGTGTAAGGTAATGTTCAAGGAGAGAGCAAGAAGATCAAAAGGAAAAAGACCTACCTTCAGGAAAAACACATGGCGAATAACTAGGAAACACTAAAATGTTTTATAAATCATAAGGCATTTGAAAGTCATTCAATTTAAGTGACTCTTGTAAATTCAGAAGAGAGGAGCTTGCCTTTTGCCTGGGAATTTGAGGATGCTTTGTAGATGCAGTAGGATGTGAGAATTGAAGCCTGGCATTCTGGGTTGAGTTTTGGGTTGAACTCTACTCATGTTGAAGCCCGAACCCTCAGTACCTGGGAATGAGTGTGACCCTCTCTGAAATAGTTGTAAAATTTATGATGAAGTTATATTAGAGTAGGGTGGGCCCCTAATCTACTATGACTGCCATCCTGTAAAAAGGAAAACGTGGGGCCATAGACACAGGGAGGACTCTATATGAACACAAAGGCAGGGACTGGAGGGGCATCTACAAGCCAAGGGGTGAATACCAAAGGTTACCAGCAAACCACCAGGGGCTACCAGAGATGTGGAGCAGCAGTCCTAGGAAGCAATGCGCATGGGTATGACAACTAGGGAAAAGTTATAGCTGGTGGAGAATAGCATGGGAAAAGGGATGGAAGGGAAGGCAGGTTCTGGCAACAGGGATGAGGTTGCTATGACACAGTGTCAGTATATGGGGTGGTGGGAAGGAAAAGAGTGGCTGGAAGGTGTGACTGAGGAAGGCCGTAAAGAGTCTTTGGCTCCTCATTAAAGGTTATGGTCTTTTTCTTGGGAGTGGGGCGGTGAGTACTGAGGAGCTATTGAAGGTTCCCAGTGGAGGGTGAGAGGTTTAGATCTATCTGAATCATTTTTTTTTTATATGCGGGTACCAGGAGTCGAACTCAGGACCTCGCACTTGCCAGGCAGATGTTTATGCCACTGAGCTATCTCACCAGCCCTGAATCATTTTTTTTCTGCACAAAACACCTTAGGAGGAAAATATGTGAGGAAACGTTTACACAGCCCAGGGTGAGGAGACTGACAAACTCATTTTAGTCCATGAGGTAGCCTTATTTCTGCCCAATTCTGCCTGACACTGTTGTCTTAAATCTCACCTTTACCACTCTCACTGTGCTTCTCTGCAGAGGCATTTTCTAACAGATTCACTGTCCCTTGATTGTATCAGAAGCTAATTATATAAACCGCTTAGACTCCTCACTTCCTGAATACAGAAGAGCTGGCCATTATAGAAGTTTAAAAGGGATATAATCACTTGGAAGATTAAAAGGAACATTTTGTTTGTAGTACATCTCATCTTTCATCAGTTTCCCTGATTTGTAAAATAAGAGCAATGATGCAGTAGGATATATATGGATTAGTAAGTGTTTTGCAGAGGAGCATAGCCAAGAAATTTATTATGAGGTATTAGCTTTCGTGACTATGTAGGCTGAGACATCACAAAATCTACCATCCGCAAGTTGGAGACCCAGAAAACCAGTGGTATAATTCCAGTTGAACCCAAAGTGTGGGAATCAGGGGAACCAATTGTGTAAGTCCTCATCCAAGGGCAGAAGCCCAGTGCTATAGCTCAGGTAGGCAGGCAGGACTCAAAAGGAACAAAGTCCTCCTTCTTCTGTCTTTTTTTTCCTATTCAGACCTTCAACAGATTAGATAAGGCCAACCCACGTTGGAGAAGTCCATCTACCTTAGGACTTCACTGATGCAAATGCTTATTTCATCTACAGCCACCTTTACAGACTCATCCAGAAATAATGTTCAATCTGGGCACTCCTTAGCTCAGTTGAACTGACCCATAGAACTCCTGCTGTGCCACATTGGCTGAGGATAAAATGAGCCGACACTTGTGTGCTCAGTGTTTGAGAAATGTTAGGTATTATTATTCCCGGCAGTACTGACAGAGCTGAGAGTCAAACCCTTGCTTTCTTTGCTCCAAATTTTATGTTCTGCCTACTGGTCCACTCTGCCTCCCTAAGTGGTGCTGATCTATAACAATCTTGGGCTCTGTGCTTCCCTCCTACTTGTTTCTTATCATTGTTTTTCTCTCTTGAGCAACAGCACTGACTTTCCATGCAAACTCCTCATCTCGGGCAGACATTGACAAGACTCAAGGGATCCTCTAGCCTGCAGAGAGGAGCGTGGGGAGCTACTGGTGAGGTAAACAGGCAGCGGTGGGGTGGAGGCTGCGGATGTCTCACACGATCAAAGCGTTGATAGACCTGAGCTGAACAGACTGTTTTCTAGAGTAGCTGGAATCCCAGGGAGGCAGCGAATTCTTGTATTCAGTCAGGACACATATTGCTGCAGACATCTCTGAAAATCATTGAGAGCCCCATGTGGTGGCAGACCTGTAAACCCAGCAGCTCAGATGGCTGAGTCAAGAGGACACAAGTTCAAGGCCAGCATAGACAGCTTAGCGTGATCCCCTCTCAAAACAAAGCATGAGAAGGACTGGGGATGTAGCTCAGCGTGAAGGCCCTAGGTTCAATCCCCAGTACCAGCCTCCCCCCAACCCTCTGCTAAGAGAGGCTTTCTCTTATGGCATCCTAAGATCTCATCCTCATGAGCACTAGTCAGAAATTACGGCTGGAAAATAAAAACAGGTCATTTGGCTGAACGTGAAACTTAACATCAAGCAACAGGTGTAGTCCTGCCAGGAGTTCTTCATGTTTCCCTGCTTGAGTGCTATTTATAGTAGGAGGATGCCTGGTGTTGATCTAGAAGGTTGACTGTGTACGGGGTTCGATAGGCATTGTGATCACAGTTCTTAGAGAATACTGTACTTAGTAGGTCTTTTACTGAAAAACAAAACACTCATCCATTAACTAAAATCTGTATCAGTCAGAGAAAGCTAGGTTATATAGCAGTAACAAACATTTCCTTAATATTAGTGGATATTACAATATTGTTTCATTTCTTACTCTCACTTGGTTTAAATCCAGTGAATTTATAGCTTCTCTAATGCTTAGTAATATCTACTTTTTATTGAGTATCTACATTGTGGTAATCATAAGAACTGCATGAAATAGTTCCTTTCATCTGACTCTATGAGGTAGAAATTATTTCTTTTGTGCAGATATGAAAATTGAAACTCGAGTTCAGTTGAGTTCATGGCGCATTGACTGGGTTTTGTATCCAGGTTTTTCTAATGTTAAGCTCATTATTTTACCATCATATTATGCTTCTCTTTTAAGCTCTCAGACTTTTATTTTTGAATGTTTATTCACTAATGTTGTCTCAATAATGTTTCTAGGGAAAACAAAGATACAAATATTATTCCACCATAGATTAGTAAACTAAGGTGTGAAAGGTTATGAGTTTATCTGTCCATCCGGGCCAGCTCATTTAGGGACAATGTTGAAAATAGACTCATGGGCTGGGAATATAGCTCAGCACAGCGCCTGCCTGGCAAGCACAAGGTCCTGAGTTCAATTCCTGGTACCAAAAAAAAAAAAAAAAAGAAAATAGACTCATGTGTGTTCTCATATCAGAATCACCTTGTGCACATGCAGATTCAAAGGCTTCTTCAAGGGGGTCAAGAGGGATTGTGGCTTTCCTTGTAAAAGAGTGGCATTTGGAGAATCAATCTGCAACTCTTAGGACCATCACCAATAGGTTAGTTAGTTGAAATGCACTTGGAGAAGGTAAAGTTGAGACTGCAAATTTTTTAATGCTTTTGCTCAGAGAGAATGCCTGAACTTGCAGGTTGAATTTGAAAACATGGTGGAACCGCTGATTAAACTTGAACTGTAGCATTAGCTATGTAGGAATAAACTGTCACTGCTGAAATATATTCAAATCCACATTTCTGGAAAAGCAATTAGCCTAATTAGTATCGTAATGGATAATGTTAGCATTTAAAATATCATTATAGAATCCACAATGCCAGTTTACTTCTGTCTCCCAATTTAATTTGTCATTTGCTATTGAGACAGAATTGGTGTCTTTATAACTCAAAATGACTGCTCAGTTAGGTGGGGTAGGAACTGAAAACAATGTCAAACTAGTGGTTGGAAGGCAAAAATATCTGCTGGATTATATAAATCTTTCCTATTTCAGTATAGCTGTTTCAGTGCTGCGGCAACATTGCTTAAAGGTAAAGAGTCTACACTTTAAATTTTGGATGGTTGTGGATCAGAGTACCAAAAATTGATTTGACTGTGTTCATTTTAGTTTCTTACATCAGTGTTTCCAAACTGGCTTTCCATCAGCTTTTAAAAGCTTGAGTATTTTAAAACCATGCAGATTCCCTGCTCCACTCGGGGATCTGCATTTAATTGATTCTCTGGGTCACTTTTTAATGCAAGCAATTTAGCTTTCCTCCACACCTCACCACCTACCTCTAAGATAATGACTCCTAACAATTGCTGAAAACATCCGTCTAGGTCTTGGGTTCACTTGATTCTGTAGTCTTAAACTGACTCCTTTAACAGGACAAAGGTTACACCTTTCTATCCATGTCTCTATCTATCTAATCTATTTGATAACCCTAAAACTCTATCCAGTAACGGTAACCCACTCTGACCTAACACAACCACTTGCTCTTCTGAATTTAGAAGAATTGATACACTTCTCTGCACAGCAGACCCACAGATTAATGAAGGAAAACTTTAGGAAACAAAGATTCTCATCAAAACAATACCTGACTTGGTGATTGTAAGGAGTCAGACCAGCCCATTGGACCTAACCCCCAATTTAGCTTTGCCCTTCTATCTAAGAGTTGTTAGTAAAGGCTCTGGTTTCTGCCATTGTGATGTTTTCCCATATTACAGAGATGGGACACGCGTAATCGCTCGGGATAATCAGAAGCAGTCCACATTCATAATTTCCCTAACTCTTTGAAGGAAATCAGGGGAGGCTCTGTAATCACTGGTTTACTATTTCAGAAGCACGGTCTGTCACTTTCTAGGACATAATTTGATATACATGTTTAAAAAATCTTTGAAAGTCTGAAACACCAAAATAAGTGATTATAGAACCTACATAACCAATATAGGTTATATATGTATAGGTTATATATGCATAGGTTATATACATAACCTGTAGGTTATATATGTAATGGAGACAAAATAATGTATAACAAAATACAAAATACATACAATTCAACACTTAAAATAACATGATTTATAATATGACATTACCCTGTCCTCCAATTAGAAATATGTTTTAGTTCAAATTTTATTTGGAAGTCAGTTACTTGGAACTTGGAAAAATGTCTTAGTTTTATTGTTGTATCATATATGTTATTAAGAATGCCATAGAATATATTTGATTGTAGTATACATTTTATATAATACAAAACTATCTTTATGTAAGGCAACCTTCCATATATTATACACAATCTACAGTGACATAGTTATAAAATGTTATTGTATTATTACTTCCTGATATTATAAAAGGTAGTTAATCCCACAGCTCATTTCTGAAATAATTTATACTTGGCAACAGCATTTTTCTATTATTTTTCATTTCTAGTAGCACAGTTTTAAGCTATGAATTAAATACGCAGTAGTCGCCTTTAGAAAGACAACTAACAGTTACTAGGAAGTTTTAATGAAAAATGTTCCATTACAAAGAAATGCAGTGGTTTTGCCACAGTGTCTCCCCTTGGAGGCGACCTGGTGGATGTCCAGCTCTTCCGACTGTGGGAGTCCACCTGCCATCTGGGCACGGTCCAGTAAGGTCTACGTGTGGATATTTAAAAGCCTTGTGTTTATGAATAATGGAATGTCTGCCTTAGTACTAGTAACATACTGATAGTGATAACAATGAAACTAAGACCATCTACTAAATGCTTATTGCACATAGGCACTGTGTTAAGAACTTAACATATTTTGTTGAAATATATTCAAATAGACATTTCTGGAAAAGCAATTAGCCTAATAAATAAAGTAATGAATAATGTTAACCTTTAAAATATTACTGTAGATATTTAATGAACATTATTAGTTCACTATTAACTTCAGAAATGGTTTACTGAGGAAACAGGCTTGGGAAGATTACATGACTTGCTCAAAGCCATTGAGGAAAGCCAGGACTTTATCCATCTTGACTCTGTCAAAAGCCTAAGTGTTTCTCCAATCTGCTTTGATACTGTATCTGCTTACATTTCAACAAAACATTATGCAACTTATCTATTTAGTATAAAAATAATAAGTGAAATTAGAGTATAGATATTCCCAATTTAGTGACCTACCTGGTTAACAACTATTTGGACTTACGATCAGCAGTTTGGACTAATGACCAATCATTTGTTTTTCTCGTACAGTTCTATATATCTTGTTTATAAATCCTCAGTGTCTTTTTTTGTACAGTACACCTTATTTATGCAGAACTGTAATTTTTGCTGATTGTACTGTACAATGCAGCACCATAGTTCTATGTTCTGTTATACATTGTGGTACTGCATGTAAGAGTTATGCAAATGAAAACAAAGTCATCGAGTTGGAGTTTCCTTTGACCAATTCTTTGTTCTGAACATTGTAACGTATGTACTATGTACAATTCCTCATTTAGCAACCAATCCGCTTAATGAGCTAGTAGCAAAAATGGAACTCGGTCGTTAAACAATTATGTCTGCATAGGAAACATCACTCAAGATTGTGCTGTGGATGCTTATCAAAGATAGCTGTTGTTAACATTTTATATGTCTTTTAAGATTTCTCACCATATATATGTAAACATATAAATATATAACAATTACTAAGATAATTATTAGAACATAAATACTATATTTTTTAATCTTGATATATCTGATAAGCAAAAGTATTACTTTAATTCGTACTTTTACTACAAGATGAACATTTTATGTTCATCATTTATATTTCTTCTTTTCTGAACTTTATATTCATGTTTTACCTATGTTCTCTTCTTATTTTTCTTTTTGACTTATAAATATAATTTATATATTAAAGTATTAACATTATATTTTATTTACTTACACAACTTGGTGATTTTTACCTTTCTAAAGTTACATTTTTCCATAAACAAACTGCAATACATTTTAAATAACAGCTTTATTGAGATACTTGCATATCATTCAGAGATTTTTAATGTATATGAAATTGTGCAACCATTACCACTGTCTAATCTTGAAAGATTGTTATCATTGCAAAATTGAAAAATTGTCAAGTAGCATGGTAACCAATATTGGCTTCTAACACAGAAAAATTGTTACTACTGACATTCCTACAATTAAGTATGACATTTTATACATGCGTGTGCACGTGTGTGTCCAGAGACACGTGGTGCTGTGAGCCTCGTGACTGAATGTTTATATCTTCTCGAAGTTCATAGCTGAAATCTAATCCTCCACGTGATGGACTTCGGGAGGTTATCAGTCCTGAGGGTGGAGCCTTCGCAAGTGAGAACAGAACCCTTATAAAAGGGAGCCCAAAGAGCTGCTTCTCGGTCCTCCCTGTGCGGTTAGAACAAATCAGCAGCCTGTGCTGGCACCTGATTTAGGACTTTCAGCCTCCACAGTTGCTAAAATTAAACTTTTATTGTTTACAAGCCACGTAGCCCAAAGTACTTTGTTACCGCAGCTCAAAGTGACTAAGACGCTCTCAATACTTTGGAGACAAACAAAGGAACCTGCCTGGCCAAAGCAGTTGAGTCAGTCAACTTGATTAGATCTCCGCCAGCAGGTTGTCGGTGCCTGAGATGATTTGAAGTCAGCAGAAATCCTTAGCTTTTGTTAATATTCGGAGGCAGGAAGCTATGGATCCTTATCAAATAGTAATTTCCTGACAACTGTAATTATTTATCCTGGGCTGTCTCCATAGAAAGCTCTTCTTACCTCACTTTTATTAGGAAGCACTGAACTGTTGCCTATTGACAATTATATTTGAAACATTCCACTGACATGGGTAAATGGTTGGCTGGTCTTTTGAAGTGACAATTTTTGGGTTAATTAGAATTAAAGCAGCATGCCATTTCACATGTAAAGCTGGGAATGTTTCCTCCAAACTTCCTCTTCTGATAATTAAAATGTGATGGGTAACAATCTCAGTTGATTAGATTTGATTTGTTTGTTTTGTCATAGATAATACTTCAACAAAGTTTTTTTTTAGTGAAAATTATTGCTTGCCACTTTTTACATTCATGTAATACACTTTCAATAGAAAAGGAAAATATACCATAGCGCTTTTGTTTTGTGGGTAAAACAAATTCTCTTTAATAATATTAAGAATTGTAATGGTTTCTTTGTTTGAAGAAATACACTAGCTTAATAGTGAAGTCCTTCTGTAAACAACTCAAGCTTTTGGATAAATAAAAATAGAAATTTAAAAATTTGTTTTTATTAGTACGTGTTTGCTGTACACAATGATTATATTGACTGTGAGGAGTTGTACATGTATATAACACATTTTAGGAACATTTAAAAAAAAAACAAGGCTATGCTAGGTTGTCCAGAGAAATAGAACTGTTAGAATGCATGTGTGTATAAGATGTGTATGTGTGTGTGTGTGTGTGTGTGTGTGTGAAGAAATCAACTCAGGAGATTGTGGAGGCTGGCAAATCCAAAACAGGCAGAGTAGTCTTAAAGACTGGAGACCTGATGTGAATCGGCAAACATACTCTGGTAAAATTCCCTGTGCTTTGGGGCAATCATTTCATTTCTGTTAAGATCTTCAACTGATCGGATGATGCCCATACCATAAATGGAGGTTAATCTACTTTACTCATTTTTGTGATTGAAACGTTAAGCTCATCTAAGAAAAAGAAAAGATCTTCACAGCAATATAGAGATGACTGTTTGACCAAATATCTGGGTACCATGGTTTGGCCAAGTTGATGTGTAAAATTAATCACCACAGTGGCTAATTCACAAGAAAGGGATGAAATGTCCATGTGCTAGAACTGGAGCAAATGCTGATAGTCACAGACTGGGGGGCACTTGATGGGCATCAGTGGGGCCGATCATGGCATGGGTTGTGTAGAAACAAAGAAATGATGTCTTTAGTGGTTGAGGAGTGGGTGTTGAAAGTGTGGATCCTGAACTAGACCTAGAAAGGTCACAGTTCTAAGGAAAGAGAACTCTGAAAAAGAAAAGCCACCTTTTGTCTCAGGAAGGTAAGGAGGAGGCTTATCTCAGCCCTAGATCAACTGTGGAAAATAGCTCCCTCAAGAAATAAAAAACATGAGCTTATAGGTGTGGAATCTGAATTTTAAATACATTAGTGTTGAGGAAATCCCAGGATAAAATATTAACACAAAAATTAGACTCAGAGAAGAGATTTTACTGGGGCAAGTAATGGGGATAAAATTAAAACTTCTCCAGAGGTACATTTCAATAAACCTGACACCAGAGAGAAAAACTAGTGTCACTTAAAATGAGGTCACAATAAGAAACTAGAAACTACATAAAAAAAACCACATATTTTTTGAAAAAAAATATTTTTTCAACAGAGCATATATGGGAAGAATTTTTTTTGCAGTAACTGGAAAGAGTATGAAATAAGAGAGGCAATAAAGCATATTTTAGATGATGCAGGGAAAAAAAGAGGCATATATGTAAGTAAGATGTATTTGGAAATAGCAATATATTACAAAATAGAGCTTTAAAAGAAACAAAGATAAATTATGGAAAAAGGCATAGGCATTAAAATGAAAAACTCCATAGGCTGATTTTAAGGCAGAGTAGGCACAACTAATGAGAATATTAATAAGTTGAAGTCAGAGCTGAGAAAATTACCAATAAAAAAATAATAAAATAATAGTAGAGGGCCGGTGAGATAGCTCAGCAATGTAAGCGCCTGGCCGGCAGGCGTGAGGTCCTGAGTTCGACTCCCAGAACCCACATAAAGGAAAAAAGGGACAGGTGATATCACTCAGTGGCACAAGTGCTTGCTGGCAAGCACGAGGTCCTGAGGTCGACTCCCGGTACCCACATAAAAAATAATAATAATAATAGTAGAAAAAATAAGACTAACATTGACTACATATTCTGTTATAGTTTCTATCTAGAATGTCCCCCAAAGTCTCAGGTCTTCAGAGATGAAGCTCTTGGTTGATGATTGGATCATGGGGGTGCTGCACTCATTAGTGGATTAGTTAACTAACAAGTTCAGAGCTGAGTAGCTGGTAGGAGGTGCGACCTGGTTCGAAGAGTAGGGTCACTGGGGCGCATCTTCCCCCTGGCTCCACCCTTCCCTCTCTGCTTCCTGGTTGCCGTGATGTGAGCAGCTTTTCCTCCGCCAGACCCCTGTACCATCCTGTTTCTGCCTTGGAGCCAGCCCACCAAGGACTAAAACTATGAGCCAAAGTACACCTCTCCTCCTTTACGTTGTGGGTATCACGTCTTAGGGATGGGGAAGTATTTAAAACATACTCTATACCAGGCATTACAACTGCTTTACATGTGCTAACTCATTTAATTTTCACAAAAACTCTAGGAGAAAATCAGTACGAATGCAGGTGGATCGGAGAGCAGATATAATAGTTCCAGCTCGATCTAATAATATAGAAATGTAAATTTGGACTGCATTATGGTCCTAAATGTACAATTAAATATCATAAGTAATAACGATAATTATATCTCAGAAAGGTTCTATATTTGCACAACCTGGTCCAGAAGTCTGAGCATTTAACCTTAGTATCAAAAGAGAAAAATGAATGAACAGAAAAGAAATTCCAAATGACTTAAGGACTAGATTAAAAGCCCTAAAGTCAAACTACCCACCTTCCAATCTATGTTCTGTTTCTTTTATTCCTGTATAATGTTAGGCAGTTTAAAAGAGCTTAAGTTCTCAACTTCTCAGACATTCAGTTAGGCTATATGGCCCCTTAAGTCAATTAAAAAAAAACCTTTTTATTTTTGAAAAATTTTAGATTTTTAGAAAAGTTGCAAAGATAATGCAAGGAGTTTCTTCAGTCACATATAACAATGGTACATTATTAAACCAAGAAATTAAAATGGTACAATACTATTAGCTAAATTCTTAAGTTTATTTGGATTTCCCCAGTTACTCTACTAAAATCCTCTTTCTGTTTCAGAATCCAGTCCAGATTACTGTGCTACATTTAGTAATGATGTCTTCTTCAATCTGTGACAGTTTTTCAATCTTTTCTTGCTTTTAGTGACCTTGACAGTTTTTGGGAGCACTGGTCTTGAATTTTGAAGTTTATCAGTCTGGATTTGTCTGATGGTTTTCTCATGATTAGCCTGAGGCTATGGGTTTTGGGGAAGAATATCACAAAAGTGAATGCTTATCACATCCTATCAGGAGTACATGCTGTCACATGGTTCATTGCTGGTGATGTTAGCTTTCAGTCAGTTGGTTAGCTTCTGCCAGGTTTCTCCACCGTAAGATTCCATTTTTTCCTTTCAATATACTCCTTTGAAGTGTGTCAGTAGGTGCAGAACATACTGAAGGGGAGGTAAATTAAATTCCACTTTCTGGGAGGAAGAGGGGAATGTTCATATATTATTTGGTGCTCTGCTGTAAGGACGATTTGTTACTTCTCATTCGTTTATTTATTAATTATCCCCTAACCTATTTATGTCACTGTGGACTATGCTTTAAGTTAATTTTTTTGTAACATAGTGTAATATTCTGAAGCCCAAATGTAGGTTTCTTGTCTTCCTTACTCAAGAAGTATAGCTTTATTAGATATTAATTAAAAATTCTAGACCTTTAGTGGCTTCAAATTACATGGAATGAATTTTACCTCTTACTATGGATTTGAGAATCTTCAATAGTGTAGTTTAAAAGGAAACTAATATTTAAGAAAATATGTGCATCTAAATTCCCTGAACTTTTGCTAACCTAACATTTGAAGCGTTGACTTTTGAAATGGATTTTTAAATTTCCCATATGTATATATACATAAATATATTTTCCATATATTACATATACTGCATTTTAAGATGCATATACTGTCATAAATCTCTTAACAATGGAGATACTATCTAAGGAACAGGTTGGTGATTTCCACACAGTGTGAACATTGTAGAGTGTTTACACAAACCTGGATATACAGCCAACTGCACACCCAGGCTGGGTGGCATGGTCTATTTTTCTTTGACTATAACCCTGTACAGCAAGTTACTCTACTCAGTACTGTAGACTATAGTAATGGTTAATATTTGTATATCTAGACATATCAAAACAGACAAAAAGTAGAATAAAAATCCTTGGTTATAGAAATATTTCAGCTCCATTGCAATCTTATAGAACCACTGCTGGGTTAACAATCTGTCATTGCCTGATTGAAATGCTGATAGACAGCACATGGATGAATATATATTTACATATTTATGTGCATAGATAAATGTATTAACTGACTGAATTCAAATATTCTTTTATGCTTTATTTCAATTTCACCATGAAGTGGACAGAATACATAGATTTGCTGCTACAAATACAAGTTTGATTTAATTGATTGCAAAACTGATTACTTTCTGCAAAGCAGACCTTTTGGGAGAAGCTGTACTTTTTTATTTGTTTTGGATGGCTGAGTAAATTGTAATATTTGCAAAAAGTGAAGAATGAGGCCCTATACATTTTCTAAATGTCCACTCATTCATCCATTGATTCAATTTTTAATCACATGTGTGTGTGTGTGTGTGTGTGTGTATTACTTATGCCTCAGGCCCTGCACTAGGATTTGGGAATATAACAGTGTCCAAAGAAGTCTTGGTCACTGTCTTCCTTTGACAGTTCCTTAGAGTTCATAGATCTTTGAGAAGCTAGAAAACACCCAGACACATGAACAAAATGACTGCTACTATATGTAGATTATAAACTTGTTAAGGCTAAGGAAATACTTTAGAGAGGGCACTTAGGGATGGGATGATTTATGCTGAACATTCTTCAAAGAGTGGTGAACCAATTCTCATTATATAAGGCAGGGAGTACAAAGACCCTAACACAAAGAAGAGCTTGGTGGATTCTGGAAAGTACCAAGAGCCTAGAGTCACTGAGCCAGGGGAGAAGAGGGAAAATAGGTGTGGGCCAGATCACACACAGCCTTTAGAGCAATGGGAAGAAGTCTGCAACTTATCCCAGGTGTGATTGAAAACTATCAAATGACGTGAAACAGTGGTTATGTGACCTATTTGTGGTTTAATATATTACTCTGACTATGCGGTAATGAGTAAGTCAGGGACAAGTGGTCTAATCCAAGTTGTTCAAGATGTCTTGAAGAATATAAATTGTTCAATGGTTTTAGCCTCATGTTAGCCCACTCCTATTTGGCTACAGAAATATTTTGTGTGTGCACATGTGTCATGTGCGTGCATGTGAGTGTGGCTGTGTGCACGTACACATGTGTTAGTTAAACTGTAGAATTAGATTTCTCAGGAACCCAGGAAAATGCTTAGAATATTTCCCCAGGTTACGTTTTTCTTACTGTTTCTGTATATATGCTTCTATGAAGAGTACCTGAAGTATTTTTATAGTTTAGTACGGACATAGCCATTTAATGTATTAAAATGAAAAGTAAATTATTCGTCTGATCATGAGAATTTGTTTTGGTCTTCAAAAACATATTCTTATCATATTCTCTATTGCTGATGCTAATATGGAGGTAAAAAATGCCATTCTAAGCAAGGGGAAATTTAAGTTTAGAATTATAATACATATTAGTTAATGAACACTCTTCTATGAAGCACTTTCCCTATTTAAAAAAATTTTTATTAGTATATGTTTATAGTACATGATGTGTAGAAATACCTTGAGACCATGATGGTAAGTGAAATAAATCATATGCACAAGCTTAAATAGCACATGGTTTCTCTTATATGAGAAGCCCAAAGTATAAATAAAGAACGAAATAAAAGATAGAAAATAGGGAAGACAGATCTTTCCGTATTTAAAACCATTCAGTCCTCTCAATAACCCATGAGTTAGGTACTACTATGTCTTCCATTTCATATGCAGTGAAAATCAAAGCCAAGAGAAATTATATAATTTGGCCAAAGTTACAAAGCTAGTATTTGGCAGAGTTTCTGGGTGTGTGCTAGGTACTGAAGATTCTCCTATGTCAAACGGAAGAGAGGAAAGTTGGAGGAGCATCAGAAATGCTGGGAAGGAGGTGGAAATCAGGTGCATGTGGAAGAGCAGTTTGTTTGCCTCTTCCCCCTCTTCCTCCTCCTCTTCCTCCTCTAGCCCACCTCTTCCTTTTCTTCCTTCTCCTCCTCTACCACCACCTCTTCTTCTTCCTCCTCTTTCTCTTTATTCTTTCCCCATTCTTCTTCCTTCTCCTCTTTCTCCTTCTTTTTGCGGTTCTGGTGATTGAGCCCAGGGCCTCATACGCTAGGACGGTGCTGTACCACTGAGGTATACCTCCAGCCCTGAAATTTACAGTATTTTGTCAGTGACTATGTCTCTAACTGCTAGTGACAGTAAAGTTCAACTTCTTGTGGCTTAAACACTAAAAGAAAAATGTATCATCTCATAGAATGAGGCCCAGGTAGGGTGCCTCCAAGATTTGTTGACTGAGGAGCTCAATAATGACATTAAGGATCCAACTCTTTTTCATTTGTCTATTGTGTCATCTTCAGAAGATGACATCCCACCCTCCTTAGGGCTGCAAGATGTTGGCCACAGATCTATGCATCAGATCCAGATATGACAATTTCTAGTAAAAGAAGAGGGACTGTCTTTCTCTGATTAGGTAAACATATACCCAACCTTAAAATAATTATGGGAACAGGACTTCTTTGAAAGGCTAAAACTAATCTGGATTTACTCCTGGACTGAGGCTTGGGTCACCTTGCCTGACGATAATGAATGGAAGAAAGTGGACACACACTAGGAAAGAATTGGAGGATGAATGTTGGAGGGGCAACCAACCGTGTCTTATGTTATATTGGTTGTTTTTGGGACTGAGTGAAATTGTTGAATATTTGCATAGAATAGTGAAGTCCTTTCATTCAGAGAGCAAGTTTGGGGGAATATTTCTTTTAGTATTTGCTGTGGACAGACCCAATTCTGATCTTTTTATCCTTATTTTTCTCATAGCTTCTCTGGCTTCTGGTGGATTTGTGTTATAATGTAATGCTCTGTCTAAAATATCTTTTTCTTTCATTTAAAAGCTTTATATATATATATATATATATATATATATATATATCTATATATATTTTTTTTTTTTTTTTCCCTGATAAATTAGTGTACTAACTTTGAGACAGGGACCACTGTAACAGACAGTATGCTGGGACAACAAAATAAACTCCTGGGTGCAGGAAACTATTGCTCTTTGTAGCATGGCATATTTCAACAGACCCATCAGGAGACTAATCAAACTGCAGATGCACAATATTTGCACAAAATGAGAAATTGGTACCCTCCCCCAAAACCCAAATAAGCATCTAGCTTCACGTGCTCTTAGTAGACTTAAAAATCACTTAATTTTGGAAGTCACACAGCTGGGCCCTTTTAGCTTCCCACTAGCTTTGCTGTGCGTGGACAACACCTCTGATGTGTGGGTTATGACAATAGTTGCCAGAGTGACTTCTGAGACTTCAGCTAACGGCCCAACTCTGCTGAATCCTCCCCACCTCCTCAAAGCTTTGTACAGTAGTTGTGTGCTTAAAACATTTGGCCCAGTTTCGTTTTTACCTCTCTGGGTCTAAAGATCCCATTGTCTGGTGTCTGTTTGAATATAATTTGAAAATATTTTCCTAGCCCTAAATAATGACTTGTAGGGAACGTACTTTATAGTTTTGATGAAGCCCACACCATTTTTATTTTGGAAAAATTTCAAGAGACCCTAAAGTAGTTTTGTGTGCCTGTGTGTGCGTGTATGTATGTGTGTGTGTTTATGTGTGTGTGTGTGATTTTGTAAATGACACGAATGATCCAATCCAAACTAATGAGATGAAAATATATAAAGGCCCTGGAATACTTTTGATATTCAGATAAGAAATGTAATCTTGTAATCTCCATAAAATTGGATCTATAAAATTAAATCTTTAGAAATTAAAATTTAATGTTTACAGAGGTTGAAAAGATGAATACAAACCCACCAAATGGGAATGAAAAATTCCCAAAGAGGACTTATGTAAGAAGAGGGATTTATCTATATCACCTTTTAATGCCACTCAATTTTTTGTCTTCAAGAATTATGACCCCATTTCTGCAAAATTAAAATGAAAGAGCATGATGATAATATCTGCGCACCAGGCTGAGAAAGAACCTCATATTCCAGGAAAAGACATGTCTACTCGCATTCATGGTCAACTCCCCAGTTTTTCATTTTGGGTTACTCTTTTTTTTTTTTTTTTGTGGGTACCGGGGGTCAAACTCAGGACCTCGCGCGCCAGCAGGCGCCCGTGCCGCTGAGTGATATCACCGGCCCTTTTTTCGTACGTGGTACAAGGAGTCAAACTCAGGACCTCATGCTTGCCAGGCAGGTGCTTATGCCACTGAGCTATCTCACTGGCCCCCTTGGGTTACGCTTTAAGAACTTTAACATATATACTTTTTGTTGGGCATTGGGAATACTGAAGGAACTTGACATGTCTTTTTTTTTTTCTTTGCCTTGATCAAAGACAGAGCAGCAATTAAGAGCTGTTTCAAACCCTTGGAAACAAATTAGGAGTATTTTAGCAATTAGCATCACAAGATCTCCGGCTTTTGAGACTCCCTGCAGCAAAGAGTTAATGCTCCAGCTACTTGAAATTCAGTGGTGGTTAATAAAGCAGTTTTAAGGCTCTTTCTCATTTCCTGACTACATCAGATTTTCCTTAAGGAGTTGTTCAGCAATTCCAGCCAGTTTTCTAAAAACCGAATTTCTAATTTTATCGCAAATTTCAAATGAGTATTTTAGCCTTAACTCATTTTTTTTTTTTTTTGCAAGTATGCCAGAGGCTACCTTTGGACACTATCACATTTCTGAACTAAAGTACTATAAGCAGAAACAACAAATCACACCCTCCCCATTTCTTTAAAAATCAAATTCCCTCAATGCCCTCAGTCTCTGTGACCCTACTTTTAGCAGTGAGGAAAATAGAGATGTTCTGCTTTCACTCATTTATTCTAATGTGAGTTGTATTCTTGATAGAAATTGCTACCATAATCCATGAGCAGTTGTTGAGCTCGTGCTGCGTGAGAAACACTGTGATGTGTGCGCACTGAGTATGCAGACACTGGCCCATTGGGGCCTATAGCCTCCTAACACAAAACAAACATGCACGAAACAACTCTGCAAGGAGGACAGGAAAGGAACCCAAGACTGAGGTGTCTTCCCTTAGCCTTGGAGGGGGGACCCAGGGGAAGATTTCTAAGGAAGTAAAATCTGAATTGAGTCTTGAAGAAAGTGATAACAAAGAAGAGATGGAGGGTGTGTAGAGACAAGGGACCGCCAGTGGCACCAAGGCAATGATTTGTGTGTCACTCCTAATTCTGACAGGCATCTGCTGAGCTTGAGAACTCCAGGGGCCACTTCCCTCACCGTTACTTGCCTTTGTTTTATCAGCTCACATCCCCCTCTTTATCACTCCTGACTTTTTTCTTCCTATAGTAGCAGGTACTTTGCATAAGAGCTCTTTAAAATGTTTTTCTCTTGTACATTTCATTTTTGCTGCAGGACCCTTTGCAGGTAATGTGTTTCCTGATATGTCCTGCACACTGGAAAAGGAAAGGCCAGCAGCCCTTAGGATTGAATCATCTTCTCTTTGTCACTTGTCTCATTGTCTCAGGCTCCATTTCTTATAAAACTGTGATGTTCTTATACTGATTATTTTAACACCTCCACTGTCTGCTCCTTGGAGTATGTCCTCTGTAATCTCCAGGTCTCAGGAACTCCGTACAAACTGCCCAAACTGAACTTTGATGACTTAAAAGAAAATAGGTTTTGTTTGCCCTCTTCCATAATTCTGGAAAAATTTCCTTCTCATTTGGTGGTGTTGTGCTCATCCAATCAATGTTCAGATTTATCCTGTTTCTTCTTCCAGTGCCTGGCAATGTAGGCAAGTCTTCTTTTGCTAACTGGAAGTCAGATTGCATCTCTTCTTCAAAGCCAACCAACCTTCTGTTTAAGGAATTATCACCCCATTTCCACAACACATGCAGCTGAGAGCTCTGAGTCCATCAATGAGTAAGGATAGGGATAAAGTGACAGGGATGAAGGGTTCAGGATATTTTCCCAAAGCTGAATGCATTCGTTACCAGAGCAAGTCTGGCTGCTTGCCACAGGACAGGCCAATTAAGTTGAGAGATAAGGTGTTAAGGAAAGGAAGACGACTTTATTTTAAAAGCTAGATAAATGCAAAGATAGGGGTTCTTGCCGTGAAGCCCATCTTGCTGGGAAGCTGAGTTAAAGGTGATTTACACAGGGCTGATGGGCATCTCTAAACTGGAGGGCACCTTTTCATGGTAGATGGGCACAATGGTGCACATCTTGTCCTTAGTCCCAAGTTGTGAGATGATTTTCATTCTGTAAATCTCAAGAACTAAGATCATTATTTCCCTGAGCTATACTTATCAGTAATTAATTTGTCCGTGTACAGTTACACGTTGTACAATGGACAAGCTAGAGCGGGCAGCGGCCCTGAGGCCCTCTTGCTGATTGCCAAAATCACAGTAGTGAAGAAAACATCCTTGATGCTCAGATTCAGATTTTCCAAGCTATGCTCTTTCCATCCATGGATCCTCTGCACTTACTTGATTGAGAGTCTCTGTAAGAATTTTACTTTCTTGGTCTTTTTTTCCACTGAGACACTATAATATTTTTTATAGATGATGTTACCAAAAGATGAGGTGGACTCATGACTTGTTCAAGATGTCACATCTGATGTAAAGTAAGCAATTTGTAGCCTTAGGAAAGACACTTTTCTTGCCTCAGTTTTCTTGGCAACAACAACATTCAAAGTGATGTACGCCTACCTAGCCAGCTTGCTTGAAATAAAATAATAAAAGCTAATTAGATAAGTATTTAGAATTATATCGAGTCATGCTAATTTTCTTCAGGGGGGTAACTGGAACATTTAATCAACCCTACAGTGGATTCTGTTATTAAAATGTGGGTCATTGTGCTCCGGTGACACTGAGCAGATGTGTGCTAACCGAGAGTCTTGACTTCATAGGGAGGTACCAGCTCCACAGTGATTGAGGGGACACTACTGAGTGACAGTCTAGCCCAGGGCTGTGTGACCATTACCCGCTCAGTGTGGATTGATTATAGGATGGACTCGTGTGTGGGTCTTAAGTCAACCACACAAAAGATTTGTGAGACAGCTTTCATTTATAGGTAGGAAATATTATATGTGCCTACATTTGCATTGTGGCTCAAGCATTTCAAAAGCAGAAATCAAAATTATCTTCAATCCAAGTTATTAAAGTTCAATCTTCCTTCCTTTTCCACTGAGATAAAGGGATATTTGTGGCAGAAGTGTGAGAAGATTCATTGGAATGATTCAGTTTGAAGTGGTCAACATCTTTATTTAGAATTTGATCTCTAAAAAGACCCGTATTTCAGATGGAGAGAGAGAGAGAGAGAGAGAGAGAGAGAGCAACCTCTGCCACATGGTCTTGCTTTGATGAACTGTGTTGCTGCAGACTCAATACAACATTGACCAAGCCACCATTGACTGAAACCTCTGAAACTGTGAGCTAAAATACACCTTTTCTCCTTTGTTTATCTTAGGTATTTTGTCACAAGAAGAGAAAACTGACACATGTCTACCATATACATGAAACTTTATTTCCACTAGGTTGTGAACTCCACACATTGTCTAACTTTGGTTTTGACTGGCTGGGCCAGAAATCAGGACACTAGGGTTGCTCAGAAAAATGTTGTTGAGTGGAATATCTCCCACCATCTTTCCCAAAGTCTCTCCATTAAAATTCAGATCTTTGGGGGATTTTGAAGATGGTGGTTTTAATTGGAATAAGGCAACACGTTGTTTTTGATTCTTTGGGAAGGGTGTCATATAATTCGTTCATATGTCACTTGGGATTAGTCAGTCATATATAAATCATGCTTTCGTGGGATTATAGACAACAGGGGTTTCAGTCTGTTGATGATCAATGTCCTCTGGAATATTTTTAAAATCTAGCTTCCTAAGGGTTCTGATTTTGTAGGTCTATGAACAAGACCAGGAAACAGTGATTTCAGTAGTACCAGCCTGGTTTGGGGACTGAAAGGATACAGGATCTGATAAAACCAGTATTTCTGAGTATGTGGGATGACCAGATTAAGAGAACTGAGTTGGCTTGGTGTAAGGGCTGGACAGAACACAGAAAGAAAATTTAAGAAAAGGGAAGGGAAACTCACTCATGCAACAAGTGTTCTGAATTGCTCAGCCTGCTGGTAGATGCCAGGGATGCCGGTGAACAAGAACTTCATTCTCACTGGATTCCCTGGCAAGGAAGGCAGATGACCCAAACCCTAAAAAGGGAGGAGTACAGAGTGCTTAAACTGCACATGGCAGGACATTTGACCTCAGTGTGGATCTGTGCATCAGATTCAGTGTTTGGCAAGATGGTGACTTCTTGCTCCGTTCTCACATAGCAGAAGAGTCAAACAAGCTCCCCCCACTCCTTTTCCATAAGGCACAAATCCAATTCATGCAGGGGAAGGTGCCCTCATGACTTAATCACTTCCCAAGGCCATGTCTTTTAATTCTATCACATTGGAGATTAAGTTTCAACATATGGATTTTTTTTGTGTGGGGGGGGGACACAAATGTTCAGATCACAACAGAGGTCAAGTCATAAATGGCCTGCACAGTGACTCTAGATTAAGTGGTGAGGTCCCCAGTGAGCAGCATGGACCATAGTGCTTTAGTGGGATGATGGAAGTAGATGCCAGATTTCAATGGTTTGTGACGTAAGCGGAAGTAAGGAAGAAGAGAGAGGAAGTGGAGACTACTCTTTCAAGAAGTTTGTCTGTGAAGGTGAGGACAGAGAGAGTGTGGGAGTTAGTAGGGATATGGAGTAAAAAAAGACTAGAGTTGAACATGCTGATAGACTCATGTATCATTAAGACTAAGTAGGTTGTGTAAGAGCGATTAAAAATAGAGAGGGCCATACGGGCTGAAGTGTCCTGGAAAAGGGGGAAAGGACATGAGCTATAATACAGGTGAGAGTATTTACTGCATTCCGTATAAGAAGCAATTTTTCTGTTGTCACAGGAAGGTAGAAGAAACAGTTTGGGGCAGATTGACCATACTCATACAGTCCGTTTGAAAAATTGATGGCAATTTTTTCTGGTATCACCAATTTTCCCTGTGGGTTAGGAGGTGAGATAATATTCAGGTAGTGAGGAGAAGATGTGGGTGTCAGGGGATGAAGCAACATGGAAGTCTAAAGACCCCTTCTGGCAAATGGAAGACGTGACTAGCTAAACTGTGAGATGGCAGTAAGGCCCAAGACGTCGAGTTGTCATCGGTGAGCATCCCTCATCCATGCTGCCTGTTTCTCAGCACAGCCCGATGGCCAGGCTGTGGGAAAGGAAGATGGTTGGACTGAACTAGAATTCAACAGTGACTGATTACTTATACCACACTCATCACTTTTCTCCTTTCTTCCATCCCACCATTTTTATTTAGCCACTTCTCTCCCCATGTGTTTTAGATGTCCATCCCTTCCACATCCAAGGAGGCTGGCCCTGGCTTGTCCAAGCCAACTGTGTTCTTCTGACTGATGACTGGTTTGGGAAGAGCACAAGCACATGGCAATAAGGGGGATTGCACAGACAGGGACAGACTTTCTTTCTTCTAAAAAGATATAGAAGGAACAGATGTTCTATTTAATATCTTGGAATGCTGTTCTACTTGTAAGCAATGTTAGTAAACTAACCTAAAGACAAGGTGACACATAAAAATGTAGGAATGAAAGATAGGACTTGCCCTTTAATAATATAATTGAACCAGTATCCTTATTATATGAGATGATTATTTTCCTCATTGTTTATTACATTTAAAAAGGTATCCTGTTATTTGAAGCTAAAAGTACTCCTCTGCCATACTCAAGGAACACATTAGAAAGAGATGACTCAAGATTCACTGAGGATAGTGATTAGATCCTGCTGGAGAGGTGGTGGACTCTGAAGTCTAATGTGGAGAGGGAATGAAATAGCCTGTTTGATTACAAGAGAGGACTGATACAGTGGAAAGCTAGAGAGCTCTTGGCCCAAAGATGGGCAATAAAGGTGGCAAATAAATAATGTCTTGGGAGTTTCTGAGTGAGCAAGATGGAGACACCAGAGAGGGTTAGAACTGAGCTTATTCACATACTCTGGAATTTTCCTAACTTTATTTTTTTGAGGGCACTTTTGACTTTATTTCAGTAACTATGAGTACGCTTTCTATAGAAATTCTGCCAGCAGAAGTGAAAGAGATAAAAGTACTTTATCACCTTCTATGTGTTTTGGAAATAAAGGGGAAAAATGATATATTCCAGAGAATATTTTTGGAGAGACTCGCTTTAAGTAGAAAGCTGCAAATTGTATTTTTCCCATTTGGTTCCACACCAACTGGAGAAGATGTTAATTAGCAAGGCCCACTATGGTCCACTCTTACACATTTAATAGCCCAAGCTTGATTTACAGAAACTGCAACATAGGGCATTCTTACTGTGAAACAGAGCATTTTACGTGGGGCATTCACTTTTAATGGAAAAATTTGTGCTATGACATTTATAGTCTAACTGCTTGACTGCTCTTGCCTCCTGCATTTCTTTCACCGATGCCATTATTATAACAGGTTATTCTTCTAGAAATAGCACCCAATGTTTTATTCATACTTTATGTGAAATGAGGAATGCTGAGTTCAGAGGGAAGTCGTGTTGTGTTTCTGGCAAGGGCCCCATAACTGTTTGTTATGACATATAGCAAGCATTTCCATCTTCCCACTACTGTTTGACTGCCTCCCTCTAATTGGCACATTGGATATCCTATTTCTTATCCTAGAATTTTCTGATTTGTGAGATGGATAAATAGGAAACTTAGTATCCCATAGGTGAAAACACTTACTACACTCATTTGAACAGACTTGAAGTCTTTCCTGATTCACATTTTGAAAACATTTTGGCCTTCTTTTCTTATCACCTTTCATTTTCATTCCTAGAAGATTCATACCCTTATTGTCCAAAAACCTCCACTATGGCAGCCTATTTATGACCATTAATCCTGATGTGTCACCTTGATGGGGTTAAGGAAAGCCTGGGAGATTGGTGAGGCACATTTCTGGGTGTGTCTGGGTGTGGATCATGAAGGTGTGACTTTGGTTACTATATCTGGTCCTTCAGCCCTTCCACATGGGTGCTGCTACTCTGTTCTGCTTCTGGCTGCCAAGAACTTAGAAGATTTTCTCTCATGCCTTTCTGTCATAATGATCCTGCCTTGAAGCTTGCAGACCATGTACTGAATCCCCTGAAACTGTGAGGTAAATTAAACCTGTCCTTTAAATTTGTGAGTGTCAGTATTGTGTTCCAGCACCGAGGCTGTCCAAGGCCCCTTGGAACTCCTGGCTCACCAACCTGTGCCTGGATATACAGCTACAGGATTTAATTCTTGCTTTGTTGTGTTTCACTCTTGCTTTGTCCTAATTCCTTTAAGCTGTGGATATCAGGTATTATATCTCAGGAATGGGAAAGCTGACTAATACACTATTCAAAGCCATTGCTTGTGCTATGGTTTAGGTCTATAATGTCCCCCCAAAGTCTCATGTGTTCAAAGATGAGCTTTGGGAAGGTGATAGGATGAATTCACTGATGAGATCATAATCTGATGGCATTGATGGGAGGGTGATGGAAACAGTAGGTGGGCCTGGTTGAATGGAGTGGATCATGGAGTCATGCCTGGTCCCTGGTCCCTGGTCCCTTCCTCTTTGGCTCTTTTCATCTCACTCTACTTCCTGGTTGCCATGCTGTGAGCAGCTTTTCTCTACCTCATTCTTCCACTGTGATTCTCAGCTTTGAATCAGCCAACCATAGCCTGAGAAGTCCAAAACCTTGAGCCAAAATAAATCTTTCCTTCTTTAAGTTATGTATGGAAGGTATTTTGTCCCATCAACAAAAAATCTAGTAAAGCCTATCTTCTCGTCCTTCACCAGTATGGCAATTTGATAATAAAGGGGTATTCAAGTTGAGCTGCTTTCTGAATGACTTATCCTTTTTAGGCTGAGCAACATTTAGTAAAAGCAAGTATGAAGATAGAAATACCTGAGTTCGAAATGAACAGAATTACCAACAAATGAAGACAGAATAATATAATGAGTGTTTAGGTTTAAGGGTACAATTCAGTGCCCTTTTATCCCCACAAGGTAGATGACAATAAACATGGCTTTACTTGTTCTAAGTACAGCATAATTGCATCAAACAGCAGATGCTATTTAAATGTGGACAGGTTAACATTTTTATTTTATTGTTTGTGATTTAGAAGGTATATCAGTCAGAGCAGGCCAGGACATGCTGCAGTAAAAAATAACCCTAGAAATCATGGGTCTATTTCTCAATCAATGAATGCTGAACAGGAAGTCTATGCTCATCCGTGTCACTCAAAAACCTTGGATAATGGAAACTCTATGTCAGTTAATGTATTTCTGTGATCACCCCAGCTGGGGAAGGGAATGAGGTAAATCATGGCCTGGGTTTTTCCATTGGCCAGATAAAGCCTCCTGGCTGCGTCCTAACTTCAAAGAAGATAGGAAAAATACAATTCCATAGGGACTCAGAACACAAAGAGTAAGATATATTTATAACACTGAAGCAATAACTATCACAAAAGGTACTTGTTAAAGAAAATTGGGCCAGACAGAAAAAAATGGGTAAAAATGGGTAAAAATGAATTATCTTAGTATATTCAGGCTTTCATAACCAAATACGATAAACTGGGTGGCTTAAGAAGTAGAAGTTTAACTACACATCGATCTGTAGGTTGGGAAGTCCTAGATTAGGGTACAAGCTGGTTCAGTCCCTGGCTTGCAGATGACCCACGTTCTAACTATGCCTCACACTGCCTTTCCACAGTGCGTGTGTGTGAAGGACAGGGAGCTCTCTCGTGTCTCTTCTAGTAAGAATCCCATCAGAATTGGGCCCCTACCCTTATGACTACATTTAAACTTAATTATCTTCGACAGGCTCTATTTCCCAATACAGTCATATTGGAATTAGAGTTTCAACATATGAATTTTGAGGCAACGAAACATTCAGTCCACAACATAAATATTGCCTATAGTTGCAATTTCAGTAATTGCAGTAATTGGAGGACTGAATAAATGCAGAAACATTTTCCCTGACAAATAACTGAAATACCAGTTCAATTTTAATAGGCATTTATATGAGCCTGAAAGAAGAGGGACTCCTCAGAGATCATACGGGAATTCAAAGCCAGTGGGGGAGCTTGAGGAGGAACTGATTTCCCAGGGACCACATTAGCCCTGGATGGAGGCCCTAGGGACCAGGGCTGGAGACTTAATGCCCATGAGGTAGCAGAAAGACTTATAGGTGGTGCTTGCCATGGTCCATCCATATAAAGGGACCAAAAACTCTTTGCCTACCAGGTAAGAGAAGTGAAGAAGAAATGAGATGTCCACCTAAGGGAGAAAAGCTTTCCTGTGACAAATTGAAACTTGAATTCTGCACTCCAGGCTGCTCTGTGCTCTGTTGTTACCATTCACTTAGTTCAGGATTCTAAGCAGAGAAATTGACGTAAAAACCAGTGTAAGTCATAAGAGCATCCCTGGGTCAACAGGGGTGAAGTATAAATCAAGCCTTAAGGAAATGGGCACAATTATCACAGGAAATTACTTGACATCTCACTATCCAGGCACAAAATTGGTTAATGTGTTAGTAAAATTGACATTGAAGATTTCTCTACACACACACACACACACACACACACACACACACACACACACACACACTAGACCTACATATATACCTATACATACGTTGTAATTACAACCTTAATATTTTTAGTCATGGAAAGTAAGTCTTTTCTGCAAAGGCAGTATGTGTTTCTCCTCCTATCAAAAGGAAAAGTGAAAAATTCAAAGCAAAATAAACCAAGAAATAAAATAAAATAAACCAAGAAAACATGGCTCAATAAGAAGCCAAATGATGCTTTTGTCCCCAGTGTATTAAAACAAGGGTAAAATCACTTCCATTCAATTGATTCATGCAGGTATTTCTTTCAGTGAAAGGCTTTCCAATCAACCCACCACTGTCCATGTCAGTGTCTTGTGACTTCCGCCTCCATTTCTAATTAGATTCCAAGATGCATCATCTCTCCAGAGCACCTTGTAGGAATTTTTCAAAGGTATTATTCATCTGCACATTGTTTAGATGAATTTAGTACAGTTCAGCAAACTCCTTCTTATGCAGGTGGCATGGTAGGGGCAGGACAAGCAGGCAAAGATGACAGCTTGCTATGAAGGAACTTCAGTTATGTTTTACAGAATTCTTAGTAGTTACTTATGTGATCTGCCGATCCTTAGTCACAATGCACAGCCGTTCCTTAGGGAGGACACCTTTTCTCTCCATCTTCATCCACAGCCGATTCTATGCTTGTGCCAGGTATGGATGGTTTGGAGGAGGCCAGCCATCGCATCCCTCTCCTCTCCAATGGGCTCTAGCCAATGGAGGGCACATGCAAAGAACCAGATGAAGAGTAAAATATAAGATCTATTTTTTTAATAATAAAGCTAGTCTGAAGGCGTCTGTAGTTCCTCCTTAGTCTTAAAATTAGGGCTTCAGGTTTATGGGACTATGACTTCCTCACGCAGTTGCAAGGGAAGAATTAAAGCAGAAAATGCTGATGGCTGACTGGGCCCACTTAGCCTGCTCACTGCATTTGTGTTAGACATTTCCAGTGCTCACAAATACTTCCCATTCCCTACCTCTTTCTCAACCCATGGAAGATCATATTTCTCAGCACTTTTTGAAGTTGAGCAGAACCTTATGACTGGCCAAAAGGCTATAACAGGAGTTGACATCTGCCACCACTGTGCTGAATGAATAATGGCACAGTTCTCCATGCTCACTGAGATGCAGAGCTCCTGACCAAAATCCTATGTGTGATAGGTAGCACAGGCCTAGCCTTAATCAATTATAGAAGCTTTATCTGGAAGGCTGCGTTGGGGTGGGGGAAGCTGCCCTCCTCTCACCAGTCCATGTGGTACAGCCTCTGGAGAAGTTGTATGTGGGGATCAGGCCTTCCACCCCCAGTCCCTCGCTGGGCTATTGTCATGACTGTCGGCATTCCAGGCCGAGGCACCTCCATCTGGAGGCCTCCAAAAATGGTGGACTGCTGGAGATAATTTTCTCTACTCTGACTCAATAGTTTCTACTCCTAGCCCTTCCTCCTCCTTCTCCTCTAGTCCCCAGTTCCAGTCCACAAAATGACAGCAGTCTTTTGTTCACGGATCCTCTCTCCATTTCCCAAATCTCTGATGTATGTCGTCTGACTCTTGCCTGGCACTGTTCCCTGGGGAAAAAAAACACTGTGGGAGCTGCTCTTTGACATTCAGCCTCTCATCTATAGTAGCATAGCAAATACACGAGCCTTAACTGGTCCTTTCAGTTCGGTTCCTTGTCTAATATGACCACTTCTATACCTGGTGGATCTCTAACTGTTTCTGGAGAACCCTCCAGTCCTGTGGCGGGGACACAAGAATGAAGCAGCCTGGAATATGGAGTTGGCACATGGAAAACAACCCTGAAGAGAATCTCAAACCCAAAACAGACTTTGGTGACAAGCATACTTTGTTTTTTTTTTTTTTGAGTCATGGAAATTTTGTGCTAACTTTACTACAGCATATCAAAGTTTAGTATAAATGAATATGCGTAAGACTGGAAGGGCTATTTTTAGATTTATAAGACTACAGATAGGTCCTAGATCGCAAGAGGGTTAAAAAGACAGACATTTCCCAGCACTGAGTGATTTTCATGGCAGAGCTCACCAAGGACTCTCTGGTTAAGAAGGTCCAATGAATGTCAGGCTCTTCATAGACTTTCCAATTATATCAGTTACTCCTCGAATGGGCAAGAGAAGGACTTGGTGACAAAGAGCAAGAAGATGTTAAGACACTGCTGTTCCCTTTGAGGAAGAAAGCAGACAGTGAATGCTGGGCTGTTCCAATCCTCAGATCTGAGAATTCTTTTAAGTTCCCAGGAAACAAGACCAGCAAGAATCCTGAAAAAGTCACTTGCAGGTGAGTCAAATTTACTACAAGTTACAAATGAGTACACGAGGCCCAACAGGTGGACCGTGGTGAGTCCCCAGGGGTTCTACTTTGGTACCCACATCAGGGCTGATGCATCCATGCCTCAGCTGCTGGGAATATCACCTTCTTAGAGCTCACAGCTGTGTCTTACACTGGGAATTGCTCTTAGCTATGCCTTTTTCCAGCAGATGGTCCTTGGCCAGCGACTGGGTAAAGTGTAGATAAAAAGCCCTTGCTCGGTGTCCCAATATGGGATAACTGAAAGCTGTTCTTAGCTCCAGAGCCCATCCTTGGATAGGCTGAGGCCACAGGTGCTGTGGGGGTTCCAGTCTTCTTCATTTCCTTATAAGTCTATCACCTGAGAAGGCTTTGCAACAAACCTTCTGCATATATGTAATTTTCCACCCCAAAGTTTGTTGATGGGTAACCCAATGTAAGGTACCTTCCATTCATGGACAGTAGAAGAGAAGACTAATGTTGCTTCCCAGTGCCAGGGACTTCTGACTTTTCCTATTTGGATCTTAGGAAAGGAAATAAACATATATGGTGAGGGCTTGATTTGTGCATATGCGCCCTACAATGAGCACATATGTTTTTCATGGGATTCTCACACCCTGCTACGGAAACAGAGCTTAAGGAGATTAAATGAAGTGTCTAAAGTCATTCCCTGACTACTGCTGCTTTCTCCACAGTGGCTTTTGGACTCAATCACAGTTGCACGGAAGAAATTGAGACAAGAAATCCACACAGATATGGAAATAATACCTGAGTGCCAGCAGAGTAGAAATCTCTTTGAAAACACTCAGTGTTCCACTGCGTGTCTCTCAATGCCTAGCCCAGCTGGTGTAGAGGATGTGTAAAGCTGGTCTTTGTCAGGCGTTCTGTTCACTTTTTCCACTGGGTAACTCATCCTATCAGCTTCTTATACTTTCAGTACACTGGTTTTTCCCTCTTCTGCCTTCTATCCCATGCCATTCATCATTTTATTATTATTTTTTTAATTATAAGGGTGATTCAGAAAGCATTGTAAACAGGAATGGACAGTCTCTCCAGCAGACGGACCATATTTTCTTTTCTCTAATGGGCGAAGTTTTTCTAGAAGAAAATGTGTTGGATCAAATATATTCTCAATATGGTCTTGAAGGAATAAGATTCCTTGGTTCCAAAAAACAGCCTTTCATTTTAAAGCCTCTGTCAACCAGGATATTCAAAATATTTAACTTGTTACTAAAATCTTCCAAAGTACCTGTACATAAAGGTATGAGCCCTTATTTCTGCTTTGGTTTTCATGTAGTGTAATGATATAAATTAAATTCTTTGATAATTCAGATAGTTGTTAAAAGATAAACACTGAAGGTGTAAGAAAACTGAGATGAATATATATCAACCATTACATATTCCAGAAAATTTATTTTAAAGAAATCTGTGATGTCATTTCCTCACTTGATCTTAGCCAAAAGGCCAAGAAGCAATTGTGATGTCATTTCTTAACTTTTGTTTTTCTTTAAAAATAGTGTTTGAGAAACAAAACTTAAAAATCTCTAGTTAGTTTTAATCTAGTAAATAAATGTACTTTACTGAACAGATTGAAAACATGCTATGTATATATATTTCAAAACATCTTGCCATGCACCTTACATAGAGTAAAACATAAATAAATACAAGTAAGTTCTCTGAATTACATAACTTGGGGATCACTTGGGACATAAAAATAAAAAACTTTCCCCAAATGGAGCTGAGAAATCATCCTTTTTTCCTTTTTGTAAATGCACAGATATGTTTTTATCATCCTCACTGCAGATATTTGGTAAGCCTGTTTTCATAGAAATACAACTTTTGGTGTACTTCTTTTCTTTCTAGTTATTGTACTTTCTGGTCTCTTTTTTTAAAAAATTGGTCATTATCAATTTCCCTGGACACATGCACAGCCTTTCAATCTCAACACAGAAAGTGTTACGCATCCCCCAAGTAAGCACCCACTGTTCTACATTCAGAAAATTACCTTTGGGGTTGCTTGTGGAGCTTTCACAAGGGAAGAATGGGACCTAATAAAACAACAGATGTTATCACCATCAGGGGAAACCCTTGACTCCAGTAACATTTAGTTGATTACAAAATGAAGAAAACACAAAGTTCACTTTGAACTTCAAATCCTTTGCATTTCTTAAACCAAAAAAAGAGAACAAAGCTGGGAGTGGTGGCACTTTTTTGGGAGGCTGAGGCAGGAGGATTGCCGTGAGTTCAAGGCCAGCCTGGGCTACAAAGTGAGTTCAAGGGCAACCTGGACTACAGAGCAAGACCTTGTCTCAAAAATCTAAAAAAAAAATAAATTAAAAAAAAACCAAAGTTTTTTCATTAAATATACAATTTACACAGTAGATGAAATAATACTGATAAAAGAAGATTGATAAGAAGGAATTTTTATGGTAGAAATTGTTAAAAAAAATGTAAAATTAAGTAAGGTCAAATCTGAGTGCCCTGATTTTCTGCTGCAGATAATTTGAGCAATTCCACTTGATTTACTTTTAGTAGTCCTGTTCTCACTTTATTTTAAAGATTTCTTCTAAGATAGTTTTGGGCTTCCTCCATGGTACTGGGTACACACCCAGTCCTCAACCATGCACAGCACAGGGGCTGAAAACCCCTGGTCCTTAACGCAGCCCTATGAACCATTTTGTTTGGCCACTACGGAAATGGAAATATTTTGAATTTGAATGACTTGGGTAGGAAAGACCACTGCAACTGAAACGTGACTCTCAAAACTCCTTTATCTGTGAGTATCCACAGCAATTTGAGCTTGACACCCTTGTTTTCCAGCATGAGATCAACAATTTCTGGTACATCTTAAAATGTAGAATATATGGGATATTAGAGGTGGAAGGGATCTTGTCAGAGGGAGAGGCGTGTTGGGATATGTGGGACACTTGGCTGACGGAATGAGGCCCACAGGGATTAAGAGCTGTTGAGAAACCTGAGTTTCTCCACAGAGATTTGCTGCCCTCTTTGTAGCCCCTGGAAGTACACATATTACTATAGGCAGCTAAGTAAGATAGAAATATACAGTCACAGAGGGACTGGGCTCTAAGAAAAAATAAAGACATCAGAATTGTGGCTGGAGGTGCATCTGACGAAGACCAGACTTCAAGATAAAGATGCAATGGCCAGACCTACATGCCTTCCTAAGGGATAAGCAGTAACTTGGAATTATACTATAATTAGCATCACTTGGTCCACAAAGTCCAGAAAGGCATCAGTTGCCCAGGTGGGTGACCACAGCATCCAACCCAACCTTTCCCCAAAATGCGTTTGCTCATTTCATATACCCTTGCTATGTGAACCACTTCCCTAGTGGGTCAATATTAGCTAAGTAGCTATATCTGTAATCTGATGTAATCTGGTTGGTTATAGTTTGACCCACATTGTACCCGCATTGTGACTTTGCTGTATAAATTACCCCTGATGAGGACCTCGGTGGAAACCCACTTTTGGGACCTCTCCTGCCTCTCAGGAGCTATCTCTCAATAAATCTTTCCTACTCTTAACCTCCATTGTTTCTTGGAATTCATTCTTCAATTTTTGGGACATCTGACATCTAGCAGGTTGAGAGTTATATTTCTCCTATATCAATATAGTCATTGCCAGAAGAATTCAAATGTTGGTGCCATGCTGGGTGTTTCTCCAAATCATGCACATTGTTCATTCATTCATTCACTCATTCAAGAGGCAGTGCATGTGGTGGTTAAGAGCATGGATGCTTGAGTGAGATTGCCTGGTTAAAATGTTACCCCATCTATTTGTTGATCCTTTGTATTTCTTCCTCTGTAAAGGGTCTGCTCATTTCTCTTGTCCATTTCCTACCTGGGTCTTTACTTTTAGGTGGTTTAATTTTTTTTCCTCAAATGCCTGGTTATTTTTATTTTTTCATCCTTTAGACCAGGGCTGTCCTATAGAAACAATGTGATCCACATATGTAATTTAAAAATTGCTCATATCTTTATAAAATGAATATATTTACTTAACCTAATGTATCCAAAATAAGATTTCCACATTAAGCAATGGCAAAACTAAAACAGATTTTTTTTTTCCCCAGTACCGAGAGTTGAACCTGGGCCTTGATACTGAGCTACATTCCTGCCCTTTTGACTTTTTAATTTTAAGACAGAGTCTCTCTAAATTGCTAAATTGCCCAGACTGGGCTCAAACTTGTGACCTTCCTGGTTTAGCCTCTTGAGTAGCTGGATTACAGGCAAGCACCATTACACTTTACTTTCTTTCCCTCTTCTTACCTTCTAAATCATATTTTCTTTTTTAAAAAATCTGTATACATTCTGGTTGGTCCTACATTCAGATTGCTGGCAGGGTGGCCAAAAAAATGTCTCTTTTGAGTCAGTTGAAATTTTTAAAGGCAAACCGTATTTTTTAAAAAACAGCATTTCATATCCTAAATTCAGTGGCTTTTTGTTTGTTTTTGCTTTTGCTTGTTTCTTTGTTTTGAGGTAGGCTCTCGCTATATAGCACAGGCTGGCCTCCAACTCAGGATCCTCCTGCATCTGCCCAGGTGCTTGGGACTCCAGGTGTGCACCACCACACCTGGTGAGAGACTAATTTTAAGGAAAGTACTTTTGGCTGCAATTACTGTTGAGAGAAAACATTAATTCATCTTAATGAAGTGGGGTGCTGTTATGTTGGAGAAAGGGCTGAAGTTTGTTCTCTGGGTTTTTTCTTGAGTGACTTACTAAAAAGGCCTTCTGGAAAGAAGGGCAGTGTTCTCTCTCTTTCTCAGCCCTGTTCCCGCATTCCAGGAAAGGAGATAAATTTCACATGTTCTGCTCTAGGAAAGTAGCTCTGAGTAGAACTTGGGCCACCGCAATCAGAGATTTCTTTGGGTGGAATTTCATGGTCATTTACCATGGTGTACATTACAAGATTATCTGTGAACTAGGATTTCCAAACAAATTAAGAGAAATTGTATGCAAATCAAATCTCTACAGATATATTTCTGTTCCAACCAAAGTGATACAAATCTTTAAAAATGACAATAGCCCTTTGTGGAATGAACCTAAATTTGTTGTAGAGACAGAAAGTTGGAAAGAACCCGCTAGCAGGAAGTGGTGCAAGCAACACATGGGATCTTAGTGCAGGGAGGCGTAGAGGGATAGGATGAGCATGAAGTATCTGAACAGATACACTATTTGAAAAATATTTTAAAAACCATGGGGCCGGTGAGATGGCTCAGCGGCGTAAGCGCCTGCCTGGCAAGCGCAAGGGCCCGAGTTCGACTCCCGGAACCCACATACGAAAAAGGGGCCGGTGATATCGCTCAGCGGCACGGGCGCCTGCCTCCTGAGGTCGACCCCCCGGTACCCACAAAAAAAAAAAAAAAAAAAAACCTCCCAGTCTGGGGAGTGTGTAACCCAGGTGACACATCACCATGATGACAGGTAGTTGTATCTACATTTAGTAGATCAGGTCTCTCTCTTGATTACAAGGCGAAGACACTTCCCCACCCTTCATCCACAAAGTGAGTATATAAAGAGGCATTGCTCTGCGCAAGGAACCCTGGGGGAGTCCGTGATGAGCAAGAAAGGCTTTATTGTGGATTTATTTCTAGGATGCTTTTCATCTCTAATAGTGTATGACCTTATGAACATAGTGATCCCAGTCTCATTATCACTTCACATTCTAGTTACTTTGCTCTTTTTTTTTTTTTTTTTTTTTTTTTTTTTTGAGACAGGGTCTCGCTATGTAGTCCAGGCTGGATTTGAACTTGCTATGGAGCCTAGGGTGACCTCCAACTCACCATCCTCCTGCCTCGGCCTCCTTAGTGCTGGGACTACAGGAGTGCCTACTTAGTTGTATTTCTGAATTAGTTTTATTCCACTATTTTAAGGATTTCTTTCTTGGGGTTGTTGGATATTGAACCCATAATCTGTACAACACGTGCTCCTAGGTGGTTTAATTTATTTTGGTTCTTTATGTATTCTAGATACCAGTCCTCTGTCTGAGATGATTGGATAGAGAAAATGTGGTATCTATATATAATGGAATACTACTCAGGTATAAAGAGTGACGAATGTCACACATTTGTAGGAAAATGGATGCACCTGGAAAATATAATGTTGAGTGAAGTATACCAGACACACAAACTTAAATACCTTATAGTGTCTCTTATTTTAGTGAGGCAAAGTACAAAGGAAGAGAATAATAAAGAAAGGAACAAGGGGTTGGATCTCTTGCAATAGGGAAGGGTCCAAGGCAACAAGTGTGAGGGGTGAGGAGGAGGGGAAGGAGAAATAAGTAGAATAAAGATATGCCATGTACCGAAACCTAATAACCCCAGTGAATGTAAACATTATATACTATAACATGAGCTAAGATTAATAATATCAACAAGAATGAAAATCGGGATGGGGAATTAGAGGAGGAGAGAAGGAGGTGGGAGGGAAGTAGAAGGGGATTAAAAAAAAGAAGTGTAGCATGTAAATGTATCTATTCCTCAAGATGACTGCAAACTGCATTAATGCAGACATGTGTTAATAAAATACAAAAAGTTAAAAAATATTATCCCATCACATAGCACATGTTTAAGCTCCCTGATCTGACAAATAAGAACAGCTGTGTCTACCTAATACACTTTTTGCAAGGACTGAATGAGATAACAATTATAAACCTTTAGAACAGTTTCTAGCACCCAGCGAGTATTGGCTATTATTATTATTATCCATGCATTCATTTATCAAACATCGCAAGAACATTTTCTATGTTCTAGGCTCGGAGATAGGCCCTAAATATTCAACTGTGAACAAGACCTAATGCCGTTCTTCATGGAGCTAACAATCCAGGAGGAGAGGGTACTCTGAACTCAAGGTGATTCTTGTGCTCTGGTGGTCGTGATGCTTCCCAGGATTGGTCATCGTTGTGCATCATTGGAGTTGTTTCAGTTATTCTTTTCCCTCCTGACTGCAGCCTTTTCCCCATTCTAGGTACAATCCCTTGTTCCTTCTCTGGGTGCCAATATGTTGTTTCTTGGAAGGGCTACTCAGGCTCTGCAAGATGAAGAGATTGAACTCTATTTGGCTCTAAATGCTATCACTTTGTTTACTAACTTTGTTCTGGTCCAGGACCAATTTCAGGGATCCCAGAGGAAGCAGATTCTGAGAGATGAAGTCCAGCATCCTCAGTGAACACTAGAGGCGGCTGGAGAGCAGGAACATTTATATCCCTGGGCTTGCATAGTTGGTTTCAGAGAGAAAGGTGGTACTGATGCTCACACAAGAAGTTGCATCTCTTGTTGCCCCCTAGGGACTTTTTCTGCTAAGCTCCTGCCTGTACCGTGTATGACTTGAATAAGGTCATGTTTCACCTATGGCCTTGGCCGTGAAAGGAAAATACAGTCTTCTAGACATCTTATGAGAAAGGAGAAACGTTGCTGGGGCCATATGACTTCTGATCTTCCTGCCCGTTTTTTATTCTACCCATGCCAGACATGAGACGTTTGCCTCTTAACTTTAGTCCTTTGAAAAAAAAAATTACTAGAAAAAGAGCCTGTTCATGTTACGTGGAGCTTTGTACAAAGGCTAGCCTTTAACCCTGGGATGAGAGCTTACCTTTTTGTTGTACGCCATTTTTGAGGTAGATGGTGCAGATGGGAAGAGAATGTGAGGCAGGAGTAAGAGAGGAGGGGAGAGAGGGGAGTTAAAATGATCAAGATGCAATATGTATATGTACCAATCTGCCAAAATGAATGTAACCCAGGGTCTCACATGTGCTAGGCAAGTGCTCTAGCACGAGCTGCACCGCCAACACATATTTATATTTATATTTATATTTATATTTATATTTATATTTATTTTGATACAGGGGCTCACTAGGTTACCCAGGCTGGCCTCAAACTTGCATTCCTCCCGTCTCAGCCCCGTGAGCAGCTGACATTATATGTACACACCCCTGTACCCAGCTTCTTTTCTCATTAAGTGGGCAATTTTTGTCAGTTACTCTTAGGTAAGTAGTTTATTGGATTGTGTTTTTAAAATATTATTGGGGCAAAATACTTCTAAGATAAAACTTACCGTTTTAAGTGTGCAATTCAGTGATACTGAGCACATTTACATTTTTATGCAGCCTTAACCAATATCCATTTCCAGAGCATTTTTATCACCCCAAAGAGAGACTCTGGACCCATTAAGCAACACCTCCACCTTCTCTCCTACCCCCAGCTCTTGACGACATCTGCTCTGCTTTCTATGAATTGCAGGTACTATTAGTGGCATCATCTGATGGTTGTCCTTCTGTGTCTGCCTTATCTCACTTACATCAAGACTATGTGGGGCCGGTGAGATGGCTCAGCGGCTTAAGCGCCTGCCTTGCAAGCGCGAAGGCCCGAGTTCGACTCCCGGATCCCACATACGAAAAAGGGGCCGGTGATATCGCTCAGCGGCACGGGTGCCTGTTGGCGCGCGAGGTCCTGAGGTCGTCCCCCCGGTACCCACAAAAAAATAAAAAAAAAAAAAAAAAAAAAAAAGACTATGTGGTGTGTAACACACGAGAACATCTATCAATGAGGGGTGGGTATGAGACTTTTTCTTCCACGCAGCTCTTCTACTTCCAAGTTTGATGTTTTCATCATGAACATGCAGTTGTTATGATTTTGAAATAAAGGAAAATTATCCACAAGACCCTGTTCGTGTCTGCCCATTCTTCTTGAAGTATGAATGAGTGTGCCTATTTGTATTGCTTAAGTGCTACCAGCGGTGACAGGTGAGATGGAGTGATTCCCAATACGTATGGCCAACACAAATAATCCACACGGTATGGCATCAAAAAGTAGATAAAACACCATCCCATTCTTGTGCACCTGAGAAGAGAGTGTTCGAACAAGTTAACCATTCAGCACTGGGGGCAGCAGCAGTGCTGAGCTCAGTCCCAGAAAGGAACTTTGCCCACTACTTGCCCTGGCAAGACAGGAAAGTGGGGCCTGAGGCTGAGTATATTTTATGCTGATGAGGGCTGTCGAGCCCTTAGCCAAGGACCGGGATCCATCTTCGGAGCTGGGGGAGCAGAATGGCTTAGAGGCCCCTAGTTGGACAGCTTGGGCTCGGGTTCTAGTTCCATGCTCACTATCCACATGGCCTGCTACTGACCTCTCTGAGCCTCACTTTCCCCAGCTGTATCAGGGGTAAGATATGAATATTTATTACAAAGGATGGCTGCGAGGACTGAGCGAGGGAATCAGATAAAGGGCCTCACATGGTGCCTGGCGTATGTTAAATGCTCAGAACTCTTCCCGTGCATCATGGCTGGTGTCTCAGATATTTACTAAGTGGTAGCGCACAAACAGAGACCAGTCCGAAATGTCACTGCCTGGAGGTCTCTGTTGTACCACACGCTGTACTTCTGGTAGCTAGATGCTTGGCAAGCCCAAAGGAGCTGCGTGTGGTGTGCAGAGCCGGGCAGCTTCTGGGAGTGTTGAGGCAGCTGCTGTTAATCTTCTGGTATGGAAGCATTTCAGGATGTTAATAACTTGCATGGCCATACCCCTGGGTGTCAGGTCTGGCTGTTTTTCTGGTGATTATTTTTGCAGAGGAGCTTTCTTCTGGAGGCATGAATTTGCTTATCACATTAAATAACTTCTTTCTGCTGAAGACTCACAAATTTACATCTCCACCCCCTTCTGCTCTACTGACTTCTTGACATCTCCGCTTGGATGTCTTAGGGACAGACCAGGCTGAACATTTCCAAAGCAGAAGCCCTGGTCTTCTCTACAGAAGTCCTGCTCCTCTACTTATCTTTCCCACCTCACTAAATGGTGTGCATCGGGTGTCGCTGTCTCCCCACCCAGAAGGGTGTGGCAAGGGAGTGTTGGATGTGTGGTGCCTCATGAATGCAGCATCAGCAAATGAAGGTGCAGTCACAGGCTGCTGTGTGGGCAGACTCAAGTGCAGTGGAGCCAGACAGAGCTAGACTCAATCCCATCTTTGTCATCTGCTGGCAGTGGCCTTGAGCAAGTCATCAGGTTTTTATGGTCAAACCATTTCCTTGTCTGATGGGAATGATAACATTGCAGGATACTTGTAGTGTGAAGGACCTGGCACTCAGTAGGCACGCAAGATGGTGTGCTCCTATTTGTGACTGGCGCTATATTCATTACTAGTGTCATTCAGACAAAAGGCCAGGCATTTCCAGGATAGGCCAGCTGGCCAGGAGGTCAGAACACTTGTGTCTGCAACTTAGAGATTCAACTCTCTGCCCTCAATGCTCTCACATTGAACTTGATGGTCCTGTGTTTGATCAGAACATCCTTTCTCATATGCATTCCCTCAGACTATATTCTAATGTTTTAATTTCCTCACCTTTGAAGCGGAACAGATACTATATAACATATTATAAGGCTAACATGTTTGGAGAGTTAAAATTGATCCAAGTCTTGGAAATGGGCAAAAGGCAATTGCTAGGAACTGAAAGTTTTTATCTCTTTAAAATACATATATTAAATTCCTAATCTTTGAAGGGATGGTGTTTGGAGATGGGGCTTTTGGAAGGTGATTAGGGTTAGATGAAGTCATGAGGTTGGGGGCCCTCGTAATGGCATTAGTGCCTTGGAAGAAGAGATGCCAGGGAGCTTGTGGAAAGAAGAGGTTGTGTGAGAACACCAGTGAGATGGTGGCAGGCTGCAAGCTAAGAATGGGGCTTCAGAATGAGACCTGTGTGGCTGATATTTTGGTCTTGAATTTCCAGCCCCCAGAAATGAGAAAGAAATTTCTGCTGTATAAGACACCCAGTTCATGATATTTTGCTATGGCAGCCTAAGCTGATTAGGACAGCATCCCGAGGTATTCTTCCAGCGCAGAGCTACTTGTTTCTAGAAAGGCCATCCCATGTGGGATTCTCTAATCTTAGAGGATTATATTTTTATTTCACATCTTATTTACTAATTAATAAGCAATTTGACGATTCTGTAAAAGTAGGAATCTGCTTATAGAAAACTGATAGCAATGCAGTTTACATTTGTTGAGGGCAAGTACTTCCAATTCATAAGGCAGGTCACCACAAAGGTCACTACTTATTGCTTAGTAGAACATTTGCCACTTTCGAGACTACAGATCAGCAAATTTAATTCAGCTATTGTCCATCTGACTCATTTCTCCTTTGAGCCAACGTTAATATCTCATTGGGTCTCTCATTAATTAATGAGTTGCATGAAACATTTGACATGTTCATTTTGTATTTATGGAAGAATCATGTTTTTAATTTTTTTGGGAATTATAGTTTAATAGAAGCATTAATGAGTTAGTACTTGGACAAGAATAAGTCTCTGGCTGAAGTATGTTATTTCATAGATTAGTTTCACAGGAAGAGAGCTTATAACATTCCAGATTCCCTCCCAAATCGTTTCCATCCTGCTATGTTATACTTTCATGTCTTTTATGTACTTTTAGCTCTTCTGGAATGTTCTTTTGGGGAGGAAAGTATGAAAATCTGGCTCATTAAGGAATCTTTTCTAATAAGCAAAGATATATGTCAGTTGTTTGCTTTGACTTTTGAAAAAATAACTCTTTGACCAATCCCAGGACAGATAAGCTATTTTAGATCAAGTATTCTGAAATAGGACACACAGTCACTGACATTCTGCTAAAACATTTAAAACAGATAAAATTTCACCAGAGTAATTTGTGGTTGTTACATTTTTTATTTCTCTAGTCTCACAAATTAATGGGAATGAACCAAATGTCAGTCACCTTTAAGGTACCTTATTCCACCCTAGTCAAACCATGGTTTGATTGTCAGGATAAATTGCAGAGATAGCACTTGGTGACATGGTAAATTATGATGATTTTAGGTTTTTTCCTTTCTCATTCTTGTTTCAGTGCTGAACTAAATTTATAGATTTCTCCTGCATGTCAGAAAAGAAATAAATTTGTAAAATTAAGGTGGAACAGCCAATTTCCTAATGCTGAATTTCAGGTTTAGGATATTAGACCTCCCTGGAATTGAAATATCAGCAGAAGGAAATTTATTAACCCTGTGTAAATATTACTATTTTCTTTGCACAAATCTAACTGCAGTGACTTTTGGTGGTTAATGATAAATGAAATCCTCTCACTCCCAGGCTATTTGCACCAGCACATGAACAACACCACCCCTCAGGTTTGCGGTGCTACCAGAGTGCCGTGTACCCTTGACTTATCGACTCAATTCATTTGCGAGGGCTGGTTGTGACTCAAATTGGTTGTGAGTCAGGACTATTTTTCCCATAAGAAATAATGGAAATACCCATAATGCATCCCAAACCTCCCAAATTGCCTCTTAACTAACCTTTTCATAATAAAAAAAGGGTTGTATATTGTGCGTAATTTACCAGAAGCACAAATAATTTTCCTAGTGTACTCACCAAAAAGTTATAAAATGTGCCTAGTTTACCAGAAACAACAATTTCATACTGTACTCACCATTCAAATTGATCTCGTTGGCTTGCAGGAAAGGAGGATGAAATGGAAGGTGGTTATTGTTTGGAAGGAGAGTCCCCTTCCATAAGAACATCAGGAATCTGGCTCTCCGGTGTCCTTTCTTTCCTTGGGAGAGTCTGTAGCCCTCTAGGACCTGATTCTTGTGCATTAGGTCTCAACATTTTCAGAACTAAAAACTGGTCTAAGGTTGTCTGTTTCTGTCTTTTCTTTAACACTATTCTGTAGTATGATATGACATTGTCATTAAGTGAGTGAATGCAGTGATTGGCTTTTTCTCCGTCTGTGTGGGTCTTCTCTACAAATGTTTGTAGCTCTGTTCATTTTTTCAGGACTTCCTTTATTTCAGAAGAAGAACTTTGCTGCACTGATTGTTGATACTCCCCCTCTTCAGAAAGGTCCTCGGGCCGGTGAGATGGCTCAGTGGTATACGTGCCTGCCTGGTAAGCACGAGGTCCTGAGTTCGACTCCCGGTACCCACATACGAAAAAAGGGCCAGTGATATAGCTCAGCGGCACAGGCGCCTGCTGGCACGCAAGGTCCTGAGTTCGACCCCCAGTACCCACAGAAAAAAAAAAAAAGAAAGGTACTCAGCTGCCATTCTCTGTTGCTCAGGCAGAAGTTACTGGAGTTGCTCTGTAGCCAATTCCTCTGAGGTTTCCTCCACCAGTTCCTCAGCATCACTACCATCTACTTGCAAACCTATGGGCAATGTCATCAACCACAAAGTCAATTGAAGGCTCAGGCTCCTCTGCACAGCCTTCAAAGTCTCTCTTATGTATAATTTTAGGCCACACTTTCTTCCAGATCTCAGTGCCCTTAGAGGTCCAGGATTTCTCAATTAATTCCACACAGGAAAGGATGTTGTAATGTTCCTTCCAGAACTCTTTAGGGGTTAAGTCTGTATTTGAGACCACCTGGAAGCACTTCAGGAACAGTTCCTTGGGGTATAGATTCTTAAAGTTAGCTATAACCTGCTGGTCTGTAGGCTGCAGTAGAGGAGTTGTATTTGGTGGGAAGAACTTGACTGAGAGCCATGGGAATTCTTCAGCCGATTCTTCTTCTGAATCTCAAGGGTGAGCAGGAGCATTGTCCATGGTGAGGAGAGCCTAGAGTGGTAAACCTTTGTCCTTTAAGATAGTTCTCAACAGTAAGACAGAAAGCCTCCCTGATCCACTCAAGAAAAAGTACTCTTGTTACCCAGGCTTTTGCGTTAGAGCTCCACATGACCCCTAGCCTATCCTTCATGACTTTATGTTTTCTGACCACTCTAGGGGTCTCAGAGTGGTAAACCAAGAGAGGCTTTATTCTGAGGTCACCACTTGCACTGGCACATAGAAATAAGGTTAGCCTATCCTTCTTAGGCTTGCGGTGGGCATTTTCTTCTCTTCCTGGGTAATATATATTCTCCTGGGTATTTTCTTCCAGAAAAGACCAGTTTCATCACAGTTGAAAACTAAATGAGAACAAAAGCCATTTCTCTGTCACTGTTTCAAAGTGATGTATGTAATTTTCAGCAGCCTTTTTGTCTGCACTGGCTGCTTTGCCATGCTTAGTTATGCTATGAACCCCAGTTCTCACTTTAAAATTGTGAAACCACCTCTTACTTGCACAAAATGTTTCACCATTATCACTCATTGATGGATTATCCTTTACAAGATCTACATTTATAGCCCTAGATTTTTCACGTTATAGACTCAGATAGGCTATAACCTGCCATCTGCCTTTCATTTATCCACACTAATAACAACTTTTCTACCACATCTAACATGGTAGATCATGAATTACTAATTTGAGTAACACCTTTAGCAACACTAGCTTCCTTATAGAAATCTTTTCCCTGTCAGATTGTCGAAATAGTGGATTTCTACATGCTGTACGTATTAGTGAGATCAGTCACACAAACACCACTCTCATATTTCTCCACAATTTCCTTCTTCTTTTTTGTTGTGATTGCTTTCTTTACCTTCCCTTCCTTTCTTAGCTTTTTTTTCTAACTTTTTCTGGGGCCCTTTTGATAGCAGTAGTTGTAGTGATTATATAAAGCACTGACTGAAATCATATCCACAAACATGCATCTGGGCTTAGACTGATGCTTATGTATGCATAGATATGCTTTTCTGGCTTCACAAGCCATTGTTTATAACCACACAAGTGGCCAGCATTTGGGTTGTAACTCAAGACTTTGGTCAAAAGTTAAACCTAAAATTCTGGTCATAACCCAAGTTGTTCATATGTGAGGCTGGTTGTAATTGAGGGCCCACTGTAATAGCCACAGGAATGACAAAGAGCAGTGGAAATACATTCCCTACTATATTGCTTCCCAAGTGATTTTAGACATCATTTTCCCTTTTATGGAAGTCTAGAAGAAGACAAAAAACTCAAATAATTGAAATAATGAGGGATGTTATAGACAGGACATCCAGGGGTTGGGGAACATGACCCACTCTCTCAGGCTCAGCACTTCTTATATTTTTCTGCCATCATTATTCCTTTTATTCCTTTTCTTTCACACAACTACTTTTACTGTATTTATTGGTGCCTACTACCTACATAGTACCAGATTGGCTAGAATTGTCAATACCCTGATTTTTGGTGATTAATAAAAACAAAACCCATCAACACCCAAGGATTCCTACACTAGAAGAAATTAGGAACACATGGGAGGAAAAGAGGAGATGTAGCTACAAAGGTACAGACTTGCAGTTACGGAAAATGAATAAGTCTAGAGATCTATAATATATAGAAGGAAAAATATAGTTAATAATGTTGTATATTGAAAATTGGCTAGGAGCACAGAATTGAGGTGCTGTTATCACACCCCCCCAAAAAAAACCATGGAAGATGATATGTTAAATTTATTTGTATGTATACGACAGTGAATATAGTGTATGTATTCACTCTGTATATGTGTATCAGAGCATCGTGTAGTGTACATGTGACAATTAACATTGGCTGTCAACCCGATTGGATTAAGAGATGCCCAGAAAGCTTTTCTCTGGATCTTTCCTTTGCTCTCTGATTCCTGGCTGCCATGAGGTGAGTAGCTTTTTTTTTGCTGTGCCCTTTCACTGTGATGTTTCTGCCTCACCAAAATGAGCTAAAGCAATAGAACCAGCTGACCATGGACTGAACCCTCTGAAACTGTAAACCAAAATAAATCTTTCCTTTTTTGAACGACAACGTCTGGGGTTTTGTTCCAATAATAGAAAGGTGACTAACACAAAACCTTAAATTCCTGAAAAGAATTTTAAAATTGTAAATAATTGGGAGACAAAATAAACATAAAGATATATACCAATTAGAGAACAGGAGTCCATCAACTCCATGTGTTATTTGCAAGTGAGAAGGGGAGAGGCCATTGTGTGCTGATACCATAAGAAGGAGATTCATGGAGGTGGTAGGGCATGAGCTAGGTAACAAAGGGTGGAGAGAGGATGGTTCTTGGATGTCATCCAGCGGTAGAACAGCATTTTATTTAGCAAACACTTTTAGAATGTGTATTACGTGCAAGGAATGATCTCAGTACTTTACAAACACTGACTCACTTAGTCCCATAGTAACTCTGTGAGGTAGGTACTAGTGTTAGCACATCCTCTTTTACAGATGAAACACAGGGAGGCCTCCTCAGGTCACATGCTGGCTGTACGTGGAGAGCCAGCATTTTCACCCGAGGAGGAAGGCACCAATGATGTGCTCTTCACTGCTGGTTCTGCTGCCTCTTCTGCATCAGCCCAAACCCTGCATTTGGAAAGGAGCCTGAGCTCCAGCGAGTCAGTGGAGCCACTGGCTTGCTGAGATGACGGTTCATCTGAGTGGACTCACCTGGTGCCATTTATGTGTGCAGGCTGGGGCTGGTTTTGAGAGCTGCAGCTGGAGTTACAGATTCAGAAGTGCGCACTTTGCCAACAGGCACAGATGAAGCAAAGAATAGCTCATACAAAGAGCAAATCTCAATTTCTCCTCAGATGGGACCCTGATTAAATTCTGCCTGCTTAACAGTCCTTAGGCAGGAAGGAGCTTTCAATGTGATGTCCCTAACGGAGACAGCAAATCAGGGGGATGGAGCATGCAAAGATATTGCAGTTGTAAAATACACCTGGAGAGAGAGACACAGGTCACCAGTGTATCACCGTGCACAAACCATCAGCAAGAGCACAGGCACCAGAGAGCAGCAGGGGCAGGTTATCTTTGAGCAGCAGCAACGTTTGTGCTTGGAGGTTTTTTTACTGTGCTTTGAGAGCAGAACCTGAAGTCGAAGAACATGGTTTCAGGTTCTGGGGAAGTTTATCAAGCTTGCTGCAAATCATAGTGTTAAAGAGTGCTGAACTGCTTCTATCTATTCTGATTAACAATTTAAAACCTGATTTTGAATTATTCATGGTGTTTAAATAACTTATCAATGTGAACAAAAGTGATGTGAAACTGTCGCAATTAGAAAAGCTTACTTAAAGCTTGTAGAAAAATATTCTTAATTAAGTATTATTGCCTGCTGAAGATGGAGTTTCTGGGAACCAAAGAAGAATTGGTCCAAGAGGGACCAAAGAAAACTATGTATCCTCCTGATTTCAGATCCCTTGAAAAAGCTTGAAAAGGCAAGAGTCCTCCCATGGTCTGCCATCTAGATAATTATTTTTTTTTAAAAAGTGATAAAATTTAGAGCAGTATGATACATTCAACTTTTGATCACTTGCTGAAAGGCTGACAGAAATACTGAGTGTATTGTATAAGTAATCAAAAGCAGCAGAACAAATGATCACCCACAGTCAGGAAAACAAGGTTAAGGAAGGACGGTCCTGTAGTCCAAGCCACGTCAAGTGTGGCATTTGAGCACCTAAGAAATGCTGAGGATCCCTGGTTGTGTATTGTCTGTTGCTCCCAGATTTAATCTAGGAGCCATATTTATTTTGCAGTCCTCAAAGGCAAAGAAGAGGTGTAAGGTAGATAGAGGATCACTGCACTAATAAGCATGTCAGAAACATTTGTTGTCTGCTACTCAGACTGGGTCTGCAGCTCCAAAGCGAATCCTTCTTAGTTCTTTTCTCCTGAGAAGCTCGGTTAGGCTGAAGAGACAGAAATTAGAGGCAATGGATGAGGCAAGAGACCCATCCCTTGGCGTGGTCTCTGGAAGCAGAGCAGAGGGACAGTCATTTCAGGGCCCAGACTTGGGGAGAACCAGAGTCTGAAGAGTCTCTGCCTTATATTAGGGGCCCACAAGGGGAGAATGGATAAGTCACTGTGCCAGTCAGTATTCTCAGTTTAAAGCAAAATGCACCAGTGCTGGCGAACATAGGTAGCAATTAACACAACACAGTTCCTTTAAATCGTGGAGGATTAGAAAGACAGGCTTGGCAATCAGAGGGACAGAAGTAGGGGAGTTTGGAAGGTGAAGTCAGGACAAGGCTACCTTACCTTACTAATTTATGTGGGTTCCCGGCATTCATCTTCCCAGCTAGACACTTGTCACACTACCACTGGACTCTTCCATAGCTTTGACAGCCTCCAGCTCTTCCTGCTGCACCTAGGGTGCCTAGGTTTCTGCCACCCCACCCTAATCTCTGTTCTTCTCCTTCTTTGGTATTCTTTCTGTATGCCCATGTATGTTCAAATTTCCTCGTTTTTACTCTTTTTTTTTTCTCTTTATGTGTGTACCAGGAACTGAACTCAGGAACTCATGCTTGCCAGGTGGGCGCTTGTGCCACTGAGCTATATCACCGGCCCCAAATTTCCTCTTTTTATAAGCAGGCCAGTTGTATTGGATTATGGGCCAGCACATTCAGATGTGATCTCAGATCAGCTTAACTAATTTCATCTGCAATGACTCTATTTCCAAACAAGGTTTCATTCTAATGTATTAGAAGTTAGGACTTAAACATGAGAATTTTGTGGGGGACTTATAATACCTGCCGTCGAACTAAACTACCGGTTGAATAAATTGGTCTGGTCAGAAAATTTACCCAAAAAGAAGACAGTAAACAAATGTTAAGTTAATGAATAAACCTACTTTCTAGTCAACAGGCATAGGAAAATCTTGCACTATTCATGCATTGAAATTTAAAGTCCTTTGTTAAGATCTAAGCCACTCACTATAAATGGCCGTGCTTTACCCTTGAAACAAGCAAACCAACAAATATTCAGGGAAGCAAAAATAAAAGATACAATCTAAACACTTCTTAGGGGGGATTGTTGTCTAAACAACACAGCTAGGTGAATATTATACTTCATACCTTCCACCCAAGGGCTGACATCGAGTGCTTGACTAACCAGTGAATCTACACTGTGATTGGTGTGCATATATGTATCTCCTAGAATTATGAGTCTATAAATATTCCTTCTCTTCTGTTAATCTGTCAAATACTTTATTTTTCACCATTTAAGGCTATGTTGCTCTTCTGACTTTTACAGGCTTTGTTTTCTCGTGTCCTTTACCCTATCCAATACTACCTTCTAGTCAATGATTTTCTGCACTAGTTAGGCACCTTCCTTCCACCAAATACTAATGATTGCTGTGGGTCTTCAGCCTCTATATCCCTTCCTGCTATACCCTGCTCCAGCCCACACATCCCTTCTGTTTCCCACCACCTTATTCTTGGTAGACTTTTCCTTTGAATTCTGAATGACATACTAAATCGTCAAATGCCTCAACTGTATTGTGGGCTAAACTTTGCCATTTTTTCAAGTGCTTATGTCATGACTTGAAAGTGTATAAGGTCTTTGATGAAAATGAGAGGTGGGCTTAAACCTACCCCTTGAATCTGTCTCAATTTCAACTCAGTATTGAGGATAATCAACCCTCAACAGGTCCTTAACTGGAAGCAGTTTCTTGGTCAAAACTGACCATTCCTCAAGGCGAGATACCATGGTTGGGGAAGCATGATTAGATTAGCTGCTGTGGTGTCTCTGAAGAAACTCTAGAGGACAGGAATCTAACAGACTAAGTGCTGCTACTATAATGCAATAAAATTAGAACTGAATAAAAAAATGATAGCTAAAAGAAGCATCATGTGCAGAAAGACTGAATATCTCAGTACTCAATGAACTTGGAGTCATAAGGAAATGAAGAAAGATGTAGATGCACATGATTATGAAAGCATTAATGTCAAAATTTGTCAGGCACATCTATTTTGAAGGAAACTGAAAGGCTTTAAAAATATTTATCAAAATATGAAAGATTCAGAAGTAAATGAGCTAATCATAATAACAGTAGAAAAAAGCGGCAGAGCAGATAAATAAAAAAGGAAATGAAATAATGAAAATAAGTCAGATATCAACGTAATTAGCAGAAAGAACATTAGTGAAGATTAACACAGCCAAAATATAAATTCAAAAGATCTTTGACAAGTGACATTAAGGAAAAAAGAAAACATGGAAAAAATATAAAATATAGGATATAAGAAGAAGTAACTTCAGATCCAACAGAGTTAAAAATAATGTGATACTTGTGTCTAATGTATTTGGTAAACTAGATAGTGTCGATTAATTTCCAGAAAAAAATCAAATGCCAAAAGTGATGTAAAATGTAGTAGAGAGATAGATATATCAGTAAGTACTAAAGAAACTTCCCCTTTAAGCCCTCTTGCTTTCTGCCCTACCCCAGGCATGATTCAGCCTTTTCTTATGTATGGAAGACTGATCTAGATGACTTTCTTTGCAGGAGCCAGGGTGGGTCCTTATTTGGCAGAGCACTACCTTAGCAGTGTGAGCAAATAGTCTAGCTTCATATGGAAGTCTTAGGAAGCTTGAAGAACTTCACTTTATTAAAGCTCTGGCTTGAGGCATTAAATGTCAGAATATCCTATGAAGCTATTAAAATAAAAATATGGCATATGATCAAGAATAAATGTATGGACCCTAGAATACAATAAAAAGCCGAGAGATAGGCTCATGAATTATTGGACTTTGTATACAGTAAATGTGGAGCCAAAAAATCAATGGGGTATTGACAAATGGTTTAGTAGGTGGGATGGGAAGAGTGGTTTATTCTATGGAAATAAAACTGAGCTTTTAGTAGTACTGCTGCCAATGGTGGATGTTAAAGGGATTATAAAAAAGTGGACTTTTTTTTGACACAGCTGTAGGAAGAATTTCTTTAAAAAACAAAACCTTGAATGACTACCCCCAGCTAATAAAAGGATAAATTTGGCAACATTAAATTTGTTTAAATTTAAATTTAAATTTAGTAGTGTAGACAAAATTAATAGAAGGCATAATGAGATAAAACACTTGCAATATCTAAAACTGACAAGGAATTAATATCTATAAAATACATTAATATATAATAAAATAATAATACATTAATATATAATATCTATAAAATATCTAATACCTATAAAATAGCTACCATAAAGTAATAATGGGCAGAGTATATAAGTAGAGAAATTTACCAGAAGAGGAAGTTCAAAAGGCCACAAAATATATGGAGGATTGTTCAAACTTATCAGTAGTCAGATAAATGTAAATTCTAAGAATGAGGTATCACTTTGCACATTTAAGTTTGGAAAAAGCAAGGAGCTGGAAAATGCCAAGAGCTGGCAAGGATGGGGGAATGTGAAGCTAGAGGAGTGCTCAGGAGCCTCTGGAGAGCAGCTTGGCACTTAGGAAAAGAAGAATCTGCACAAATGCAAGGGAGACACGGCTAGAGATGAGTTTTGGGAATCTGTAATCCACATTTACCAATGTGGATAATCCATAGAGGCATAGGGATAAGTGAAAACAAGCACAAGAAATGGAAGGAGACAGGCAGCACAAGGGGATGTACATAAATTAAAGACATGTGCATGTAGAACAAGTAAGGCTGTTTTGTAAGACTGCAAATAACCAGAAAGGCACACATTGTCTGCCCGAGTATGCTTGCCTACAGGAAGGAGGTGGTTAGGTCTTGGGGAATGCAAATGGAAAATAGAGCTATGAGGAAGTTAAAAAAGAAAAGCACGTGTCTTTCGGGAGATGCAAGCTACTTAATTAGGTTTGGAGGGAAGAATACTTGATGGGACACTCTCAGGCTGTCAATTAGAAAACACCAGGCGAGGCGTTCAGATGAGTCACCTCCCAGGGCTCAGCGTCTCTGAAGCTGCAAATAGAATTTAGAGGGAAGAGCCTGCCTCCCACGGATAGGGTCAGAGGTGCTAGATGGGGGGCTTTTAATTGGACATGCTGTGTCAGAGAGCAGGTCAGGGGCTTGCAGCAAGACGTGCAGGATGCATGTTTAGCCTCTGTGACGCATTTTAAAGTGAGAGAGAGAAGGAACAATGACACTCTCACATTTTGTGATTCAGCCCTGGGGGAGGGGTGACTATGGGCCTATTTTTTCATGGTCACAGCTATGTCAGCCATCACTTGGATTGTCCTCCTACATGCCCTTGAGCTTCAAGGGTCAGATTTCCAGAAACTCTCTGCAATATCTTAAGGCTGTGCTGAGAACACAGATGTCTTCTCTTTCAGACAAATATTAAAAGCAAAGTCCTGCCCACTCATGACTTTCCCCTTGGTAAGTGGGAGCCTCAAGTCTTGCTGCTTCTTCCTGGCTCGTGTGCCATTTCTCCAGTCCTTTATTTCCTACATGGTAGAAGTCCACAGGTAAAGTACATGGGTGGTTCAGGATCATTGGGGAGGGACATACTAATACTCTAACTTACCAGTAATTTTAGCCACTGTGTCTTTCCAAGACCCCAGACCTTTTCAGTCATTGACGCCTCTCACCACACACCAGGGTGCCAGGCCATGGTAGATTTGGACTCATTTCTCTAGCCAATGTGGTCTAGAGCTGGGCCAACAACCATTCACCTGGCAGCCTCCCTGTTTTAGAGGTGCACTGGACCCACACTCATATGTCAGGTCCATACCATGCAGTTCCTGGATGGTGGGCTTTTAATTAAAAAACCCAGTGGGTCCCTGCCTCTCTCTTCCTGATTAATACTGCCACTCCTTTTTAGGGATGGGGAATATTTGTTCATTTTTAGAGCATCTCAAAAGTGTTAGGTATTGGATACAATGCTCAGCACAGACAGATATGAAACCTTCTCTCAGGGAACTTACAGTCTAGGCAAGAAGACAAAAAAATAATCTATGACCAAGGAAAGTTCTATGACAATACATGTGTTAAAATGTAACCTCTGTTTATTTCAGTCAGGTGTGGTAAGATATTCAGATAAAGAAATGATTGTCACGAAGTAAGAAGTTCATACAGTTGGCCCTCCGTATCTCTGTACTCTTCAGGTATAGGCTCCTTATCCATGGATTCAACCAACAAGAGATCAAAAAAATTAGGGAAAAACTGTGTCTGACCTGAACATGTACAGTAGTTTTTCTTGCCATTATTCTCTAAAATAATACATTATAACAGCTATTTATATAGTGTTTACATTGTATTAGATTCTATAAGTAATCTACAGATGATTTAAGGTATGTTGGGGGATTGCATAGGTTATGTGCAAATGCTGTATCATTTTGTATAAAGTGATTATATATAATATATATAATCACTTTCCTATCACTGGGATAAAATACCTGATACCTGCAATTTAAAGGAGGAACGGTTTGTTTTGATTCTTGATTTCAGAGGGTTCAGTCCATGGTTGCCTGGTTCCACAGCAGAAGAGCATGGTGGAGGAAAGCTGCTTAACTCATGGCAGCCAGGAATCACAAAAAGAGAAGAGAAGCCTGGGATAAGAATACACCTTTCTAGATCATGCCCCCAAGGACCTACCTCTTCCAACCACGCCCTACCTCCTAAGAGCATGTTTAGCTATGAACTCATCAATGGATTAACCCACTGAGCATAGTGCCCCATGATGTAATCATCTTCCCAAAGCCCTGTTTTTGAACATATGAGACTTTGGAGGGATAGCTTAGATCTAAACCATAACAAAGGCACTTGATTATCTCAGATTTTGGTATCCTCAGGAGATATCCTGGAACCAGTGCCCACAGATACCAAGGGAAAACTGTATGCACATATCCCTAGAATTGGGAGGCACAGCAGGCCAGCAGAACCACATGGGGAAGCAACAGGATCAGTCAGGAGACAGGAGGTGGAGAGTACAGAGCAAAGGCCAGGGTCTTATTAGCATTTTTAAGGGAAAGAAAGGGTGAGGAAGGGTGAGCTGAATGTATTGGTCAGCTTTTTGTCGCTGGGATAAAATACCTGATACCAGCAGCACCTTAAAGGAGGGAGGTTTTTTTGTGGCTCATGGTTTCAGAGCTCAGTCCATGTTCAGCTGGCTCCAAGGCAAGAAGGAATGGTTAAGGAAAGCTGGAACCCAGGAAGCAGAGAGCAGGGGAAGAGCCACAGAGGAAGGGCCGCGGGACAAGATATAGTCAGTCCATAAGGCCACGCCCCCATGACCCACTTCCTCCAACCCTCACAGTCCATTCAGCTATGAACTTATCAGTGCGTTAACCCATACAATCCAATCACTTCTCTAGGACTCTCTTAATCCAGTTAAGTTGACAATCAAGATTGACCTGCATACAAAGTTTAGGATTGGCTAGTTTGAGTAATTTTGGCAGGTTCTGGACTAGGGCTGATTTCTCGTACCTGGCACTGGGGTAATTTAGGGCAGAGGGAATATTGGCTTGATTTATAAGAGTTTTGTAAAGGACATAAAATCCTTTGGATCTTTTGGTTTCTATATCAAAGGTGTGTTTATAGGGGAGTTATTTGCTATCTGTAGGAATTAGCTAGCCCTGGGTGCCATTCTTTCCAGAATCAGGGCCCCTAATGCCAGAGCATTCAAGAACAGAGAAGATAAGAAAATATAGTTAATTTAGTAAGAAACTGGGTTCTTTGAGAGTCTATGAAAAGTGAATCTGCTGTAACCTGAAGTGTCAGGAATGAGTTCCTTTAGGTATTAATGAGTAAAATGAAGACTACAGACTTTGAGTAGAAGCTAATTAGAAAGAGTAAGGAAACACTTTCCAAGGAAGTGACATGTGCAGAAGTCCTGGGGCAGAAGAAAACCCAGCACAATTGAGAAACAGAAAGGAAGGACTGGAGTAGAAGGTGGTGGGCTTGGGCAACAACAAGGGATAAGCCCTGCAGGGACTGATGGGCTGTGTTAAGGACTTCAATAGTATTCTGAGAGTGGTGGCCAGCTATTTAAGTGTTTTAGGCTGGAAATGATCAAGAATCCACTTGGCTGTGCCTGGTTGAGTTCTGATATCTGACCAAGGTAAAAGCAGAGCCTTCCTCTGTGGAATAGATCCTCTATGGAATGGATCCCTCTATTCGCTAACCTACACTGTCACATTCCAGAGTTTAAGTGTCACTGGAAAGACAGCTGCCTGGCCTTGCCTGCATTTGCCCCTTCCAGCTGCCCTGTGGCACATCCTATAGCCAGGACCATGTGTGACCCCATTCTCCAACTCTGGTCTTCAGCTCTCAGCCCACAAGGCTGTGGTCCCAGTTGAAGGAAAAGGACTTTGGGGGGCGGGGTTACCTTAGTCAAACTTGCATCAGGTTATATGACTTTCTGGAAAGTGGCTGTCCTGCTGGGACATACTCTCTCCTCCTGAGACCACCCAGCTTATAAATGAGAGATTGCTATGCAGAGCTGAAATGAGGCATGCATTTTCTGTTAAAAATGCATGAATAAGCAAGTGAGCGTGGCTTTAATGCAATTAGACACAAAACCTAATTTGGAGCAATTAGGTGTAAGTCAAATAGCTCTGCATGTCCAATTGTAAATCCCAGTCATCTCGAGCCTCATCTCTCATCCTCAGAATCCCATTAAAATATAAGAAGAACTTGATCGTTTCCATCTGCTTCAGTTGCCTCCCCAGCCTGAATTATTTTATTTAACTCCTTTCTGAGCACTGCTAGATTACTTGATTTGGTCTAAGCTTTGAAGGATAAAAAGGGGAAAAGGGAGGGTGTGGGAAAAGAGTAGGCTGCTGGGAGGTGGGCTGGCTGAGGCTGAGTAGACTTGGACCGCAAGGAGAGTCGGGAGGTTTCTTCCCTTTTGCAGCTTTGGTGGCTTAAACTGTGACCCCATCAGGGCTGGCTGTGTCGCTGAGGCGCAGGTAGCCGGTGGGAGGTGGGACATCTGCTGGGGGGGCTCCAGCTATATTAAACATAAAGAAGTGTGTACCCAAAGCACACAGTGAAAGGGACACAGGACTTGGAGACAGAGCACCTGCATTTGGATCCCCATTCAGCTACATTCCAGCTGTCTGGTTTTGGCAAAAAAAAAGAAAAAAAAATCAGCCTTTTTTTATGTATAGAAAAAGACTGATCTAGATGACGTCCTTTGCAGGGGCCAAGCTCGGTTCCTATCTAGCAGAGCGCTACCTTAGCAGGATGAGTGAAGGGTCTCTAAACTGATGCGGCTCCCCTCCCCCTAGCTTCATATAGAAGTCTAACATCTCAGGCTGCTGGAAAGTCTGAACTTCACTGCGTCAGAGCTCTGGCTTGAGGCATTAAATGTTCTCATTAAAGTGCAAATTCATTCTCCACACAGCTGCCCCAGTTGTTTTCCTTGTGTTGTCATTTATTTCCTTTCTTTCTTTAGAAAGTTTGACAATAATGAAGCCTGGACTCCTCACCCAGCATCTCTGGCATCCAGAGGTGGCGTCTATCAACTCTCTGGCGCTGCTGGACGGGCTCCAGAGAGACCTGGGCAGAGGTACTGCCAGGTGTCATGAGAAGGACAGCTCCCCCCTCCCCCTTCATAAGCACTCAGGCTTGGGCCAGTTGCTGGATCTCTAGGACCCTCAATTTCCTTCTTTGTAAGGAGGGAATAATGAAGGTACTCTTTCAGTATTATAAAGTATGCTGCTTCGTGTTATTTATTTTCAGCTGTTGTCATTATGGCAAGCCAAATTCCATTTTCACCAATAAGTCTATTTCTTTCCCCTTATGTGTCTTGCTCATTCCTTTCCTCTCTGTACAGCAAATTCTTTTCTTACCTTTCCTCCTCCTGAAATCTTCAAGGTCCTATTGAAATGTCACCATAGCCACGAAAACTCTCTTGAATGTTTTGGACAATTAATTACTCCTATTCCCTCTTGGTCCCTTCCTTGTGCTTGATATTGCATTTTATTTTGTTCTATCTAACAAAGATTTGTATAGATGCCTGTGCCCTCCCCCATGCACTCCCAGTCCCAGCCAGTAGGCTGTGAACTCTACCAAGGTATGAGCGCGGTGTCTTCCTTCCTGAATAATTCAGTCAGTTCAATTCAGCTCAATAAACATTTGAACGAATGAATCCTGAAGTTACCCAAATGCAGAGTTCTGTCATTATTACAGGTGCTTCTATCAAAGAGCATAGACATTTGAATTTCCATGTGATTGGTGCCATGGCTGCTAAGGTCAGGTTTAGAATGGAGAGAAAGGCCTGTGTGAGGCCAAGATGAGGTGAACCAGCCACCCTCCAAAATAACCCAAAGACTTTTTCCCTTTAAAAAATACTGGGCTGGTGAGATGGCTCAGCAGCGTAAGTGCCTGCCTGGCAAGCGCAAGGGCCCAGGTTCGACTCCCGGAGCCCACATATGAAAAAAAGGGCCGGTGATATTGCTCAGCGACACGGGGGCTTGCTGGTGCGCGAGGTCCTGAGGTCGACCCCTGGTACCCACAAAAAAAAAAAAAATCTTCCCTGGTCTTAATATGAGTTGATGCTAACAAATTACCCGAGAGATGATGGTCAAAAATGGTGTTTATCGGAATTAGCAAAGCCCATGATCAGCTGCTACTTTGCAGCTATAGCTTAGATTCCCAACAGTAATGCTGGGCCTTGAAGAGAGAACCCTTCCTGGTGAATTCATGAGGTGGGGGGCTGGAGGGAGAACACATTCAGCGTGTAGCCTATAGAAGACCCAATAACACAAAAGTGGGTTTTGGTGATTGCCAATTGGACTTATATTTTTTTGGTGGGAATTCTACTTATTTAAACAACAATCACCAAATTCTCAAGTTTAAATTTACTTCACTTAACTAATCACATTTTTGAGTGGAATAAAATAGTGCGATGATGAGGGTGAAAGCTGCAATCTCATTACTGCTAAAGGTTGGGGTTAATCCTATGATTAACGTGGTGTCTTGCTTCTTCATAGGCAGCGGGGAGAAGGCCGGAGCAGAAGCTTTGGGGGAGTCTCTGGGGGAAATTTCCCATTGCCATGGCTCCTGGGACATGACATCATTGATGGGATGCTCTTGAGATTTTAGTACTTTTACTCCTTGTTTTTCTGCGTCCTGTACAGTGTTGGCAGCTTCTTTGTTTTGTTTTGTTTTGCCAGCTTAGTGGTCACTTTCAGCAATCCTTATAGGCTTACACAAAGTCTGCAGAAACTCATCAAAAGGCCTGCTCCCTCCCCCCCCCGTTTTCTGATTTTGAAGTCAGTGATTGTTCATGGAATCTTTTTTTTTTTTTTTCAAAATCCGCTCATTTAGACTCTTACCTGGACTCTTCCTCCTGAGCAGTCATGATTGATTGAGGATGCCTTTCTCGGCTCCAATCTATCCTTGTGTTCAAATGCTACTTGCAAATTTTTCCACCTTCCCAGATTGTGAAAACTGGGGTCAAGAGGGCCAGGCCCAGTGTTCTGCCTGGGGTACCGGGAGGGCCAGGCCCCAGCTCCACCCCTCTGATTACCAAGGAGTGAAGTCAGTGTCTTTTCTTTTCCTCCCTTCAGCAAGGGCCAGTTGCTGTAGAAAAGAGAATATTGAAAAATGTGCCAGGCATTTTCCATTTGCTATACTATCCCATTTACCAGCATCCCTAGCAAATATATTATGTGGTGTTGTCAGAAATTCAATCACAGGTCACTGGGTGTCTGACCCCTGCTCACCTGTGCCTGTCGCGGTCCTCTCTGAGCATTCGTTTCCTTATCAATAAGATGGTGAGGGCCTTAGTTGCAACCACATGAAATTGCCTGTAGTCAGCCACTTTTTAAAATCTAAAAATGGCAAGTTAATGTAGGTCAACATACAATATTCCCAATAAGTTACTTGTAGTGATTTAAAGTGCGTGACACATAATAAACATCAGCAGATAACAATTATAAATTATAATATACTCTTCATTTCCGTACTTTATTTCCTTCATCTAAGAATTTCAGAAAAGGGTTCGCTTAGCTTTCTATCGTGGATGCTTTATAAAAGCTACAGGAACCTAACAAGCAGGCCCCAAAACCAGGATTCCCTGACAATATAGAACAGTTTGGTCTCTGGCAAAGGTTTGGTTGTTTCTTTTTCTTAAAAGAGACCTGTTCTTTTACTTGGTTGGTTACTTTGGGTTAAGAAGACACAGCTGGGACAAGCAACGTCTACTAGAGGGGTGCAGGGGAGAGGGAGAACCTCTGGATTACAGAAGTTTCCAGAACAGTCCTGTGGGCGGGGACTAGAAGCAGCTCTCTCTGGACTGCTGAAGAAAGCTCTGTGTAAAGGTGGACTGACTGGGAAGTTGAGATGAACCACGTATTTCCCTTTTGGCTGGCTTCCATCCTCGTAGATACTCCGGTTCAAAGGTTCCTCACCGTCTGAAACCTCCTTCCGCTCTCCCATGCAATAGCAATCATCTCTCTCCACCCACCGCTCCTTGTTTGCATCTTTATCCCGGGCCGCTGCACCGCCCGGTGGAGAGCCGGTGAGCAGCCGCTTCATTTACACTTTGTATCCTTGGCACCTAATGCCATGCTGGGCACAAAGACGATATTCAGTGCATGTGCGTTAATAATAATCATACTATAGTTGCTGACTGCTTTTTGTTCTGGTTAAATTGGTACAAAATCCCGCAAGGGCCGACTGTTGTGATTTCTGTTTTATAGACAGGAAGCAGAGACACCCGGAGAATATGTAAGTAGCTCAAAGCTCCTCGGCGAGTCAGCGGCGGAGGGTTCAAACCCAGGCAGCCTGGTACCAGCACTTGCCCATTAGCTGCCGCTCTGCTTTTTATAGATAGAGGACTCTTGGCTTTTGGCTAAGATGATTAATGAAGCATAGCTCCGAAGGAAAAAAAATCCATCATTGCAAGAGGAAAACAGGAATTTATCTCCTTGGCTTTTGATTGCTATTGTTCAAAGACCCACATCCTCCAGCTGGTGGATGCCAGTGAGATAGAATCAGGTAATTTAGAGATTTCAGAGTGGAGGTCAGGAAATAAACACTGCAAAGGGACTCTAAAGATATTCATTCGCCCAGAACACTAGAATTGGCTCAGCTACCAAGATGGCTCGGAGCTTTGGGATGGATGGGCGCAGGGTGAGGTCCCATCCGGGGTCCTGGGTCGATGGGCACCATCAGCATCCTGCGTTCTCGGGTCAGGAAAAGGCGCAAGCGCGTAATGACACGTGAGCCTTGTTCTCCGGTCTCATTAGGACAAAGCCAGGGGTTGAATGTAATGAGCGGCTGCGCCCGGGTGAGTGCGTAATGCGCAAGCTGCGGCTTCGGCGGTGTGGAGACGCTGGGGAGCGCAGCATGCACCCCGCCTCGGCCCGGAAGGAGTGGTCGCGCTCATTCATAGCTGCAGCAACTCCTGGGAGCCCAGGGCCGCTGTGGACCGTGACTCACATCTTATTCCCCACAGTCGTGTGTGCTTTGACTCCAAATCCATCCGTCTGACGCTCGGGTGCAGCGCCAGAAGCAGCCTCCCCAAAACAGCCGCCTCCGCGGGCTCGGGAGGGGTCTCGCCGCCAGCAGTTACGCAAACACTTGGGTTTCTCCTCTTCTTCCTTCTAATCGAGGAGGGGTTACAAATGACTCGCTTCTCAACGGCGTCCAGAAATCAATTCTAATCACATCACTATAAAGGAAAAATAATTTTTTAAGGTTAATTACAAGTTTAAAATTCAGATACTGCAAGCTCTGTTTCAGTGAATTCTCAGGGATTGGGAGTTGAATAATAAGGCAGTGAGTGCCTCGAACTTTCCAGAGCATGCCTACAGTTACTATATAGTTGAATTCTTGCTCTGAGGCCCTTCTCCTAGGTAATATTACCATTTTTTGGCAAATGAAGAGGCAGAGTCCCAGAGAGGTTGGGTAGCTTGCCTGAGGTCACACAGCTAAAGAGAAACATTTTGTACCTTCTGCTGTACATCACTGCTGCCTATTGAATTTGTTCTGAGGCAAATTGTGCTGAGAAACTAAAGTATTTTTTTAATATTTAGTTTTTCGTCATTAAATATATAGCACTTTAGGAGACAGGAAGAAGAGGACAGAGATGAGACTGTACCACTTATTGTTCTGGGTACAAAAATAAGCATTAAGCTCCGCCCAAGGTTGAACTACAGTGTAACACAAAATTTCCAGAAAATCAGACATTTGAAATATTATTTTGTTTTCTCTAAGCATTAACTATACTATTATTTGCTCAATATTCTTCTGTATTGACCCTCTTTTTAGAGGGTTTATATCATTGCCTCAGAGTAAGAATTTTTTCACATTACAAATAAGCAATTCACCCCATACATACAATACAATATAAAATATTAATAATTTTATTGTTAGCTCTTGCAACTTGCAGAAAACTCAGAGCCCCAAGCCAAAAAAAAAAAAAAAAAAAAGGGGAATTTTTCAATTATTAGAAAGGTATTAAAGATGTTCTAGTCTCCAGCAGCAAGTTGCTTCTTTTTACAATCAGGAGAATTATACAAGGAATAAATTTCAGATTATGTAACTTAATGTTGCTCAATGCTATAGCTACACCTGCTCTACCCAAAAAATCACTTTCGATAGTGCTGCAGATGTGCCTTCCTCACTCTTAGAACCCTAAAGGTGGCTGATGGACTACTCCGAGTACAGGAGACCCCGCTGGAAAGCAGGACAAGAGCTTCGTTGCCAACCCTCTTACCATCCATCTCTGAGTAAGATTACAACTGCAAGGCAGTCGTGGTACCAGAATATTCCACTGCACACTATGTCGAGCTGAATATCTGTATCAGTGAGGAGATGCTAGGTTATGTGCAGTAACAAACATCACCAAAATCAGTTGCTTAAACAACTTTCTTATACGTGTCCATGAAAGGTCTGGAAGGCAACACTGCTCATTGTAGTCACTCACAGACCAGACTGTGTGAGCAGCCAGCATCTCAGACCTAGCCAATCTCAATGGTAAGGGACAGTGAGCTCTGGGACATGCCAGTCTACTCTTATATCTTTGGCTAGTACTTACTCTTATGATGCCAACTCAATCAAAACAGTCCTGGAAGTGTAATTTTATCCTAGACCCAGGAGGAGGGAGAACCAGAAGTACTTGGTACTAAAAGCTACAACACTTTTAAGATTGAAAGTTCACTGTAGCATCTGTTTCCATGCCTGGAGCTGCCTAGATAAAAGAAAAGAAAACACACTATCACATGCACAAAAATGTTTGCATTTAATTTCATGGAACTGAATGGACCTCAGATTAAACATCTAGGCTCTAATAAGTGAGGTTATTGAATGCAGGGGGTAGGGATTTCTTAAGGAAGTCACCATCAAGGAGTTGAATCTAATAAAACTTCTAAAAAGAATCCAAATTCAGAAGAAATGGTGAAGTACAGGGGCAGAACACTTTCGCAGCAATGATGGGGTTGAAGATGGAACTGAGAAGATTAGGTATGTGTTCTGGCTGGGGGGTTCAGAGAACTGGAAGGGGAACTAGAGAGGTATGGAGGGAGCAATAAAAATATCAACAGAAGAACTTGAACTGTGTGAAGTTAATCCAATTGATACCAGTTTTGCAGGGAAACTCATGATAGAAAATTGATGAAAGATAATTTGCTAGGATGGAGTCTCTCTTGTACTTCGTAGGCAGCTGATAGAAATCGACTGGTTTTTATTGACCATCCCAGTCACTCAGTGAACAGTACTTCCTAGTGCCAGTTCATACTAGAAGTAGAATTACTGGTACTTACTTCCTGCAAGACGTCAATACTTAACTTCCTGGGTTAAAAAGTATACATGGAAAGTAGTGATAGACCCTGGAGAGGTTGGGAAGAGATTTTGAATGGCCAAACATGAGGAAATACAAAGAGGCTGTAAAAATGGATAAATCAAAAGGGAGCAACTGGGAAGAAGTGGCGATAATCAGAGAGGAAAGGGAGTGGAAAGGGAGGAGGTAAGAGAATGAGCTGGAAGATGATTTCATGGTTGAACTTGAGGGTAGGCCATTATAATTGGTCATGTGAGGACTCAGAAGGTGAGGCATTGAGAGGAAATAGGCTTAGTTTGGGTCTTGATGTGTTTATTGTACATCTTTTTTTTTTTTTACATATTGGTTTGTATTGCTTTTGGCAATAATGGTGAGAGAAGCAGAATAAGACCCCTGATCCTATGTCTTAAAATATGTTAAAGTCAATTGGCAAGATAGTAACCTAGGAAATATCACAAATGTAAATACAGCATTGTGTCTGTAATAAATACTGTGTAGGGGAGATAGATGGTTCCACGAGAGACTATTCTGGGGAGGATTCACAGAGTTGGGGAAGTCAGAGAGGATTCTGTTGAGGAAATGATTGTCCTGTGAGAGGCAGGAGGTTGACTGAGTGGGAGCAGGCAATGAGTAGGTGGGGAGTACTTTCTAGGCAGAGGGATTGGGATGAATGATGTCCACTTGTAGTTAGATGCTATTTTCAAATCTTATATTGAGTTAGTCAAAGAGTGTGCTTTGGGGCTGGGGCCCAGCACCATGACTCATGAAGAAAATTTAATGCAACTGTTTTACTTAACTGGCTGGGGAGGCATGATTCCGGTCTCAGAAAAGAGGACTAGAGTTTGCTCTACATAGTTTTGAAGTACAGAACTAGGATCCATGGTGAGGGAGAAGAGAAATTCAAAACTTGAGAATAATGTTATGCAAAGATGGGATACAGTAGGTAGCAGAGAGAAGTAAAGAGTTACTATTCATTAGAGGTACAGTTGGCCCTCCGTGTTCTTCAATAGATTCAGCCAACAGCAGACTGAAAGCATTTGAAAAGATAGATGCATTTGTGCTGAACATGTACAGACTTTTCATTGCGTTATTCCCTAAATATTGTAACAACGATCTGCATAATTATATTATATAATTGGCAACCTAGAGACTATTTAAAGTACATAGGAGGACAGGGATAGGTTATATGCCAGTAATATACCATTTTATGCAGGGGAATTTCATATCTTCCGATTTTTATCTGTGGAGGTTCGGAGCCAATCCTCTTGGATAAAGCATAACTGTATTTAAATCTATACTGGAAGCTTGTTTGTCAGGAATTGAATGGAGTAGATAAAAGCAACAGAGCAGGTTATTATCCATGGCATTTTGTACAACTTTCCCATCATAGCAATCGATGAGCTAATTTGTACTCAGATAAAACCATCTGTATTTATGCAAAAGTCAAAATAAAGTGCAAGGTAAGGAAGATATGCTCTTTATAAATACCAATAGTACTTCTATATCAGGATAAAATAATGAGCTATGGAGAAAGGCTCTAGGAAAGCTGTAGGGAAACATCAAATGTATTTGCATTTAACTTGGCTTTATGAAAATGGAAAATGTCTAGGTGGATTCTGGAAATATATACTAGAACAAAATTCCAGGTAGTGCTGATATTTCAGAACTGGGGCCCAACCTGCTAGAAAATCACTGCTTTAACACATACTTTAAGTCACATGGAGATGACTATACTACGTATAGGTTCCTTGTTGTTTCTTCAGTGTCAAGTAGATTATTTGATTTGTGTGTTAATTCCAGCTCAGGTGGTAATGACTGATTAAGTTGCCCTTATCATATATCTTCTGAAGATCCTATGCCAAAAATTTAAAATAAAAACAACATTGACTATGATGTGCAATACAGATAAAATGACTGGGTTTGGGAGAGAAAATTTTGGGGTTGCAAATCTCCCTTTTTTTTTTCAGTTCTGTACCTCATACTATGCATGCAAATATGCTACCTCCAGAAATGATAAATTCCTTCCGCCAAGAGAGCAAGCACTCTAAAATCCCTACAAAGCCCGAGTGAACTGTGCAGTCATCTGTTGTGTCCGTGGGAGCCCTGAACACAAAATGCTAAACTAAGTAAACTCCGAAGATGCAACATTTTAACCTTGAGGCCTCTCTTTCCCTCTGGGTTTATGATTAAAATGAGGGGTAGAAGAGTGTAGATGGAATACTTTCAAGCAGAAACATCCTTTTCAAAATATTTGCATGTAAATGCTGAAAACATTGATTCACAAAACAATTATGCCAAAAGAATCTGAAAGACAGACATTCAGTGTTGTTTTAAGCAAAGTAATTAACTTCTGCACAAACTTCCCTCCTGTAATCCATTGAGGGAGCAGATGCCCAAACATTCATGGTATTAGGTTAAGAGAATGATACTTGCTTTTCCTCCAAGCACAGATGGTTCCAGAATCTGAAGTCAATGGAGAGGAAAGGCTGAATTTATTTGGTTTCTACAGTTCTCATTGAGGGTGTGTGAGGAAGACCATACTTTAATACTTAGTTTACAACACATTCCCATTTCACAAAGAAAAGAGGTCAGAAGTTAAAGGGAGCCTTAAATGTTATGTAGTGCACTTGGGACCAGCAGCTAGAACCACCAGTAAAGTGGTACCTTGATATATGGGGCATAAGAATTACAAAGACGGGGCAGTGAGATAGCTCAGCGGCATAAGCGCCTGCCTGGCAAGCGTGAGGTCCTGAGTTCAACTCCCAGTACCCACATACGAAAAAAGGGGCCAGTGATATCGCTCAGTGGCACGGGTGCCTGCTGGCGCGCGCGGTCCTGAGGTCGACCCCCAGCTCCCACAAAAAAAAGAAAGAATTACAAAGACTAAACAAATACTGGATTTAAAAAATGATTCATTTTTTTTCTCTATAGATTCAATTTCTAACTCAAATACCAGAAATATGTCTTGCAAGTAAGGGAAAGATTAGAAAAATTTAGAGTGTTCTTACAGTGGAAGAAATTTTTCCTTAACAAAACCGAATTTACTTTACTAGCAGTATATGAAGCTCATAGGAATAAAGGCAATTCATTTGCATAAGGACACTTTGAGAGGATTAAAAACTTCCAAGAGGGAATGTGTGAAGCTTTTGCAGTAAAAACTAGAAAAATTTAATTCAAGTCAATTCAACACAACATATTTTTGGCCAGCCTTTACATCCAAGGCCCTGGGCTAGGAATGAGGGTATAGTGATAAAAACAGAACTGCTACTTCCTAGAACCTACTGGATTCTGCCTGGGAACCTGGGCAGGTAATTATGAAATAAAGTGTATCCTATTTTAGATTTTATTTTCTCCACGCAGAAATTTGGTAGGCCTTGCCTTTTCAAAGGGGATGAAAGAATATTTCAATTTTCTTTTATAGTGAGTTGTTTGAAAAGTCCATCATATTTATGACAGGAATATTTGTTAAAAAAAGGAAGTATACTATAACTAAGAGAAAGGAGCTGACACCCATTGCTGAAGCAAAGCATAAAGGAGATAAAGAATATACAAGGAGTAGAAAGAAGGAAAACTTCAAAAGGGAAGTGAGGCAGAGTGATGAGGGATGAGTAGGGTAAACTAGCTGAGAGGTGGCTGCGGTGTGTGCGCCTATAATCCCAGCACTGGGAAGGCTCAGGTAAGAAAGATGATTGCCTCAAATCTGAGGCCAACCTGGGATCCATGGAGAGTTCAAGGCAACATAGCAAGACCCTCTAAAGAGACAGAAAAGAAGAAGAAAAAAGAGAAAGAAAACTAGCTAAGCCCTTAGGAGGCCACAGGAAGCTGTGGAATCCCCTCTCATTGGCCATATTTAGGCCAATGTTTCAGAACCTCAGTTTAGAGGTGCCAACTGGACTCTTCTCTGAGCCTTGTCTTAGAAGGGACAGCAGGATGAAGAATTCGTGCAAGGAAGAAGATGAGAGAAAGAGGAGTAATAAGATACATTGGCTTCCTGGATCTTAATTGCTTTCATATAAATTGAAAGAAAATGAGAAGTGTAATGGAGTGGAAGAGAAAGAAGTTTCAAATTAAAAAAACTAAAAGATCACTAAAGTAGAAGATGGCTTGTGAAATGACAGCGAAAACAAAATCTGGGCCTAGATGAAATATGAGATTGAACAACAAAGAATAAAATGACCAAGATTTAAGAAAATCTCATCATAAAAACAAATTAGTCTGTTCTAATTACTTAAACCGTTAATGATTAGCTTGATCTTCACAGCACCATGAAGCTACGAGCTAATTTAGTAAAAACCATTATCATACACAGTACATAATCATTTTGAAAATGTTCATGATAAAGAGATTTTTTTTTTTTGGAGTCAATGAGAATTGGCAACTTAGACCTAACAGAAAATTACAATTTTGTGAGGAATGTTCAAAATGATCTTATCTCAGACTTAGCAACAAAAGATGGATAGGTTATTTTTACTTTTCTTTTTTTTTGTCTTTTTGAAACATGGTTTCACTATGTAGTTCAGGCTGGCCTTGAACTCACTTAGTAGCCAGGCTGGCCTCAAACCCCGTTGTAGCCCAGGCCTTTAACTTGCAGTGATCCTCCTGCCTCAGCTTCCCAAGTGCTGGGATTACAGGTGTGTACCAACACACCCGACTATATAAATTATTTTTAATGTCCTATATATGCTCTAAAATATTTCACATCAATAAAAGTTTGACTTTTATATATGTATACACTTCAATTTCTTCTCCAAATAGACTTCTATTAGGGGAAATAATTTCCTTTAGAACCAATAACTCCTGGCAAAAATTAGAGACTTCTATAGGTATATTAGGCATAACACATAGGAAAAATCTATGAAAAACAATATGGTGAATAATATTTTCCAAATTTGATAACTACTGCCTTGTTTGGAAGAAATTACGGTATGCAAGAAAAGGATCCAATGTTAATTCTTTTTTCCATTTATGTTGCCCGAGATAGCAGTGACTTATGCCATCCAAGCAGCGACCAAAGAAAGCCACTGAGACAATCCTTGGAGAATTTTTGCCAAAGTAACTACATTCTAAACTTGGGTCTTTGATTATTGGATCTATACTACATTTTCTAACACCTAGCAGAGTCCCTGGATCATAGTCTTTATTGTCGAAATGCTGGTGGAAGGACCTAGGCTCCAATTCTAGTTCTACCAATTATGATCCCCAAAATGATGGCCAGCTTACTTATTTCTGAGCTTTTGTTTCTTCATCCATAAAACAGAGGTAAAAATAGCTACCTGTTATGTAATGGTTTGGAGGATTAAATTAGGTTCCAAGTACCATGCTTGGGATATAGTAGAACTCAATAAATGATATTGGTCATGAGGCAGGAATTAAATTGCCCACATGCAGCTCTGTTCCACCCACACCTTTGTCCTGATGGAGCTAGTCCATCCCAGTGGAGGCCTTCTGACATCTCACTTCTCAAAAAATTAAGCAATGTTCTGCATGTCTTTTAGATTATTAAGAATATTTCCAATTAAGAGGTTGTCTTTCAGGCCTTAGAAGAAATTTAGCTTTTGGTCCTTGCCAAAAAAGTTAAGTTTTACACGATTGAACCCGCCTGGTAAAGTGACTTCCTTGAGGGCTTTGAAACCTGTGCTGAACCAACCCAATCCTTTAAGAATAACTATGCAGAATTTTCTGAGGCTATGTTGTTCTTGGTTAGTTTAACTGATCACAAAGAACTTATAACTTCTCGACAGAAAATTAGGGCAAACTCAGACCAGTTAGCCAGGCCTTTGTTAAGATAAAAACAAAATCTTATGTGTATAAAGCTGGGACATGAGTGAATGAGCTGGCGTCATTAAGATGGTGCCTAGTGAATCAAAAAGAAACTGGTCAAAAGGAAAGAGAGACTGGAATAGGGAAAAGAAAGAAGGGAAAGGGAAAAAAATTGTATATATATATATATATAAGATGGTTAAGATAGATACACTACCATTTTTACTTAGTTCATTGAAGAGTAAGGTTTGTGCCAATAATGTTTGGACAATTGAATGCTAATGTCTGGTGTCCTGAATAACTAACTTAAAGATAGTAATACGTAATGTATTAACCATTGTTACCCTCCTATTATGTTTGTTTGAAAATTTGTTCTTCTTTTGATTTGTTTTGTTTTTTCTTCTCTTTAAAAAAAAAAAAAAAAAAAAAGATGGTGCCTAGTAAATAGGATGTGTTTGCTTGCGTCTCTTCAACTAAGCACTTGACCGTTATGAGGCATAAAAATATTGGATGAGCTGGCTATAGAACTCCAACCTGTATCTGTATAAGTTCCTTGTCAATCCATAGCCATAATCTTTTCATCATTTAGAAAAATCAAATATCTTCACTAGGAGAGAAAATGGGGGAATCAAGGGCCACTTTTCCCAAGATTTTTATTTTCATTAAGATTTTAAGGTATTTCTTCCTTCCTTGAGAAATTCAAGTACTATAATTTTTATAGTATTGTAACATAGAGACCAGTTTTTTAAAAAACAGATAATAAGAAGCCTGAGATTAAGCTTCTTTATCTGGAGTCTCCCCCCAACAAATTTCAAGGTAAACCAATTGGCTAAACAATGCTCCCCAAAACTACTGGCTACCCTCCTTCTGAGGGCTTTCCAATCACATCAAAATAATCTATTTAGTTTTCATCTCCACTAATCTAAATTATTCTCAAAGGCAAAAAATAAATCATTCATTTTTCTGTCACCAGACATTGCCAATGTATCTGGCATCTAGGAGATATTATAACTCATTGGTGGATACAATCAGTAGATAATTATTTACTTAGAGACATAAAGGCTCTCTTACAGAGCAAGATTCATTTGTATTCTTAAAATATTCTTCAGGATATACAGGTTTTTAAAGAACTCATATCTTTAATAAAGCTGAAAATTTAGACTTACATAAATTATTAAAATATATAATCAGGTTACATGGCAAATCACAACAAGGGTTATGAATTATAAATCTAAGAGTTGGGAGCTAACTACTATATTATTCCCTGGATTGGTCACATTCGGGAAGGTATTCAACTCATCTGATGCAAAAGAACAAGAAAAATATTTATTGTACTACATCCTCTTGATTGTAAGAGAAATCCAATCACATGTATGTCACATTTTTCTCGAACACTGAGAAGACTTAGTTTTTTTCTAGTAGACAGAAATATTCTCATCAGCACTCAATGTTTGAGGCTCTTTTTCCAAGATCAGATATTGTAAAAGATAACAGATTCATACAGAATTACCAAATACTAAACTTAAAATTTTATGAATTCTTACTTCAAAATCCATATTGAAGATTTTAAAGTTGATTCTTATATAAAAAAAGCAGCTCTCCTTTTTATTCAAATAACATGATTTTTAGAAGACAGCTGTTGTCATGACCTGAAATATGGCCTTTCATATTTATAATGTGTCCTCCATTCATCTTAGGTATACCAGGAAATGATAGTACAATTTCATTGTGCGTAACAAAGAAGAAACAATCCCTATCCATAAAACTTTCTTATAACAAGGACAATGACAATAACAACATAACAGAGACAAGACACCCTCTAACAAGATATTAGCACATAGATGAAATTATCTTGCAGTTAGTCATGACGGATTTCTTTCTAAGGGAAATCGTGCAAGAGATTTTATTTCAAGCCTCAAAGATTTTGATGAAAGAAAAAGGAGAAAAAAAGAAAACTGCAATGTTTGCTACAGAAAGACAGGTGGCGTAAGTACGCAACACTTTAAAAAATGTACAAAGTGATTATTTTCTTTGGAATTCTTTGAAAAAGCTCTCTTGTGCTGGGGTTTGTGGCCAAGCCCGGTGACGTCAGTGTGGCAGTGCGGAGTCAGGCGCCGCGCTCCCTATAAGCCCAGGAGCTGTCCGGGTGCTGAAACGGCCCGAGACGCTCGCCCAGCCGACCCGGAGGGAGGAACATGCTGTGGATCTTCTCTGCCATACAAAAAAAAGGTAGGCTGCTTTTCTCTTCTATTTACTGGAAAGTTCTAAATTGCGTACTCTTCCTTCAATTCTTAGCTGAGACGAAAAAGATTATTTTGGCAAGCTTATATCAATAGAATAACGTAGTAGCAACCTGCTGCTCTTCAGCCAATGTAAGGATGTTATATCTGGTGTCTATATGATCGAATCTGTGATTTGTACTACTTGCTATTCGATATTTATTAAACAGAAAGCTATTTAGATAATCATATGTAAGAAGAGTGAAAAAGTTAAGGATTTGAGTGTTAATACATCTATTAATGTAAAGTTAACCAAGCCTGATATTTTGTTTCCTCCCTTAATGCACTGCTTCTTTCCCTAAGAGTCAGATACAAAATCAGGGATATAATTTATATGCTTAATATTCTTAACAGTAGGTTTCCAATGATTCAAAGGCTGCTGAATACATTAGTCATAGAGGCATCCAGTTTTGGAACTATTTTTTCCTTCACTTAAAAGAGCTCTAAATTAACTAACTATATAAAATTATTATCTGAACTGATATGTTTTGAAAGGGCTTCTGCTACTATCTCCTAATTTCAGTTCTAGGAAAATAGCTTAGAAGGATCTTGCACACAGGCGTCTTTCTTCTTCTAGGGTGAAATACTAGCTGGGGGTATATGTTGAATATGACCCTGAATTACAGAGAAATGATAATTCTGAATACATAATGAAAACATTTATAAATGTATAAATTACTGTTGTAATTACTATGATTTGATTGAAAGAGATTGTATAATTACTTTTTAAAAGATTTTGATTGGGACAGTTGTTTTGTTTTTGCTTTTTTTTTTTGTATCCTAATTAGTTGAACTGCTCTAATTGGGTATATCTACATGTGTCAATTTTCTGGTGTCAATGTGCCTGTCCAATTTTAGTAGAAAAGATATTTTAATTTAAGAGGTTTTAATAATAGCTATTAGGGGAGAAATGATGTTCCTATGATTTGGATTTCAGAAAATTAAATTTTAAATCGAAACCTGTGTAAGATATTAGAGCTGTTGAAACCATCTTCACTACTTAAAAGAGCTGCTACCAGGGAAAGAAATTCTTTGAGTCTTTAAGGTAATAACTATATCATTCAAACTGAACCTGAATAAATGACCACTTGTTAGGCTGTGGTTCTGACAACTGCAATCAATATTCTACTCTAACTCTACAGCAAAACCTAATTCAAAGGTAATGATTTTAAAGACACTCATATAACCCATGTGTTAAGAATACTCCAATATAACAGTTTCAAAGAAAATAAGTTCAATAAGGATTTTAAGTTAGTATTTTAAATACTAATGTTGAAAATTGATTACTAAAGCTAAATTAATTCTACAATAATACAAAGAATGTACAATGTACTTTCATTTAAACCTAAGAATTTTATGGATAAAATTACTTGTAGTAAACCTTTATATATGGTAAATGTTTTGGAAATATTCTGTGACATGGCTTTAAATATTTTACTTTTCAGTAAGCTAAGTAATCTAGTTAATAGGAATTTTTCTAGTAGACATATGTATCTATGCTAAAGAAGTTTCTATAACTACAACTATTTTTGAGCTCTAAAATTGAAAACATTAATCATCAATATGGTCTAGTGAACAATGATATTTCTACACATGATATCTAATCTAACAAAATATTGTACCTAAATAATTAAGTTTATCTATCACAAAACCATGATCTGTAAAGATATGAACAAACTTGTGAACTTATTTTGCATGAATTTTATTTACAACAAAGTTGCTTGTCTTAAAATAGCCCTTTCAGTATTAATAATGTCAAATATAAGACATGTAAAAACTAATCTTGCTAATTCCTATGTGGTTTCAAAGCCTTAGAGAAAAAAATGAATGAAGATTTTTAAATAAGAAGAATTCAATACTTCGTCTGTGTTTATCTAAATTGGGAATTACATAGTGTTTATTTTAAGCTTTTCTAACAGTATGAGTCACTTAAGATTTCACAGGTCCATGTAAATATAGACACAGACATAAGACAAACTGAATCTGAACACTCACAAGTTTAGGAATAGAATAGTTAAGTAAACTTACGTTCTTTCTCTAGCATCTGTTATTATTTACTGTACATTCATAAGGGCTGATGAGAAATACAATCATAATTGCATTTTGCAAGAAAATCATAATAAAATTATTAGAAGAAACAGGAAACAAAGACATTTTAGAATAGTTTGTTATTTTAGCATGCTTATATAGAAGAAACTTTATTGGTTTAGCTTTCTAGCTGAAACCTGAGAAGACCATGTTCTGGGGTTATTAATTGATAATTTAGCTTGATGTAAGAGTGAGAACAAATTATTTCTGAAAGATATATGTGAGTAGGACTCATCCACAAGGTCTTCAGTATGATTGATTCTAGTATGTTATATTACATCTTCATACATGGCAATGCCACTATGGCTGTGTTTCTACAACAAAACTAGATGGATAATTCTGGAAGAAACCACATATATTTTGACACAATCCTAAGAACATAATTGTGTGTGTACCTGCATGTTTCATGACAAATTATTTTGCCAGAGACTTTAATGGAACATTGTATGAGAGAATTATAAATCATCTTGGAAAGCCTTTTTTTTTTTAATTAAGAAGCAACAAGTACTAAAAATCAAAGCACAATTTTTATAAATGAAAAAATAAATTTGGGAAACCTCATGGCAATATTTTTGTTATTGTTTTAACCAAGAAAATGCTATGCAATTTGATGCAAATAAGTAACATTTTTGCTAAAGATTCTAGCAGTTAGCTTCTGAGCAAATATCATGTAGTAAATATTCATAAATTTTAAAGAATTATCCTAAGTGTAATGTGAAATTATCTCTGCTCCTTTTTTCCCCTCAGTGGTCTATTTATTTTGCTATAGTGTCTCTTATTGTTTCATTTGTGTTAACTCATGTTTTCTGTGCTTTAAGGAAATCTTTAAGACATGGCAGAATCTAAGACCCACCAACTTGGAGCAGCCCTGTCTCTTATTCATTTAATTTTCCTCATCTCTGGAGCTGAAGCAGCCTCATTTCAGCGTAACCAGCTGCTTCAGAAAGAACCAGACCTCAGATTGGAAAATGTCCAAAGGTTCCCCAGTCCTGAAATGATCAAAGCTTTGGAGTACATAGAAAAACTCCGGCAACAAGCTCACAAAGAAGAAAGCAGCCCAGACTATAATCCCTACCAAGGTATCTCGGTTCCCCTTCCACACAAAGAAAATGGAGAGGAAAGTCACTTGCCAGAGAGTTCAAGAGATTCACTGAGTGAAGATGAGTGGATGAAGATAATACTTGAAGCTTTGAGACAGGCTGAAAATGAGCCTCAGTCTGCACCTAAAGAAAGCAAGTCCTATGCCTTGAATTCAGAAAAGAGCTTTCCAGGGGACATGACTGATGATTACCAGACACAACAGTGGCCAGGGAGAAAGCTCAAGCACATGCAGTTCCCTCCCCTGTATGAGGAGAATTTCAGGGACAGCCCCTTCAAGCGCACAAATGAAATCGTAGAGGAGCAATATACACCTCAAAGTCTTGCTACCCTGGAGTCTGTCTTCCAAGAGCTGGGAAAACTGACCAGACCGAGCAGCCAGAAACGCGGGAAGGTTGATGAGGATCAAAAGCTCTACGCGGATGATGAAGATGGCGTCTACAAGGCCAACGACATTGCTTATGAAGATGTGGTTGGGGGGGAAGACTGGAGCCCAGGAGAGGAGAAAACAGAGGGCCAAGTCCAGGGAGAGGTGAGGGACAGCGAAGAGAATACAGAAAAAAACGAACAGATCAATGAAGAAATGAAGCGTTCAGGTCAGCTGGGCCTGCAGGAAGAAGAGCTCCAGAGAGAGAGGAAAGACCAACTCTCAGATGATGTCTCCAAAGTCGTCGCCTATTTGAAAAGGTTAGTGAGTGCTGCAGGAGGTGGGAGGTCTCAGAATGGGCAAAATGGGGAACGGGCAGCCAGGCTTTTTGAGAAACCACTTGATTCTCAGTCTATTTATCAGCTTATTGAAATCTCTAGGAATTTACAGATACCCCCTGAAGACTTAATTGATATGCTCAAGACCGGGGAGAAGCCAGGTGGACCAGTGGAGCCAGTGCAGGAAGTTGACTTTCCTGTTGACCTAGATGATGTCTCAGAGGCTGACTTACAGCATTCGGACCTGTCCCCAAATAAGATGCTTTCCAAGAGCGGGTACCCCAAAGCCCCTGGTCGTGCTGTGACAGAAGCCCTACCAGATGGGCTCAGTGTTGAGGATATTTTAAATCTTTTAGAGATGGAGAGTACAGCAAATCAGAAACCTCCATATTTTCCTAGTCATTATAATCGAGAGAAGGTTCCCCTGAGGCTCCCCTACAGTCCTGGAAGATCTGGAGCAAACCAGCTTCCCAAAGCTGCCTGGATGCCAGAGGCTGAAAACAGACAAGTGGCTTACGAAAACCTGAATGACAAGGATCAAGAATTAGGAGAGTACTTGGCCAGGATGCTAGTGAAATACCCGGAGATCATTAATTCAAACCAAGTGAAGCGTGTGCCCAATCCAGGCTCATCTGAAGATGACCTCCCAGAAGAGGAACAGCTTGAGCAGGCCATCAAAGAGCATCTGAGTCAGGGCAGCTCCCAGGAGACTGGCCAGCCGGTGCCAGGGAGCAAAAGGCTCCCTGCAGGGCCCCTGAAGAATGATGATGCTCTGAACAGACAGTACTTGGATGAAGATCTGCTCATGAAAGTGCTGGAGTACCTTAACCAAGAAAAGGCAGAAAAAGGAAGGGAGCACATTGCCAAGAGAGCCATGGAAAATATGTAAGCAGCTCTTATAAACTGCCCTACTTTCACTCCTCCCTCCCCATGCAAACCCCAAACTTTCTCTTCAGTGTGTTGATTTCTATCCTGTGAACACTGTAGTATCTTTAACTGATGTACAGGCCGATGATTCCAGGTCACTGGTGAGTCCGCTTCACTTACTCTGAGCTGTTCTCTTGTGTATGGATATGTGTAAATGTCGTGACTCTTGGATTAAAAAAATATTCTGTCCTTTATTCAAGAAAGATATCTATGATAGTGTTTAACAGTGTATCCAATGGTTGTGGCATTGTTGATGCTAACCTATGATAAATAATGTCCTATAATTCTCTTGAAAGTTTTTAATATTCATTGAATCATTTTGTTACTGTCTGTAGTGTTTTGTGGAGTACTGGAGCAAAAAACAATAAAGCATTATAAAGATATAGTTTTATTTATAAGGCCTTTTCTATTGTGTGTTTTATTGTTGATTAATTAATAAATGTTATTTCTGGATACCTTTGGACTCTTCATTCTGGAAAGCCAGAGACAACGACCAAGGTGCCAAAAGAAAGAACTGTTACCTTCACAGGTAAACCAGGTTAGAACTAATGAATTTAAGATAAACTCATGTCATCCATCTGGAGAATACAGCATCCTCTAGCAGCCCACTATGTATGCTCCGCATGTTTTTTCTCATACATAAGATTTATGGAATAAGCCTTTTGGCATCATATGTATATCTTTTGGATTTGATTTATATAAATAAAAGAAATTTAAATCTTGCATACCCACAACCAGTGTTAAAACAACAACAAAAGATAAAAACACAAATAAGATACAAAACAAAAGAAAACAAGCACAAAAGAAAAAAAGATTTATCTCTCATTTTCCTATCATCTATCTTGAGTTGGAGGGAGGTGAGAGGGGAAGGGAATGAAAGAAAAAATTAAGATGTGTTATGTAGTATTAACTCCCTTTGATGAATGTAATCAGTATGTACTGCAAACATGTACTAATAAAAAAAAAAAAACAGAAAAAAAAAGGCTTTGCACATGGAAATCAGAAATGACTGTAGACTTGAAAGCAATCTGCCTATTTCCAGATCACCTTGGTCCCCAGCAGAAAGGAATTCTGCTAAAGGACCCCCAAACTGATTGTTAGGTAAGTAAATGGGCACAATTGCAGTGGGAACAGAACAACTACCCCAGCCCTGGTGGGCTAGGCGGGGCGTGGTTATTACAATGCACATCACTGTGGTGCAGTTGTTAACACCCTAACATATCCACAGGGAATCAGGAAAAACAGCCAAAACAACAGCCACAAGAAAATATGTAGAGCAAAGCAATAAATGTCATAAACAAAGAAATAAATAATAGTTATATGTTAGGTACTTGAGATAGGCCAGGTGCTATATCAAACTCTTTGTATAATTTATCTTGTTTAGTCCCTACTATATTATTGTCAGGCATTTCTCTCCATCTCCCCCTTCTCTGCCTTTTACATCTGGGAAAGTTAAATAACTTTCCCCAAACCATCCAGAATTACGAGCTGCCCAAATATGTATTATTAACCATTTGACTACATGTCCTGTTTGGGATGTGCCCTTTTAGTTGAGGGATGTGACATTGGAGATGGGATGATGGGGCAATATGGATCACTTCCAAAGGAGGACGTGTGTGTGTGTGTGTGTGTGTGTGTGTGTGTGTGTGTCTGTGTGTGTATGTGTCTCGGGATCCACAAAGTGTCAAAAGGTAGTAAAAGGCCCTGCATCCTTGGGGAAAGCAATGAATATAGGCTTTTCTACTTTTTTCCAGACTCTTTTCTGTTCAATTATCATATGATTTCATGGAACTCTGTAATCTGAATGTGCAAGGGAAGTAAGAGATGAGCAACTCTACAGTGTTTCTAATATGTGCGTCTTTAATCTCAAGTACTTTCAAGACAGGTAGTTCCTACCTTACAAACCAGTGTTATGCTGTGGATGTTATGGATCTCTTCTTTGCCGGAAGTATTTTGAAAATTTCCAATTCACTCTCTAGAGAGCCCTCTGAGATCCAGGTTATTCGTGTCTTGGGAAACTCAGAGGCATATGATCAGCTGCCACTGTTTCACAGGTGCTTAGTGGTGGAGAGGGACACTAACCTGTAACTAATCATGATGCTCGTATATGTGTCCGGTGCTTTATCATGCATGGAGTTAAATGTAAGAGGACACCACCAAGGAACAAATTGGACTTCTTTAAGTGGGGAGATTTAGAACATTTATGAGGCATAAAATCTAGGGAACATATTTATACACCATGCTTTGCATGTGTCCACCTCCACTGCCTGCCCATCATATACACTCTTCAGTCTGCTTTGTCCAGCAGCAGGTCATTCCTTAGATTCAAAGTCAACTGTGTGACCATTCCCATGCTACCCTAAACAGAACCTATCACAAGAATAAGAAGGTGGGATGCTCATCTTTACTCAGCAGATTCTTGCCTTCACTGCCACGTTTAGACTTCTACTGAGAGGGCAGGGAATGAGAGCAAGTTAACCAACAGACACAGCCAATGGGCACCAGGCTGGGATTTGTATATGTACTGACAGGATGCAGACCCTGCATTCCCTCTGCACCCTGCTGCTTCTTTCTTAAAGACTTGGGCTTGCAGTTCCATTTCCATGGTTCTCTAATGGAGACATTTCGGGTAGCAGGACTGGCAGTTTGGGAGATATTTTCATTTGAGATGTATATAGTTTGCCTGGCCTCTCCAGACATCATTCAGAAAGTGTCTTTGCCTTTTTGCAGTACTACCATATCCCCGACTATTGACTCATCAGACTTACTTATTTCTGATCCAAACCTCTTTTTTTTTTTTTTAATAAGTTAGTGTGTTGCTCCCTCGTTTAAGAAAAGTTGGAATTAAGGCTTCATCGGAAATTGGGGTCACAGGCCCTAAAAGCAGATGGCTTCTGCAGGTTACCACAGGGAAGAGAAAGAAACTGACTGTACTGAAACTGCCCTCACCCCTTTGCAGTGGTCCCCCCTTCTGTCAGTGAGAATCAGATAGGAGCCTAGTACTCCGCACGCTCTAAGCAAGACCCCACTGACCAGACCTTCCCTCCCTCAGTACTCATGGGCACTCCATTTATTTGTCCGGTAGATGAATAGGACTAATCTGATCATGGCCTTTTCTTTTGGTGCAGGAATTGAACTCAGGACCTTGTGCTTGCCAGGCAGGCGCTATGCCGCTGAGCTATATCCCTGGCCCTGATCATGCCCTTTGTAACAAGACTCCCAATTCATCCCTTATCTCCCACATTCAAACATTTATAAACTCCCAACTCCTATTCTTTCCTATACTCCACAGCACTTTTTATGCCCTTTGGTACTCAAAGTCAATCATAAGCAAAATACCCAGCACCAAGCACTTCTGTGAATGTTGTCTCCAACTTCTTCCTCCAAGGGAAACCTACCTCTCCTCTAAGGTATATACTTCCATTGACGCCCCCTTCCTTGTTTTTTTTTTTTTTTTTTTTTTTTTCTTTTCTTCTTTTTGCTACTTACGGTCCATTTTTTCTTCTCCCTTCTATAAGACTGCCTAACTCTGAGTCTTATGCCATCACCCACGATCCCTCACTTGTGGTCATCTTCTGCCCGGGTCACTTCCCCTCATTCATGAAAGATTGAGGCTCCTGTTCAGTGTCACACTTTCCCACCCCACTTCTGCCTTAATACTTACAGACTGCAACATCCATGAACATGATCTTTTCAACAACACAACTCCATCTTCTATCAGTGCCTCTCTTACACTTGAAGTTTTTCTTTATTGATGACTGCAACCTATCCTAAAACGCAATTCCAAATATTTTATTCTAACATTCAGGCAATGTATTTCCAGGGTTCTTCCTCTAGAACTTCAATTTAAATCAACTTTTCACTCACCAGAAACTGTAATCCATCTACCATCTTTCTATTTCCCCACATCCCCTTTATTCTTTCTACTCACCTTGTCAAGAATAACTTCCGTGATTAGTCATTGTAATCACTTTCTTGGAAACATTCTTAATTCTTCTGTCATGTTTCATTGTGTATGTGTGTTTTGCTAAATTACAACTCAAGTGAAGTCCAATTCTCCACCCACTCATTCCTTTTCTCTTACCGTTAAAAATAGCAGGAGCAAGACACATAAGCATACTGACATATTTCACTTTAAATTCATGCTCAGGGCCCTGAAGTGGCCCATAATGCTGTCCTATAATCCCCATCTATCACTATTCCTTTCAGTCTCCCATTCTGGAGACAACAATATATTTTCTCTCTGTTTGAAAATATTCAGCACTGCATCTACAATCCATGCTTTTAGGTAATTTTCTGGCTTGCTGTTTCACTGAAGAAAAAAAAAAAAGGAAGCAATCCAAGGAGGCAGTATGCATGTCCCCATCTTCATTGTCACCTGCCTACCTGCATCAGTGGGGTACATTCTGCTTACCGCTTTTTGTTTTTGCTTTTTTGGACAGCTGGTCTGTGCTCCTGCCTTTATTTAACCCTTCCACTGGTGCACTGGGTCCTGCCCTGTTCCTCACTTGAGCACCTTGTTTCAGAAATTCTCCCTTTCTTCTTTGTATCCGCTTCCCCTCTCTACTGAATCAATCTGGACAGCTTAGTGTCCAGATCATGGAAGATGCCTGGTTCTTTCCTACCTCTTTCTAAGTTTTCTTTGCTGATTTTCTGCAGGTTACCACAGGGAGGAGAAAGAAACTGACTGTACTGAGACTGCCCTCACACCTTTGCAGGATTCCTCCCTTCTGTCAGCGAGAATCAGATAGAAGCCTAGTACTCTGCTCTTAGCAAGACCCCACTGATCCTGTCTCCCCAACCCGTGAACATTGGAGAACAGAGTGCAGACATTGCCCCGCTTCTTTCTATCTATAGTCACTTTTTAGGTGATCCCAATCTCAGCCCCATGATTTTTACCAAAAACTATTGACCAACAACTTTCAAATCTTTATGTCTACTTCAGGTTTCTGTAAACTCCAGACTCAAACATTCAACTGTCTGGACGACTTCCGCATTTGAATGTTCAGTAGGCATCTTGAATGTAACATGGTAACATAGAAAAATTCTTGATTTGTCTCCTGGACAAAATTCCAGGTCCTCCCACAGATTTTTTTTTAAATCTCAGGCAAAACCCAATGTTTTGTCATTTATTAGTTTAATCATTGACTCTGCTGTTTGTTTTATAATCCATTCATGAACTGATAACAAGATATATCTGCATTTTCTCACCATTTCCTCTGTTACCACTATGCTGTAAATGGTGATTATTTCCCCCTTGTTTTTCTGCTGGTATTTCCTGTTTCTCTCTTTCTTTTCATCATATTTTGAACAGAGCTGGCAATGTGAATCACTGATATCCTAGATCAGATGATGTAAAGACTGGCAGCCAGGTTTCTTGTACTGATCTATGATGGCCTAGGATCTAACTCTGAACTCATTTTGAGTCCTCGCCCCGTTATACCATCCTTCTCAGCTGCACTCATTTGCTCACTGTGTTTGAAAATGCTGTACATATTCTCACCTCAAGACTTCTGTATTTTCTGTTCTTTCAGAAATGCTATTTCCCCAAATAGCTGCATGATTTTCTCCCTCACTGTTTCAAGTCATTGTTCAAATACTGACTCCTTGGTGCTGTTCTTCTGAAAGCTTCAACTCCTAAGCACTGTTCTATCCCGTTTTCATGCTTGATTTTTTTTCCCCCTTAGCTTTGCTACATCTAACATTCTCCGTGTAGTTTTACCTGACTTGTTTACTCCTCCACCACTAGAATGCAGTCAGCACTCCTGAGGGCAGATTGTTTTAATCAACATTCTACCTCAAGCTGACTAGATCATTAACCGGAACATAGAAAGTGCGCAGGAAGTAAAGACTATCGAATAAATGAAAGGGTCAAGAATGAGGAAATGAGCAATGGGAAAAGGAGACAGGGTAGGAAAACTAAAATGGAAACTGAAATCACAAACAGTGAAAATAAATCCTTGTTAACAGCATAAAACAAAGAAACCTGGTAAATTTGCAATTTTATTATATTAATTATTTCATTATATCAATTTTATTATATCTATTACATCAAGTAATGATTTTATTATATCAATAGCAATTTTATAAGATTTATTTTAAATCTTTACAGAATGCAGTTAATGGGGGAAATAAAACTCCTGATGTAGATTTTAGTGTCTTCCCTTGCTAAGTCTCTTACCTGTGCTAAGGAGGTGTGGCAGCAGCATCGGAGGTCAGGTGGCTCTGTGACTGAGCAGAAATGGGACAGGCAGGAGCTTTCAGCTTGTGAAAACCAGGCCCAACTACATCTTCAATTTAACTTAGGCCATGACTAGGCAATCCTCTCACGTGCTAGAATCACAAAATTATAGTTATTTTGAAATTTTAAAAACCAATATAGGTGAGAATGATAGTTATTTTGCCCCATAGAAGGAAAAAATTACTGTTATAATAATGTTATGGGGATTAGTCACATGCAGATAAAAGTTATGCCAGCCCCAATGTATAGCTACTCTGGCTAATGCTACTTAATCTGTCACTATTATTTCTGCCAGTTGGAAGACTAGGAAGCCCCATGGACTTTGATGAGGTTGCATCTAACTGGTGAAAAGAACCGGGGACTGAGAAGCCAAGGAGTTTTCCGGGCTAGTTTATGCCTCTTGATCTGGAACAAAGATGCCAATTTGTTTCCAAATGTTCAGACTGTATCTATCTTCTGGATATTTTATTACAGCAAATCATGGACATTTTTTCTCTGAAGGAGGAAAGGCAGGTTTGCGTTTATGGCTTATTTCCATATCATTTGCATTTGCCTACATCCATTCTGTTTTCTGCTCCCAGGACATGTTCACATAAAACTGTACGGTAACATACCTCAAGGTTTGTTATTTTATTAGGCTCTCTTTTCCTTGGTGATGTTTCACTGGGTCATTATCACTGATGCGACTTCTAGACCTCCTAGAGGAACAGTGGGTGGGAAGTGGGAGGGTGAGGCCAGGAGTCCCCTGTGTGTCTATGCCAAGACAGTGATGCTACAGCCGCATCCATGTTTCCCGTTGTGCCAGTCCATTCTTCCACTGTGAGATTTTTGGTCTCTCAGCCTTCTTACTCTTCCCTCTCTTACTTACTGCTAATATTGTAGTCATCCTTAGAGACTTAGCACACACACTGCTATCTCTAGTAAAGCTGCTCTTATTGTTCATTTTCTTCAGCTTTCAATGTGATTTTCTCTTACCTTTTGTTAGCATACATTTATTTATTTACTTATTTACCTTGCCACGTAGTTATGACTAGTTCTGTTCACCTGCTTATCTCATGTATTAAATTATAAGCTCTTTGAGGTCAAGGACCAGCTCTGAATATCCTTTCTGCATCCTCTACAATGTTCGGCACTCTGCCTCTCTCTTGTAAGTTGCTCAAAACACATGTGTTGAATAAATGAGTACCAGTTACCTCTCTGCTGTTTCATGCTTTATAGAGGCTACAGAAGTGCCTTTGGAACGTAAGCTCAATTTAATGGGAAAGAATGAAGACTTACTCTGTATTTATCATGATCGCCTTAGGGGCTCTTGACCTTGATGTTTCTCAGAATGGTGCCATGTCTTAAAGAGTAGCTAGTTTGATATTGGCTGAATTCGAGTTCAAACACTATCAGTTTCCCATGCTGACATCCCATTTTCACTGGTAAACTTCTCATCCAGAGATCTAGAAAAACTCAAGAGATTTGTGTTTGGCACAGTGGTCTTCACTCCATGGTAGTTTAGACTACCATGTATCAGTGAAGCATTTCTCATGTTGAGTGGCATGTATATTCCTGTATCATAGATCAGTTAATGTTCAGATTTCAATTCCAGAAAGTTCTCTGACTTGATGCACTGGAACTTCTACACGGAGAAGAAATTTTGAGCCAAAAAAAGAACAAGAGTAAAACCCTTGTTTTTCTTAAACTTACTCAGACAAGCATTTAATTTAGGTGAATCTGAAGGTGGGAATTATACCTGCCTTGCAGGGCTGTCATGAGGATTTAGTGACAATGTGTGTGTACTGCTCTATAATGCCTAGAACAAGGTTAACTGCTAAATTTGCCCAGCCAGTTAACCAACAACAGTTAGTAACCATTTGTAATGTATAAATCCTAGTATTTGACATTATGTAGGATGAGGAATATAAGGGATGCATGTAATGTATTTCCACACAAATAGGCCACATTGTGAAAGCACTTTTATTCCATTTGCAAACAGGATTATTTTCTCATACTGGAGCTATTTTGAGAAAGTGGTTTGTGATAAAGCAACAAGTTCTGATTCCATCTGTCATGGGGTCTAATTTAGTTGGGGCCATTTCACAGGAATTGGAATGTTTAAAAGTCTGTGGGTGGTACAAACCAACATTTCAGGTTTATTTTAAGCTTAAAATCTTAATTCATGCTAAAATTAGTGCATATGGGCAGAGAAAAAACTGATGAGGCTAAGTTTCAATTTAATATGGTTATCATTTCTGCATATTATCTAAATCTCTCATTTATTTTAAAAATATATTTGCAGTGAGATAATGAAAACTTTAAAACAATTTACTTGTTCTCTACTTCTCAAATATGACACAATGATAGGCTAACCCCCATAAACCTAAGACAGATATTTAGTAACCATGGTATTTTAAAAATGCAATTTAGATTTTAGAAGAAACAATAAAATCACCCTTTCTAGGTCTTCCCATTCATAGACCGTACATAGTGCACTGACTAAAAAGTAAATAAAGCAGATGCCCCTCCCCTGATGTTTCATTCTGAAACAACAGGTTGCTATGGTAGCAGGAGAGTCCGGGTTACAGCATCTAACCATTCTGCAATGTGAAATCAGTACAGTACAGGGCTGCTTCAAAATTCATGAGGCTGGTGGAAGAAATTTTGTGCTTTAACCTACAGACTTCCTGCACCTGTAGGGAAATAAAAATAAGCAGGTGACAGCAGCAGCCCAAGCATCTTTAGTGGTTCATCAGCTTTTCCAGGCTGCTGGATGGCATAAGCCATGATCTGGGCTTTTCATTTACTGAGTTTAAGATTAGATACTGATAAAAATGCATAGCATAAAGGCAAACTGCCAGCCACAAAAAATGAATGAGAAGAGTTTCTAATTATATGTTCTGTATTTCTATTCACTTTCAGTCAGAGCTAAGCTAAAGATTTAATTTTTTTAAAATGCATGTGGTCAGACACACTGAAAATCTATTAGAACTAGAACTCTTGGAGCATAAAATTCAGTATAAAAATTTCACTGTAGAGTCTGCTCTTTATGTGAAAAATGCCATTGTAATATAATATATATATATGTATTTATATATCACATAAATGTAATATCGATATGTAAAATATTGAGAATATACATTATTCACAAATGCATAAAATATGTGCAACAAAAAGGAATTTTTACAAAACACAGAATGTATAACCTTCCATATATAATATGTAAATTTATATAAATATACACGATCATTTAGTCTACATATTTAACTCTGAAGTTTAAAATTTGTTGATATCATCTAATACGCTCTCATCCTTTTCTCTTCATGTTGTTATTATCTTATTTAGGTAAAATCCCAGCCTTTCCTGTAGTCACACCTGCAGCCTTAACAAGAAAGAAAGTAGCTATAAAAGATGAGTAAGCGGTAGAGCAGCCTGATTTTGTAACTGCACTGAAATTGAAAGGCCCCTGGGGCTGGTGTGTGTTGGGGCTGGAGATACTATGAGTCTAGGTCGGTTTGAAATTTAGTATACCTCCGTGGAGGAAACTCAGGTGAGGAAGGATGCTCCACCGTGAAGATTTATGCCTCAGCGACCTGGCATATTCTGTTTCTTCCACCTACACGGTCCTCCACTCTTACCTCTCTGCCAAGCTTTTGTTCGTTAACACGCAACTTGATAAAGACTTCTCAGAAGCTGCTTTCTCTTGCTTGCTTTGTATATCCTCCCTTCACCATCCTCTAGATTTAATCCTTTCCTTCTTTGTAGTGACTCTTCCACTTCCCAAATTCCATTGCAATTATTCGTTTATACAAAACACTGTGTAAAATGTGGAACTTCTTAAAGACATGGAACATGTAGTGGGGATTTTGTTTTATTTCTGTTTCTGCATGTTTACCAGCTCATCCCCTCTTTCCTCTGGCCACACACCACACCTTGCTTCACAGACCTGTTCTCCTTGTCCATGTACCTGTGTTGGGGGTGGTAAACTTGGTACTGTCTCACAGCCCCAGAGTGGTGGAGTCCCTAGTTCGATCAGCTGTGGCCCCCAGCCCATTATTATTGTCCATAATATGGGATGAGCATGTGGCCCAAGCTGGGTTAATCTGGCTTCTTCCCTAAGAATTATATATGGGTGGTATGACAGAGAATCTTTCAGACTTTGACTATTTTGTGCCTAAATATGTCTGTTGTCTTATTGGATGGCCAGGTCTGAGCTTAATAAATGGCATGGCAAATCCCTAGAGGGAAGTGTCTAGGGTAAACCGAACTGGCCAAAAATCACTAACTAGCATTTACAAAACTGAGAGAAAATAGACCATGAGCCCAAAAAGCCAGTGGGACAAGCATTCTTCAGTTGGACCAGGGCATTGTCTCAGAGTGGCAGCAGTATGCTCTAAGATGGAAGTAGGAGTGTGAAATGTTTACTGGGGAGTAAGATCCCTGAAAGAAAACAGGGAGGAAGCAGGATCAGGCAGGGAAGACTGAGACTGGGAAGCAGACAAGAGTCGCTAGCATCCAATGGATGCCCAAGGTAAAGTTTGTCTCCGTGGGCAGAAATGGCGGGGCATTGGCACGTGGCCAACACAAGAGGAACCAAGTTATTGCCTCCTTGCTCAGACGTTGCTCAGCGTCACCCAGCAGGAGGGCAACCACAGCTTGAAAGCTGACATGGACCTGGAAGGAGCTAAGAGCTGGGGGGAGGTTTTCAGACAACACTTTGCAGCTGGGCTGAGAGTCATCTCTTGAATGGGGATCTGCGGGAGGCACCTGCACTTCTGCAATACCTGGAGACCAGAGTGAGATGCTGACATCACACCAGAGGCCCCCAGCTCCCTCCTGGGCATCCTAGGACACACACCTATCCCTCTACCTCCTACCTTATAAGCCATACATCATCTTACAAAGAAAAGTAGATGATATGGGAGATTTAGGGACTTAGTGTTTTTAACAAATGGAAGGCTGTTTCCTAAAGTATTGGACATGGGCTTAATTTGTTTTTCTGATAATCCAGTGGTATAGGCACAAGAGAAAGACTGGATTAGTCACAGCTAAAATAAAGATACTATACTGTCCCCTTATAGATAAGCAGCTATTGAATTCTTGACCCAGCCAGCGAACATTATTATTACTGTTAGATTCATAATGAGCAAAAGTCTACAACAAGAACACTTTGGCTGTGAGTTGGTGCAAAGTACTTCCAGGAAAGAGTTATTTTTAAAAATTTCATTTATTCCATAACTTTTTCTTTTTTCTTTTTTTTTTTTTTTTTTTTTGGTGGTGGACAATGTGGGAAAGAGAAGAATATTGTTTCTGCTTTTTGCTTTCCTCTGGTAAAGTGTTTCTTCCCTTGCAACCATAGTATAAATCAAGGGGAGAGGATGCCAAGGCAAATTGGGTCCTTGCAGTGAAAGCATGTTGGATGGTGACTCTCATCTGAGGATTTCAGAGTGATGTGAACTATTGATTACATGTTACAAATTGTCACTCACGTATTCTTACTGCATCCCAGGACACAGAAACACTCAGACAGTCTGGCTTACTTCTCCATAATGGATGAAACAAGTCAAAGCCCACAAGTCATGTGACTGGGGCAGGCTACAAGAGAAATAACAGTAGGATATTGGAGCTGAAGGTAGGAGGAAGGGAGCTTTGCTCTTCACTGAGTTATTTCATTCTACTTCATACTACTTCAATCCGTTCAATTCATTTACTCATCTTTACTTTGTTATTTAAATCAGTTATTTATTGCTTATTAAATGCAGGACACTAAAGGTTACTATGGCAAAGATAACTATAACAGAATTTTGCCTATGAGTTGCTCATAATCTAGTTATGGCAACTACTTTATAAAGGGCTTATTTGGGAAAAAAATCTATAAAATAAATCTATGTGTATTTTCCTAGGATAATATTAGAGACAGTCTTGGTAGAGCAGCTTTGATTTGCCTGCTCTGTACCAGCAGAAAGATACTCGAAGTGGGCAAACAAAATGACAAACAGTGCAACAAATCAAATCAAAACAAAAACACGCAAAGATCCAAGTCACAAGCATAACCGCAAAGTCCTACAATTCATCTGCAAACTGACCTGGCACTTGGTGGTCCCCCTGGCTGCATCTCACACATCATGATGTAAGTCTCTTTATCCTCTTGGAGGATGTTGAAGCTATGTAAAAAATTCCGGAATTGGGATCTGGACATACCACAGTTTTGTGTCAGCCCAGAGACGGATCCTGATTTTTTTTTTTTTTTGAGGTGGGTACCATTTAATATATGATAACCAGCAGCACAGAAAGGTTGCTTTGGGTTCCCAGAGTCACACAGCCAGTAAGAGGTGGAGCCAGGACCATCCCCAAGAACCGTAGCTCCGGAAATATACACACACAAATACGTACCTATGCCCATTTTTGGGGTATAAGGATAGAATTACATTCATATTCTTTATACAATATTCTCTGGGAATCCTTCCAAGTAAACCAGTTGAAATTCATTCTTTTTTGATAACAGGATAAATATAGAAGATACGGGCCGCCAGTTTTAAGTCAACCACTGGCCTACTGATACATCTTTATTTTGTATCTAATTATTTCGCTGTGTGAATAGTGCTATAAATAACACCCTTGAGCACCTATGCCGAGGAAGTAGAGCTTCCATTTCTAGGAAATAGACGCCTCAAAGTAGCACTGCTGTGTTGAGCTTCATGTGTACTGGAATAGCTTCTACTCCTGGAAAGGGCAGACCCCGTCACATGTCATCGGCAGACAGGGCAGAGCGCTGCCTGCTCGCCGCCTTCCACAAGAACTGCGCCGCCCCGGTGTCCAGCAGAGGATGGGTGCGCTGCGTGTGCTTCCGTAGGCCTCACTTCCTGTGGTGCATCCTTTCATGCGCTGCTTATACCCTCCCCTCATGTCTTTCCTCAGGGCGGCTTGTCCCATGCTGATGAGTTTGCAGCCTGTCTGTGCATCAGAGGCTGGACCCTGAGCCTGCAGAGAGCTGCTCGGTTACACACCCGCGGGCTGAGCTCTTCCATGGGTGATTTGTATTCGCTCACACCAACAACTCAGAGGCTTCTAAAACATTGACGCATTTTATCCTCTGGGTAGTACAAAAGGTATCCAAAACCTGAACTTACTCGAGATGTTTATTCACTGAAGGTGAAGAGAGGAAAGGAAGTGAATTGCAGAATGCTCACGATTCCTTTCTTCTGGGTCTTTTCAAGGAAGAGGCACAGATGAGATTTCCTAAGGATGATTTCTCTAAGAGTTGCCACGTTTCATGCTGAAAAGAACTGTTTTACGTTATGGTTCTGGTGTGGTTTGTTGTCATCAAAACTCAAGTCAAAGCTCAGTTCCTCCGTATAGAAGTGTCTGTAGTTGGGGCCTCAAGGGAGGAGCCATGGGTCATGGAATACCACCTGTGAACAGGATCAATGCCCGTCCCACAGGAGCGGCATAGGCCTCGAGGAGCTGGGCTAATCACCAGGACAGCAGGCTGTTGTGAAGCGAGGCTGCCCCAGTATTCAGCCTCTGCTGCACACCCTGCTTTCTCACACACTTGCACTGTGTGATGCCATCGCCATCTCGTGATGTGGCCAGGAGGCCCTCGCCTATGGCCTCCTAACCTTGGATTTTTCAGCCACCATCTATGAGCTAAATGAACCTCTTTTCTTTATAAGTTACTGAGCCCCAGGTAAACTGTTATAGCAGCACAAAGCTGACTAAGACAGACAAGTAAAATATATCCCACAAGGTTCTGTCTTGGATGTTTTGAATTGTTTTCTATTCAACGAAGTCCACATTTCCAAGGACACTTGTTGAATTCTCTGTCTTCATTGGGTTTCCTGAAAAGCATAGCCTGATACAAGGTCTTGGGTGTAGGGTGGTTATTTAAGAGATGAGCCCAGGGTACTGGATAGAAGGAACAGGGAGAGGGAGAGGGAGATGGAGAAGGAAAAGGGGGCAAGCAGTGGTACAGAGTTGGCTGTCACCATAGGCACCTGGACTCACCCCTCAGAGGAAGTGTGTGGAAAGTGCTGCCCCTGATGGAAGGGAGACCAGAGGCTTTGCTCACCAAATCTCACTCCCCGTGGCCAGAGCAGCCCTGGGGTGCAGAGCTCCCCTGTATTTCCAGGTTGCTCCTGCACACAGGCCTAAGACAGAGCAGAAAGATACAGAGGCACACACAGGAGGAGACAGGCTGCTGGCACACAGGTAACTATCACTGCAGATTCATGGGATCTCAGGATGGCTGAGGGGAAGTGACCCGAGGCACAGAGAGTACCTGAGGCCAAACCTCTCAAGCAAGCCCTGCTGTCCTGCCACATCTGTCCCTCTTTGGATCTAAACATCCCCCAAAGGCCAAGTGTTACCAGCTTGTTAAAAGTGTGGCACTGTTGGGTACACTGGAGCCTTTAAAAGATGATATGAGGGGCTGGTGAGATGGCTCAGTGGCTTAAGCGCCTGCCCGGCAAGCGCGAGGGCCCGAGGTCGACTCCCGGAACCCACATACGAAAAAGGGGCCGGTGATATCGCTCAGCGGCACGGGTGCCTGCTGGCACGCGAGGTCCTGAGGTCGACCCCCCGGTACCCACAAAAAAAAAAAAAAAAAAAAGATGATATGAGGAGAGGTGTTCTGGTCACTAGGGGCACCTCAGAATGGCCAGTGAGACACCGGTCTTGTTCTCTTACTTTCACTTCCCATCCACCAAGAAGCGAGCAGCTTCCTCCACCACACTCCCTGCCATGATCTGCTGCCTCACCACAGGCCCAAAAGGTATCGGGGCCAATGGACTGACACCTGCAAGATGGTGAGTGTGATGAACCTTTCCTTTTTAAAATCAATCACCTTGGGTACATGTTATAGTAGCAGAAGGCTGGCTGACACAGGTGCCTTGTCAGGCTCAGCCCCTTTCCGGCTGCATCAGAGACCTGAGGGGCTAATCTGGACTCTTGGAGCGGTGCAGGTCCTTCCAGGTTGCACACACAATGGATCATCCTCCTCCCAAGGTTCTGCTGAAGACAAGCTTTTCCCTGTGCACCAAGGGTCTCAGTGAAGCCAGTGCCCAGAATATTCCTTCCACAGTTTGTAGAGATTTCGGTCCATAGTCAACTGGCTCCAAGGCAAGTTGGCATGGCAGAGGGGGATCACAGAGGAGAAACTGTTCACGGCAAGGCAGGTAGAAGGCAACAAGCTCTGGTCCTGATTTCTTCAGGCACTTTTGGAGAGAAGACGGGATTTGGTGAAAGTGGGACTGTTTTGGCTCTGTTGGCCCCACCCATGTTCCCCAGCCCAGTGTCTCATACCTTAGTCTGCACACGGATCACCTGGAGATTTTGTTAAAATGCAGATTCTGATTCAGTAGCGCTCAGGGTGCATTGAGATTCTGGTTGAGGCTCATGAGATTTGGCTGAGATTTACACTTTGAGGAGTAAGGATCAGGGACAAAATGTTTCTGGGTATGGGAAACAGAGCTATGCTCCTGCAGCTCTGTGGATCCTTCTGACACTACAACCAGTCTAGGGACGATTGGGCAGTTGAGACACAAATGGATTTTCTCTGGCATCACTAGAATTCCTGTTTTCTGGTATTTCTCTTTCTGGGACAACTTTCTGGCTTCCATTGGCCCCCAGTAGCTTTCTATATTACCTTTATTTTCCTTTTCCAAGAACAGGGTAAGGAATCAGGAGACCTGGGTCCATGTCTTTGTTGCAAGGAACTGAGCATGTTGGATAATTTCACATTGCTCTGGTTTCAGCATCCACATGTATAAAAATAGCTGGTGAGCACATGATTTATAGGCCTCTCACCCTCTTCAAGACTAGTATTTATGGGCTCCAAATGCCTTGTCCCTGAAGCCACTGAGGTCATTTTATACTGTGCTATTGATTCTTCTCCAGGAGGATTGCTTTGGGTTGGCACTTATCTCTCCTGGTGGAAGGGAAAGTTTAGATCCCTGATAACAGACTTCCATAAATAGCAAATAGATAATGAACAGGACCATTCCTTTCTTGGTGTCCCCACACTTTTAGGATAGAAGCCACATTTTCCTGCAAAGGCTGAAACTGATGGTTTTAGATGGGAATAGGAGAAGAAGGATTCTTCTCTGTTTATTGAGGAATAGCATCACTCCCTCCTTTCTTGCCTTTCAGAGTGACAGAAAGCCATGCAGTGAGGGGAGGTGAGAGGGCCCTGTGCACCTACTCCTGCATCTGGAGTGATGTCTTGGCCCTAAGCTGCTCACATCTATTCACTGTGAAAGGAAAAAACAGGTGAGTCATGAAGTCTTTAATAGGTCATTGGGTATCAGAAAGCACAGCATTTTGTGCTCTAAAGTTAATAGAATCGATTAATCTAGTCACACACTCTGCAAGTTAAACATGTGCTCTGTCTTCACTCTTTTCTTCCTCACTTTGATGAGCAACTTCCTTGGATCACTGGGAACAAATCATTCTACTAGAGATGAGAAAGGGGAAAAGAACAGAGGGTTATCCAATTTGAAGAGACATTAATTTAAAAGCAAAATAAACAAGGATTTTGTTTTTTCATTTCCTGCCTTATTCAGACACGTTGTCTCCACAGGACTGAGAGCTGCCTCTAGGAAATGATTGTGCTATGTGCGTCTTTGAGCACATTAGATCCTCAAGCATTTTATATAGAACAAAATATTAACTTACTTACCTTGATACCGAGGGCTTACTGTTATGTAACAATAATGCTAGTATTCAAAGAGAAGGTAGTTGCAGCTGCTGGGGTGTAGAGCCTCTTTGAAAGCCAAGAGTGATTCTCTTCCTTGTGGCTCTCCTAGCACATTTTGCCTGGTTAGGTGCCCTACTAATAGGACCTGAGTCTTTAGTTTAGGCTAATGGGCCAAGATGTAGGGAGGAGCCATGAAGAGCCACAAAAAAGAAGATCCACTGGGCATATAGCTCAGTGGCACAGTGCCTGCCTGGCAAGTGTGAGGTCGTGAGTTCTATTCCTGGTGCCAAAAATAAAGAAGACCCTATGTCTCAGTTTGCCAAGAATATTATAGGTTTGAGTCTAATGTCTTGATGTCCCATGTGTTTAAAGTTTGTTTTGCTTTTCCATTTTTAATGAGGTATTATAATTAGAAGTTACAGTTCAATAAGTTGGGAAGTGTTGTGTGGACATCTACTGTGTCCTTCTGACTTCTATCATGATTGCATAGTTTTGAGCTTCTTTTGTAGAGAGAAGAGTTCTTTAACGTCTGGTTAGATCTGAAAAACAATTAGCAGTAATTTATTTCTCTTTTTTTAATCACTTTTGTAGATGCATGGTAACAAGCACTTTCCTTCCAAATACTGAGAATTAAACAAAGTACACACAGACATAAGAGGTTAAGAGAAGCTAATTCTTCCCATTTCTAGATGGTGGCGAGAGAAGTATTTGAGGCTGTGGTTTGTATTAGCTTCAGTTATGATACTCAGTTACGCCATGACCTTTCTTGTAACTTGTAAGATTCAGAAAATTGCCAGACTGCCAGTTGGTAGAGGGTGGAATTCGTGATAAACTTCAGAAATCATAGATTAGGTGAACATAAAATATGTGTGGGAAATAGAGACTAAGCTACTTACTATAGAGCACTTAGTAATGGGAACATTCATGATATAGTGGCTTTTATACTTTATTGATTGCAAGTCAATATCTACTTATCTTGGTGTCTGATACTTTTTTAAATTTCCCATTAAATTTTAGAAAGAGGAATGAGCTAAAAAATAAGAGTGCATACTTAATAAATGCTAACTTAAGTGCTAAATTTCTATTTATCAAGAAAATTGATAACGACCTTTTAATTTGCTCTAAATATTTCTCATTTATCACCCACCAATGGAACTGTAGTAATAAAACTGACCGTAAGACAAGCAGGATACAGAAATCTGATGTAAAACCAGCAACTATTCAAAAGTCAGTAAGTAGTATTTTGTGGAAACTTGTATAACTTGATGTCTTAACTTGTGTATAACTGTAGAAGGTTTAGTTATATAGCATGGTTTTTCATTTAGATCAAATGACCACATTTCTAAAGTAATTTAACTCATTTTCAGTTCTGAGTAATAGCTGTTAATGTGTTAGCTTCATGAGCTGAAGGACTTTGCAAATAAAGCATACCAGTTTAATGGCAGTGTTATTAGATATTCTGATAGAAAATTAGTTAATTTAATTCCAACACTTTTGCAATTTCTGATGCTTCCCCTTTCCCTGTGTTTCTGGATATTTAAGCTCATCTATAAACATTTCCCCCATTTTTTTTCAGAGGATTTTCAGGAGAGAACAGACTTAACCATGCCGGTCCCCAGGAAGAGGAGGCCAAGGTTTGGAAGTGGCACAGGTCACATCCACCTCGTTCTCTCTTCAACTCAAGCTGTAAGACCAGAGAGCTTCAAAGTGTGGGGAAAGAGGTTCTATAATTTGATGGAAAGACTTGCAAAGTCACATTGAAGAGGACAAAATGAGGGATATAATTGTGGCCCTTCTAACTATCTGCCACAAATACTCCCTGCTGAATGTTAAATCCACAGATATGGATTCTAGGTCCTCAGTGTGCTGTAATTAATATTCTTTCTCTAGTTCCATAGCACTGGTGTAGATTAGGGAAGACTCATCGTCTCTTACTTGAATAGATGCTTATTCTCCTTGGCTCCTCTTTGAAACCACTCCAAAACACCCTCTCTGTACCACACCTAATCTGAACGTGTTACTCCAGTGCTTAAGGTTTACAGTAGTTCCTTCCAATCTCTGACAGACTCTAGAATCATCTTGCATTGCAAGGTGACTCATGGAGTTGTAGCTTTCTATGTTCCCAACATTCCCTCCTGTCACTGCAAAAGGCATCGTTTTAGGCCAAGCCTGATTATCTTACCAGTAACCCTTCGGATGTGCTCTGACTTCTTGTTCTACTTGAGATTTTACAAATATTTCTCCTTTGTGTGGAAAAAAATCCCTCATTACCTACCATCCCTCACCCCATTAAATTCTATGTTTTGTAGGCACTGATCCTTCAAGGTCTATCTCACCCGTCATTTCTTCCAGAAGCCCTTACTCGCGGCCCCAGATCTGGAGCCTTCTCTTTTATGTGTTCACGTACTCCTCCAAATAATTTTATGGTAATTGTTGTGCTGTATCACAGTGAATACTTCTCTAGCATGCTTGTTACAATATGAGATCACAGAGGCCAGGAAATACATCTTAGACTTCTGATTATTTATCCCTCAGAATAGGGTCTACCAGGTAGTATATTTTTGTTGTTTCTTTTATAATGGAATGGAACTAGAATAAATGTGATTAAATAAAAGGTAGACAATTTAATTCTGCTAAAAGAATATTTACTCTTTCCTATTGTTTAATTATTCCTTCTAGATATTCATTTAAAATTTACCAAATGAGGTGGCAATGAAATTTTTCAATAAAAGAGTTTATTACTTGTGTTTGTAAACAGAGCAGTAGCTCAACTGTTGGGTTCAAGTTTTATTCTACAACCTATAAAATTTAGGTCAGTTCTTTCATTTGTGCATTGAAAGTTTTTGCCTATGAAATAAAAAAACGACTAAAGATTTTTTTTATAGTAGGGGGAAAGTGTTGGTAATGTTTTACATCTGGTGTAAGAACAATGTGTTATAAATACACATTTGAATTTTTAGTTTAAATCATATAACATCTTAAAAAAGTAAAAATCCCATCACAGATTTAATTGATGATGCCATTTGTTATATGTGAGTCATAACTACTTTACAAAGAAATATTCCAAATATACCTAAAATCCTCCACCATTCTGTTCTTATCATTCTGTTTCTAGATGTAATAGTTAATTCATTCTTTTGTTAATTCAAGATAATTATTAAGTACTGTGATAGTTGACATTTATGTCAACCTGGGTAAGAAACGCCCAGCTGATTGGCTTAACATAGTTCTGGGTGTGGACAATAGACTTACTGAAGGGGGAAGACCCACCCTGGATGACACCAACCAACAGGCTCGTAGCCTGAATGGAATAAAGGAGAAAGAAGGAAGGCTTGCATCTGTTTCTTTGGAGGAGCTCTGGTCTTTGCCTTTGCCCTGGACATCCATATCCTGGCTTCTAGGGCAGACCCGTCAGCCTTCCACTGAAGAGCTTTTGGCTTCCTAATACAGACTCACACAGGACTCTACTGTGAGCTCCAGGCCTTTGACTTTGGACTGGATCCTTGGGTTCTCCAGCTCACAGAGGGTTCTTTTGGACTCTTCCACACCTAATTCTGTAGGCAGCCATTGTAAATCATGATCTGTATCTATACCTATATCTATATCTATATATCTATATCTAACCTATATCTATATCTCTCCCAGATGCACAAATAACTATAAACAAATTCTCTTCTGTGCAACATATAGTCTATTTCTGATTATAAGCTCCATTCTCCAAATAAGTGTTTATTATGCCAAAGTATGTATTTATCTTATGTATATGTACTAATAAATGATAATATGATATATATATATTATAAATTAAAACCTATGTATTTTATTAACATATAAATTTAGTATAAACTATATTGAATGACATTATATAAATGTTATACTATGTAAGGCATCTTTTTTCAACTTTTCTTCTTTACAAGTATGGTTTGTGTTTTTCTCTTTTCATTCCATCAAATTCACTCATTTTATAGTATTTCATATGCGTAGGCAACAGGTAACTTAACCCTCACTGGTGGATAATAAGGTTATTTTCACCACTTTGATATCACAAATAGTGCATGAACATTTTTTAATGTGTTTCTTTGTTCATACGAATCTTTCTTGGATGGCTACATAGACATGATATTGCTGGGTCAAAGAACAGGAATAGCTTCAGTCACTAGGAATCGCTCTAAAAAGTGGGTGGCACAATTTGCACTTTTATTATCAATGTATGACTCTTATTTCCCCACATGGCTGCCTCAAAAATACCCAACAAATGTTTTTTCTTGAATGTCATGGATGACTTCAAAATATTTACATTGTTTACCAGCCACTTGATTTTCTCTTCTGAGAATTTCCTGTTTCTATTTATGTTCATTTTTCTAATAGGGTTATTTGTCTTTTTCATACTGATTTGTAAGATTTATTTTATGTCACTTAACTGCATATGCATAGATATGCTAAAATATCACCATTATCAAGCTAATTTGCATATCTGTCACCCCACATAGGGCGACCATTAATAGTGATCCAACTGGACTGGATTAAGAAACACCTCGCAGATTAGAAAGGCACAGTTCTGGGTGTGTCTGCGGGGTGTTTCCAGAGGTGACTGGCACGCTCACTCACATTGTGGGTGGCACCCTCCACTAGGCTTATAGCCTGGAAAGAGAAAGAAGAAGGAAGTTGGTGTGATTTTGAAGAGCTCCAGCGTGCCTGAGAAAGTGTATTTTTTGCTACTGTCACCTTTGGGTACCAGTCTCAGTTTCTTCAGTCTTCCATGCAGACTCACATTAGCACCTCTCCAGTGAGCTTGCAGGCCTTCAACTGTGGACTGGTGCTGCATCTTTCATCCCTCTTTCTCTTTAGCTTCCATCTCCTTGGGCTCCTCAACTACTGCATCTTTGGGTCTCCCGCATGCGGACAGCCCTTGTGTACTCTCACACCTCTGCTCCTGTAGGCCTACCTGATAATCCCCCTTGCGTAATTATGCATACATTTTCTATTGATACTGCTCCTCTAGAGGACTCTTGAATTTCCTGAAAGTTGAACACTGAGTATCACAGAACTTCCTTTGCCCTGAATTTACCTTGATCCCTCTTTGCTCCTCAGGAGTTAAAGAAAACTTAAAATCCTCAATGTCTTAACTTGGGTGAGATTTTGGCCCTTTTGATTTCTTCTCTTTCAATCACACCAGCCATTTATGTTCTTACGTCACAAGGGGAAAAAATTCCACTCCCAAACTCTGTTCCCTGTACCTTGGTACTTTACCACTGGCTTGAGATGTTAAGTAGAGAGTTCATCCTAACCATGTCACAGCGCCTTGCTTCCATGAAACACGGCCATTCATTCTCTGTATTTGGATACATTCACAGTCCATCCATCCTAGGGCCTCTGCTCTAGACTTGTGTTGTATAGCTCCAGGACATGGAGATCAGAACCATATTATACCTGTTTTCTTCTCCGATGCCTCCCTTTGAACTCTGGAGTGTAAAAAAGTTTAAAAAAAAAACTCATTACATACATAAAATATCTGTCAAACTATACTTTTTAAGTCATTATTAATTTGCTTCTCAGAAATAACATTTCAGTTCCATACAACCGGTTTATAAGCTTTTTCAATACAACTATTTTAATGCAATCGCCGATGCCCAATTGCTTTGTTAGTGTTATAATCCTGTGTCACAAACTACTACAAATTTAGTGGATTAAATGTGACATTTTTTATGTCACAGTTCCCATAGATCAGAAGTCTGAGCCTGGCATAGCTGGATTCTCTGCTCAGGATCTTGGGGGCTGATTTCAAGGCATCAGCCAGGGCTGCAGTCTCATTTGGAACTTGGGGCTCTCTTTCCAGATCCTTCAGATTGTCCACAGAGTTCAGTTACTTGCAGCTCTAGAAGTGAAGTCTGTTTTCTTGCTTGCTCTTGGCATGGGATTGCTTCAGCTCCTAGACTTTCACCTGGGTTCTAGCTACATGGCCCTTCCAGAGGCAGTTTACATCACGGCTGCTTGCTTTCTTCTGGTCCAGCAAGAGTGCATCTCTCTGGATTTTCGTCTTCTTTTAGAGAGGACACCTGGTAAGTTAGACCCACTAAGGACCACCTTCCTTTTGATTAACTCACTGTCAATTTCTTAGTAACTTAGTCACAGGAATGGTAAGATTCCCTAGAACTACTTACACTTAAGCGGAGAAGATTATATACTGGGGGACATCAAGAGGCTGGAAACTTGGGGACAACTCAAAATTGCTTGCATTCCACTTGCATCCCACTTGCATCCCAGTTTCCCTCTATTCAAACACTTGGAAAAAAATTTATTCTTTTTGGATGGGTCCAATAGATAGAAACATTCCTTCCTGTATGAATTTAAAAATATTGAGAAAGTAAACAAATGCCAGCACATGCAAAAAGGATACGTTACCTTTATTACTAACAAGATTAATGATGAGGATGTAGGTTAATGGTGAAACCAAATAGGCTTGTTACTTCCTCTGCTCATCTGCTTTAGACTTTGAGATGGTCTACACAAGAGTAAGTTTTAATCTGTAAAGAAATCATTGCTTCACATAAGGCCATGAAAGAGAAGGAAGGAAAAACAACAAATGCCACACTTCAAGCTTTTGATAGATTAGTTCCAGACAAGACCAGGGGTATTGCTCACTAGCAAGTAACTTGATGTACTTCCAGAGCAAGTGGTTAAGTTTTGGGACAGAGGCTTAAGGAATTTAGGGAAACTTCCTACCCATGCAAACCAGAGGCCAGGGGAAAGAAGTTCCTCTCTAATATTCATTTATGCTTTAAGTTTGTCTCTAAAGGTCAGACTTTCCCAGACTGAATAGTTATAAAATAATAATAAATGCCATTTCTTTTCCCACTAGAACATCAGATGCACTTGGTACATATTGCTGCTCAAGGAAGACCAAGTTATATAAGAACTATTCATTTCAAAAGGCACAAAAGTCTCACCTAAAATTGATGACATCCACTCAGGACACAGGCAGATATGGCCATGTTCCTTTGGGCCATGCAGGAGGTGCTTTCTGGGTTCACATGGACCTCAAGGGGCCAACTAGCTCATGGCAGGGTATTTGAGGCAAAGCAATCCATTGCTTCATTCTCTTTACTCACCCATCTCTGAGCAAGAGAATCAATTTATTTTCTCTTCATAGAAACTCAGTTCTCTAGTGCAGAACGATTGAAGCTTATCACCAAACTGAATTAAAATGACATTGGCAAAAAATGATATATTTTTCTCTACACCACACTGCTAACCAGAGGGATATTGATTTTGGTGGGGGGTGGATCTAGATGGTGGGAAAAGAAAAAATAATGGATGACTTCAGCCATCCAGGTCGCTGTCTTGTCTTCTTCTCAGTTTCCTTACCTGTGAAATAGAAAAAAATATCCTGAATTTTCCACAGGTTTATTGTAGGGGAGAGTTAATATATGAAATGTACTGTTTTTAAAAAAATAGTTACATAATTACAGTTTACTGTCCATTTTATTTATGTGACAGAAATCCAAATTCTCAAAATCTGTTACGGAACAGTGGTATTTGAAAGACGCATCAATTCTATAAACATAGATTTAGATCATGTTTAACCTCCACTTGACAAAGTATAAAGATTTTTTCTTCTTGAGCTTTACAAGGGATTTAAATGGATTTTTTTTTCTTTTTAGTGCTCGAACTACATTACAATGTGGCCTTTTTGATTTCTTTGTCATTTACTTTATTTTCAGTAGTGCATGACACAGTTAGCACTCTGCCACATCTTCCTGAATTCAGGAGATTAAAGAAATTTTTTTTCAATTCACAATTGGGGTATCAGGTAATGGTGAAATAAAGGCAAATTGGACCCAAAAGATTCCAGAGGACTCACATCTTCTAGAGAAGAAAGAAACTATTTGCAAAGCTCCCATTGATGTTAATGTCTAATTTGCAGTTTAGGTTAAGTATGTGCCATTGCATTATTCTATTCCTTACTCTTTGCAAATTTTATTCAACTCCCTTAAAGGATGTTTCATTGGATTACCTCCTATAAAAGTTAAGCTTGTGTCAACTTGATTGGTTTGGGATCTACCCAGGGGATTGGCAGAGCACACTTCTGGGTGTGTCTGGGTGGGTACTCTCTCTGGTTTCTTGCCCCTTTCTCTCTGGCACTGTTCCCTGCTCTGCATGCCTGCCAAAATGAACCAAAGGATCTTTACTCTGCCATACCCTTCCACCATGATGCCTTTGCATTGGAGCCAGCTTACTATGGACTGAATCTCCTGTAACTGTGAACCAAATTAAATCTCTCCTCCTTTAAGTTGTGGGTCTTGGGTATTGTGTCCCAGTGATCAGAAAGCTGACCAATATCTCACTTTCCCTTTGGCATCATTTGAATTTGTGATTTGTGATCATTCAATTTCTAGAATATCAACAGAGTTCGATAATCTTTAATTAGGTTCATATTTCCTGAGGATCAGAAAATCAAGGACAAGCCAGAAATATTATTTGTGTAGCAAGCACTTTTGGATGTTTACAGAAAAGTTTCACAAAGAGAGAAAGACAAAATGGTAACACATACCTCATAGTTCTCTCAATTCTTCGAAATGGCACAGGAAATACATAAACAGCTCAACCAGCCAGGCCAGGGTCATAGATGCTTAACCTGCCTACCCATTTACCTGACTGTAAATGGAGAAGCTAGGAGAAAAAAGAAAACGACTGAAAACTGAGACACTATATACTTACTATCGCACATACAAAAACAAAAAATATTTTAAAAATTACACTAAATTGGTTGCCAAGCTAATTAAATCATGTAAATCAAGTCTTTGAGTGATGGTCAATAATTTCCAAGGTAAACCTTTCAGGTTGTTTCAACTTGTTCAGCTTTCTTGGTCTATGAGTAAGGACTTTATGGATATTTGCTAATTTTATTAGTAGTGTGTTTTCCTGAACAAGAATTATTTGATGCACTTATCCACTCAGCTAGCCTTTATTAAGTACCTGCCGGATATAAGGTACTCCACTGAGAGCTTTGTGATAATTTCCACAGGAAGGCGTAGAGGGCTTTTTACAATCAGGTTGTAGATCAGGCACTACATTACTTTATCAACACCACATTTTGCAATTGTATGAAGAATTTCTCTTCTGATTTTTAGCTGCTAGAACAATGTTTAAGTGGTACCAAAACATGTCAAAATGAATAACTTACTTCCTACAATAAGATAGCTAAGGATGAAAGAATAAGAACTTTAAAACCATCTAGAATTTCTTTTTCTCTTTTTTTCTTTTCTTTCCTTTCCTCCTTCCTGTTTTTTTCCACCCTCCCTACTTTTTTCCTTCTCCTTTCCTTTCCCTTCCTTTTTATTTCTTGAGGTATTGGTGAATCCAGGGGCTTCCCACAGAGCTATAGCCCCAGCCTTTATTTACTTATTTATTATAATTATTTTAAAACAGAGTCTTGTTAAATTGCCCAGGCTAGGCTTGAACATTTGATTCTTCTGTCTCAGTCTCCTAGAGTGTTGGGATTAGAGGCACGTGCTGCTGCGTCTAGCTAAGAATTTGTGTTAGCAGAGATAATTGAGAGCCAGTCATTAACAGCAAGCCATTCATTCATTCATGCATGCATTCATTCCCTAACTCAGGAAATATAGGTGTCCATGTATGTACCAGGCACTGCTGGTTCTCGGGGATAGAGCTATAAAGCAGGCACCGCCCGGACCTTCAGGGTAACTATATAAAGCAGTGGTACAACAATGGGGATATAGGCTATTGCAGAAGTGCCCAGGGGAGTCTGGATTCCAGTCTTTGTGTCTAAAGGAAAACCTCCCAGAATAGGGAATATTTAAGTTAAGTCAATAGTGATTTAATACAGGTGATGGGGAAAAAAAGAAAAGCTTTGCTGCAAGATGGAATAGCAGTTGCGAAATTCCTAATTGAGAGAGAGTGCCCCATATTCAGATGCCACAAGAACCCAGAACCCAGTGTTGGAGCAGTGGGTGTAGGCAGAGAAGCAAAGCTGAAGAGTAGGCAGAGTAGAGTGAGGGACACTTTGAAGTCAGAGTAAGGGTTTGCTGTCTGTTCTGAGGGCAATGGGGAGTCGCATGCTGCAAGGCGTGCTGTCCACCTCTGTTGTGCCTGGCACCGCCCAGTACTGTGGGAAGTTCTAGTGAATAGAAGATCTGTTCCGTGGCCTCTGCACCTTCAGGTTAGCTGGAATGCTAGAAGAAGCAAACAAATCCATTAGTAAGCAATTTTCAGAATTAGCCAAATGGTAGGCCAACTGGTTCTCACCACCAAGAGTTGCATCATGCATGACAAGTAAAGAGGCAGAGGTAATGGGGACTGACAGAGGAGGTAGGGGACACCAGTATGCAGAGAGTTGCACCCCCAACTCATTTCCATGTGGGTTTATGCTGTTTACTATCCTTCAAGCCCATCTGAGGTCTAGGTAGCTTACAAAATTTCTGGTCAGTCTACATTAAAAAAAAAAAAAATAGATGCAAGCCCCGCCTGGTTCCAGTTGGAATGGTCACTTACCCAAACAATCTTCTCTAGGTTGCTTATTAATTCATCTGTTTGTCATATCCTCCAACTAATCTAACCAGTTTGGATTCTCTGGAGTTGTAAAACATCTGTTCATTTTATTTTTTTTCTGAAGTTCTCATTTCCTTTTTCACAGGGGGATGTGCAGATCAGATAGTTTACAAAGGGCAGAATCAGGGTTGAGTTCTCATCCCATGGGTTGGGGTGAAGGACAAGGGGTTTGGGTGGCCCCATATTGTGAAAGCAGCTGGTGAGAGGCTCATTAGGACCGTCTGTTTCATTTTTTCCCCTTATTCACCACATTTCAGTACTATTTTTAAGCCTTTGATTCCATAGAAGCTATTTCCTGGTCAAATTAGTTCCCATTCCTTATTGCACGACTACTTAATACAAGAGAACACACGGAAAGTAATTAATCAAAGCCTGGTGCAATGTGAGCACAGCCGTTCCAGGAAGAGGGTCATCTCATATAGATGGGGGTGCTTTTAAATCCTTAAGTTATTCTGTGCTATTCAGTAAAAAGCACCAAATTGCTTTCTTTGCAATTACTCTGAAAAAACCATTCCATTAGGGGGCATTCCCATTACCTCTGATTCAACTGCATAGTTTCTTTTTAATCTATTAGTTTTAAGGAGGACCTGAGGCATGAATAAGTTTTGTTTAAAAGCCTCCCCTGGTTTGCATCTTACCTTTCTTGGGTACTTCGTCCTCCTATTATCAGTCTGAGAATTAGCCCATTGTTTCAGCTATAGATTTTTTTGGCATGTACAATTTTACTTTTGATTTTTCCTAAAGAAATGCTATTACCAATCTGGCTAGGTCCAGGAAAAGAGTTTTCTTTCTTGTGTGGAGCAGATGGTCTGAAATTATAGGAACTATTGAACCTAACTCTAATGATATCTTTTTTTTTTTTCTAATGATATCTTGCGTTCATAAAGATACCATCCTAGGAAATGCTATCATGTGGAGGTTGCTTATTAATTCAAGTCCCCAACATTTCATGTTAATATTTATGTATTGGGAAAAAACTCAGTTTGCATAAACTGTTAAATATTCCCAAATCTAAACTATGGGTGAGCATGTATATATTAGAGGTATTGGGGCATTAGAATCATCCTTTTGCTTTCACAGTTGTAGCAATTTGTGCTCACAAAGAACCAGAATCCCCTTTATCAGTAGCCAACAAAGTCTCTTCCAACACCGAAATGCAAGGTCTTTGTCTGAATTAGAAAAGGTAGAGGGATCTCCTCTTGGGCTTCCATCATGAAATGAAGACAGCTAGACAAGTGGGGCAGGGACAGACTTATTTCTTCATGTGTTTATATGCAAAGAAATTACAAGGGGTTGAGGGTGGAGAGAGAGAGAGAGAGGGACAGAAAGAGAGAGAGGAAGAGAGAGAAAGAGAATGAATGAATGGGAATAAATCTGGCTTTAGAGGGCAAATGGGAAGGCCCAGAACCTGCTCCTCTGTCCTGGATTCCCTCTGGACTATCAGATGAGTCACTCCTCCTCCCAAGCATGGGAAACAGTAAGTAATGGATAAACACAGATGATGGACAGGGCCACTCCAACATGTCACCTCTAGGGAGAAGAAACGAAGCATTACCATCTACCACTGGGCAGAAGAGGGATCTAGCCTTTCATGGCTCATGTCAAGAGAATAAAAGAAGTGAAATTATCTTCCAGAAGCCATGGACATTCCTTCTTCTTGCAGCTTGGCAAAGAAAAAGGAAAAATCCCAACTCCCTCTCACTTAGGCAGGAGATGTTACTCTTAATCAAAAAGATGCATGCTGCAAATACCATATGTATTACCAAGGTAGTTTTATCAGACTCAATTTTGAATTCTATTCGAGTAGAATATAGTTTGTTATTCTTGAATGGGCTGAATCTTTTATGCAGCATCAGTATATTGCTGAGGAAGTTAGTAGATTGGAGTGAGCATAGATTTAGCCAATTTTGTCTCTCTCTTTTGACTCTGACTTGAGGAGGCCCTGCAGGTGAAAATTTTAGAATGGAAGAACTTCACGTAATTCAAGGCAATATGACCAAGTTCTAGAAGTTTCTGGTAGCATGAAATGGAAAAAAAGGTGATACTTTTTAATTGAGTAGAACTAAAATATAGGATTGAATTCCACCATAGTCAAAGAAAGGAGCTGGCTGAAAACATGATTTTAGGGCTTTTACGAAGGACTCCCTTTCCCTAAATACCATCTACTTCTATTCACTGCTAATGGTATTCCATTAGCAACAAAAAGAGTGGAAGGCACTTTGTAATATTTACTTTATATCTGGCACAATTCTCATCTATTAAATTATCATGAAAACCTTGGGTACAGTTATTGTTAATCTTATTTTATATGAGGCAGCTGAAGAACAAGGAAGGTGTCACTCATCCATGACCACGTGGCTGGTAAGAAGAACTAAACTTTGGTTCCACAACACTGGCCCATTATCCATGTTCTTACCAAATTGTACCTGGAATGGAAATTTCCACAGGGTGGGGAACTCATTGCCTGAGATTCATACTGAGGGGTAAATGACTAACACAGGATTCTTCTCAGAGGCATGGATCTGGGTGAGAGGTGCCACTCAGTTTCTTGTATTATCGCATTTCTATTATGATTTCTTCTTTGAAATACAAATGATTTAAAAGTTGAGTTTTAAAAGATGCTTTAAAAATTTTTAAAGTTATTTAAAAATATATTTCAAGCTTTATTGTTTGGTGATGAAAGTACACTTCTTGGGCATTTGGGGGGACTTGCTTTGTGGTGTCATACATGATCAATTTTACTCTCTGATCCTTTGGCACAAGGTTCCATGTATAACCATTAGATCACGCTTCCCAATTGTGATATGTTAATTGGTTGTTATGGATAATAACATACATATGAATGTTGATAATTTTGGAAGATATGCTGAACAGTTGTTTTTGTTAGCCATAGGAACTTCAGAATTTATCTCTCCCTTCATGCATAAAGGTGGAATATTATGACACTCTGGTTGAATCATTATCTGAAAACAGTGTAGAGCAGTTTTATCTCATCAATTTTCTTTACTTTCCTTGGTTGAGCCTTGGTGTACTTTGAATTGGGTAAGCCATTTTTCTCTCAATGCCACACAGTTCTCACTTATTTTGTGAAAACTCAACTCCAAATATGATGGATCTTCCTGAGCATAATGTTGAAAGTGTGAGAAAAGGGTTTTAAAAAATGTTAAAACACAAGCATCAATGGAAGAAAAAAAAAACCTATGACAAAACAAAAGGCATTCAAGGAATTTTGGAATTTCATAACTTTCTCTTAGGCTGGTGAGATGGCTCAGTGGCGTAAGCGCCTGTCTGGCAAGTGCGAGGGCCTGAGTTCAACTCCCGGAACCCACATACGAAAAAAGGGCCAGTGATATCACTCAGCGGCACGGGTACCTGCTGGCGCGCGAGGTCCTGAGGTCGACCCCCGGTACCCACACACACACACACAAAAACTTTCTCTTTGGGCAGCAGGTCTTTCTTTTAAGGTTTGTGTTGTTTCTCTGCCCTGTTATACCTTCTTATGGCCACTGGATTGGTTTCCATTGAGGACATCCGCGTGTCTGTGGTGTTGGAGTTGTTATTTTCCTGATGGCCAAGCACTGACTGATTTGTAGCGCTCCAGGGAAAGCTGTTGCCTCTAGAAACTTTCAAATCCCTCGCCTCCATATCATTAGTGCTCCCTTGTTTTCTGGGAGACTTTTGGCCATGCGTCATTGACGTTTTATGTCATGCATCGCAATTAATGGAACCACTGACATTCTTCTGGGGTGACGTGGGACCAACTTTAAATCGCACAGCCCACATGGGCAGCCTAGTGTGACAGCTTCCCTGAGGATGAGGCTCTCTGGTGGATGTCGTGTAGCGCTCAGTAAATAAATAATAATGGGGGGAATTAACTGAAATGCTGCTAGGACTTGCTCTTGGTTAAAAGCTTTGCACAAAGGGCTGTGTGGGAGACAGCGCGGTGAAGTGGAAAGAGGTGGGAGCAGATAGATAAGGTTTGAATCCTGGCTTCTTCTCCAACTGATCTATCTCCTCGGGGAAGTTAATCACATAAACTCCAAACTTCGATTTCTCATCTGTGCAATAGAGAGGCCACGGGTGCCCGATAGGGTTGCAATGAAGAAAAAAAAAATAAAATACATGAGAAAGTACTCAGGTTACATCAGACTCTTACTTTAACACTTCCAAATTACGTTCTTACTTAATTAGCGAGCTCTTTTAGACCTATGCTTTCAGGCAGCTGCACTTCTTTGAGGTGTGTTACTCATCGTTTTAGGCTGAAGGACACTCACCTATAAAATTTTCAGGTAGAACAAAAAACCCTCTAGGGTCTCTTTTGGTTTATTTGAACAAAATTGCAATGCTTGAAAAAGTCAAATATAAATGAATATTCAGAATTAAAGTTACCATTGAAATATAAGGCTGCCTACGTTTAGTTAAGGTTTCAAAAATAACACATAATAAGCCTTTAAAATTTAAAACAATCCAAAAGTAAAAGACGCAAAAGTGAAAAATAGGAAGAAACTTTCCTGTTATTTATTATGTTATATTCCTCGTCCATTAGAGAACAATTATGCCAGTTTGGCCATATTGTGAAAAACCTTTTCCTTTTCATGTATCTTTTCTCGTGTACACATGGACACACAGGCATACAACTATACAAATATATTTACATGGTCTTAAAAAGAACAAATCAAAATTATCCTAAAAATGAATTTTGTTTTTCAGTTTTTCCACTTTCTAAATGCTATTAAACCCTCCTGCCTCAGTCTCCTGAGTAGCTGAGCCTAAAGATATGCACAACTGCACTTGCTTTGGCAGGTTTTCTTATTTTCAGGCATTTGGATGTGTTCTCTGATATTTCTTCTAGTATACTTGTGGTACTAATTTTTATTTAGACTTTTTTGTTGTTTAATCTATGCAGAAATTCTTTTTGTATACAGTGCAATGTAAGGAAAGAAATCTTATTTTTCTATCATCTATCTATATCATCTATCTATTTATCATCGTATATACTTGTACAGATGTGCACCCTACACACACAAGCACACATTTCCAATATTCAATTAATGGCTGCCGTCCCTTTAGTATAGAAGCCTTTCCTTCTCCAGTGACTTGAAATACCACTATTTATAAATTATCATATGTATGTGGGTCTGCTTCTGGGTTTACTGCTTTGTAAACATGATCTATTTGTTTACATCTGAATCAAAGCTATATTTTAAAAATTACCGTAGCCTTATAATTTGCTTTGGTATTTGTGTAGAGCAAGTGATTATATGCTTTTTTTGTTCTTTAACAAAAACGTTTGTGTATTTTTATTTCCTAGATGAATTTAGGAACGTGCTTACCAATTCCATACCCCACTTCTCAGATGTTCTGTGCTTCTCAGAACATCTTCTATGTCCTTTGTGTCAGCAGTGCATATTTCCACAAGGATTTTTTTTCTAGGTATTTGATAATTTCTGTTTATTAGTGTGATTGTGATCTTCTTGTTTTAGTTGCATTTTCTAATTGATTGTCACTAATATAATAAAAGCTATTAATTTTGGACATCTTTAAAACTTTCTTATTAGTTCTTTTCTTCTTTTTTTATTTTTTAAATTTTTATTTATTTATTTTTTTATGTGGGTACCAGGGGTCGAACTCAGGACCTCGCGCTTGCCAGGCAGGTGCTTATGCTGCTGAGCCATCTCACCAGCCCTAGTTCTTTTTTTAATTGAACAACTGTTTTAAGATTTTTGAAAAGATAGCTTTATTGAGGTATATTGACATAGAAAGACTACTATATTTAATGTCTATGATATGATGAGTTTGAAAATTTGCAAACATTTATGTGTGATACCATCACAACCATCAAGGTAAGAGGCATTCAACACTTCTCAAAGTTTCACTGTCCCTTTGTATTGTTTCCATTTTTGTTTTTATGATAAGAACATTGAACATAAGATTCACCCTTTTAATAAATTGCAAAGCCATGTTGTGAAGCCATTTGTAATACCATACTGTGAACCAGAATCTCTAGATTGTACTTGGGTCTGGCAACACTAAATATTTATATCCACCGAATGACCTCTCCCACTTCTCTCTCCCTCCAGGCAACTGTTCTTGCAGTCTTTACTCCTGTGAGTTTGCCTGTTATGGATACCTCATTGAAGCAGAATTATGTAGTATTTGTCCTTCTGTTCCTGGCTTATTTAATTTAGCACAGTGTCCTCCAGGTTTGTCCATGTTGTTACAAGTGGCAGGATTTTCTTCTTCTAAAAATTGGATAATATTCCACTGTGTTTCTATAGCACTTATCCTTTGGGTTGTTTCCACATTTTGACTATTGCGAATCGTGCTGTAATGAACATGGCAGTGCAGGTAGCTTTTCAACATACTGATCCCATTTCCTTTGAGTATGTGTTCAAAGGTGATATTGCTGAATCACGTGATAGGTTCACTCTTGTTATTTCTTATAGTTCTTTTTCTCTGTAAAATCTCTCAGCTTTCTGAAGTAAAGGATCTTACCATCTAAGTAATTAGCTTTTGATACAATGTCTCCAAAATGAATATATATACCTTTATGTCTTTCTTATCATTTTCTTTGGTCAGACTGTGCAGAGCAATGACAAGGATGAGTATCTGTATCATCTTCCTGACTTTTATGTGCATGTTTCAAGTGTTTATCATGAGGTAAATTTTTTATTCAACTTCCATTAGGCAACATTTATAAAATAAGCTGCTTCATTTTCTTCATTTGCCTTAAAAAATAGAAGCAGTTGTTGAATTTCATCAAAGATGGAGTAGCACCTCTTAAGCTCTGTTAAGACAATTATGTTTCAACATAATAAATGTCCCCTTTGTTAGTAATTAATATAATATAATATAATAAATTGTCCATACTTTTCTTCATTTTTTCTATTTCTGTTTGGTATTTGTATAGGCTTATAGTTACTTTCACTGAATGAGTTGCAAAGTTTTCTACCTTTTCTACAAATTTTTAATTACTAAGGTGTGGGTAATGGCACCTGCCTATAATCCTAGCATTCTGGGCAGCTGAGGCAGAAGGATCACGTTTGAGCTCAGCCTGGGCAACTTATCAAGACCCTATCTCAAAATAAAAAATAAAGAGTTGGGAAATGTAATGGTCAATTTATTGTGTCAACTTGAGAAGTTTAGAAGCTTACGGCTCAGCAATTCTCCATCCTAGGGTGTAGAGGACCCACCCTAGAGCAGCTTGTCACCTGGATGGTATAAAGGGGAAATGAGGAAGGATGGACTTGCTTCCGTTCTTCAGAGGAGCTCCAGTCTTCACCTTCAGACTTGGATGTCATCTCCTGGCTTCTAGCGCAGGCTCTTCAGCTTCCATCTCAGATCCTACAGCCTTCCGGTGCAGACTCTTCAGCCTCCCATGGCAGACCCATCGGCATCCTGATACAGGAGCCACATCAGCAGTGTGGAGATGGTACTTAATTCCCTGTGTGATTTGCAACGTTAATGGGGATCTGTTATCATTCTCGATAGATCGAGGCAATCTAAACCTAGGGATTACTTCTTTAAGTAGGACTTTTATCACCGGAAAGGCCCATTCTGACCTGGCAGGGAAGGCTTCTAGCCAGTCAGTAAAGGTATCAATGCACACCAGGAGGTGCGTGTCCCCTTTACACATAGGTAAGTGGGTGAAGTTTATTTGCATGGGATACTGCAGTGAACTCCAGACCTTGGACTGAACCCTTCAGTCTCCAATATGCAGACAACCCTCTGAACTCTTCCTCATCTGACTCTGTGGCTGACCATTGTAATCCAGTCTTGTAATTTCTTACACATTTGTATATCTTGTATCTGTTTCTCTAGTAAAAAACTAACTGATACAGGGATGTAGCTCAATGTGAAGGCCCTGGATTCAATCTCCAGTACCAAAACGAAAAAATTACTATGGAAGGAAGTGTAGAGATTTATATAACCTGGGCATTATGTTTTATATGAAGATTTCAGAAGATATGCCTATGAAATTATGAGTTTAATGACTTTAAAACTATTACTCATTAAGTAAAAATTAGTATTCATTTAAGCAACTTTTCATTTTTTCTAGCATCTATTTATCCGTACATGTTTTCTGCCACTTATTGGGCTAAGAATATCTTTTAAATCTTCCTCAGAGAAGTATTATTTTCATGTATATTTTCAAAAGTTTTTGCATATATCTATGAAGAGCATTTTCTTATAACTTAAGGATAAGTCTCCTGTGTCTACCATGAAAGTCCCCAAGATCTTAGGTTATTCTGTGAATCTACTGGGAAAACTCCCTTTTCTTGATGACTATATTTTTATATATTTTTGGCAATTGTAATGGGATTTGGGATAAGGGAGCCATGTATCTGAGAAGTGGCAGTCTGAGAAGTGGTGTTGAGTGCCATGAATTCTCTCCAGAAGTATTAAAGCCTAATGATAATGATCTGCTCCCTCAGCCAGCATTTGTCCTTTCCTTTTCATTCATTCTTTCCTCTCTCTGCAACTCTCAGATAGTCACATAAAGAGGTGATTCTTTTTCAAAGCTTTAACACTCATTAACTACTTAATTCTTTATCATCTTGGTTTGTCCTGATGATCTGATTTTCTCTCCTTTGATGTAGGATATTCTCTCACTCTCAATGTCATCCAATAGGATTTCTTTTTCTTTTCCAGTTTTGCATACTACCTGCCATTTCTTCAAATGTTATGCCTTTTTACAGTGTGATCTGATCTGGATTCTAAACTGAAAGCTGTATATTATGGGTCAGTCAGGCTTCCCATTAGCTCTATTTTAGTCATTAAGAAGAAAACTGTAATTCCCAAATTAGGGAGTAAGAACAGCTGTATCTGTCAGCTTTACATCACTATAATGAAATATCTGACACAGGCCATGTATGAAGTAAAAGAGGTTCATTTTGACTCTTGGTTCTGAAGGTTGGAGTCCAAGGTCAGATCGGGGGCCCCATTTGTTTGGGCCTGTGGCCAGGGCAGCACATCCTGGCAGGAGCTCACGGCAGAGCAAGCTACCCACATCGTGATCCGGGAAGCAGAGAGAGAAGAGAGGAAAAGATGAGGGCCTCACAGTCCCCTCCCAGCACACATCCCAGTGACCTGAGGACTTCCCACTGGAGCTCACTCCTAAGGTCCACATCACCTCCCCACTGCCCCTGAGGACCAGCCTGTTACATGAAAATCTTTGGGGACCACAACATGTATTAAACCATAGAAGCAGCTAGAGCCCACATTAGTAAAAAGGAAACAACCCGGCAAGCAAGTAGAAAGATAAGCACAGAAATATAAACACACAAATATATAAACAGTTAATTAATTTGGGTATAGAATTTATAGGTGTTTTTTATAGTATTAGTAGTCTTGCAACAATTCTGCTCATTTGAAATTAAATCATAATAAAAAGCTACTAAAGATGAGCAAACAACCAAAAAATACCGAGCATATCAATTATACTGGAAGTGTTTTTCTTTCTCACCACCTTGATTTGTCTTCCTGGCATTTGCAACCAGCTGTTACACGGTAAAATAGAGGTTAGTCCCAGGCTTCAGAGGTGGGGGAAGATAGGTAACACTAGGGAAGATATTAGGCAAACACAGAAAACTTCCCTGAGCTCAGCAAGGTTAACATTCTTAGGTAAAATCACTTCCCTCTTTGTCTGACCTTAGAAACATTCCTCTTCATTAAAATTCAGGTTCTATAATAAAACGAAAATCACCTAAAACCAGAGAATCAGCCTTTTTTTTTTTCTGCTTATTGTTATTTTTACATTATAGTTCCCTGGGTATCAGAATAAATTCCCAACTCTTCCCACTTAATCTTCCCATGCCTACAGCCATGAAGCCAAGCATCAGCGCTAATGGCTTCCTATAAAATATTGCAACCAGCAACCGCTTTGTTGGAGCGAAACTGCTGGTGGAGGATTGCAGTCAACATATTGTGAATTCTTAGTTGCAACAAGGAGAAGGCGGAGGTATCCTCAGCCCAGGACATTCAGAATGTGCTGTACTCATCTACCCCTGAGCTTGGGAGGATGTTTGATGTGAAGAATAACCTCACAGAAGGGCTTCATGCAAAAAGGAAAGGGGGACACGGTATCACTGGCTGCTGGGTGGCCTTATCTGTTACAGCTGTCCCATATTCAGCCCTGAAACAGGGCTGCAGGCACAACATGCCACCCTTAGGGGTCCAGCATGAAAAAAGAAATGAAATAAATCAGCTATAGCTGCACTGCGCAAATGAACAATGAAATCTGTGGGCTATGAGGAAAGAGCAGTTAAAGTAAGGTGGAAGAGGTCAACATGTTGGCAGAAAGAAATCGAGAGAAAGAAAGCAGATGGATTCCAGGTGGTAACAGGAACAATGCAAAGGAAACCAGGACAGCAAGCCACAGTCCCAGCAGCAGAGAGAAGATGCTTTCTTCTGAGAAAAGGACACAGTAGTGTGGGTCAGAAGTTCCCTGAGCTGAGGTCTAGAAGGAGGAGAGAGCAGTATGGAAGTGGCCGTGTGTGGGGGTCGGGTTATCCCCATCTTTCCTACCCGGAGTTGGTAATGGCAGGCTGGTAATAGTTTGAAATTGACCACAGTGGGAGTATTGAAGCCATGGTCAGACAAAGATCACCAATCAGGGTTCCCGTACTCCCGAGGTTGTTGTTAAGCTTCTACAGCATAGCTCTCTGTGGGGAGGGAGAGGCAGATTGAATTCAAAGAGATGCATGAGAACTGAAGTAAAAGGAACAATGGCCTGTACAATGCCAATTCCTAAGAGAATGGGGGCGAGGTAAAAAACCCACAGGATCCCATGACTAAAGCAGGACAAAACCAGTCCCTTAAGATGAGCCAACACCCCCAGTCCCTCTGTCATACCCTAAGTAGGACTGAGCTGAAGACCACCAAAAACATGAAGCCACATCCAGCTCTGAGCATGCTGCTGTCCCATCAGATTTCACCGAATTTTTCCATCCTCTCTAGGAATAGGCATAGATTATTGCTCAGAAACTGCTTTCCAGGAGAAGTCAGGCTACAAATAGAAAGTTTTGTTAAAAATTATTTATTCTTTGAAGGCAGGCTAAATGTTAATGTTCTATTGAAAGTTTTATTTTGACCTTTTCACAAGAACTATCCATCAGGAATGAAGAGCTTTCTTTCTCATGGTGAAAGGAAGATAAACAGGACTCGAAATGAAGAAGAAAAAGATCAGCTAAGGGAGAATCACTTGTGGAAATGGCAAAACGAAACACAAAGGCAAGCTGTTAGAAGCTTTTGGTTTTACAGGACTTTTGGAAACTGGTTGCTCTAGGGGGTGAACTAATGTACACCTCTTTTACGTAGATTTTCCACAATTCACTTGAAACTTTCCACAAACCCAGGCTTTGTGAATGATCAACACATAAAATTGAATGGCTGATCAGACATAGATATTCTGTCCTGTGAAATTATAAGCTCTACACTGGGGATGCTTCCTTCACTTGCCTTGTCATGGCTTTGTGCTAGGCTCTGTGTAGTGTAGTGACTTGTACAAAATAGACACTCAGTAAGTACGTGCTGAATGGGCAAAGACAAAGGATGCATCTCAGCCTAGAGTTAGATACCAACTGTGTATGCTCCCCTACGGCAGGGGGACACATCAAACATTCTAAACAGTGCCACTGAAACAAATCTTTCTGGACATGTGATACACCAGCATCCTCCCTGCCTTATTATGGAGGTAAGTTTCAAAATTTGGCTCATCTTGATCCTTTAATTAGCAACATTGCCATAGTGGTGTTCTTTGAATTGGATGTTTTCATTGTTCAGCTGAAAGTGGCACAGAAACAGTCAGCATAACACCCTGCAACTTAATATCTTAGGAATTCAATTTACATTTTTCTGGTGATAAACCCTGTGTTTGTGTGTGTTTGCGTGTGTGTGTGTGTGTATGTGTGTGTGTATGAGATCTTTTTGTATCCATGGTCAGATTCGCTGTTGCTTGATTTTCACTTACTGATTTGTAAAAGCTCTTTGTATATTACAGAATAAGTCTTTGTCTTACATCCAAGAGGCACAGGGACTATATTTTATTCATGATCCTTAAACATATAATAAATGCTGCATAAGTCAATGAACAAATTAGTGCAAATATTTTCCCATAGGCAGATTTTCATGTATAATTCTCCTTCATTGACATCATGAACCCAGGATAATAGGGCTACTGGCAATATGAAAATAGAGTTAAACTCTGTGTGTAACTTTGGGTCAATAATCATTCCCAATACACGTAGGACAAACATAGAACTTCTGTTTACCTTTAGTATCCATAGAAAGAGGTCCAACTGAGATAAACATGTAGCTTTTTGATAATCTTGCCCAGTTTTAAAAAGCTTGGAAAAGGAGATGTCTTTCTTGAACGAATATGGAATGTGATTGGTAACAGCTGGCATTAATTGCTTTCATGTTCTGTGCCAGGCACAGCCCTAAATCCTTCACAGAGATAAAAAAGACACTCTACTTTGGCACTTCCCTTATCAATAAACTGGTTTCTCTTCTTGTTCCCCATTTGTCTTTATGGCCCCAGAGAGGTAGGCAAGTTGGCATCCAGAAGGAGGGTATGACCTTGCAATTTCCCTTCCAGACAAAGAAAAGATGAATGTGTTCAGACAGCAATGTTGGAAGACGACAAAGGTTTTGGTACTTGCTTTTGATCTTAAGCTCCAGGGTGGACCAGAGTGAGAAGAGTGTTAGACAGGATGAAGTTAAGTTGAGACAATGGCTTTGATTCTATTCTGTCTTTGAATCCCTGGGAGAAAACTGTTCATGCAGGTGCTCTAATGATCAAGGAAGTGATAACACAGTAAGGAAGCAAAATGTGTCCTAACATGCTAGCTCTGGAGGTGCACTTAGCTCCAGTGGGGTATACTGGGGGCCTGGAAGTCCCTACAAGCCCTTACTGGCGGCAGAAAGGAGTACCACTAAAAATTCTCTGGGGGCGGAATTGCTTGGGACAGGGAAGGAAATTGGTCATGGCCAGGTGTCACAGCAATCTTGTCCGCTGAAGCAGGGCCCAGTAAGCAGACAACTCTAGACAAAGAAATAGGTCACAAATGTGTCACTGCATAATTGAGCAGCAAGCACCAGCAGAATGACCATGCCCAGGAGCCCCGTTGCTTGCTTCTGCACAGATGCCCTCCACAGCGGAGATCAGGAGACCAGAGGTGTCACCACAGCTCTCTTCCTTTTCCTTGATACCATGTCTTCCTAGGAATGCAGCTTGGAGAAGAGGAGATGGGGAGACCTGACAATATGAGTGTTTTCATAGAATACACTGTGTTACCCCAAAGAGACCCTTAAACTAGAAGGAACCGGGGGTTCTTAAATGGCACTGTTTCATGTTTTGTTGTTTTTTGTATTTTCTTTTCCCTGTCACTTGTTGTGGGATGGGTGTGGATATTCCTAGGGAGAGGATTTCACCAGTTATAGAAATAAGAGCTAACTTTTCTCAGCAGATTGAAGAGGGGAAGCAGAATGCTTATTTGCAAACCTGGTACAAAGTTCCCCATTTCAATTTTTACCTAACAACATTAGAACACTTGCCTAGCACGCACGAGGCTGTGGGTATGATCCTCAGAACCACAAATAAATAAATACATAGATAGATAAATTATTACCCCCCAAATATCTGTCACTAAATGTTTTACAAATGAGAATACTGAAACTTACAGAGTTCTTTTAGTTGCCCAGTCAGCAAACTAAGTGTCAAAGCCTATATTCAAACAAAAATTGGTAGAGTTTTAATCCTTATGCCATTTAAAAAAAATTTAAATGCAGCATATAAACAGCAAGAATCCTTTTCTTAGGGTTTGGGGATTTTCAGAGGTAGCACAGTGAAAGCAGGGAACCCAGATGCATTCTGTTGAGCATAGGGGGATGTTTTCAGCCATTTTGAGCTTGGACTCTGCTGCTGATTCAGCTCGCTCTGTGGGGTCTGAATTGCTTCTGGCCGGGCATCAGGGTGGAAAGGCATGAGAAAGCACGAAGGATTGGCTGGGCTCCTACCCTGGTGAATGAGATGCAGATGGTCCTGCTGAGAATGAAGCACCCAGTGGAGAGATGCTCCATAGGTTAACTGTGCACGTTTTCTGGTGAGTCAGCCTGGAATTGCTGACACCACTATGTTCACCGTGGCTGCCTCAGGGGCTCTGCTTGCGAGTCCGATGATGGAAATGAGGATAAAGTCGGCCTTGTTTCCTGAAACTTTAGAAACCGAATAATAAGATTTTAAACTTGGTCTGTGATTAAAATCACTTTGGGAGGAAAGTAAATAAGCCAGAATGAACAGTATATGATTAATACCTCTCAATGCATTGTGAAGGTAACTAGATTGAACAGCTAATTATAATGTAACTAGTTCTTAGTCTTTATGAAGGTGAATGCAATCAGCTTAACCTAATTTTCAATCTCAGCACATAGTTTCTATTCACAGTCTCTGAATAAACCTTAGAAAGACAATGAGACCCACAAGCCTGAGGATAATTGCAATGGTCAATTCTGTTTGCTGAAATCTGGGATTTGTCTGCCATGAATTTTTGCACCTTTCTTGATTTATTTTTGACTATGTATTATTTAATTCAAAAAAGGTATATAAAATGGTATATTCAGAATTCTCATTTTCTTTCCTAATCTTCCCACCCTGTTTCTGCTCTCAGGGTGAGTACATCACCTTGTCATAATGCTGGTACACCATTTTTGCTTGTTTTATCAGTTTTTAAAAACATATACAAAGCGGCTTATTATGTCATATGCAGTATTTTGCACCTTTCCCTTTTAACATTATAATATGTTATCATCCATTCCATACCCATTCAGAAGCTCTTCCTCATGTTTTTAGTTCTACAGCTGCAGAGTATTTCCTGGTGTGGAAGTACCATAGTTTCTTCAACAGGTTCCCACTTATTTCATATTTGAATTCTGTGTTAGTCAGCTTTTCGTGGCTATAAAAAATACCTGAGTAATCGATTTATAAGGGGAAAGGGTTTATTATGGATCACAGTTGTGGAGGTTCCAGTCCTTGATCTGCTTGCCTCATTGCTTTTGGGGCTGTAGTGAGGCAACAGGTGATGGCAGGAAGAGTGGTGGAACAAAACCACTCACTTCACAGCCTAGGAGCAAGAGGAAGTGAAGAGGGGAACAGGAGCTCACAATTCTCTACAAAGGATTACCTCCAGTGACCCAAATCCATCCACTTGGCCCCATTTTTCAAAGATTCCACCACCTCCCAATAATGCTACCTTGAGGACCAATCTTTTAACATATGGACCTCTGGGGAAAGTCCAAGATCCAGAAGAGAGCACATTGATTTCAGTATTTTGCAACAATAAGGGTTATCTCAGTGAATAATCTTCTGCATATGTTATTTCCTTTTTTTTTCTGTACCAGGAATCGAACTCAGGACCTTGTGCCTTCCAGGTAGGTGCTTATGCCACTGAGCTACATCCCTGGCATGTTATTTCCTTTTGTAAAGGTATTTTTTCAACTAGTTTCCTGGAATTAGGATTGCAAGGTCAGAAAATAAATTGCATGCAATTTTCTAAGTCCTGTCAAATTCCCAGCTTAAGTTTGTACCATTTTGTACATCCACCAGAGATGTATGTCCATGGGTCATAACACAGGGTGCTTTCTCAAGCTTTTAGTATGTGCCAATCTGTTAGGTGAGATAAGTTATCTCACTGTAGTAGTATGGATTTATTTAATTGTAAGGAAAATTGAGCATTTTTTCTTGCTTATATATTGATTGGTAAGTATTTTGAACTGTGTGTTCATGTCTTTTGTGTATTTTTTAGTTGCAATATAACTAATTTTGTTTATGTATTTTTATCAATTAAATTTATTAAGAAGTAATGGAATGGGTCGGTGAGATGGCTCAGCGGCGTAAGCACCTGCCTGGCAAGCGCAAGGGCCCAAGTTTGACTCCTGGAACCCACTTACCAAAAAAGGGCCAGTGATATCGCTCAGCAGCACGGGCGCCTGCTGGTGCACGAGGTCCTGAGGTCAACTCCCGGTACCCACAAAAAAAAAAAAAAAAGAAGTAATGGCATGTAAAAGCACATATTAATGTGGTAACAGGTGACATTTCAATACATGTATACATTGTGTAATACTTAAATCAGATAAAATATATCTATCTCTTCAAATGTTTATCATTTCTTTGAGGTAAAAGCTTTAAGAATACCTTGTAATTTTTAAAACAGTTTATTGAGGTATAACTGATATACAAATATTGCGCATTTTTTTTTGAGACAGGGTCTTGCTATGTAGTTCAGGGTGGCCTCGAACTCGTGGTGATCCTCCTGCCAATTTGCACAGTTTGATAAGTTTTGACATATACAAACAACTGTGACACCATCAACACAATTTAAATAGCAGACCTATCTGACATCTTTTAAAGTTTCCTTATGTTCTTTTGTTTTTTGTCTTGTGGTAGAAGAACACTTAACATGAGAGTTGCCCTCTTAACAAATTTCGAAGTGCACATACTATATTGTTTAACTATAGGCATTATGTCACATCTCTAGAATTTAATCATCTTGTATAACTAAGATGATATCCATGAAACACACCTTCCCCATTTCCTTTCCTACCACCTCCTGGCAATTGCCATTGTATTTTGTGCTTTTATGAGTTTGACTATTGCAAATACCTCACATAAATGGAATTGTGCATTATTTACCCTTTTGTGACTAGCTTGTTTCACCTCATATCTTAGTTACTTTCTCACTATTAGGACAAACTATCCAACACCCACAAGTTAAAGGAGGAAAGATTTATTTTAGCTCATAGTTTGTAGATGTTTCAGTCCATAGTAGGTTGGCTCCAGCATGGCAGAGGAGAAATAGTCAATGGCAGAGCAGGGAGGAAGCAGCAAGCCTTTCTTCTTCTTTCCCTTTTTATTCCATCCAGTCTTCAAGCCTATTGGTTGATGCCACCCACACCCAGAACTATGCTAAACTAATCAATGGGCTGATGCAGTACCATACATTCATGATCCAGTCACTACCAAAAGTCCCACCTATGAGCACATGAGGCTTTGGGGGGACATCTAGATATAAGGTGTAATATCTAGCATAATGTCTTCCCGCTTTACTTTGGGGATTTCCTTATTTTTAATAAAGGCTGTATAGTATTTCATTGTGTGTATATATTGCATTTCCCTTATCTTTTCACCCAGAGATGGACACTTGATTTGCTTCTACATCTGTTGCTGCTATGAGCATAGAAATACTGTTACCTCTTCGATATACTAGTTGTATTTCCTTTGGTTATATACCCAGAAATGGAATGGCTGGGACTTTTTTTTCAGCAATTAGAGCCCTGTACACTGTTTAGTGAGAATATAAAATTTGCAGGAGCTATAGAAAACAATGTGGAGTTACTTCTTTCATCCACTTTTTGTATTAGGGTTTTGGAGTTTCTTTCTTCCTCATTTTTAAAGGACTTATTTATAATTTAAATAAGTTTGTAATTTGCCTTCTTACTTTTCTGACATTTTTCATGCAAAAAGTTTTATTTTAAGTTCGGGTAGTTGGATTTATCAATTTTTTTGTTTCTATTGTTGGGCTTTCTATTCCATTTAATTGGGGTCCAGGACTAATGTTTTAACAGGCAGCCTGTGTACCACGTACTGCATGCCACATCTCTGGCAGAACAAGTCGCCTCTCACTGTTCTTTTGTTTTGGGATTTTTCTAGATTTTCTTGAATGGTTAAAGTGCATGTAAACTTTAGAAGCAACTTATTGATCTCCAGACATAAGTAAGTTCTTTAGCTTTTAATTAAATCTCATTAAATTCATATATTATGTTAGGGAGACCCAACAGGATTACGATGTTGAGTCATTTTGTTCAAGAGTAAGGATGTTTTTCCATTTGTTCCAGGCAAGTTTTATTTTTTTTTAGATTAATTAAGTTTACTGGTACATTTTAGGTATACATAATGATCACATTCATTATACAGAATTTGTACCTCTACGTGATATAACTTGATTCGTCTTTTTCCCCATTCCCTTACCCTCCCTTCCACCCCTTTGCCCCTTCTAATTTACAAAAGCTTTGATTCCATTTTTCCTTCTTTTCTCATCATTTTTTTTTCCTTTCCCTTCCTCCCCCCCCCTTAGTTCCCCTTCCCATTTGAACATTTTCTTCCTATTTCACAATATATATTATGGATTGTGGTTCTCATTTACACTTTTGGCTTCTCACACCAGAGAAATCTTCTTCATTTGAGTTTTCAAATTTCTTACTCAATTCTTTTTTTTTTGTAATTTAAAGTAAGGTCTGCTCTTTCATCATGTATTCTAGCTGGTTATTGTTTGGGTGTATGAAGTTTGTTATTAAGTTTGCATGCTACTATTGTATCTTTCTGGCTTACAGAAATTCTTTACTGTTTTTATTAGCTTTAGCATTGAGTCTCTTGGGTTTTTTTTTTTTTTCCCCCAGGATACTATTTCATCATCTGCATAAAAGAGATAGCACTACACCTTCTTTTCTAATTCGTGTGCCCCTGATTGCCTGCAGTGTTTTGTTTGAATGGCTTTCCGTGCTGGGGCGCATGTGTCAGTCCGCCTTACCCTTCCACTGCCCCCTGTTGCTCTCAGCCTCCTTCTTCCATGTATGTTGCTTACCCGGCTCCTGAAGGCATCGGAATTCACGACCGCTGTCAAAGATCAACAACCTTGACATAAATCGAATAGCCGCTGCCAGCCTTGTATCACCACTGTGCATTTCTTCCTTCCCATGGAGGGTTAGATAGGTCAGGGTGAGGAGGAGAGGTCAGCACCATGAATTCAATTAAGCTTAGAGAAACTGATTAGTCACTATACCCTTCTGGGGTTGAGTCTCCAGAAATGCAGAGAAGAAATGTACAACTGAAGCTAGAAAGATTAAATGCAAATGTTAAGTCCACAGGAGCAAGAACAAGATAATAAATGAGAGACGATCAAGAGGGAGACTCAGACAAGGTTGGATCAATACAGCAGCAGGCCAGAGATGTGCAGGGCCATTTCATTATTCATGGGTAGATGTTTGTGGTTTAGCTTTATAGCCTCAGGGTGTCTGAGTGTGTGGGCTTACAGGTCTGATTAAAAGTCTCAAGAACAAAACAGATAACAGTCATCACTGCAAGTTTTTAATACTGCGTTACAAATGGGTTCTAGATTTTTTTTTTTTCCGGGATTATTTGCTGAGAGGATCAAAGGCATAGTAACTTCTCTTTTGATAAGTACTGCCTACATCTTTCTGCAGTGAAGGAAATATTTTATAATCTGCACTGATGAATAAGGTAGTCACTAGCTGCACGTGGCTATTGCGCACCTGAAATGAGGTAAGTGCAATTGCACCTATTTTTTAAATTAATTATTATGTTAATTGTACCTATCTGTGGGGTACAGTGTGACAATACACATATCTAATTTTAATTAATTTAAAATTTTTAAAAAGTGACTAAAGCCTACTGAGTTGAACAGGGCATCTCCAGAACGCTATATTCTAAATGACGAAGGGTACGAGTGTATGGCTGAGGGCACCTATGACTTCAGTTTTGTGGTAGCCACCCACAGCACACACCATACAGTAAATGTAATCCCTCAATTGTAATATATATGCAGTCAAATGTAATAATAATGTAGCACAGTAGTTTATAAGAAAATGTAGTAGCATATTTTATAAAGCTCTCCCATAGCTAAGTTTGTGCTCTGTTGATGTATTCCTGTGAGTGATGGGAATCCATCTTCCTTAGACAAGGAAATGAGAAAAAAATAATAAAACAACTTATCCAAAGTCATGGAAATTATTGTTTTCAAATGTGTAGCTTGAACCAAGTTTTTTTGCTTCTTGGCTTAATCTTCATTCTGTTACATAAAGGTACACTTCCTAATTTTACCAATGAGTGATTAAAAATATATTAGTCCTGTAACATTGAGCGTGCACTTGCCATATGGCCCGGAAACCCCATGCCTGTGTATTTGCTCAAGAGAAATGCAGCCATGGAGTCACAGAAAACTCTGTACATGAATGTTTACAGATGCCTTTCTTACAATTGCCAAAGCCTAGAACTAACCCAAATGTCCTTCAATTACTAGAAAAACAAATGGTAGTACGTACACATAATGAGATAGTTAAAGTAAAAGACCTTTTGTTACATGGAACCACATGGGGAAATCTCAAGTGCATTGTGCTAAGAAGCCAGACTCAAAAGCTTATGACTCTACTCCTCTGATATTCTGGAAAAGACAAAACTACAGGGAAAGAGAACAGATTAGTGGCTGTCAGATGCTGGGTGTAGGGCTGACTGCAGAAGAAATAATTGGAAATTTGAGGATTAATAAAATATTTTTTATCTTTACTGTGGTTATGGTTATATGCCTGCATGTATTTGTCAAACTCATAAATTTAAGCTACACTGAGTAAATTTTATTGTTTGTAAAATATCTCAGCAAGCTATCATCTAATCCATCTATCTATCTACTCTCTAAATATGTTAGAAACCCTATGAGAGATACGGAAGGGCGAGGATTTGATCAGAGAGATGAAGGACTTGTATGAGGCATTTGGCCAAAAATCTAAAAAACAATGACTAAGGAGTTCTAACTAGATTTCCAAAAAATCAGATCATGTAGGTTGTGAGTTCGCAATTAAACCATCAGAGAAATGCTAACACTTAGTGGAATCTCCTTAGGGAGACTAGGATCGGCTGTAGTTCTTAGCTGGAGTACGACACAACCAGCATCAGGACCTGACCCCAGGTGCCCTCGTTAGCTTACTCACTACTGTACTCTCAGCCCCTAGCTGATCACCTAGTATGGCTGGTGTACCCTATGGAAACTACTTCATTATGTATATTAAAGCACAACATTATGCACCTTAAGTGTATACAATAAAAAGAAATTGTTGAATGAAAGAATGGATTGTCTCAGAAACCAAGGGAGTTTATTGCAAGTTACTATTCCAGAAGCTGGCAGGGTTGGGTAGGGAGAGACTGACAAGCTCCTGTAATTGTAATTCCAGCTGGTGCATAATTACAGATTGAGGTGAGCATCTTTAGACTGGCATCTTGAATCTGTTTTTCTCTGCTGAAAATCGGGGATGATGGCAAAGACTGGAATAATATTTGATTCGATTGTGCTCCTGTGTATGTAACTGGCGCTCATCTCCCAAGTGTTTCAGACACAGAAGTTGTTCCTCTCAGGACTAGGGGAGTTTTGCCAAGGTGCTTCTGTCCTTTCAAATGTTTGCTCGTCTTCCTGCTGGCTTTCATCTCAGTTGCTAAGACAGTTTCTATGGCAAAGGCCTAGCAGCTAAGTGAGGATTACATACAGTAAATATTTCAAACAGATGAACTTGACATAGGAGCAGCTGCTTTTCTCCAACCAGAAGGCAGGAGTGTGCAGGGATCCGATTAGCAACTTACTCGGCATTTTAAGTCTTTGTTATAGGGATGCTGTGACCAGCTTTTGCCCTTGACATTTGTGGTGAAGAGATCTGAAGTCCATCCATAAGGTGCAAGCATGGAAGAATGTTTCAGTGTACTCAAAATAATAAAAAAGCTATTTTATAAAATGGAAGGTGAGCAGACATGTTAAAGAAAAAGATGACTTTAGAATCAGCTGGAGTCCTGCTACTGGTTGCTTGGAAAGTGAAAATCCTGTTGGATTTTAAGTGTTGAAAAAACAAAAAGCTATTCAAGAAAGAAATGTGAGTTTGATGGTATATCAAGCCAACCAAAGGTGAGGTTCTTTCTATATGGCACAAGAATTTTAAAGCCTTTTCAGCCAATTTCATTAAAAATACTGGTCACTATTAAGTCTCCAGAGCAACACACTTTTCTAGCTATTTCTCTCTTTCACGTAATACAAATTGCAATCTTCACCTTCCAATTTCATATATTCCTTCCATTACTTCTAGATGCTAGGTAGATCTTGGTCAGGTAACCTTTCTTTTCAATGAAGTGACACTAGTCTCGGCATTTGAAAACTTGGAACTTGATGATATTTAAGTACTCAGATCTTACAATATCAATTGTTGCTTGTTTATAAGCCAGTCCTCACTTTGTCTCCAGTTTTATTTATTTTTTATAATATCGTGAGAGGAATTGCTTTTCTTATAATTTATTGTTCCTTTCAGAATGGTCTTCCAATAATTTCTGTGACCTCCTATCATCCTTGTGAGGCTTCATTCCAAAGGACTGTGCTCTAACCCCTGTGGAAGAAGCATGAGAAGTTTAGAGTTCTCAGGCAGCAAGGATAATATGTGTCCTTCTCTCTTTTATTGCTTTCAAATTAACAAATGTTTGTCATCATCTACGATGTCCCAGACCACAGGGATAGAGGTTATGACAGACAAGAGCTTCTATGATGGTTTACAGTGAACTTGTGTTCCAGTGAGTTTGGCAAAATATTGCAAGCATTTAGCCACTTTGTAATTCTCCTAGCATTTTCATAGTTTCTCAAGTTTGTTGTAGCCTTCTCTAATACTACATCAAGACATAAAACGAATGGCTGTATGTACATGAATGAAAATGAGACTGTTTTGAGTAGAATAACCTGGAAAGTTTGGGATTATAGTTTATCTCGGTCATGCCTCCTGCTTTCTTATTAATCCTGTGGCTCCGTAAATTACTGGTAATTCATACCAAAACATATAATATTTTTATTTAGAATGAATGCAAATATGTATTTAATGACAAGAAAAATATATATGCATTATTATTGAGGAAAATAAATTACCAAAGCTCTTTCAAGATGTTTCCTTTTGCAAAACAAATATAAAAATGAATATATGTACATTTACATGTTTATATATACACATTCTATTTATTAAGTAAAGTTTAGAAGAGTGTATCTAAAACGTTATCACTGGAGGGAAGTGTGAGGAAAGATTAGGATTTCCTTTGATCTTTCTCCCTAAGAAATTTCTACAATGAATTTATGTTCTTGTGTGATGGAGACATGAACAGGAAAGCAAGTTAAAGACAGGAGACCTCCAGAGCCACGAGAGGGATTCCATGTCTGAAGGAATCATCTCATTTGCTTACTTGAGTCCTCAGGACCTTTGTTCTGGAGGAAATAATGTAGACCACATTTTACAATGTGGTTTTCTTTAATGAAAAAATGACATAGCCAGTCTTTGTCAGTACTTGTCTTTCCTCTTCAAGTGACTTTTTAAATGAAGAGAATAAGCACAGTTACTTTATTCTGAAATGCACGCAGAAAAGAAGGCAGATGTGAAGGTGGTATGGCAAGAGAACGACACTGAGGCTATTCTTAGCGTTCGATTAAGACAGAGGTCTGCACGCAGGGCTCTGCTTTGCTCCCGGCTGGGTCTGCTGTTGTAGTAAACATCAGCAGTCATTCCAGTTTTCTGCAGTATTCTCAAGTCTCCAAAAGGCTCTAGAAGCTGGAAAGGCTCCACAGATACAATGCTGGTGTTCCGAGCAGTAAGGTTTATTTCTCCCCAAGACAGGGTTCTTTGGTTTGCATGCATTTGTGCTTTTCAGAGAGCCATGTTCTCTAAATGTCACCTTGCTTCATTCAGCATGGTGCGTGTTCTCACTGTCCAGGGGCTTCCAGGAACAGCCAGCAGATTGATGGCTTGCTGAAAGCTCCCTCATTATCTCTCACTGCAAATTCCTTTCATGAGTAATCTCTTGTGCCCTGAATGGAGAGCTTCTCTGTATGCGTGCTGTGAAATAAAATCGCAGATAATGTGTGAGCTAATTTTCCTTCATTCCTCCCTCCCCCCATTAGCCCCACAATGTGACCTCAGAGCTTATTGTTTATTTAATTAGCAAAGCTCAGTTGAAATGTCCTTAGTTGGTGAAGAATGGAAAGCGAAAGATAATATGTTTAAACAAAGAAAAAGGTTGTGTGTGTGTGTGTGTGTGTGTGTGTGTGTGTGTGTGTGTAAGAAAGAGAAAGAGAGAGACAGGGAGGGAGGGGGGGAGAAAGGGAGAGTGAGAGAGAGAAAGAGAGAGAGAGATGGAGGGAGGGAGAGAGGGAGAGTGAGAGAGAGAGATGGAGGGAGGGAGGAAGAGAGGGAGAGAGAGAGAAAGAGAGAGAGGGAGGGAGGAGGGATGGAGAGAGGGAGAGAAGGAGAGATAAAGTTTTTTGGTGCCAGGAAAGAACTCTTTTGAAAATTAGTACCAGAAAGGAATTATGCATTTTTATCTTGTAAGAAATTGCCTTTATTATGCTTTACTTTAAAAACAAAAGAAAATCGGTTCTTTTGTCCTATAATTTTTACCCAAAGGATGCTTCAAAGATTCTTACCGAATTTTATATATGTATATAGTAATTTTTACTCTAAAGTAACTACTACTTAAATTGAATTAAGTGTGTTCTTCTCAAGTAACATATTCAAAAACCTCAAACTCATACCAACCTTTTCCCTATAAACTGTATCCTTCTTTGCAGTAGCATTAAAAGGACTCAGCACCCAAAACACTCACCTTAAAGAGAGCCCTGGGCTCCTCTGTTACTGTTAAAGTCTCTCCGTCTGCCTCCATTCCTCTGCCAGCAGGGCCAGAGTGAAGAGCAAGGGCATGTTACTGGGCTATGGTCCACGGAGAAGGAAGTGTTACCCTCATAAGTGAAGGAGTAAAAACCCTCAGCTAACAAAGCTGTGTTGCTTGTCTCGCTCTTTTTCCTGTGGGTGTTCTGCTTCTCTCCCACATGGACTAAATGTCTAGAAGATCTGGAGCTGAATGAACAATATTAATGATCCATATAATGGAATACTGTTCAGCAATTAAAAGGAATAAAATACTGGTGTATGTTACAATATGGTTGAACCAACATTCAGCTAAGTGAAAGAGGCCAAATACAAAGACTTCATCCTGTATGAGTCCATTTGTATGAAATGTCTGGAAAATACAAATCTAAAGAGACAGAACATAGATTAGTGCTCCCGAGGCTATTGGTGGGAATGGAGAGTGGCTGCAGATGGGCACAGGGAATCTTTCAGGGGTGATAGGTATGGTCTAACATTGGATTATAATGAAATCCATACAAGTCTATAGGCTTATAAAAATCACTGAATTCACATTGAAAATGAATGAGTGCTATGCTATACAAATAAAGCTATTTTTAAACATTGGAAATAAGTTTCAAATGGAAGACCTGGAGTCGATCCTCTTTGGGAACACCATCTAAATAAGCTATGGCTGGGGACAAACTCCAGATCTTGCTGCCTTTTGCTGAATGATGGTTCTTCCTTACAGTGGCTTCACCCAACACTAAAAAAATTAAGGTAAGTTGTTTCACAATCCTACACGCTCAAGATATGGAGATAAACCTGCTCTGTCTCCCATGTTTCTTGTCTGACACGTAGGAGAGTGAGGACGTAAGCACTCTATGCAGCACAGCAGGTGCTTGGGACAGCTGCTCTGTGGGGTGAGGGGCTCCTGATAGACTCTCAGAGGAGACTGCATTTGAGCTGAGTGCTAATGAAAGAGATGTCACAGGCCAGGCAGGAAAGGCAGACAAGAAAGGAGGAATAGATCAATGTTTTTGTTCTTTCTGCATTCCACCCTCCCATGTCTTTCGTCCCCTGTACTTTCATCCCCAACTCTTCATCCCCCTTCACAATCTCCTATCAAATCTAGGCCATAATCCAAGTCCCACAATCAGAGGAACTCAAGCCTGTGGCCAGAGTGTGATTTACAGATAGACGCAGGGCTTGAGCGGAGCTGATCAGAATGTCTGCGGAAACTGAGTATCGCTGGTTCTGAGAAGGAAGAGTACGCTCTCTTTCTTCGTGTAAGAGGTTATAGTCATGTAGTATTGTTGGGCACCAGTAGCTGTATTTTCCTATGCAGTAAGAAAGCGTGTCTCTGGCAGATGCTTACCGACAGAGAGAACCAAAGGCATGCGGAGCGGGGGCGAGAAATACTCAAACCCCTAAAGACCATGACTTAAGCAATAACCTCCTCTCCTTTAAAAAAATTCTTTTATCAAAAACTTTATTGACTTTGGGTTGCATTTCTGTTCTTTATAATCAAGAAGGCTTAAATAATATGCAGGGTTAACATTTGGGAGGAATGGACTGTTTGTGAGACTGCAGGCATGAGTATCACAGACCCTAGTCGAAGGTGGGTGCAGGTTCAAGAGACAGCGCCGATGGCCTTTGCGTCAATGGGGTTATGGCTGCCAGGGACTCTAACATACCCTCATCATCCTTTTTCTGTTTTTCTCTTTCTAGTCCTCCACTGAAGGCTGCTTCACAGTTCTCAGCCACCAGGGAGTGCCTTGCTGCTTCAGGAAGTGGTGGGGAATCACACGTGAACTCCTGCCTGCCTAAAATGCGGTCTTCATGGGGACATTGACAGCATCCACGGCAGAAAGAGCACTATTTTCTCGGACTGATATTTTTCCTCTGAGTGCTGTTTAGATGTACATACTGCTTTTCCCAAAGTGGACACCCCAGAATCAGTGGTGATAAAGTAGCTCCTCATGTCACCTGGGGATGGGGCATCCACTACTCACACAGTCGGAGGGGACAGATGTCTTATCTGTTTCTGGATTTGTCTTGAGTAGGGTTGTGGGAAGTGGCTTGGATTCTGGGGGGAGACAGAGTGTTTTTTTTTAAAGGTTTTACAAGTTTTATTAAGACATTAAATAATTTCTGTTAGCTTTAGATATAGATGTTTGTTTAGATGTTTTAGATGACAGTGTGACATAGCCCAAATTAAAAACAGATGTGAAATAGATTGCTTGGTAATACTAGGTATTTATTTATTTTTATTTATTTTTAGCACATGTTTCACATATGCAACGACCACATTCATCATGGTGAATTTGTACGTGTACACACTATGTCTTAATTCTTTCTTTTTCCCATTTCCCTCCCCTCCCTTCAGCGCTCCTTCCCCTCCTTATTTCAAAAGATTTGTTTCCATTTTTTCCTTTCATTCTCTTTTTCAAATTACTTTTCCCTTCCTTCTCTTACCACAGACAGACTGTTCTTAACCAATATTCTCCAATGTGATATTTCCCTTTCTTAGTTAAAAGGTGAGGACAGCCTTATGATGGATCAGTGTTGTCTAGGGAACTGATCATCTTAGTCTGTGAGGGACAACTCTAGAGACTGCACTGGGTTGGATGAGCATTTTTCAGTTTGGGCTATGGATCACCTCCCACAGGATCACCACCACCACCATTAAACTATAGATTCCTGGCCTCAGACCCCAAAATTATCAGGGTGTGTGTTGACACCATGAATTACAGATAAACTCTCCAGTGATTTTAGTGCACATTAATAGTTGAGAAGAACTAGTTTGGACTCTGGGTTAGACCTTCTGATTCATGATAGAGAACTCTAGAGGTGCTGCTCTCTGAATAACAATTTATGTTTAAGCAGAAAGAGGGGTGTCTGGACCCATGCCCCTGTTTTTGTCTAAAAACACAGGAAGCCTAAAAGATTGAGAAGTTTTCATCATATACCTGCAGAGGGGTAGGTATTGCTTTTATGTTTCAGAGAGCTAGAAGGGAATTGACTACTGTGTGAGCTCGGAATTACTGCTGGGCTCAGAGTGAAGAGCCAGTTGGCACAGCTCTTAGAATACACCTGGGCTGTTGGCAGCTGCAACCTTACAGGTGGCAGGGATGCAACTACTCAGTACCTCCACTTCGCACTAGGATTTATGTGGAGACTTGTGAGATAAAATTAGTTATCTTAAACACAAACACTTCACTTTGTTTTTTCTTTTTTTTTTTTCATACCAGGGCATGCACACAGAAGCTACATCTTGAAATGAGAAAACTAAGAAGTGTTGAGATATGATGCGACTCTCTATCCCCTTGTGATTAAGCAGAGTCACAGGATTTGAGCTCCAGAGGTATTTTCTGCCCACCAAGCAAATAAAGGATTCTTGCTCCACCAGGCAGTATGTAAATAATTATTTTCAGCTTCTCAAACAGATACACACAAGGCAAAGGAACAAGCAACCTCCTTTCTTGTGAAGCAAGGGCCATGGTTTGACAACAAAAATGGCAATGGAAAGGCTGTCAACATTGCTTCCTCTGCCAAGTTTGCCTGGTAATTCTTTTTCTCCCTGAATAACTAACAGAGAGGCAGCTGCTAAAGCAAATAGAATTCAAAACCCCATTAATATCAGTGACTCATCAGCTGAATTCTTTCTCCATGTCTGAAAATGTCAGGAAATTAAAAATGCTCTGTGGCATCTCCAGGAGTCAGGTCCCAAGTCAGAGCTGTACACCACTTCTAAATATTCTTGGCCTCATTTGGAAATTGGCTGTCACCTGGGACATGGCCTGGTTTGTTCCCTTCCATGAGGGGCAGGACACGCTATCAATATCACTGAATGAATCACTCATCCCACCCTCCAGCAGCAATGGTATTGTAGGGCTGGAGGTGTTGCTGTTTGTTATCAGGTGGAGCAGATAGGGCAACTAAACATGTTCTGCATTCTTGGCTACAGGAAGGGCAGTGGGCAGGGGCTGAAGCCATCTGTATCCTTTCTTTGACTAGAACAGATTCATAAGACACAAGTAGAGATGAATGCTTGAAAACACCTAGAAATTTCATTTTGATTTTTAGTCTTTCCCAGAAAATTTAATCCTAATATTTGGATTTCCAGTGCATTAGAAGAGATACTAACAGTACTACAGATACTACATTATTTTAATTCATCTAATTTTCGTAGCCTACAACATGGAGACCAGCCACTTCGTGTGTACAGGATGTGCAAAAATATATCTTCCGAAAGTGAAATTTCTTTTTTTTTTTTTTTTTTTAATTTTATTTTAAAGAGAAGAAAAAACAAAACAAATCAAAAGAAGAACAAATTTTCAAAACAACATAATAGGAGGGAAACAATGGTTCATACATTGCGTATTACTATCTTTAAGTTAGTTATTCAGGACACCAGACATTAGCATTTAATTATCCAAACATTATTGGCACAAACCTTACTCTTCAATGAACTAAGTAAAAATGGTAGTGTATCTATCTTAACCATCTTATATATATATATACAATTTTTTTTCCCTTTCCCTTCTTTCTTTTCCCTATTCCAGTCTCTCTTTCTTTTTGACCAGTTTCTTTTTGATTCACCATGTCTATTGTACATTTTGGATCTTATTTACTCTTTCAGTTTCTCATACTAGAGAGACAATACGATGCTTACACATGTGCTTCTGGTTTATTTCACTTATGAGTATTTTCTCGAGTTGCATCCATTTACCTATAAAAGTCTCCAGTTTATCCTTCTTAATGGCTGAATAGTACTCCATTGTACAAAAATACCACATCTTTCTTATCCATTCCTCAGTTGATGGGCATTTGGGTTGTTTCCAAGATCTGGCTATTACAAATTGTGCTGCTATAAACATGGGTGCACATATATCGCTGTGGTATGATGTTTTTAATTCTTCTGGGAAGATGCCCAGAAGGGGAATAGCTGGGTCAAATGGGACCTCCAACCCTAGCTTTTTGAGGAATCTCCACACTGACTTCCACAGTGGCTGTACCAGTCGACACTCCCACCAACAGTGGAGAAGGGTTCCTTTTTCCCCACAGCCCCTCCAGCATTTGTTATTAGTTGATTTCTTTATAGTAGCCATTCTTTCTGGGGTGAGATGGTATCTCAGTGTTGTTTTAATTTGCATCTCTCGAATGACTAGTGATGTTGCACATTTTTTTGTATATTTATTTGCCATTAGTATTTCTTCATCTGAGAAATGTATATTTATCTCAGATGCCCATTTTTGGAGTGGGTCTTTAAATTTGGGAGGTCTGATTTTTTTGAGTTCTTTATATGTTCTCGATAGTAATCCTTTGTCTGAGGAACAGCTGGCAAACATTTTTTCCCACATTGTGGGTTGTCTCTTCACTCTGTTGGTGGTTTCTCTTGCTGTGGAAAAGCTTTTTAATAAGATGAGATCCCAGTTATTGATTCTTTGGGATAGTTCCCGTGCGGTTGAGTTTTTATTCATAAAGTCTTTGCCTACACCAATGTCTCCAAGGGTTTTACCTATCCTACCTTCCAGCAGATTTAATGTTTCTGTTTTAATATTTAGATCTCTGATCCATTTTGAATTTAGTTTAGTGCATGGTGAAAGATATGGGTCTAGTTTTAATCTTCGGCATGTGTAGAGCCAGTTTTTCCAGCACCATTTATTAAAGAGGCTATCTTTCTTCCAGCGAATGTGTTTGGCACCTTTGTCAAAGATAAGGTGGCTTAGTATGTCTGGGGTTGTTTCAGCATCTTCTAATCTGTTCCATTGATCTTCAGGTCTGTTTTTTTGCCAGTACCACACTGTTTTTATCACAGTAGCTTTATAGTATAATTTCAAGTTGGGGATAGTGATGCCCCCTGCCTTGCCTTTGTTGCCCAGAATTGCCTTTGCTATTCTAGGTCTCTTCTGATTCCAAATGAATTTTAGGATTGTTTTCTCTAATTCTGTGAGATATGCTGTTGGAATTTTGATTGGAATTGCATTAAATCTGTATAACAATTTTGGAAGTATGGCCATTTTCACTATATTGGTTCTTCCTATCCAGGAGCAAGGGATATCTTTCCATTTTCTGATATCCTCTTCAATCTCCTTTTTCAGAGTACTGTAGTTTTCAGTATAGAGGTCTTTTACATCCTTTGTGAGGTTGATTCCTAGGTATTTCATTTTTTTGGATGTTATTGTGAAAGGTATTGTTTCCCTAATTTCTCTTTCAGTAAGTTTGTTATTTGTGTACAGGAAGGCTATTGACTTTTGAGTATTGACTTTGTATCCAGCTACACTACTGAATTTGCTTATCAAATCTAGCAGTTTTTTAGTGGAGTTTTTGGGGTCTTCTGTGTAGAGTATCATGTCATCTGCAAATAATGATAATTTAACTTCTTCCTTTCCAATCATTATTCCTTTTATTTCTTTCTCTTGTCTAATCGCTCTGGCTAAAGTTTCCAGAACTATGTTGAATAAGAGTGGGGACAGTGGACATCCTTGTCTTGTTCCTGATTTTAGAGGGAAGGCTTTCAGTTTTTGGCCATTTAGTATGATATTGGCTGTTGGTTTGTCATAGATAGCTTTTACCAGATTGAGATAAAGACCCTCTATTCCAATTTTCTGTAGGGTTTTTATCATGAAAAGGTGCTGGACTTTGTCAAAAGCTTTTTCTGCATCTATTGAGATGATCATGTGATTTTTGTCTTTGGTTCTGTTAATATGCTGTATTACATTTATTGATTTACGTATGTTGAACCATCCCTGCATCCCTGGGATGAATCCAACTTGGTCATGGTGTATAATCTTCTTGATGATTTGTTGGATTCTGTTTGCCAGTATCTTATTAAGGATTTTTGCATCTATGTTCATTAGGGAGATTGGCCTGTAGTTCTCTTTCTTAGTTGGGTCCTTCTCTGGTTTTGGTATCAGGGTAATGCTTGCTTCCAGGAATGAATTTGGGAGTATTGCTTCCCTTTCAATTTCATTAAAGAGTTTGAGAAGTAGGGGCGTTAGGTCTTCTCTAAATTTCTTGTAGAATTCGGCAGTGAATCCATCAGGGCCTGGACTTTTCTTTGTTGGGAGGTTTTTAATTACATCTTCAATTTCATTGGTTGATATTGGTTTATTTAGGATTTTTAAATCTTCTTGATTTAGCTTTGGTAATTCATACGAATCTAGGAATCTGTCCATTTCTTCTGCATTTTCCATCTTAGTAGAATATAAATTTTCAAAATAGGTATAGATGATCTTCTGGATTTCTGCAGGGTCTGTCGTGATATCACCCTTTTCATTTTCAATTGCATGGATTTGAGTCTTTTCTTTTCTTTTTTTAATAAGGTTGGATAAGGGTTTGTCAATCTTATTTATTCTTTCAAAGAACCAACTTTTTGCTTCATTGATTCTTTGTATTGTTTTTTTATTCTCCAATACGTTAATTTCTGCTCTGATCTTTATAATTTCCTCCCTTGTACGGGCTTTTGGCTTAACCTGCTCTTCTTTTTCTAGAAGCTCGAGGTTCACCCTTAAGTTGTTTATTTGCGCTTGCTCTATTTTCCTGATATAAGTATTTAATGCTATAAATTTCCCTCTTAGGACTGCTTTCATTGTATCCCATAAGTTCCGGTATGTTGTACTGTCATTATCATTCAGTTGTAGAAAGTGACTAATTTCTTCTTTAATTTCATCTGTGACCCATTGGTTGTTCAGGAGGATGCTGTTTAATTTCCATGTGTTTAGGGAGTTTTTGTGGGATCTTTTGCCATTGATTTCCAATTTCATTGCACTATGGTCTGATAATATGCATGGGATAATTTCAATTCCTTTGCATTTATTTAAGCAGGTTTTATGAGCTAGTATGTGGTCTATTTTGGAGAACGTCCCATGTGCAGCTGAGAAGAATGTGTATTCTGATGTTGTGGGGTGGAACACTCTGTAGACATCTACTAAGTCCATTTGTTCAAAAGTTTGGTTCAGTTCTACTATTTCATTATTGATTTTCTGTCCAGTTGATCTATCTTTTTGTGACAGTGGAGTATTGAGATCTCCCAATATAATTGTATTAGTGCTTATTTGATTTTTCATGTCCTTTAGTACTTGTTTTATATAGCTGGGTGCATTGGTATTTGACGCATATATATTTATGATCGTTATCTCTTCCTCTTGGATTGTTCCCTTTACCAGGATGTAATGACCGTCTTTATCTCTCTGAATCCTTCTTGGCTTGAAGTTCACTTTGTCTGCAAAAAGAATAGCTACCCCTGCTTTTTTCTGGGTTCCTGTGGCATGGAGTATTGTTTTCCATCCTTTGACTTTCAGTCTATGAATTTCTTTCTGAATTAAATGTGTTTCTTGTATACAGCATATTGTTGGATCTTGCTTCTTGATCCATTTCGCCAGTCTGTGCCTTTTGATTGGTGAATTGAGACCATTAACATTGATGGTTAAAACTGATATGTATTGACTTGTCATGATATTTTCCTGTTTTTGGTTCCCACTCTTTGTTTTTCCGCTTTCCGGCTATTTAATTATTTGCCCTGCCTGGTGGATTCCTTCTGTTGGGGTTCCTATCTCTTTCTAGAATGTCCTTCAGAACGTTTTGGAGTGCTGGTTTGGTGGTCATAAATTTTCTCAGATGTTCTTTGTCATGAAAGTATTTTATTTCTCCATCAATTTTGAAAGATAGTTTTGCAGGGTACATCAATCTGGGCTGAAAATTATTTTCCTTTAGAGCTTGCAATACATCATTCCAAGCTCTTCTTGAATTGAGGGTTTGTGCTGAAAAGTCAGCTGTGATTCTGATGGGTTTTCCTTCATAGGTGATTTGTCTCTTCTCCCTAACAGCTTTTAAGATTTTGCCCTTCTGTTGAATTTCTGGGATCTTGACTATAATATGTCTGGCTGAAGGTTTTTTTGATCATGTCTAGTTGGTGTTCTGAAAGCTTCACTTATAGAGGTGTCAAATTCCTTTTCTCTTCCAGGAAAGTTCTCCCTGATTATGTCTTTGAACAAGGTTTTAATGTCGTTGATGTTATCTCCTGCTTTTTCATTTATTCCAATTATTCTTAAGTTGTTTATCTTTGAGTCATCTAGCAGCTGTTGAATTGATTTTTCATGGTCCCTTGCTATTTTTAAGAATTTTTCCATTTCATGATCACTAATTGCAAGCCTATCTTCTATATCTGAGATCCTGTCCTCGCATTGGCTTATTCTGCTACAAATACTTTCAATGGAATTTTTTATCTCTTGGATATCTGCTTGAATCTGCCTTATGGATTCCATTTCTTTCCTATGCTGAGCATTCATGATTTCTATAGTTTTCTTAAGTTCATCTATTTTTTTGTCTGTATCAGCTATAGTGTCCTTAAGCATGGTCTTCATTGTAGACATTATCTCTGCAGTTATCTGTGAGATTATTTCTGTTTTAATTTTTTCCAGAACCTCATTCAGTTGCTTTGTTGTTACCACTTCAGATAGGCCAGGTGGGTGGCTTTCGGATTGTCCCACCTCGTTGCTCCCTAGGTTTGCCTTTGGTGAATTGGATGTGTGGGGTTGCATCTTGTTTAAGTGTCGTCTCATTTTTTCTTTCTTTAATTCCTGGGGTGATGTTTGCAAATTACCTATAGTAGGTTACTTTATTGCTAGTGTTTAAGATCTTTAGAAGATGACTACTTCTCTGCAGTATCTTCCAAGTGGAGCTTGCTTTTATGTTTTAAGCTTTCTGCCAGATCCTACCTCTTCAATTCGTTGGGTATGCGAAGTTGCTACCTGTTTGGCCCAGTCCTTGATTCTTTGGTACTGTGCCACTGTATTTTCTGTGTCCCTTAGTCAATCTCAATCATGAAATATCAGGAAGGAAAGATGTTTAGAACAATTATTTCACATTTGGCTATAATGTTAACTAAAGCATCAAACACAGCCTAGAAAATGACAGACTGAGCTAACCAGTTATTTACCACTTTTAGCTGTATAGAGTTGCGGTTATATAACAAAATCTAAAACACACCAGAAAAATTATATGCAGTATACAAGTCCTATGTATGTCAATTTTTCCCTGAGGAGTTTAAATTTAAAATGAGTTAAGGAGGAAATAGAGTATTGGGAGAAGAGGAAGGAATTAGATGTAAGGTTAGAGGACCAAGAGGGATCCCACTAAAATTGGGACACTAGTGCAGAGAACAGGTGGTAAAAAGAGAAGGAAGGGATAAAAGGAAGAACAGATCACGACCACAATCACAAAGAAGTTAGAGGCGCTGTTTACACTCATATAAAAAACCAGAGAGAATAATGAAGGAAAGAGCAAATACACATACAGAAACAATAACGAAGATAAAAGCAATAAAACAGACAGATCAAAAATAAAACCCCACCAAAAAACAAAACTAAACAAAACAAAAACAAAAAAACCCTTCGCCAGAACAAAAAACAAATCAGTGAGAAGAAAAAAAAAAATAAGAAAAAAAAAATAAATAAAAATAAGAAAAAAAAAATAAAATAAAATAAAAAGAATCAGTTCCAGGTGTTGAGTCTGTTGTAGGCAGGTACCTGTTCTGTGCAGGTCCGTCCCAGTAAGCCAGGAGCGCCCTCTGGCGGGTGGTGAGCAGAGGCGCGTACTTTCAGGCAGAGACCAGTCTAGCTCGCCTCCGCTCTCAGCGCCCTTTCACGATCCCTGGGCCTGAGAGGCTCAGCGCGCTGTCTGAGCGCGGATTCCCTGCACTGGTTCCCGCCGCTCTGGTTTTTCGCCACGCCCCCCACAATGGCGCCGGGCCAGTCGCTCTCTGGCGCGGGACAGGTGTGGCTGTGAGTCCAGTCTCGTTCGCCTGTTGACCTCAGCACACTTTCGTGGGCTCAATTGAGAGGCCCTGTGCTGCCCTGTCCGGAGCACAAGTTCCCAGAGCAGTTTCCGAGCCGCTCTGAATTTCGCCACACCCCCCACAATGGCGCCCGGCCGGTCGCTCTCTGGCGCGGGGCAGCTGTGGCTGAGAGACACTCACCGCCAGTCAGCGCCGTTCTCCGCCGCTCCCCTGCCCCGCCGCTGTCTCAGGATCCTCCGTGGGGGCTCCCTGGGCGCCAGCTGCCACCGTGTGTCCGTAGAATTGAGCCTCCGTCGGCGCTCCAACTCCCGGGATATTAGAAGGTGCGCGCGCGTGGTCTGCTCCTTCTTTCCGTCTTCTTTGTTGGAAGTCACCCGTCACTGGTGCCGGGGGTCCCAGATTGCGCTTCAGAACTTCTCTGGGTTTCGGAGAGGCATCATCCCCCCTCCTGCGCTTTCCGGGTCGCTATATTCCCGTGTTCCAATGGTAACTTTTAGAGAGAGTTTCGTTACCTGCTTCTTACTCATCCGCCATCTTGAGGTCCTCAGCCGAAAGTGAAATTTCAAACCTTATTGCAAAATTGGAGTGGAAAAAAAATACCCAGAAGCCATAATGTTTTTCATATTGTTGTCAGGTTCTTGACTAATGTGTTTCTTGGCAAGAATTCACTTGAGAAGCTTGTTTTTGATTGCTGCCCCAATTATGAGCCTGGAAGACATGAATTACTAAGAAGAGTGAGTCCCTGTTCAGAAGGGAAGAAGATACGTACATGAGCATCCGTGCCTGAGTGTGGATCGTGGGAGTCAGGGAAGGGTTGAGGGTGGTGGCAGTGTTTGAAGTGTGCTTTGACGAAGAGGTGCCCCTGGCACCTGCTGAGACAGGGAGGAAAGCTCTTCTTGGGAGAGTGTGGAAGGAGAAACTCAGATGTTAGGAAAAAGTCGGGATGAGAAGTTTGGTATCTCATAGGGAAGTGGAATTGTAATGATGAATTGTGAATCGCCTTGATAGCGGAAGGGAGTAGTTTGACTGTCATTTCACAGCCAATGAAAAGTCAATTAAAGATTTTCAGTAAGGATCAGAGGATTTTCTTTGTGTGTGTGTGTGTGGGTACCAGGGATTGACCTCAGGACCTCGCGTGCCAGCAGGAGCCCATGCCGCCGAGCGATATCACCTGCCCTTTTTTCATATGTGGGTTCTGGGAGTCGAACTCGGGCCCTTGCGCTTGCCAGGCAGGTGCTTATGCCGCTGAGCCATCTCACCAGCCCCAGAGGATTTTTTAAAATTTGTTCATTTATTTGAACAATGTTCATTAGGCTCTTACTATGTGCATTAAATATAGTCAGTAAAAAATAATAAAGCCCTAGTTATATTAGGAGAAGGAAGAGACAGAGGAAACAGATAAGCAAACAGAAAACACACTCTATAGACAGAGTAAAAAAAGTATGCTATTTTAGATAGGACTGCAATCAGGGCAAGATTTTCAGAGTTGGTGTCACTTGAAGGAAGACATGAAATGACTGAGTGAGTGAATCAAATGTCTTAGGGAGTCTTTCCAGCCACTGTCATTACGACAAATGCCAAGGCCCTGAGGAATGAGGAAGAACGAGGAGGCCAGTGTGATAGAATGGGATAAGAAGGAATAAACAGGAAGGAATGAAATCAAGGGCAATTAGGGTCAGACTCCTTTCCAGACATTTGATAGGTCTGGGCTTCTACTTTTAGGGAGATGGGAGCCATTGGATGATTTTGAGTATAAAGGTCAGTATGTTGGGGTTATACTTCTAAAACATCCCTGTAGTTTCTTTCCTGAGAACAGACTTCAGGCAGACCAGGAGAGGAGTGGGAGGAGCAATTAGGACACTATAGCAGGTAAGGTTGGGTGGCAGTAAGGAGGGCAGTGAGTATTGGTCAGATATGGATACATTTTGAAGGTATAGCCAATGAGATTTGTTGATAGACTGGGTAGAAGAAATGAAAGAATAATCAACAATGACTCCAAAGTTTTGCCTTTAATAATAACAAAGTGGGTATATTTGACGTAACTGAGTTGGGAAGAACTGAAAGGAATATCTTTGTGGGGGGTCCAGGGTTTGGGCTCTGCATAGTAGGCATATTAGGTGGCTGGCTTTCCTGTTGTTGGACAAATTACCTTACACTTACAATTTAAAGGAGAGATTTATTTGGTTCATGGTTTTAGAGGATTCAGTCCATGGATGGCTGGGTTCAAAGCAGGAACATCATGGTGGAAGGATATGGCAAAGCAAAGGTGCTTAGTTCAGAGCAAAGGTGCAGCTGGGAAGCAGATTAGGGGACTAGCATCAGGGAGGAAGAGAGGAGGGTCCAGATATAAACCTCAAGGTTACACCTTCATGACCCACTTAGACACACCCAGAAGTGTACTTTCTAATCCCCTGGGAAGCTTCCAAGCCAATCAAATTGACAGTTTAGTTTGTTGCATTAGATATAAGAAGACTATTGGCCACCCAAGTTCACACAACAAGCAGATTATTGGAATCAAGAGTACATTAATTCAATAATTATCAGTGTATAGATGGCATTTCAAACATGAGTGTCATAAGTTTATCTATAGGTTAAGAGAAGATGTGGAAACTCCTAGAACCGAGCTAACAGCACTCCAAGTTTACAGGCTGAGGAAATGGGGACTATCCATCTACAGATTCCAAGAAGGAAAAAAGCGATAAGGGGAGGAGCCAAAAAAAGTGTGGTTTCCTCAAAAATTCCTTGATGAAAATATCATTATTACCATTACTCCCCCTTTAAGAAGTGAAACCAAGTTTGTTTTCACGATCCTATTCTATCTCTAGCATCCATATTTGACAATTTTTCTTTTTACAAATTCATTTCTACACCGAATTCCTGCAGGACACAACTGCATTATCAACTATTGAGTGCTATGTCTGTCAACCTCCATATGACTTTAAAATAAAAACACTGGCAGTTCTACAGATTAAAAATCGAGACACCTGAAGTCAAGTGAAACAATTCCTGAAACCTGATGAGCTTTCTAAATTTCCTTCTGGCTTTCAGTTCCCAGCCACAGGAAAAGTGCCAAACTCTGCCTTCTCTAAACTCTCACAGCATTTTATCTTGTCTCTCTTAGCAAACTGAAGGCTTAAAAACATGCTTTGCCCCTACACATCTTAAATAATTGTATCATAAAAGTGTAGCTGAATCCACAATCTCCTTATGTCTGCCCAACCCAGACATGAGGTGTTAGTTTGCTAGGACTATTGTAAACAAGTACCTCAGACAGGATGGCTTATACAGTGGAAATTAATTTGTTTTGTTGTTCTGGAGGCTGCAAGTCTGAGATAAAAATGTTGTCAAGGCTGATTTTTTCTATGGCTTCATTCCTTGGCTTTGATGGTCACCCTCAACTGAGTCCTAACTTGGTTTCCTTATGTAGGTCTGTGTTATAACTCCACTTTTTATAAGGTCATCAATCATGTAGGATTAAGGCCCATCCTAATGATACCATTTTAACTTAATTACCTTGTTAAAAGAATAATCTCAAATGCAATCACATTCTGGGGTACTGAAGTTAAAATGGCAGCATATGATTTTGGAGGGACGCAGTTAAAACCCATGAAATGCAGGAAGATCAAATCTCCCGGTCCTGCTTCTGTCCAACACAGGTGACTGCCCAGTCTCTGTCCCAGAAAGTTGCATTTGTGCTAAGCTAAGGTGACTGTGTTAGTCATAGTTTCATCACTATAATGAAATAATAATGACATAATTGACTTACAAAGCAAAAATTTGATTTACTTCACCATTTTGCAGGTTCCAGCACAAGATCAGATGAATCCACTGCTTTGGTTCCTAGTGGGGGTGATGAAAGGCAATGGTAGAAGCATAATGTGGAGCAAACTGATTACTTCATGGCCAGGAAGCAAAGGGGGAGAGGAAGAGAACAGGGCCCCACAATCCTCCAGTGGCCTAGAGACTTCTTATTAGGCCTAGCTCTTAAAGTTTCCACTGCTTCTCCACAGTGCCACTTTTTAACACATTGACCATTGGGGGACACTTATCCAAACCATAGAAATGGGATTGATAACTGACATTAGAAATAAAAGAAAAACTGATCTTTACAATTTTAAGTCAGTACTCAGACCCATCTGTCAAAATATGCTTCACCCTGATTTCTAGTCCATACTGGAGCTTACGGTTCTAACCTAAAAATGGATGGTGTGTTTTCATTAAGAAAAATTATGTTTGGCCTTGGAGCAGCATTTTGCCCTGAATGGCATTCTACTTCTTTGAAACGCAGCATTTCACTTGCTCTTTTGGAAATACATTACCATATCATTTACCTGATGCTTCATGGTGAATGCAGAAAGATATGTAGCTCTTTTCTTATCTGCAGAAAGTCATGATCCATTCAGCATGGTATTTAATTTCAGAAAACCATGTTATAAGAAGGCAGAATATGTTGCCTTTAACAGTGTATTTCCCTGAAAAAATCTAGAGGTCTCCTGTATGAGATTCTCGAAACCATTTTGGAGCCTCTTAGAGAATATTTAAGCCTGAGATAACTGAAGCTTCCATATGTTGAATTAAAGGTGTTATTCATATGGCATTTGGCAGTGAGTATAGTTTATTCATAGTTCAACCTCAGGCCTATTCTAGAAGCTAGACTATCAGCTGTAAGTCACAGCTGGGCTCAGACCTGAGGAAATTAATTCAACCACTTTTGAATCCTAATCCTAGAAGTCAGAAATTAGGTTGATGACTTTCTCTTGGATGTGTGAATTACAAAATGGTAGAAAGTGCTAGTTTTAATAAGTTCATGAGTTGGCTGATCCCATGTAAGCTTACTCATGAATCTGTGGTCAGCTGTTAGAGGTCTAGGATATCCTCGTGTGGACAATTCAGTTTTGTTCTGTGCTTTATCTTGTCCTCCAACAAAATAGTTTTCTCAGGCAGAAGCAGAGGAGCAAAAAAGGGAGAGCCAAGAGCCAAAGTCTTTGGAGACCATGGCTCTGCACTAGGGATGGGTCACTTCATTCACATCTCTGGACCAGCCCAGATCACCAGGTGGTGTGATGTTGATGATCTCAGGCCCAACCTAACCCCATCCTTACCCCTTCTTTATTGTGGTCAATTTCACTTCTGGTTGGATCTTATGTCAATCCAACCCCAAATATGGCTCTTCCTCTTCTGTGACATTGCCTCCCCTCTTTTCTTTTTCCTTGTCCCATAGCCACCAGGTCCCCATTCCTTTGCTTCTCCTGGGTAGGAAGAATAGAACACTCCACTTCAAAGTTACCTGGCCATGGACACAGGGCAGAGTGAAAAGTGGGGCAATCTTACAAACCATCTAGCACAGAGAATCATTTGGAAAAAAAGGCTCAGTTTTCCAAATGATTTATGATCACTGTCCTTCTTATAAATCTCCATGGGCAGAGTAAAAAAATATCCCATGATTTCAGTTTCTTCTTTTTTAAGGTTTGGAAATCAAGCAGAAAAATGTTTTACGCTATAAATTTACTAGTTGGTGTTTTCTATTTCTTCTTATTGAAAAAATACTGCATCTTAAAACTTGTGAAGTTTGGGATGACCCAGGGGAAATTTTTAAAGTTCCATTAAGAGCCACATGGGGCATATTTCACAGCTGCAGTATAAACACAGTGAAAGTGTACACTTTATTCTTTCCCTTCTTGAGAAAGTCATTATTATTTCCATTTCATTGTTTTCAAAGTAATTGAAAATGGTCAATTTCATGTTCTTGTGTAGTGTCTTAGTTACTTTTTTCTCATTGCTGGGACAAAATACCCAACACCCAAAATTAAAGAAGGAAAGGTTTATTTAGCTCACGGTTTGGGGATGTTTCAGTCCATAATCAGCTGGCCCCAAGGCAGGTTGTCATGGCACATGGGCAACAGTTCAAGGCGGCAGAAGACAGTAAAAGCAGCAAGAACAAAAAAGGGAAGGGGAGCAAACCTCTCTTCCTCCCTTACATTGTATGCTGGTTACACGCCCTAGAGTGGGTCCTTTACACCCACACCATCTCCATGCCCTCCTCTTGCACAGGCTGAGGATGTTTACCAAGTGAGGACCCCGGCCTCCTGCTGAGTCGCTTAAACTTCTAAACTTCTGAAGTTGACACAGTGTATCAACCATTACACGTAGTACACACATTGTCTGGAATTTTTCAAACTTAGCCATTTCTTCTGCTTGATAATATGATTTGTATGGTAAGTCATTTATAGTAAATGAATTGCTTGGACAATTAAGCTGGAGAGTCAGAATATACGAATTTGTCACATATTGTTTAAATCCCAACATTTTTCAAAGACAGCCATTTCAAAGAGAGTCTTTTATAATAAAAGTAATAAATAGTAAGTCCTTTACAATAGGTATAGAAGCATGAAGATGAGGGAAAGGTGAAAAAGAAAAAATAGAGCCAATGTAATTACTGTAGCTTAACATTAAATTAGGCTTTATACTTCCTAATTAGAAAGAAACAATTGAACTTTCAAGTCAGAGAAGTTCCATTTATTCCCTAGAGTAGAGATCTTATCCAAGGGTTAATAAAATAATAGTGCCACAAGTAATTTGTTGTTAATAACTTTTAAAGTTCTTTAATTATTTCCTTAAAAAATATAGATAGGGTAGATTCACTTTCAGCTACTTCCTTTCTTGAGTGGGAAACCCAGTCATGCCTGTACAAAGAGGCTGTTTTTATTACATGCACAATGTAAACGCGTGTGATACACGTATCAGAGAGGTGGAAAAATTTGAAGCTGCTACTCCACATGGTGGGGACTCTTTGCCCATGACCAGTTGATGCATGTTGGTTCTTCGTATTGATTTGCGATCTTGAGAGAATATCATGAACTTCTAAAATGGTACAATGGTGTAGAGATCACCAAACGGGGATGATGTAATTGGTGAGCAATAGTGAGTAGACATATACTTAGGATGTCATCACTACCTGGAATAAAACCTTTTCCAAAGGAGTTTCCTGCTCATTAAATGGGTCATACAAATTTATAAAAGTCTAGGGAGTTAGTTTCTTCATTTCACCAATGAGGAACTGTAATCCTGAGAGAAGGAATATCTGAAAATGTTATGAATGGGAACTAGTCTGCTTATATTGGGTTTACTTTGGCAGAGACCAGAGCCCTTAATCTGTGATTCTTCTTGATTAGCTCAAAAGAAACTTGGTCTCAGAGAATTTCTCTAACATGCACTTTAAAGTATGAGCCATAAGCTTACAGCTAGCCAGAGGAAAAATTCTCATGGCCCAACCTGTTTCTGTACTTGCTGCATTGAACCATTCAGGTAAATGTCCTGAGGAGGCAACAGGATTGGAAGGGAAGAGCCAAATGTTCAAAGTCTTGCCAGAGTGATTGAGTCTAAGAGCTGCCTAGTAATAAAAGGTGCATTGTCATATCACAATATATCTGGGCTTCATTACTGAGGCATCATTAGCCTGGAAGAGACAAGAGTACAAACCCTTATGGTTTCTCTATCATTTTTCCCCATAATGATTCATGTCTGAAATGAAAAATATTATCCAGAGCTACAAAAAGCAGATGGTGTTCATGTAAAAGCGAACCAGCTCAATTATACACAGCTGTATACTCCTTTCTGATACCATAAGTGGAATTTGATTATGTGTGCGATTCATTTCTAAAATGACACATCCTTAACATCATGGTGTAACACCAAGCTTTTGGCAACTATAAAGCTATTCTTTCTTCAGAAAATAATGCTGCCTTCTCCTACTTACTCAGGAAATTAATTCAATGACAGAATAGAGTGTGGTATTCTTAACCAGCACCAAGATTTTCTTCAGGAACTGAAAGAAAGCAATGAGAATAATAAAAGTGTAAGGGTAATCAATGATACCAGGATGCAATAACTCTGAGGTTATATCAATATTGGGACTGTTTTTGAGTGAGGTATAGGATGCTAGTTAAAAGGCTAACCTCAAGCATCAGATACATCTGACTTTAAATTCTTAATTATTGTAAGGTCAGAACATTATTTCACTTTTTCTTCTTTAAAACTGGATGATAATATTTATCTTAGAACAATTGTGAAGAGTAGGTAAGATTATGTAAGTAAACCTCTTACCATAATACTGGGCATTTGGTAAGCACTTAATAACTGAAAAAACCAATGATTTGAAGGTTGTGAGTTATTTATTTGGCTTAGCTTTTCTGATTATCATTTGCATGATCTTGAATGTGCCAATTGAAATACAAGGTAATCAGAAATATTGTGGTAAAGTTGGAAATTATATGAAACTCTTGATATCAATATTGTTTCATTTTTGATACTTTTTATGGTGCCATGTTGAGATACCAGTTAATAGCAGGAAATATAAATGATAAAATCAAACATGAAAAATTATTCATTTCCTAATCTCCCCTCTGGCTCTCTTTCCTCATTTTCCCATTGTCTGTATGACTATCAATCTTCTGTTGATGATAAGTAGCATCTAATCTAGTAGGGCTTCCTGAATAAAATGCACTATCTGCAAGCTCTCAATAGTCTAAAGCTCTGAACAACTCGAGTCCCAGCCAGAAACCAGAAGCAGCCTGAACTTCAGTGGAAATAAAGGAACAAGTTTGCTGGGATTATCAACCACCCTGCTATAATTCTACTGCTGGCTTGCTGAGATCAATCAACATGGATCCAGGCTCTGTCTGCCCCCTCTGTCTACCAGTGACGGTGTTCTTTTTTTTTTTTTTTTTCTACTTCTTCCTTCTGTCTTTCTCTTCTGTCTACTTCACCAGTTTCCCAAAGTTTCCGTGATTTTCCTTTGTCTTCCATCCTTGTTTCTAAGCTCTTTCTCTTCTTCTATTTTTCTCTTTCCCCCAACCCCTTTTAAATTTTCTCCCCTGAGGGTAAAATCATCATATTGAGGGTATATTTACTATATATAATTTTCTGGTCTATTTTAAATTTTGTTATATAACTAAAAATCTTGTTCATATGGTTAAAGGTGACAAATTAATAGTTACCACAGTTTGTCATTTTCTAAGTTGTGTTTGATGCTATTATTATTGATTGTACTGCTTAAGTCAAGGTGACACAATCGTTCTAATCAGTTGCTCTTCTTTGTATGCCAAGACTGAGATTGTCTGAGAGTCAGAGACAATACTATAGGCCAGTACCAAAGAACCAGGGGCTAGGCCAAATAGGCAGCAACTTCTCATCCCCAACAAATTGAAGAGATAGGATCTTGCAACAGACTCAAAACTCAAAAGCAGCTACACCTGGAAGACATCTCTGAGAAGTAGTCATTTCCTAAGGCTTCATGATACTAGCAATAAAGCTACCTACCATAAGCAACTTATAAGCATCCACACAGGAATTAAACTAAAAAAAAAAAAAAGAAAAGAAAAGAAAGTGAGAATACATAGAAGTAATATGCAACCCCAGACTTCCAGCTCACCAAAGGCAAACCCAGGGGGCAATGAGGTAGAACAATTTGAAAGCCACCCACTTGGACTCTCTGAAGTGATAATAGTGGAAGTAACATAGCAGATGAATGAAGATCTAGAAAAAATCAAATCAGAAATAATTTCTCAGATAACTACAGAGATGATGACCATACTGAAGGACATAATGAATCTAGAGTAGATACAGATTTGAAAAAATAGAGGAGCTTAGGAAAATGATAGGAACCTTGAATGCCCAACATAGGAAAGAAATGGAATCCATGAAACAGATTCAAACAGATATTTAGGAGATTAAAAATTCTATTGAAAGTATATGCAGTAGAATGAACCAAAGTGAAGACAGAATATCAGATCTAGAAAACAGGATTATGGTTAGTGATCACAGGAAGAAAGATTTCTTAGAAATAGCAAGAGAACATGGAAAATCAATCTAATGACTGCTAGATGATGCAAAGAAGAACAATATAAGCTTGATCAGAGTCAATGAAAAAGCAGGAGACAGTGCAACCAGCAGCAACAACAACAAAAAAAACCTCTTCACAGAAGTTGGCAGAAAACTTACCAAGCATGGAAAAAGAATTTGACATTCAAATAAGTGAGGCATATAGAACTCCAGTTAGCCATGACTGAAATAAATCTACACTAAAACACATAATAGTCAAAATTCTAGAAATTCAACACAAGAACAGAAAGAATATTAAAAGCTGTTAGAGAAAAGAAACAAATCACCTATAAAGGAAAGCCCATCAGAATCACAGCAGACTTCTCAACACAAACTCTTAAGTCAAAGAGAGCTTGGAGACCAGTATTTCAAGCCCTGAAAGAAAATAATTTCCAACCCATATTGATGTACCCCACAAAATGATCTTTCAAAATTGATGGAGAAATAAAATACTTCCATGACAAAAAACACCTGAAGAAATTCATGACCCCAAACCAGCACTCCAAAATATTCTGCAGGACATTTTAGAAAGAGACAGTGAAGATTACAACTCCATGAACCCCAACAGAATGAATCCACCAGGCATGGCAAGTAATTAAACAGAGGGGAAAGAAAGAGAACCAACAATTGGAAAATAACATGACAAGAGTAGTCCAAAGCTAATTTTATAAAGAGACAATTAAGTTGTTGGGCTTATAATTTAAAGAGTGAATGAGTTTCTATGACTTGAATATTAATAATACTTCAGTCTTATGCTTTTCTTAAAAGTTATTGTTTATAAGGAGATGGAAGGCTGGTATTTCAACGTATTACTCCATACCAAGGCCTTATCCTGCAGTTTTTCCACCCTTAGGGACTGCTCTTGCTTTGTGCTGGAAGTGGAGGTTTGAATAATTATCAGGCAGTTAACAAAGGAAACGTAGGTGCCCGATGTGTTGTTCCTGTCCGCCTGACTCACTGCTCTGTAAGTGGTAAATGTCAAGAACAAGAGTGCTGGTGAAATCTTATGGGAAAGCAAGCACAAATGTAGCAGTCAAGTCTTGGTTTATATCCTAGGCCTTGCCATTTATGATTTCTGGGACTCCAGCTTTGCAATTTCCCATCTTTGAATAACAGTAAACAGTGGCTTCTTCCTGCAAAAACATTTCTTATCACAAATTAGCCACACAGCTCAAGCTGAGCTTTTACAGTTGGTAAAATTGAGACTCTTGTCAGGAAAGCCAGGGGAGAGGAGCACTTAAACCCTGGGTTGGGGTGGAGGAGTACGCCTTCAGACTTCCATATTCTGACAGACACCAAAGGTCAGTGGCTAGGGATCCTCATACTGCAAGATGCTGAGATTCAGTAGAATTTTCATTGAGGGCGACGGGCAGCTGTGCCCTATGAGGTATCAGTTCTAGAAGATCAGGTAGATGTCAGAGAGGCTCGCTTGGGTGTGTGTCTCTACATTTCCCTTCTTGATGCACACTGCAGTTACTCCAGGAATATGTATGCATTTTAATATTGGCTGTTTCCATTACTATTAACACTCTTGGACAGTGTTGGCTTTGAATTTTCTGAGCAAATCCCAGATCAATGACAACTTTATACCAATGGGTTTTTAGGATAAACAAGGAAAGCTATTTGTACTTCATTAGTTATGTGTACTGATAAAATGTAACATCACAGCCTTGGGTGAGACTTCCCTCCTCTGACTTGCACGTTTGTGTTCTTTTTGCTTTTCTGACTGTCTGTACTTTGCCAGATACTGGCGGACAGATTTGAAGGGCTGCTTTACATTTCTGGTGATAACCCTTCCTATTGGATCTGGCAAGAATCTCTGTATTTCCAACATCTGGGCATCTTTTTAATTCTGGGTATACTTGACCACCCTTGGCTGAAGAAAACAATGTCGTAGGCAAGTCAGGTTGGCACAGCAAGTTTGAAGAGGGCAAACAATCAGAGTTTTAGCTTGTGGAGAAACCTTAGACATATAATCTGACCTTACACTGAGAAGTTACAGTACCATAGAGACGACTGATTTGTCTGAAGGCTCAAAGTGAGTCACTGTGAGAGCCAAGAGTGAAATCCACATTCTAGTTTTGTCGGCTATAAAAGGAACTATGATCTCATTGAGGAGTCAGGATTGTCCTGTGCTGTGTCTGCAGCACTCGCACATGTGTAACATTTTTCAATTATTTCAGCACAACTGATTATACCTGTGAGCAATACATGAACCCACCTATCACAACCACTTAAGCTTCAATTCCTCATCTGCAAAAGATGGCCAATTTGAACAATCTCATGTGATTTAAAAATATCAAATGATATATGTAAAAGCACTGTAAATTATAAAGTCATATTCGAATATTGGCTTGCATTATTATCTCTCCAAGTTCTTGTTTCAGTGTAACTTCAAATGCCTTCAGCAAAACATCATTTGTCTGAGTTTAAGTCTGGGAAACAAACAAGGAATTAGTCAACAGAAATAATGATTCTGAAAATATACTGCAATTCAATAGGGATAGGTCTTTGTACAGTGCAGTTAAAACAAAATAAAATCAGTGTTCTATTTTTTATAAATAATGAGCAACATTATTGGAGTGTTTTGACATAGTTGATTTCTCTTTGGCCTCTATGACATAAAATCTGACTATGGCACAAAAAAATTATTCTCAAGAGCAGAAAGAACCAGATGTCCGAACACTACAGTGAATCAGGAAGGCAGAAATAAAGTTGAAATACAAATTGTCTAAAAATTCTTTATTTTAAAATGATTCCATATATAGAGACATTTAGAATATTTGATGTTTAATCTCTAATCATGAAATTTAAAATGTACCATGGTGCATTTTTTATATTGCTAAGATGATAAAACTTACATAATATCTGCTATAGCTGATGGTTGGAGAATATACATAAAGAAAGAAGGACATGTTTCTACTGTGTTTTGCTAATTCAAATCTTCATTTCTAAGGTGATAGTTTTTGGAACATTCCTTTCAATATTATAAATATATAATTTTTAATTCCTGTTTCCTAAGACATTTTCCATGGTTTCACTCATGTTCCCCATGTAAGTATCCTGATTATTAGCTGCAGCCCCAGAGGCACCATGAATACTTTCTGCAAACAACTAAGGTTATGCAATTATATTGATGCTTGCACTTGCTGTACATATAGTTTTCATTCCTTCTCTCAAAACACATTCACTGAAATTACAAATGCACTCTGGTATGGAACCATGGATTTAATCCACATAAGTTCAAGGCAGTACACCAAAAGAAAAAGCAGCATTATGGATGCTATTGATAACTTTAAACAGTGAATCAAGTTTGCCTTCGACAGTAAATCCTTGGAAAGTTAAATGCCAAATGAACCAGTTGAAGTAAACAGCCATCTTCTTTTGGTTACTAGATGCTAAGAAAACAAAAGATGGAGCTGATAAAACAGTGATTACATTGATTAGGTTAGGATCAACTCCTTTACCCAAATGAACTATAATGGCTAACCTGTATCTTCTTAAGGAATCACAGCATGAAATGAAGACTAGAGATGAATCATAGTCTTGCATGACATTGAACAAATTGGCTTTTATGTCCTGATTCATGAGGACTTTGGCTTTGGGAATTATAGTTTTTCTTCTTATTCAAAAATTAAGGACAAAGAGACTCTCATTCTGACTTGTGATCCTATGAAGCAACAAAAAATGCTTCCATAATATGTTGATCCTTTATATTCTGAATTATATTAAATAAGTGCCTAAATGCTATGTCTTATTTGCTTTAAATCCAAGGGAAGCAATTGTCTAGTAGTGCTAGCCCTGAGTTAGAAATTGCAATCCAGTAAAACTTATTTATTTGATTTTAAAATTAACTGCCTTTGCTAAAAACACCTAGGATACCAGCATTAAAGCATCATTAAACATAGAAATATTTAGGCCAAGATATGGCAGTGGTAATACAAAGAAGAATCGGGAGCAGTTGAGAGACAGAACCAGATAATGGTACCTCATTAGTGCCTTGAGATTGGATTTAAAATAGTGGTATGAAACAGAAACTAGGTCACTTGTTTCACACTGGAGGGAGAGTTATAAAGACAAGTTCTTTCCACACAGAACCATTCTGTGTGCAAAAAATCTCGGCTAGTTCATTGTGTTGTAAATAAATAAACAAGAAAAATAGGTGGCAGAATGCCACAACTAATCTTCACTGTGGAGAAAATATGCAGAGAAAAATTTGTTGTCTGAGTCAGTCAAGATTTATAGTAGGCCTCAAATAAATTCAACAAATGCAATGCATTGATGGACAGACTGTTTTTCATTTTCCTACTGATTAGCCAATTTTCTATTCCGATAGTGCATCACTTTCTCTTGGGGAAATCACCTCTCCCTTGCCATGTGCCTTTGGTTGGAAGGTAATTTCTTCGTACACAGCTAAGAAGCCCAGAGCACCCCTCTCCTGCTCCTGGTGTTTTGGTGGAGTGGGCACACAGTGCAACCCTGACCCCAGACCAGCAGGGTACTTTCTTCCAACACTTTGAAATTTGAAAGTGTGAAGCCAGGAATGAAGAAACATAGTTGGATAGACTTTTTATGGTGACAATTATGGAGAAATACTCATACAGATATTGCTATGGGACAATTACAGGTTTCCAGGCCTGGCCTTCTGATACTCTCTTAAAATCTGTTTTTCCTATTTTCACTAGTTCTTTTTGTCCCTGAATTATTTCTAATAATTTACCTTTGGCTTAAGAATCCATTTCTGTAATTTGCACCATGAAACCACAACTGTTGCACTGTGAAAGTTAAACATATCCAGAATTCTCTGCAATGAGCTGCAAGATTCCCTGCAGAGTTGGGGTCAGTGATGTTTGGAAGCTCATGGAGAGATTTTAAGCATGAAAACACTTTGAAAAGAGTTGCATAATATTAGTATTCATATACGTTCAATCCATGATATTCATTCTTACCAAGGATGAATTTTTCCTGGAAAATTTGAGACATACTGAAGTACTACATAGCTTATTCTGTAAAGGGTTGGAAATAGAATCCTAACTTTGTACCCAGAAAAGAAGACACAGAACTGCATATGGAAGCACGTTATGTCATACTTTTATTATTAAATAGGAGGTCATTAAAAATTTAAATTATTATTTTAATTGAACAGTGTGAAATGATCAAGTCAGAGTAGTCAGCATTTTCATCTCTATAAATTTTTTAAAAATGTTTTGATTAACATGTAATATTACACATATTCATGAGCTACAGGGTGATATTTAAATACATGTATACGATGTGTACCAACCTAACCAGGGTAATTAATGTTTCCATCTCTTCGTCACTGCTTTCCATTTGGAGATTTTGGGGTCCTCACTTCTAGTTATTCTTAAGTATATAACAAGTTATTGTGAACTATTGCCATCTCACCGTTCTGTACAACACTAGAACTTATTTCTCCTCTCTTACTGTGTTTTGGTACGGGTCATCTAACACCTTACTGATCTTTGTCTGTGTCTCTTTGTTTAAATATCTATTTAAAAGCATTTAGCAGGGCACAATGAACAAGCAGCATAGGTCACTGGGAGAGATGAGAAATCATGGAGCCCAATCCATTTCCTGCTGCTATAATCTCCTTTGTCATACGTCCCGAGCAACCGCACTGATGACCAAACACCTTGAGCTACTGAGTGTTGTTCACGGCCTCACAAGGCAGCCTGCTGTGCTGTTGGACAGTGGTACTTAGTACAATATTTTTTCTTGACTTTTAAGCCCCAATACATTTTCCTTTAAATTGTACTCATTCTAATATCATATTATCTTACATGTATACAGCATTCTTTAGTTTTAAAACATCTTTCATTTGGCCAATAGCCAAGTGAATAAAAGTCCATTGCAAAATCTAGACAGCAACCCAAATCCCTCCTGATAGTAAAGACTCTAATCACTGTGTATGAGAAAGGACAATGTAATTAGGTGTCAGACATGGAAATCTGTAGCAACTGCCCATCTTTAAAACTCCTCAGGGAAACCCTGGAGGGAAACTCCATCTTCTCTCTGGTGTCTTCTTCTGATCATCTTCTCTGATTGTCTCCCTTCGACATATATCATTTATCTACATCTTCTCTCAAAGTCTTTTCTCAGGATCTACTTACCGTTCATTATAATCTGCTAACAATGGAATCTCCATATGGTTTTCTCACCACCTCCAGTTACTTATATACCATGGTAGAAGTTGTGGTTATCATCTCCTGATGGTAAGATTTCTGATATACCTCTGTGACCTTCTTTGAAGCCATCTAAAGACCCACAGGAGGCACTAATTACCAAATAGTTTATTTCCCAACTGAACAGTGACTTTCTTTTATATAAGTTAGTATTTAAATTTATCTCCTTATACTTAATATTAATATTGATAGTAATTAGGGAATGCAAAATGGGAGTTTGATATAGGAAATAAATACATGCTAAAGGAAAGATAGCATTCTTTTCTGCTGTCTTAGTAGAAGAAAGCCAAGTAGAGAAGACATTTGACTATGTTCCTGTCTCTTAATGTGGAGACATTTTCTGCTTTCTTCTTTAGGGACTTGATTAATTTTAAGGATATTATTGCTTACACAATAGATATAGATGTTTTAATATTGCCATTTGTAATAAATAAATAAGTAAAAATGATTAATTGGGGCCAGTCCTTAGTTATGACAGATCAAATATTGCTAATTCCTGATACCCTTTGTCTGAGTAGATAAATGTTTCCCAAGCTTGCAGACTAGCAGGTGCAAATGAGCTCTGTCTAAGAAACTCCAGGAAACCTCTGCATTGCTTTGGAAGGGTAAGATTTTATTAAAAAATTTTCATCTCTATGGATGAGTGCTCAAGATCTATAACTGAAACAATATGTTCCCTCCTTAATAATTATTTTAAAAATTAAACAAGTACTTTGAGTTTCATAGGAAATGAAAGTGAGCATCAGAATTGAATCTGTTCACTGATATACTATTTTGATGGTTATTACTTAGTTTGCATTTGGCCAGAATTAGGTAAGAGAAGTTAGAACGATGTCTCCTTAGTTATAAACTTCAGACAGTATGAATAATAAAGCTCAAATTTATTTTAGATTTTCTCCCCTAAACACACAGCCACAAAAATTTCCCCTTTATAGAGTGACTATTATATACCAAAAAAAAATCAATGAAATCTACTTCTGAGAAGAATTATTTGTTGGGTAAAATTTGCTGTTAGAAAATTCAACAAAGTGGTATTTTTTATACCATACTTTTAGATGTGAAAATTGCTTTGCTCTACAGAATGCTTCTTTGCAATGGTTTTTGACTATACTAGCACTTCAAGATTCTATTTTTATGATATTAATAACTCTCCCTTCCTTGAGAAATGTAAACAATGGCAACATTACTTTAAACTGCTGTGATTTTCAAGTATGTGAAGGGATCTAAGGATGTTAGGACTTAATTTTTGTGTGTTACTAGCTCTCTTTCTAGCTTGATTTTGTACTTGGGATATTATTTATGCTTCTTTTTCATAGTAAATGAAATAACAATATAAGCTACGGAAAATTACACTGGATTTGGTGTGGGAAGAACAGATGTTGAAAACTACTAATTGGGTAAGCTTGAAAATATATTTTAATTCTGATTTCCTTACCTAGAAAAGGCAGTTAGATTAGAGTTTCTGCTTAAAAAATAGAGATGTTATTAGAACTTAAGTTTAATAATGAAAGTAAAAAGCACAAACAAGTTCAGTAGTATATGGCTTTAAGATAATGAACTGGTCACCTTCCAAAGGCTCACTTTCAATTAGTTGTTTGGAATGCAAGACATTGTTTCATGGAAAATGCGGTACACAAGAGATTTTCAAATGTATTCAGGTAGTGGAGCTTTTGGAAGACATCCTTTTTGCAGAACACCATGAAATACTGAGATATGTAGCTCCATCATACAGAATAGTAACATTTGAATAATGGAAAATATGAATTAAACATACGAATGTAATATCAAATCTCAAACAAGGGCACACATGCCCATGAAAATAGTTTTTCCATTTATATCATTGATTTGTTCATTAATTTTTGATGCATGATCATCTGCTAGCCTTACTTGCAGATGAAAGGCAATGGTTAGGAAAGATTTAAGAAATATTAATTGAGAAAATTTTAAGGTGAGAATACATTCCAAATCTCTGGATTCTACTGTGTTTCTCTCCACATCTCTCCACGCCACTATAACTGGAATGGGAAAATGTATGAATGATCACAGTTTCATGGGAGCAGAGATAGTGCTCCACCTCTTAAAGGGGGTCTGTGTACTGGGGTTGATCACATGCACCTAGGTAACACATTAGGTGGCCATTCTAAAGATTACTTACCTGTTTATAGATAGATACAGACATTTAGACATAGATATAATTGGAGTTTTGTTTCTTTTAAAAAAGGTCTAGGCTGTACTCAAATCTCTTTTGATTCTACATTTCTAGGATCTACTTGGTACCTAGACATAACAAGCACCTAAAACATGCTTGTTGAATAAATGAGTGCAGGTGTGAAGGACCAAACTGTGATTAGAGCCAGAAATGTGACTTTAGTGCAGGGATGTGAAAATAGGGATAGTAGACTGATGAGTGAAACAGGTTAGGGTTGGGGTTAGGGTTAGGGTTAGGGTTAGGGTTAGGGTTAGGGTAGGTGGATATAAAAGCTTTCTCATCTTTTTTGAAGAACAATGTGGAAACATGAAAGCATAAATCCAGAGCCTCCTACTCCAGCCAGAGATAAACAAGCCCCTATAGTCTTTTGTGCCCTAATGCAATTCATCAACCACTTTGCTTTTACTCACAGTCTAGCAACAGGAACTTGGCAAGGTCATGGGTCCCATGAATCCTTTCGGGTCTGAAGTAGAAAAATGCTTTAGTTTTTGAGTCCACACCAAGAGGGGCTTGGCTAATAAAGATGAGCAGTAACCATACAGGTCATTTATAAGCCCAGTGGCTTTAGATTAGAAAATGCTGTTTTTTGAAATGGTGATGAAGGTAAATTGTAATCATCTTTTTGGTGCTTTTAGGATTAAAGAAAACCAGTTTATAAATCCTTCCTTTACACAATAATGAGAAGCGATGTGACTGAAAGCTGTATGAGAGCCTCTGTTATTACCCTTGAGAGACAAAGTTGGTCTTAGGAATCCAGCGAAGACTCAGTTAATGTAAAAATCATGCTTTTACTCTTCTGTCCTCTTTCCCGACTACCATACCTAACCTAATCCACCTATTTATCATCTATCTAATCTACCTATCGTCTACCTATCTATCATCTACCTATCTATCATCTATCTATCTATCTATCTATCTACCATTTATTATTGCCTCAAATTTCTTGGCCATTTGGACAAAGAAGTCACTGAAATAAAAGAGGCTTAAAAACATGGTCTCGAGCCGGTGAGATGGCTCAGCGGCATAAGCGCCTGCCTGGCAAGCGCGAGGTCCTGAGTTCGACTCCCGGAACCCACATAAAGGAGAAAAAGGGCCGGTGATATCGCTCAGTGGCATGGGCGCCTGCTGGCAAGTGCGAGGTCCTGAGTTCGACTCCTGGCACCCACATTAAAAAAAAAAGAAAGAAAACATGGTCTACCCTGGTGCAATTTGATAATTTAGCTTGTATCTTCTATTGATACATACTGATTAATTACTAAGTCACAGGTGTGAAAAGTTAAATAGCTTTTCTTGGAAATGTTTCTGTTTCCATGACTCATTCATGAATTTTTCATCAAGCTTTACCTTCTCATGACCATAATCCATCATGGTATAAAGCATTTTATGTTCAGGTAGAAGACACCAAACACAAAATCAGGAGACTTAATTCTGATTTTAAAATTTTTTAAAGTATTAAAATGTTATTGGTACATTTTAGATATATATGATGATAACATTCATCACAGGGAATTTATACCCGTACATGATTTATCTTGCTTCTTCTTTTTTCCATTCTCCTCCCCTACCTTCAACCCCTCTTCCCTCCTTATTTACAAATGATTTGTTTCTATTTTTCCCCTTTTATTCTCTCTCTTTCTTTGTCCCTTTCTTTCTTTCCCCCTCCCCCATTATTCCCCTTCCCATTTGAACATTTTCTTCCCATTTCACAATATCTATTTATTATACATTTTGGTACTTAGTTACGCTTTCAGTTATTCACACCAGAGAAACAATGAGGCAAACATGTGTGTCCAGTTGATTTCACTTTAGAGTATGGTCTCAAGGTGCAGCCATTTAGCTAGAAATGTCTCAAGTTTATCCTTCTTTATGGCAGAGTAGTACTCCATGTTATAAAAAAACACATCTTATTTATTCATTCATTTGTTGATGGACATTTGGGCTGTTTTCAAAATCTAGTTATTATAAACTGTGTCTCTATAAACATAGATGTGTGTATATTACTATAGAATGATGTTTTTAATTCTTTTGGGAAGATACTAAGAAGGGGAATACCTGAGTCAAATGGAACCTTTAGTTTTAGCTTTTTGAGGAATCTCCACATTGATTTCCACAGGGTTGTACCAGTCTACACTCCCACCAACAGTGGAGTAGGGTTCCTTTTTCCCCACAGCCCCACCAGCATTTGTTATGGGTTGATTTTTTGATGATAGCCATTTTTCTGGAGTAAGATGTAATCTCAGTGTTGTTTTAATTTGCATCTCTTGAATGACCAGTGATGCTGAACAATTTTTTATATATTTATTTGCTATTTCTACTTCTTCATTTGAGAATTGTGTATTCATCTCAGATGCCCATTTTTGGATTGGGTCTTTAAATTTGGGGGGGTCTAATTTTTTTGAGTTCTTTATATATTCTAGATAGAAGTCCTTTGTCTGAAAGCAGGCAAATATTTTTTCCCACTCTGTGAGTTATATCTTCATTCTGTTTGTGATTTCTTTTGCTATGCAAAAGCTTTTTTATAAGATGGGAGCCCAGTTGTTGATTCTTTGTAATATTTCCTGTGTGATGGGGTTTTGTTCATAAAGTCTTTGACTATAACAATGGCTTTTTTTTATTTTAAACTGAAAAAAGTAAGAAAAAACAATAAAACAGAATTTCAAAATAGGCTAGTAGGACAGTAACATTAATCAACACATTGCATATTGTTATATTCACAGTAGTTGTTCAGAGTAAAAGATATAGGCATGAAGCATTGTCCAGAAAATTACTAGCACAAAATTTTCCCCTCAATGAACCAAGAGAAACCATCTGTACAACTGCCATGTCGTGCACAGCTCTCAAAGTTCCCAGGGGGCGGGGGGAAGGATGGTGAGAGGATGCAGAAATAAAGATAAGAGACAAAAGCTATGGTCAGGTGGAGCCCTCTCTCCTGATGGGAGGAAAGGAACTGCTCAACCAAAGCAGTGCATTTATTTATACATTTAGCAAGTTGGTGTCACATGACACCCCTTTGCCTAGCAACCCATTGCTTGGATTGCCTTGGGGCTAGATATTCTCTGGGCTGGTGCAGCTTGTTTACTTAGCCCACCTCTGCCGCTCTTTGTTTTCCAGCCAGCCTTGCCTTGCCCACCTCACGTGTGATCAATTTCCAGCTTCAGCTGCTCCCAAATACAATTATCTTAAGTGTCTTTTGTTTATATTTTTTCCTTTTCCCTTCCTTCCTTTCCCCTTTCTCCCATCACAGTGTTTCTCACACTTTCTTCCCTACTCACAATATCTATTGTATATTTTGGAAGTTATTTACTTTTTCTGTTTCTTACACTAGGGAGACAAAATGATATTTACATATGTGAGTTTGATTTATTTCACTTGTGAATATGATTTCTAGTTGCTTCCATTTACCTACAAAATCCTCGAGTTTGTACTTCTTTATGGCTGAGTAGTACTCCATTATATAAAAATACCACATCTTTTTTATTCATTCCTCAGTTGATGGGCATTTGGGTTGTTTCCAGGATTTAGCTATTACAAATTGTGCTGCTATAAACATGGGTGCACATATATCACTGTGGTATGATGTTTCTAATTCTGGGAAAATACCCAGAAGGGGAATAGCTGGGTCAAATGGGATGTCTAATCCTGGTTTTCTTTTTTCTTTTTTTTTTTTTTTTGTGGGTACCAGGGGTCGACCTCAGGACCTTGAGTGCCAGCAGGTGCCTATGCCGCTAAGTGGTATCACCAGCCCTTTTTTTGTATGTGGGTTCTGGGAGTCGAACTCGGGTCCTTGCACTTGCCAGGTAGGTGCTTACACTGCTGAGCCATCTCACCGGCCCTAATCCTAGTTTTCTAAGGAATCTCCACACTGATTTATTTCCACAGTGGTTGTACCAGTCTACACTCCCAACCATGGAGAAGTGTTCCTTTTTCCCCACAGCCCTGCCAGCATTTGTTATTGGTTGTTTTCTTGATGATAGCCATTCTTTCTGGGGTGAAATGGAATCTCAGTGTTGTTTTAATTTGCATTTCTTGAAAGACCAATGATGTTGAACATTTTTTCATATATTTATTTGCCATTTGTATTTCTTCATCTGAGAAATGTGTATTCCTCTCAGATTGGGTGTTTGAAATTGGAGGGTATGATATTTTTCAATTCTTTATATGTTCTAAATATAAGTCCTTTGAGGGACAGTTGGCTAAAATTTTTTCTTTTCACTCTGTTGCTGATTTCCTTTGTTGTGCAAAAGCATTTTAATAAGGTGAGATCCCATTTATTGATTCTTCATTGTATTTCCCATGTGGTCTGGGTTTTGTCCATGCAGTCTCTGCCTACACTTATGTCTTCAAGATTTCTACCTACTTTCTCTTCCAGTAGATTTAGTGTTTCTGTTTTAATATTTAGATCTTTGATCCGTTTTGACTTTAGTTTAATGCATGGTGTTAGACATGTGTCTAGTTTTGGTCTTTGGCATGTGGAGAGCCAGTTTTTCCAGCACCATTTATTAAAGAGGCTATCCTTCTTCCAGTGAACATGTTTGACCCCTTTGTCAAAGATAAGGTGGCTGAGTATTTGTAGTTGTGTCTGCATCTTCTAATCTGTTCCACTGATCTTCAGGTCTGTTTTCTTGCCAGTATCATGCTGATTTTATCACAGTAGTTTAGTAGTATAATTTCAGGTCAGGGATTGTGATGCGTCCTGCCTTGCCTTTGTTGCCCAGGATTGCTTTTGCTATTCTAGGTCTCTTCTGTTTCCAAATGAAATATAGGAATGTTTTCTCTAGTTCTGTGAGGTATGCTAATGGTATTTTGAATGGGATTGCATTAAATCTGTATAATAGTTTTGAGAGTGTGGCCATTTTCAATATGTTTATTCTTCCTATCCATGAGCAAGGGATATCTTTCCATATTCTGATATTTTATTTGATTTCCTTTTTCAGAGTACTGTAGTTTTAAATGTATAGATATTTTACTTCTTTTCTTAGATTGATTCCTAAGTATTTCATTTTTCTAGGTGCTATTGTAAAGGGTGTGGTTTCCCTAATTTCTCTCTCTGTGAGTTTGTTGCTTGTGTACAGGAATGCTATTGATTTTTGGGTGCTGACTTTGTATCCAGCTACACTGTTGAATTTGCTTATTAAATCTAGAAGTCTTTTGGTGGAGCTTTTGTGGTCTTCTATATAGAGTATCATGTCATCGGCAAATAATGATAATTTAACTTCTTCCTTTCCTATCCTTATTCCTTTTATTTCTTTCTCTTGTCTAATTGCTCTGGCTAATGTTTCCAAAATTATGTTGAATAAGAGAGGGGATAGTGGACAACCTTGTCTTGTTCCTGATTTTAGAATGAAAGCTTTCAATTTTTGAGCATTTGGTATGATGTTAGCTGTTGGTTTGAAATAGATGCTTTTATCTCATTAAGATAAAGACTCTCTATTCCAATTTTCTGCATGGTTTTTATCGTGAATAGGTGTTGGGCTTTTTCAAATGCTTGTTCTGCATCTATTGACATGAACATGTGATTTTTGTCTTTTGTTCTGTTAGTATGGTGTACTGCATTTCTTGATTTGCATATGTTGAACCATCCCTGAATCGCTGGTATGAATCCCACTTGGTCATGGTGTATAATCTTCTTGATGATTTATTGCATTCTGTTTGCCAGTATCTTATTGAGTATTTTTAATCTATTCATCAGGGAGATTGGCCTGTAGTTTTCTTTTTTGGTTGGGTTCTCTGGTTTTGGAATCAGGGTAATACTTACATCCAGAAATGATTTTTGCAAGTATTTCTTACCTTTCAATTTCCTTAAAGAGTGTCAGCATTAGTGGCATTAGTTCTTCTCTAAATTTCTTGTATAATTCAACCATGAGTCTGTCAGGGCCTGGGCTTTTCTTTGTTGGTAAATTTTTAATTACATTTTCAATTTTTTTGGCTGATACTGGGTTATTTAGAATTTTTATGTCTTCTTGATTTAGTTTTGGCAGTTGGATTGTGTCTAAGAATCTGTCCTTTTCTTCTGTGTTTTCCATCTTATTAGAATATAAGTTCTTGTAGTAGGTATTGATGATCTGAATTTCTGTATGATCTGTTGTGATTTCCTGCTTTTCATTCCTAATTGTTTGAATTTGTGTTTTTTCTTTCCTCTTTTTGATGAGGTTGGCTAATGGCTTATCAATTTTATTAATTCTTTCAAAGAACCAACTTTTTGATTCATTGAATCTGCATTTTTTTAGTCTCAATTGCATTAATTTCTGCTCTAGTCTTTATAATTTCCTCCCTCGTATGAGCTTCTCATTTGATTTGTTCTCTTTTTTTCTAGAAATTTGAGGTTCAATATTAGGTTGTTTATTTGAGCTTATTCTTTTTTCCTGATATGAGGGTTTATCACTATAAATTTCCCTTTTAGGACTGCTTTCATTGTGTCCCATAAGTTTCGGTATGTTGTATCATCATTATCATTTAATTGTATATACTGTGTAATATCATGTTTAGTTTCCTCTGTGACCCATTGGTTGTTAAGAAGTGTGTTGTTTAACTTCCATGTGTTTGTGTAGTTTTTGTGATTTCTTCTGTTGTTGATTTCCAGTTTCATTGCACTATGGTCAGATAGTGTGCAAGGAATGATTTCAGTTCCTCTACATTTACTTAAACATGCGTTGTGGGCTAGTATGTGGTCTATTTTGGAGAATATCCTGTGTGCAGCTGAGAAGGATGTGTATTCTGATGTTTTGGAGTGGCACACTCTGTGGACATCTACCAATTCCATTTGTTCACAGGCTTGGTTTAATTCTGATATTTACTTGTTAATTTTTTGTCCGGTCGATCTATCTATTTGTGAGAGTGGGGCATTAATGTCCCCACTACAATTGTGTTAGTGCTTATTTGGTTTTTCGTGTCTGTTAATATTTGTTTTATGTAGTTGGGTGCACCAGTGTTTGGTGCATATATATTTAAGACTGTTATGTCTTCTTCTTGGAGTTTTGCCTTAACGAGTATGTAGTGACCTTCCTTGTCTCTTTTGATCAGTTTTGGCTTAAAGTGTACACTGTCTGCAAATAGAATAGCTACCACTACTTTTTTCTGGGTTTCTATGGCATGGAGAATTGTTTTCCATCCTTTGACTTTTAGTCTATGAATTTCTTTTTGGGTTACATGTGTTTCTTGAATGCAGCATATTGATGGATCTTGTTTCTTGATCTATTCTGCCAGTCTGTTTCTTTTGATTGGTGATTTGAGACCATTTACATTGATGGTTATAACTGATATGTATTGGCTTATCTTTTTTATGTTATTTTCCTGTTGCTGGTTCCCTATTTTCTCCTCTGTTTAATTGCCTGCCCTGCTTGGTGGTTTCTTTCTAATGGTGTTCGTGTATTTGTGGTCTTCATTATCTCTTTTTAATATATCCTTCAGAGCATTCTGTGGTGCTGGTTTGGTGGTCATGAATTTCTTTAGTTGTTCTTTGTCGTGGAAGTATCTTATTTCTCCATTGAATTTGAAAAATAGTTTTGTGGGATACATCAATCTGGGTTGAAGATTGTTTGTCTTTAGGGCTTGAAATACCTCACTCCAGGCTTTCCTTGACTTGAGGGTTTGTGTTGAGAAGTCTCCTGTGATTCTGATGGGCTTTCATTTATAGGTGATTTGTTTCTTTTCTTTAGCTGCTTTTAATATTTTGTTCTTGCATGGAATCTGGAATCTTGATTGTTATATGCCTTGGTGTAGATTTGTTTTGGTCATGGCTAGTTGGAGTTCTATATGCTTCATTTATTTGTATGTCAAATTCTTTGTCCATGTTTGGGAAGTTTTCTGCTATTGTTCTTGTGAAGAGGTTTTTAATGGCATTTGTGCTGTCTCCAGCTTTCTCACTGACTCAAATCAACCTTACGTTGTTCCTCTTTGCTTCATCTTGTAACTGTTGGATTTATTTTTCATGGTCCCTTGCTATTTTTAAGGTGTCTTTCTTTTCCTGATCGCTGGTCACATTCCTGTCTTCTAGGTCTGATATTCTATCCTTGCCTTCATTCAATCTGTTGCATACAGTTTCAATGGAGTTTTTAGTCTCCTGGATTTCTGTTTGGATCTGTTTCATTGATTCCATTTCTTCTACATGTTGGGCATTCATGGTTTCCATCATTTTCCTAACATCCTCCATTTTTTAATCCATGTCTGCTTTAATTTCTTTTATTTTGATTGTCATTTCTTTTTGTACCTTAGATATTATTTTTTCTATGGCCTCTTCCATTTGTTTTTTCATTTCTGTTGCTGTCATTTCAGATAGTTCCCGTGGTTGGCTTCTGATTTCCTCTAAGTTTTTGTGCTCTGAACTTGTCCTGGGTGGGCTGGGCATTTGGGGCTGCATTTTGATTCTTCCTCTTGTCATTTTCTATTTTTTATTTTATTTTGTTTTCTGTCTTGATGCTTGTAGATTTCTTATGTTAGATAGCTTTATTCCTGGTGTCAAGGCTTTCCTAGGTGATGTCTGTTCCTCAAGGATGTCTTCCAGATGTAAGTGTTTCTTGGTCTTTCTGTCTATCCCAAGAACATACCTTCCCAATATATTAAGAATGTGCAGTTGCTATCTTTTTGACTCAAGGCCCATTCCTTTGGTACTGAACTATGGTGATGGTTATGGCCTCTTGCAGCCTCAGTGTTATCATACAGTGGAGAAAAAACTGATTATAACAGGTATAGCATCCTGGTTAAAGTAGTACAGTTAGCAATCACAATAGACTTAAGCACAGCCTGGCTACTGACAAACTGTGGTAACTATAGCCTGATGTCTTTAACTGTAGGATCAATTTCTATAGTTATGTAATATAATGCAACTTATACCAGGAACTTGTATGCAATGTTTTTCCACTTTGTAGAGTGATAGCACCCTCTTGGGGGATTTAAGAGGGGTAGCAGGTAGGATGGAGAGGTGGATGGGGTTAAATATAGGAGGAGAAAATTTGGTGGGCAAAGATGATGATCCAAGTTTTGGGTTATTGTAGGATATAAGAGGGAGGGATTGGATGAGAAAGCCTAGGAGTACTGAAGTGAACCAGAAAGGGAAGAAACAATGTTTACTCTCATAAAAGTCACATATAATCAAGCAAGATAGTTGATGAAAGAGGGGAAGAGGATGAGTGGAATAATACAAAGGGAAAGTTTAGAGATCTAAATCATGAATGAGAGGGAAAAGTAGGTAGAAAGAAGGGAAAAAAAAGAAAAAAGAACAGAAGACAAAAATAGTCACACACGAAAATACAACAAACATACCGAAAGAAAATCAAAACAGGGTAAAACAGAACAGAGTGAAAAAGAGAAAATAAAAAGGAAAAACACAAACAAAAAATAAGAACAACAACAAAAATAAAATAAAAATAAACAGCAAAACAAAACACAATAACTCTTTACCAAGAGGAAAGCCCATCAGACAGAGAAAAATAAAAGTAGTGATTCCTCTAGCATCTACGGTTCTGTGGTAGGTCCAACTCTGATTCCAGAATGTGTACTGTAGCCAAGATTGCAAGTGGATTTGTGCTGGGCTTGGGTCTGATCTTTGTCTCTGGATTTGGAGGGATGGGATTAGTTTTCTGTGGCTGGAGTTCTCCCCAGCCATTTAAAAAAGAAAAAAGAAGAGAGAAGAAGAAAAAAAATACGGAAAAGAAAAGAAAAGAAGGTGGCACTACCTGCCCACTTCTATTCCGCATGTCTTTGTCTCCAAGCATAAAGCTGGTTCACCTAACTTACTACCTGCTGGCTCATATTGGTACTGTTGCTTTGGACTTTTCTGAGCCACTAGTCTCACCTGTCCATCGTGTGCACTGTAGCTGGGGTCCTACTGTGTTGCTGGCTTTCTCACTGGTCCCTGGTCCCTGAGTCCCATCAATAGAGGGAGCAGGAGCTTGTCTCGGACCCCTACCTTCCAGTTGCTGCATCTCCAGGTCAGTGGAAGGAGATGGAGCCATTGGGACCCTCCTTCTGCTAGTCACTGCAGGTCTAGCTACACCAATGTCTTTAAGTCTATCTTCCAAAAGATTTAATGTTTCTGTTTTGATATTTAGATCCTTGATCCATTTAGATTTTAGTTTAATTTAGTTTAGTTTAGTTTAGCTTAGTTTAGTTTAGTTTAGTTTAGTTTAGTTTAGTGCATGGTGAAAGATATGGGTCTAGTTTTAACCTTTGGCATGTGGAAAGTCAGTTTTTCCAGCACCATTTATTAAAGAGGCTATCTTTCTTCCAGTGAAGGTGTTAGAAGACTCAATTCTGATTGAAGTACATTCCCATTGGACAATCACTCGACTTGTGTAGATTTTGGTTTTCTTATCTTTAATATGACAATGACACCTAGAGAACGTGATCATTCCAAACCACACCTGTGTTGCATCCTTGGGCCTAGAAGAGCTTAGCTATCCTCCTATCTATTGTTCTCAAAGCATATGTGAAGACATCCTAAGCTCTTTAGCTACTCTGCAACACATAGGTTATCCATGAATTTTTCTAATTATGACAAACACTGTGCATTTTCATCCTCATATGATATGCTAATCATATCAGCAATGTCAAACTTACTAAGAAAACAGCTCTCATCAGGCAGTGCTCAAAGAAAAAAGAACAGTAAAGGTGCTAACTCAATCATAGATAAATATAGCCATGGGAACCGTGCAGGACAAAATATGATGTTGTGGTTATGATGTGATAACCTGATGAAGGACGAAGGGTGTGATGTGGTATCTGCCATCTCCCCTGCCATACTTAGGGGCGATCAGGAGAATTGCTGGCTCCTGTGATTTATTTTTAACAAAAGGCAATTAAGAAAAGGGGCTAAATGCTAAAGATTGGATTATTTTTGTAATTCTTCAAGCTTTCCCTCTATCAGATTCCATACTCTTTGCCCTGTGACCCTGAAGTAACAGCCACTAGTTTACTGGAATCTATTTTCCTATCCAGCAATGCTAGACTGGATTTTGTGACTTTTTTTAACTAACAGAATGTGAGTAGAAGTGACAGTGATGTTTCCAGGCTGACTCTTGCATTCTGTAGTTTGTCACAAGAACATATCTGTATTATTGCTGGCCCAGTGGAAGAGTCTTGTGGAGCCAGTGTGAACCACCCCCAAGTTTCTGCTCATCTGTGGGATAGAGAGAGGGTAGGACGAGGAAAGAAGGCCGCATGAGGAACTTTCTATGAAATATGGAAGCACACACAAAAATCCCAAGACAGGAAAAAGCAGGTTTTAAAAGCAACACAAAACATAAATTATGACTGTCAATAACAAAAACAAAAGCAGCACAAAGGTGGTTAAGAAAAAGTGACACAAGACACAGTCAGGGAAGTAGGCAGGGGATAGATTCCAAAGGTTTGTAGGCTTTTTAGACTACTGTCATAGAGAAATTGGGACTCATTGAGGAAATCTGAGCTCAATGTGCTTCATTCTTTGAGTTTTAAGAAAGATCACTCTTGCCTCAGAATAGAGAACTGTTGGCAGGAGGGAAGGAGCGGACCCAGGGGGTGCAGGTTTTTGCAGAGGTGGGAATACAGTGAAATGTCTTTGGCTTGCCTGAGGGTGGGTAGCAGAAATGGCAGGCAGCTGTTGAACTTGAAGGATATATAGGCACATACAATGACTACAATATGGAGAGGAAAATAATAATGGATACTTCTAACTTGTTCACATGGCTGGTGATAGTGTCCTTTCCTGAATGAGGAATAGTGGGCTAGGAACAGATGTTGGTGGGGATGTCACTAGTGTTTATGCGAATTTGTTGAGTTTTATGTATTCTGAGACACAGTAGTGTTGAGGCTAGAGTCTGATATGATGTAAGGCTACAGATTGAATAGGTATAAACCCTAGAATTGAATGCCACCCTTCCCTGTAACCCTTCCTGATCCCATGCTTGAAAAAAAAAATAAATTATCCCAATGAAAAAAAGATCAAATAAAAATGTAAAAAACAATGAAGCATACAAATTTTCATTAAAAATTCAATTGTTTGACATAGATTTCAGGTAAAAAAGGCCTTTTAGAAAATTAAAAGAGTAAACCCAGAAAAAAGAGAAGGTAGAGGATGTAGAAAATAAGGACTCTAATAAAAGAAGAAAGTAAATGGAATCCTAAGGATAATGGCAGATGATACCTGTGGATAAGCCAGGAGAAGAAGGGGATAAGCCATCATCAAGGAAGATGCCTACTAAAGAGAGAGAGAAAGACAAAGAGAGAAGAAACTACAGAATATTTGATAAGGTTGAATGTATTAAAATTTTTTCAGCGGTGCTGGAATGAATTAGCCAAAGTACTTAGAAAAGTTGGCTAACAACAACAATAAAAATGATAGTGACAAAACATTCCTAAAATTCATTTGGAAACAGAAGAGACCTAGAATAGCAAAGGCAATCCTGGGCAACAAAGGCAAGGCAGGAAGTATTACAATCCCTGACTTGAAATTATACTACAAAGCTACTGTGATAAAATCAGCATGGTACTGGCAAGAAAACAGACTGACCTGAAGATCAGTGGAACAGATTAGAAGATGCAGACACAACTACAAACACACTCAGCCACCTTATCTTTGACAAAGGAGCCAAATATGTTCACTGGAAGAAGGATAGCCTCTTTAATAAATGGTGCTGGAAAAACTGGCTCTCCACATGCTGAAGGCTAAAACTAGACCCATGTTTATCACAATGCACTAAACTAAAGTCAAAATGGATCAAAGATCTAAATATTAAAACAGAAACACTAAATCTACTGGAAGAGAAGGTAGGTAGAAATATTGAAGATATAGGGTTAGGCAGAAACTTTATGAACAAAACCCAAACTGCATGGGAAGTACTTCAAAGAATCAACAACTGGGATCTCATCTTATTAAAAAGTTTTTGCACATCAAAAGAAATCACCAACAGAGTGAAAAGAAAACCCACAGAGTGGGAAAAAATTTTAGCCAACTGTCCCTCAGGCAAAGGACTTATATCTAGAACATATAAAGAAATGAAAAAAATCAGGCCACCTAAATTCAAAGACCCAATCCAAAAATGGGCATCTGAGATGAATACATATTTCTCAGATGAAGAAATACAAATGGCAAATAAATATACAAAAAAATGGGGGCCGGTGAGATGGCTCAGTGGCTTAAGCGCCTGCCCGGCAAGCGCAAGGGCCCGAGTTCGACTCCCGGAACCCACATACGAAAAAGGGGCCGGTGATATCGCTCAGTGGCAAGGGTGCCTGCTGGTGCGCGAGGTCCTGAGGTCGACCCCCCGGTACCCACAAAAAAAAAAATGTCCAACATCATTGGTCATTCAAGAAATGCAAATTAAAACAACACTGAGATTCCATCTCACCCCAGAAAGAATGGCTATCATCAAGAAAACAACCAATAACAAATGCTGGAGGGGCTGTGGGGAAAAAGGAACTCTTCTCCATGGTTGGTGGGAAGGTAGACTGGTGCAACCACTGTGGAAATCAGTGTGGATTCCTTACAAAACCAGGATTAGAGGTCCCATTTGACCCAGCTATTCCCCTTCTGGGTATTTTCCCAGGAGAATTAGAAACATCACACCACAGTGATATATGTGCACCTGTGTTTATAGCAGCACAATTCGTAATAGCTAAATCTTTGAAAAAACACAAATGCCCATCAACCAAGGAATGAATAAAAAAGATGTGGTATTTTTATATGAAGGAGTACTACTCAGCTATAAAAAAGATAAACTCAAGGCTTTTATAGGTAAATGGATGTAGCTTGAGACCATACTCATAACTGAAATAAATCAAACTTGCATGTGTAAACATCGTATTGTATCCTTAGTGTAAGAAACTGAAAAAGTAAATAAGATCCAAAATGTACAATAGATATTGTGAAAGGGAAAGAAACTGCCCAAAAGGAAAGAACAACTGGGATGGGGAAAAGGAGAAAAGAAGGAAGGGAATAGAAAATATATCTATATATATATATATATATATATATATAGATATATATATATATATGATAGCTAAGATAATTATACTACTAATTCGTTTAGTTCATTGAAAAGAACAGTTTGTGCTTATATTGTTTGATCAATTTTGCATGCCTGTCTCTTGTAATCTGAGCAACTACTTTGAAGATTACAATGTGCAGTACACTAACCATTATTAATTTCCTATTATCATGTTTTGAAATTCTGTATCATTGTTTTCATTATTTTTTCTCTTTAAAATAAAAAATGATAATGACAAAATTCACAAGGAGAAAAATGATAATAGTATATTCTATGACTTATGTGGGAATAAAACTGAAATAGTTATAATTATGTAATCACTGAGAATCAACTTAACCTAAAAAGGCGGCATAGCTACTTTGGGAAAATGGGAGATGGTAGGAGGACTAGGAAGACAGTTAAAATCTGATATTTTTCTAAGAGGGAATTTATTAGATAGTATATGACTGTAAAAAATAGCTATGTGAAGACAGCTAAAGTCAGATATTTTTCTAAGAGGAAATTTATTAGATAGTATATGACTGGAAAAAAATAGCTATGGGATTGTTATGTGAAGGTTTTGAGGTACCAATCTGAAGAAATAAGTAAAGGAAATTATAATGAATGCCATTGAAGAGGAGTAGAAAGAGGAAGAGAAAAAAATCACAAACCTGGTAGTATTTGACTTTAGAAATTATGTGCATGTTTTAATTGTGCATTAAAAATATGTGTTTATAAAAAGCAATGATAAATGCAGTTGTTTGACTTCTGGTGGGTATGACACTATTTATTGGACTAGGCTGACAACTGATCTGAAAATCTGGGTTTCAACTATTACATTCTTCAGGGCCGGAAGTAGCTTCTATTTCACATGGGCAGGTAGGATAACCAGTGAGGTGGAATCCTGAAAAGTAATCTAAATGCCTGCCAGAGATCACGTGAACTCCTGCCGGGAAAGCACCAGAGAACATCCCTCCCTGCCGGCCCGTTTCCTCCTCCCCTTCTTTCTACCCCCACACATGGGAGTTTAGTGCACCTGTCCCTGACCGCTGCCATCCACTTCTCATCAGTTCACCACTGTACCACAGCTGCTGTGACAAATGCAGAACTTTTCTGGCTTCTTGTCTCCCTGTGGTCTCTGAATTAAGCAAGTAAACCCCTGTTGGTGTTTTGGGCTTTTTATAACTTCCTTCTTCAGAGAGCAGATGGGGAGTGACAGAAATAACCAGTATCAGGGAAATGACTGGGCTCTAAGCTTCTCACAGAGTAAGCCATTCCCGGATGGTTTTGGTGCCCACTGAACAGCAATAGGGCTGGGCTCGTTCTCCTCCCACCACTTCCTAAGCTAGCTTCAGAAAGTGCTGCCTGCCCTGGAGATCCTTGAGTATGTCTCTCATTCATGGAGTTCATGATCAATTGAATGAACCCTTACTTTGAACAAATGCTAGGTTCTTCATGTGGTTCCAAGGACATCAGCTTCTGGGAGCTTACTAGAATGCATTGTCCCCCTTCCCTCTCCCGCTGCCCCTTAGATCTACTACCAGGACTGTTCTTTCCAAGGTCCACAAGGTGCAACCTTTCCATTCTTCAGATCTTTTTTCAAACATAGCCTTGCTTGTGTGGCCTCTTCTGGCCACTTTATTTAAAACTACAACTCTCTCCAAGCACTCCCTGCCCCATATTCTGCTTTACTTACTGCCACTGATTGCCATTGAAAATGCCCTTTTTTATTGTTTATTTATGGCTTTCTTTCCCTTTTAGAAGGAAAGTTCAGGGTAGTAGAAAATTTTTTATCCCAAGTAACTAGAATAGTACGTGGCACACTGCAAGTGCTGAACACATATTTTTAAATAACTTAATCTCCAATCTAGTGAGTAGTATAATTTCTTAAGCATTTTCTAACAAATAAAAATGATAACTGTAAGAAATACTTTGATTTTTAGTGAAATGTGGGTGATTTTTTCTTTATAGTACAGTAATCTGTCTAAATTATTTCTTTAAACTGTTTAAAGTTATTATTTTTAACTGACAAATTATATATATATATATATATATATATATATATATAAAACATATATATGCTTTTGGTTAATTCAAAATATTAATACATGAAGTCCAGCTACTGGGTGCTGAATGAGGGAGTAGAGTAATACTGACTTTCTTATATAGTAGTAGATACTCAATAAATATTTGCTGGATGACAATTGTGAAGCCAGAGCATACATATCATCTGAGAAATACAGTCTGAAGTGGCCTCTGAAATTCGTATAAACTCATTGTAAGTGAAGAATTTTAGAAGCTAAGAATGAGGGATGTGTGAGGCATAACAAGGTGTACAGTCAGCATCAGATTGCACTGAGTTCTTTTGGCCATGGAGGTAACTGCAGCCCTTAAAATGGAATGACTTGGTCAGGTTTGCATTTTACATAGAAATCCCCCTAAAGGAAGTGGGGAAGGTGGATTGGGAAGCCTCAGCAATCATGGCCTGGTCAATCAGATGATGGTCATCAGAGATGATGGGACTTGAGTAGGGAACTGGTAATGGGAAAGAGAGGAGGCTGTAAAGACCTAAACATTCAGTAAGTCCAAAGATCCTACACTCTTCGTGGGATGTAAAATAGAACAGCTTCTTTGGAAAACTATTTGACAGTTCCTTGACATATTAAACACTGAGTACCATATGGTGTAGTACTTGTGTGACTACCCAGCAGAATCAAAAATATGTCCTCACAAAAACTTGCATAGAAATATTTATAGGAGTATTGTTGACAACAGACAAATGTGGAAACAACCCACGTATCCATTAATGGATGGAGAAACATAATCTAGTCTATCCATATAATAGAATATTATTTGCCATAAAAAAGATTGAAGAGCTGATATATGCTATAATGGGAATGAACACTGAAAATACACTAAGTAAAAGCAGCAAGCCACAAAAGACTATATAGAGTATAATTCCATTTGTGTGAAATATCTATAAAGATAAATCCATACAGACTAAAAGCAGATTAATGGTGTTGAGGCACTGGGGCAGAGAATACGGCAAGTGACTGCTAAAGAGTACAGGTTTCTTTTGAGGGGATGTAATGGAAATGTCATGGAAATAGAGTGGTGATTGTGTATCAGTCAGTGCTTACTAGAGAAACAGATTTAATGCAAGATACACAAATATATAAGAATTTACAAGATTGGCTTACAATGGCCGCTCACAGAGCTAGGTGCGGAAGAGTGCGGAAGGGCTGTCTGTGCGTTGGAGATCCAAAGGATCCAGTCGAAAGCCTGGAGCTCAGTACAGTGTCCTGTGCGAGTCCATGTCAGGAGGCCAAAGGGCCTGTGATGGAAGGCTGATAGGTCTGCACTGGAGGCTGAAGGACCTACGCTGGAAGGTTGAAGGGTCGGTGCTGGAAGCCAGGAGACAACGTCCAAGGTGAAGGTGAAGACTGGAGCTCCTCCAAAGAAACAGAAGCAATTCTTCGTTCTTCATTTTCCTTTTACACCATTCTGGTGACAATCTTCTCTAGAGTGGGTCTTCCACACCCGGAACTATGCTGAGCCAATTTAGTTGGGCATTTCTAATTCAAGTTGACACAATCAGTTAACTATCACAGATGGTTTCACAACTGTGTGAATACATTACAATTCACTTTTAAGGCATTTGGGTTGTATGCTTTAAAAGGCTGCTTTTTGTGGTATTTGAATTAGCTAAAAATTATTTTAGAAGAAAGTAAACTGTTCAGATGCCGGTGACATTGAATGTGGAGGAAAAGGGTGAGGGTAGAGAAGAAACCTGGACTTTTCAGTTCATATAACTGATGAGAGGATGATCCTCCTTTCCCAAAGTACACATTTTTAAGGAGAAAAAGGGGATAGGCAAGGAACTGCCAGAAAACAAATAAAGAGCTTACCAAGAATGCCCATGAGAAGTGAATCTGTGAGTGAAGTGTATAGTGGAGATTTCCTTTTGTTTTTTAATGTTAAAAAATATTTCAGGAGGGGCATAAGTGATGGAAAGAGTAAAATGTAATCAAGTAAGTCAAATTTGATTGACACAAATATAAACTGGACAACCAAGAAATATAAAGGCAGAAGTAACAAAAAAAATCATTTGGAAGGAATAAGTAAGAAATGGTACAACTTCAGCACAAAAAATTATTTTGATCCATGAAATTCATTTTGTATTTTATCACATTTCACTGAATAAATTGTGTGGACAATTTTTAAAAGAAATTAAAATAAAGATCTGATCTTTAAAGACTTTATGAGTTTAGAAGCAAGGAAGAAACATTCACAGGAATAAACACACAGCTCCTATATGTCGAATGCCAATACTGTCAAACTTAGGATATGATAAGAGCCTGCATATTTTGGGGAAAAAATTGGCCTCAATCACAGACTGCCTGGTTGTCATCACTAGCTCATTTTGACCCAACTCTGTGCTGTTTGCTTCAGTGTGGTGATGGAGCAAAGGGGTTTGAGGTCTGGCTTGTCTCCAGGCCTCTGCTCTGTAGCCAAGCCTTCCTCCCCAGGATTCCTCCATATTAACACATTATCTTTAAGCCATCTTTAAGCCACCTCTTTATCCTTTATGCAACAAGAATGATGTTATGGTTTGGATCTAAAATGGCCCCCACAGCCTCCTGTTTGGAAGATGATTGAGTCATGGGGCTTCTATAGCTGACTTGCTGCTAGAAAGTATGACCTGGAAGAGTGTATTCTTGTCCTCAGCTCTCCCCTTCTCTTTCTGCTTCCTGGCCACCATGATATGAGCAGCTTTCCTAGAGGCACGCCCTTGTACCATGCCTTTTTTATGTCTGAGCCTGCCAACCTTGGGCTGAAACTTATGAAACTGAACCAAAGCAAATCTCTCCTCTTTTAGGTCGTGGGTGTTGGGTATTATCTACTAGTGATGACAAGATGACTAAGACAAATGTTTTGAATTAGAACAGGCTGGAGATGACAGTCCTATTACTCTGCAGGAAATGATGTCCCCTTCATTCAGCTGAGCTAATCAATTCATTAAAAGCCAAACCCAGAAGGAAAATGGGAAAATTATGCAACTTTGAGCTATTGTTCTGTATATTTAATACCCATGTTGAAAGTAATATTAATCCTTAGCTAGCATCAATATTAATATTACTAATAATTAATGATTGGATATCTACCATGTGTCAAATAGAATGTAAAATGAAGCTCAGTTACTCAAACTGCATAGGCCTAGAAAAAGACCAAATCAGGATCGGATCTGTGGCTAGTCATGCCTAAATCATACTATTTTCACTGCATCATATTTTCTCCACTGGAATCTCCTTCAGTAACAGCAAACATTTCAGTTTCCACAGAACGTTTTTCCTGAGCAGATCTTGATTCAGGGCTTTCAGACTGCTCAGAGTCCCGGAGGCTTCTGCACCTTCCAGAAACACAGGGTTGATCCCTCAGCCCATCAGCAATGGTGCCATCAAGCCCTGTAGCATCTCAACCATTGTTAACACTCAGGATTTTATCCTGAGATGGATCCCATTCATCTTTCAAATTCTTCTCTTTCCAAACTGCCCAACCTTGCACATCTAACATCTTCCTGTTCAGCTAAGCTGCTGGTAGAGCAAAATTCACACTTAATGTAGGGATAACTTTATTCTGAAGTATTTAAACTCAGCTTTGTAACTTTGGAGATGTGAAACACAAAGAAGATAACTTGAAGCAATACCTGATTAACACTGAATAATTCAGAATTAATCAAAGTGTATTTTAAGCTGAATGCCTAAGCTAACACATTCAGAATATGAGCCATACGATTACTCAGAAAAAAAAAAAATGAGAAGCATTTCGGAGCTAAAACGGATTTAGAATTAACATTTTAATTGTAGCAACACTTCACAGTCCTCTCATTTTCTTTGTATCCCACAGATGTACTTCCTCCCCAAATTCTTACATTTTAATTTTTCTTACAGTAATGCTTATTTTAAGCTGTACTATCACGTAGTTACTTTTGGCTTCTCCACGTCAACAGGGAGGTGTCTGGCAACACAGCCCTGCAGAGTACAGTGTCGCCAGAGACGGAATGAGCCGCCATCGCTGGGCGCAGGGGGTTGTGCAGAGGAAATACAGCCATGGAATTGTGAGGAAGACTAGGGAAGCAACTAGGGGGTGTAGCTGAGGGAAAGTTAGGGCCTCATGAGGAGGAGCTTCTGAAAGGTATTATTCACAAAGATGCACGATCAAGCAAGCAATTGCAATAATAATCATCTTATTTGCCTTCTTATTTTAAAAGTCAATGACAAAGAAGACTAATACATACACAGTCCATAAATCGAGTACACCTGTCCCCTTTATAGTTTTGTTCCTCTTTCTGGAATCATCTCACCTCCTTCAACTGTACCCATACCTCTTTTTTTCCTAGTAATTCTTAGCTGTCTCTAGCCCACATACCCAGTTTTTATCAAATGATGTTTTCCCCTTACTTCCCCTTCTCTTTCACTTTTCCAATTGTTTCTTTCTCCTCCTCACTCCTGTTTCCCCAAATTTACATCACTTGTCTACTGCAGAGAACAACAGTATTTCTGAGAGATGTGAAAGAGAATAACGGTATTCCTTGAGATGTGGACTGATGCGTTAGTTCCATAGGAGCTGTCGAGGTTTGAGACATCTGAAATAATTAGATCTATTTTTTTTTAGTGGGCCTGCCTTCCAATGGTCCAGGACTGTGTCCTGGTAAAATCAACTACTCTAAAGATTCCAATAAAACTTTGATAACTTCTTATGCTGCAAACAAATGAGAAGCTCAAGCCTCTTCCACTTTACAGACTGCCTATTTCCATAGTGGATGTTTCTAGTCTGAAGCAGTGGGGACTCACAGCAAGAAGAGACGGGTAGCTGAACGTGTGTAGACGCTGAAGCCTTTCCAGCATTTTCCTGCAGCCCTAATTCGCTAAACCTCACCTACAAAAGTATGGTAATTAGATGAATTGAGATTTAAATCAGAAGTTCAAGAAAGAATTTTACCCCACACTCTTGCAGGCTGTTAAAATATTCAGAAATTCATTTTCAAATATTTCACTCATGCTAAAATGAGGTCATGAAGGCTGGATGAGCATGACTGGTAACTTATTATGCAATTATGATCAGGCCCCAAGATAAATACAGCATGATCTTTTCTTAGGCAGCAGATTAGTCACCTGTGTGCAGTGCAAATTTGGGTGAATGACTTCTTGGAGTCTCATCTTTTTTCAATTTAAAATGAGGGATTATGTAATCTGATCTCTAGTACTCTTTCCTGCTATCACATTTTAAGATTTTAAGTTACTTGGGTTGCTTTCATCTCTCATTTTTATGTCATTTGTGATAAACTTTTGCACTTTCTGTACTTCCTCTTCTATTGAGGTTTGATCTGAAGAGACAAAAAGAATGTAATCCACATTTATCATGTCAGATAGAAGATCCAGAGTAATAACAGCTCTAATTACTTTGACAAATGTTAATTTTCCTTAGTATTTCTCTGACTGCTTCTAGGTTTTTAAATGTTGAATAAAATTTAGTTTTTTAAATCTTTGAAGATTTTGTTTTCTATGTGTGTTTTGAAGAATTGTATTTTTTTCATTGGGTGTTTACACTGCTTAGTAAAAGACATTACCAACCACCTTAATTTGGTGAATTCATGAGTCCTCTAGCAAATGATCTCAACTTTAAGGTTGGTAGATTGATAGGAGTGATTGCTAAAATGTGGAAATTCTAAAACTGAATCTTAGTGAGACTTAATATATAATTATCTAAACCAAAAGCAGAGAGTTCCAATGGTACCCACTGCAAAGATGTCCTTATTTTAGTTGATTGTATTACTAAATTAATACACTGAATTGCAGAAGCTACTCTGTTCTCTACACTGTCCAATACATAAAAATAATTTATAAAGAGTTATCTGTCACAGTTGATAAAACTGAAGCAACAGCAACAATATGAAAGCTATCATCTATATTTTTAAAGGATTGTCTATTTTCACTGAATGACAGCAAAATTAAGGATCTTGCAGATTTTCCAATCATATAGATTGACTTGGCATGAGTCATATAGACACGCTTATTTTGGTCTGACCAGTAATTTCACTTATACAAAATCTTGCTTCACATCAGATATCAGAAGCCAACCAGGTGCCAGAAACTTGGGATATTTTAAGGCCATTTTAAGCCAACTTGCAAAATGAACTTTGATTTTCTCTGATTTTAAGAGGCCCTTCTTAGAATTCTTCTCTACAGTATAAGAGTGATGTTGGCTATGAGGTAGATTGCAAACATGACCACAGTTCTTCCACTGACTCTGCCTTTGTCCGTTGTAATATGACTTTGCAGTTCCTTCCATCCAGTGTTGGAGTCTATTTCTCTAGTTCTTCAATTGGGGTTGGTTGCGTGTCTTCATTTGACCAAAGAAATATTGTAGTAGCAGGCAGCAGTGTTCCAGAAAAAGTATTTTGCCTGCTTCCATTGATTTAGGTCCCCATATGCCCCATTTGAACAAAGTCAGGCCAACCTGCTATAACATGAGAGTCCACTTGGAGAATTCAATTCAAATGTGCCAGCCATCACCCTAAAAATGTGACCTAAATCAGCTGATAATATCCCAAACTAGCCCAGCCCAAATGAATCTCCTAGTTTAGGTCAATCTGCTTTGTCATCCACAGAAATATGAGCTACATCCGGTTATTGGTCCATGCTTGCGAGGTTTGGAGAGATGGAAGATGTTTTTAAGCACGAAGATGTTCTCTTATAGTTTAGTTTTACATACAACTTTCCACTTTCTGAACTTGTATTTCACATTCCCTGACAACCCAAGACTTTGAAAGGCTTAATTAAAACAAGTGGAACAGGTAAAGTAAGTTCCTAATGGATGTGAGTGACATTTCCAGAGACGTGTATTTAAAAATGGGACTAACTTCAATTAATCTTAATTATTTCAATTTGGAGATAAAACCTAGATTGTTCCTCTTTATCCCTCAAACACTTTCAAGGTGGACAGTGGTAACTGTGGAATGGGAAGTGTTGCCCTCTTTGTCATCCTGGTTTTAATTTCCCTTCCCTATAATAAGGAAGGTAGAAAATATTTATTTTTAACATCTTATAACCCCTTTGTATTTTTCAAAGTTGAAGCAACCTCTTTTATTAGTGTGTTGGTTCTTAATGAAATGTTTTAACCTTTTTATTGAAAGTAATGAGTGCGTTTTGTTCAAGAAAAGCTAACAGTTATGATACTTTCCAAGCTTTATCGATGTATAGTCGACAAATAAAACTGTAGACATTTATGATGTACAATGTGCTGACTTGACATACATACACATTGTGAAATGATTACTACAATTAAGTTAATTAATACACTCATCACCTTAATTACATTATGTGTATATTCTCTGCGTGTGTGTGTGTGTAAAGAACACTTAAAACCTATTTTTGTAAGGGCTGAGAGTATAGCGCAGTGGCATACTGCTTACCTAGCATGTATAAGGCCTTGGGATCAATTCCCAGCACAGATAAGAAAACTTTTAGTAAATTTCAAGTATACAATGCAGTATTATTAATTAATATAATTATATTAATTATATTAAGATCCCCAGAACTTACTCATCTTACAACTGAAAATTTAAAAACTAACTAACATTTGTTCTTTTTGCATGCCTTCATCAAGGACTTATTTCAAGGTAAGCATTGTTCAAATGTCTTGTGTACATTGACTTGACTCATTCTTTTTTTTTTGTACCAGGACCTTGCGCTTGCCAGGCAGACACTGTGCCCACTGAGCTATATCCCTGGCCCTGACTTGATTCATTTTTGCAGCCAAATTATTTTGGAGATAATGTTACTCCCCTGTTTTGCAGATGAGGAAACAAACACAGAGAAGATAGATGAGTTGCCTAAGATGACATAGGCCAAGTATCGACCCCAGTGTTTTACCGTGTATTCCAAAAATGTCCCCAGGGGCAGACCAAGCAAGTACCACAGCTTTCAACAGTGTACATTTCAACCATTTTTAATGATTTCAATTTTTATATCATCAACACAGTTTTGGGTAAGTGTAATACATATATTGCAATACTTGTTGTATAATTTATTTTTTTAAAAAAAAGACATTTATAAAATCTCGACCCCACATATCTCTTCCCTAATTTTTACATATCTTTAATGATTACTGTTTGTGTGACCTAGATAGTTTTTGGAACCATTATCTATGTAAATTAGCTCTTGACAATACCTTTAATTGATTATAGAGTAATAGCTCTTGCTGTGTAAATCTGGGAGGACTAGTGGGGTGATTTTGCAGAGAGCTTTTCAGGAGAAGAAAAAATATAGTGTTGTATTTCAGCACATCTCATTCTTTGTACTATTTTTATCACTTAGACTGAGCAGCAGGAGATAATGAACTCACCCTTAAAATGATAAAACTCAATCGTATATTTTAGACAATGAATCAATCATTCTGGAACATCCAATAGATAATTTAAAAGCAGTTTTCTGCAGAAAGAAACTTTCTCTGCCTATGTAAAAGCAAAAACATTTATTGGTGAAATGGACCTTTTATCCAAAAACTGTATAGCAAACAGATTCACTACTGGGGCAACATTCCTCATGAGAAAAATTAAATTCAGCTAAGTGGGTGCATTTACAGCCCATGCAACTTCTGCACTTAAATTATTAAGCGTTGCTTATGTTCTAGAATCTCCCCCAGAAAGCCAGGAACCAGGAACTTGGTGATGACTCATTTTAGGACTAATGACAGAAATACAGAAGGCAAAACTCTGGTCTCATTGTACTTGCTGTGTGCAGGTCCTGCTGGTAGAGTGATCTCTCAGCAGTGTCTGTGTTGCAAGTGTTGCCAACCACAGCGTTTCATGGAAACTGAAGACCCTGGCAAATGCTATCCATGTATCCACGTCTGCAAGAATTTCTGAGAATTTGGAAAACTTTCCGTGGTATCAGAATTTAGGGAGCTAGCAGGATTAAACAGATGTTGTTAAATACCACCAATGTTCTACCATAGTAGCCCAACTTGCAGGACTGGTGCTAAATAGTATGGGTCTAGTTCTGTTGTAAGATAGTTAAATTCATTTTCTGATCTCTCAATTAGGATGAACTGACCCAACTGCAGTCACTTCTGATTCCAAGGCCATGAGTACTCCTGCCTAGGGTCCTGTGTATTTCACTTGATTTCGACAAGTTTTAGGCACCTCAGTGATCAGCACTGGTTAACAGCAAGTGCTCCAGAGGCAGATTCCCCTCTTTCCATCTTGGTTCTGCCATTTGGTAGCTACTTGGTAGGGTTATTCTGGTGTTAGTGTATGAAAAGTGTTTGAAATAATGTTGAACATATAGAAAATACCCAGCTTTTAAATTTTTACACTCTTTATTATGGACAGAATAGGAGTTATAATGCCTGCATTGCAGTTTTATTTTGAGGATTAAATGAAATAATATATGTCAAATATTTAGCATAGTAACAAAAAATTAGGCACCCAACAAGAGTGGTTAACAATTGCTGCCATTTTACTACCTGCCAAGCACCATGAAAATACTCTGCACATATCCTCCCAACAACCCTTTGAAGCGAAATAGAAATATTCCTATTTTACTGAGGAGATCATCGAAGCATAGCAAAGTTAATAATTTAACTGAAGTCAGGGAAAAACTAGTTATATTTGTTATAGTAACATGAGCTATAAATGAGAAACACATAGCTCTTAGTGATTTAACATAATAGAATATTAGTCCTCATATAAAATAAAAAATGCATAATCCCAATTGGTGGGAAGCTGTCCTCAAAGCAGGAATCCAAAATTTAGGTCTTTTCTATGTTGTGTTTCATAATTTCTTACATATGGCCCCCGAGGTCAAGTAGGCAGAAGGAAAAAGAACATTAAACAATTTTAGAAGTTTTATGGTCAAGGCCCAGCTGCATAGTGTTTATGTGTATACTTCATTGGCCAGAAAGTAGTTATGGCCACATCTTATTTGCAGGGGAGCCAGGAAATGCAATGCAGTTGTGTGCCAGGAAGTGGGTTTGCTGATAGGCCATCTGTCTCTGCCAAAGTGGCAGAAGTGAGACTCGAATCCAGTGTTGTATGACCCTGAACAACCAGTCAACAAATTCTCTTTTTGCTTTTATGTCCCATTTTCTCCAAAAAGCAGCTCGGAAGCTATAAAACATCACAAAAGGCAAGTTATTATCTCTATCTTCTCCCTGCAATCCACTCAGCCACCACAGAGCTGAGCCCTCTGACCTTGTTGCAATATAATTTGAATTAAAAAGACTTATCGAGACTGATATCTAAATAAGCATGTTTAATGGTCTAATTTGTAAATATTCTGTTTGGCTGTTAATACTTTTTAGTATTCGCTCAGCACTTGACATTTATCAAAATTCACTTTTTGGATATTCTATCTACTGAGTGTTTTCATATTTTTCAGGTTATATCTACTGAATACTAAGTTAACAGAGTCAACCTCATCAAACATTCCACATTTTAAGATCTTTTACTGAAAAATATCAAATAATCAATAATGATGGAGTTTTTGATTGTGTACTTTAGTAGCTTGCAATTTCAGTCCATGCATTCAGTTCGCCCAGAATGAGATCGTCCTTGTGCTGAAATTGCTTCTTGAGGTTTTTCTCCTCCCAGGCTACATTACCTTGTTTGACCATGCAAAAAATGTCTAAAATATTGTGGTCAAATTGTTTCAGAAATCATATGAAAATACAGTATCCAGTTGCATGGAATGCTAAAGCTCCCTAAGTGACTTATAGCAAGGCTTTACAAGATAATTTAGAGTCCTGCAAGTGAATTTTCAGTTATCTGATTCCTCTAAGTCTGTAACACCTGGTGGTAAGAATCGGGATTATCAGGTTGATATTTTGTACCTGGTAGAAGGTCTCTTGATAACCATCTGACAGGGCAGCAGAGTTTGAGAATATTGAAATTTTCTCCTATTCTTGTGTGTGACATTTTAGAAAAGGTTACTCCATATGTCACAATATAACAGTCTTCCGCAGAAGGATAGCCTCAAAGCTCCATCTAAAGGAGAAAGTAAAGAATATCCAAGCAGGATTAACCCTAGTCATTGTGGCTGGTAGATATTTAGCAAAAAGAATCTGGGTTAGTAGCACTGAGTTTCGCTGAGATAAGAGATGGACTCATAGTGGGTTAGAGAGACTGCCTCTCACTCCAGAGTGGGCCAGTTCTTCACCCTCACTGTTTGGCCACCATTGCTACAGGATATTCATTTTCCTCTGCAATGAACAGGAAATGAAACAACATCAGCTATGCTGAGGCTATGACATTTCTTTCCCTTAGTAGGAGAAGCGATCAGTGGAAACCTTGTCAGACATAGAACATTTGCTCTTAGAAACATGGGCCCAAAAATTACGTGAGGCGTGCTTCAGGATATTCTGTGTATATAAGATGTTTTTCATCTTATTTCTTCTTTCTAAGGTCACTCAAAATGGAGCTGATTAAAGTTGAGGGGGTAGCTCAGTGGTAGAGTTCTTGCTTAGTATGCATGAAATCCTGGGTTCAAGCCCCAGTGTCCCCCAAAAAAGCTTTAAAATGGGGTGGATGAAGATCTTGTGGAAGGAAGTATGTGTCACAGCCATTAACCATCTTGGATATTTTGGCATACCCTCCCAAATGGGGCTCATATCCTCTGTTATTTCCACATGTTCCAACAGGGCAATTGTTATTCAGTGGCCCTCAGGAAAATTGAAAAGGATGTAAGTAACACCATAATCAGCTCATTCTCATCAAAACTCAGAACTTATTAGTGTTTCCCACTTGAATAATAAACTTCTTCAAGTTGGGAAGCAACGTATTTCTTCTTCTCTACCAAGGCTCCTTTTCAGCAAATCAGGTAGAATGAAAATGTGTTCATTGCCCTGTATTCATCTCTCCAGTTTCCTTGTCTGATTTGTCAGATAGGTGACATGTCTATTTTTGGTACTGGCTACAAGATTATGTGATCTAAATGCCTTAGAATTCCAGTGAAAGGTAATATTAATTGGGCCACAACTAATTGTGGGAAACAACATGGAGAAGAGTTTGAGGTTGAGGTATTTGAGTGGGACAGAGCATCACAAATCCACTTACTCTTCCTTTCTACTGGCCATTATCTTTTTTTTTTTTGTGGGTACCGGGGATCGAACTCAGGACCTCGCGCTTGCCAGGCAGGCGCTTATGCCGCTGAGCCATCACACCGGCCCTGGCCATTATCTTGAATAGCTAACCAACTGATTGACTCAGGTGAAAGTGGTAAATAATGATATCTAAAACTAACATTTAGTTATTAAAAACACACATTATAATAATCTTGCTTTCATATCCCATAAAGTACCATTCCTGCCATTACAAAAAAAGTGATTGTTGCCACTGTGAAAATAGTGTCTAATAAAGACAAAAGCTGATTCTTTTTTTTAATCCCTTTGTCTTATAGAACTAGAGAGACTCAAATAAGAGACTCAAATACAAAGCCTTGAGTATTTTAGTTTTGTTTTTGTTTTTGTTTTTGTTTTTTGGTTATGGTTCAGTGATCATTTTCTGATTTTCTGGTTGCACGACTATGTCACACTAGAAATAGGGCACACCTAAAAGTATTTTTAAAAAGAAAGAGTACAGGAGAAAACAGGTAACTTCCCTTCATTAAAAGGGACTGCTTGTCGTGGACACTGTAGTAAGTGGTCCGGCTTTTTCAGGGCCTTGCATTGTGCCTCAGCCACTGACAATGTGGCTGCCTACAGCTCATAGCTTCACCCTCCCTGAAAATGGCCCTTAGCTGCAGGGAATTATTTCACCAAAGTTACACCCTGCTTTAAGTCTCCTCTTTTGGTCCCTTTCACCTTAAAAATGTACACGTGTTACAATGACAGAAGGCAAAATTACCACTGTTTCTCTTTTCTGATGTGTCAAAGGAAGAATGGTGGTGCCTCTTATACTGCTTTAAGTGAAATCTAGAAGGAGGCTCAGAGGAGTCAACATTTCAATCCGGAAGGGGCAAATCATGCCTTGGGGCTAAATAGGACAAGAAAAGAGAAGAAGAAGGGAGATCATATGAATAGCAGAGCTTCTCATTATTGCTGCTCCTTATTTTTCCTTGTCCTGCGTTGTCTTGTGTTTATGTTTCTGTTGAATGGCTTTTTAAGCATCGGGGAATTTATCCTCCCCCGCACCCCGTGTTCTCTGTACGCACCTGTCCCATTGCACTTCCTTCTGTGTTCTGTGACTTTTAAGAGAAGGGGGAAAGGCACTCAGATTTTATGTTTATTTGTTTATTTCTCCCTAGCAGAAGAATTGAAAGATAACCATGGGGGCTTTGTTACAAAATGGCAAAATACCCTAAACTAGGAGACTTATAAACAGCATAATTTATTTCTTGTAATTCAAGGGCTGGAAATTCCGAGAACAGTATGCCAGTAGGGTTGGATTCTGGTGAAGACCCTCTTCTCACATATCAGTTCATTTTTTATTGCTGTTACAAAATACCTCAAGCAAGCTAACTTTATAAAGAAAAATGGTTCACTTAGCTCAGAATTCTGGAGGCTCCAATCATGGTGCTGGCCTCAACTCAGCTCCGGTAAGGATCTCATGACCCATGGGGTCACAACTACAGGTGCATATGCAGGATGTGGAGGTCACGTCACCAGCCAGGAAGCCAGAGACCGATACAGCCGTTGAGTTCATTCTTGTAATCACTCAGCCTCAGTCGCGCTCAGGAGTTCCAGGAGAGCTCTCTCAACCCGTCCTAAGGAAAACTCCCCCGGTGACCTAAGAACGTCCCACTAGACTTTGCCTCCTACGGGTTCTGCATTGCCACACTGGGGAACAAGCTTCCAACACATGAAGTTCTGAAGGACATGCTCAACCCATATCCAAATTGTAGCATCTAAATCTCAGACTGCCAACTTCTTCTGCGTCCTTATATGGTGGAAAGGTTGGACCAGATTTCTGGGATAATTTTTACAGAGGGATTAACCCCCTGTATGAGAGATTTGCCTTCATGACCTCATTATCTCCCAAAGCCTTACCTCCTAGTATTATCATCTTGGGGGTTGAAACTTGAACATATGAATTTTTGAGCAAACACAGACACTCAGCCCATCACGCACTCCCCGCAGTGGGCAACTACAACCAAAGGCTGCATGTGGCATTCACACAGAGTTTTTGACTTCGAGCATTCTGAGAGGACTTTCCAGTTCCAGAATCCCCGTGGGATTGCCTGATGTATCCACTGCGACCGGAACGCAGGCTGGCTTCGCCCTTGGTGAATCCTGAGTCCCTCTCTTCCTCGCAGTGAGCCTCGGAAAGTTCTGCCCAAAAACTCTGCAAGATCTGTGTCTAAGAACTCAGGGTAAGACAGCAACCTGTAACGCCTTGGTACAGTTTTTATCCAGTGTAAGTTTTGAAAGATGGGGATCACACTAAATGTATGGTTTTTGTATTCTACTTTTTTATTTAATGTAATATTTTGAGCATTTTTATTGATTTTTTTATTGATTTGTTGTGAAGTACATCTTATTTAGTAATTTCAATGCATTTTAATAAATAAATGAATATGCTGTAATTTATTTAACCTCTCTCTTGGCGGTTCGATATTTATGTTATTTCCAATTTTTCCACACCCTAAGTTATACCACAATGATTTCAAATGGCTTTACACATAAATCTCTGGCCATTTCAGTTGATTTCATGAGGTTATATTCCCAGAAGAGGAATTACCAAATCCTAAAATATGAACTCTGTCAAGAATCTCAACGTAAGTTGCTACGTTGCTGTCTATAGAGTGGTTTTTATGTTGTTTTAATGGATTTACATTTCCACTGCCATTTAGAATAGTACTTGTCTCACCATTCTCTTGCCGGCATTGAATATTTATTATTATACTGAATTCAACTTCGGGTAGTGCTCTTTTACACCCAATGTGCTACTCCTGGGTTGAAGTCTACAATTAGCCTTTTTGTGAGACTGTACCTTCTCTTCCATGATTTGTGCAACTTCCTGCCACCACTGCTTCAGTACTTTGATTTAGGCTCATGTCATAAAGTCTACATCAGTGCCATAGTAAGCAGTTCCCCTTACCTTGCACTAAAGTTATGGTGACTTTAAGGGTTAATTTCTTGATTCAATTAGTCTCTATAGCTTCACTAACACCTCGTGTGGGTCCTTGTACATAATAAGTGTGCAGTAAAAATGCTTTACAAAATAATTCATTGTCAGCGGTTATTCATCAGCTTGTCAGTTATACAGTTTTCTCACTTTGTGATTCAGAGAACTAGCGTAAATCATGAAAATATCCAGTTAACTAACTACTGAACTTCCCCCATTATAGATGCAAGCCTGTCTTCCACTGAGAAACTGTAAAGCCATTTGATGGACAAGTATTTTGATATAACTGTATTTTGCTTTCTAACTTTGACCTTGAAGTCAGTTGACAATTGGTGCTCAAGAAGTTCAAAACAGAACACAGAGAAATGCAATTTTCTCACTTATTTACTTATTTATCTTAATGCATGTATTTCTAGAAATATGCAATTCCAAACCCATAGTCTTGCACTTAGATATTTACTAGTGATTAATATATCAACATAATTGAGTAAATAACTAGCCATATTTGTTTAACAACAAGTAAACTCTATTTTGACTAGCACAGATCTGTCAGTTTACACCTGAATAACATTTATAAACTAACTAAATTGTGGATGTGTTCTCCAGGGCGCACAGAACTGTATTTCCTGCCTCAGTTCAAATTTCTGGTTTCTAGATACTTACTAAATTCTTTATGAAAAATACATATTGGCTAAAATTAATGAAGCAATTCTAAAGCTCCTGAACAATACTTTTTGGAACAAAATAATTAATTTGGGGGCTGTAGTGTTTCAGAAGAGAAGCAGACCTATTTTCTCATCCAATACTCAGAAGTTGTAAGTGTGGGGAGTAGAATTCATTTTTGAAAGAATATTTTGGGTCTAGGATATTTTATTTACAAGTTTACTAGTGGCTATACAGCAGTAAAAATTTATAGAGTGAAGATTTTCTACTCCCTCCAGTCTATGAGGAAGTAAAACTGCTGTATATAATTTTGTGATAAATCTGAGATGGGTAGGCATTTAAGAGCAAAGGGAAAAGAGGAAACTCAAGGATAGGGTTTATAATCATTTTCTCAAAGGGACTTCCATAAGTCAGCAAACCCAAAGATTAAACACCTTTGTGGTAAACCCTTCAAGGCTCTCTTTCTTGATTTCCATGTAAGAGAGAAATTACTTGCCATCAATAATCAAAACAAATCAATGAACTAATGAGAGTAAGGGTAAAAAACATAGCTAGCATCTCTATCCCAGGAATGTAAATGGATGTGATCATAAAGTCAAAATAGGCTTGCACTTCATTAATCTAGTAAAAATCTTCCTATTGGACTGCTACCTGCAGTTTTGTAAATCTTGATACTTCTAACCCTTTCATGGAGAGGTCCAAGGCAAATCAAAGATTGTATAATAAATGTGTTCTTATTTCTTCACACTGGTGAGACTTCAACAAAGTGCTTAAAATTATAGACTATAAATTGGCTTGAGTAATGATAGGATCAGTAGGCAAGATCTTACACAGACACCAGTGCAAGCCAGTGGAGTGTCATGTGGGGAAAATACTTGCTATGTCGTGCAGGACGGCCTTCAACTCACTATGTAGCCTAGGCTGGCCTTGAATTCTTGGTGATCCTTTTGCCTCAGCCTCGGCCTCCTGAGAGCTGGAATTACAGGTGTGCGCCACCACACCTGGCTGCATCCTTTCTTAAAGCTTTGGGAATTAAGAAATGACTATTGGTTTACATAATGTGTTCCTAATATTACTCAAGCTCATGATAAATGTTATGATTCTTTCATGTAATCATCATGTTAAAACAACCAACTCTGTTCATAACATACTATGTTGGAACTCATAAACAAAATTGTGTTTGTTGGGAATGAAGGGGTAATCATGGTTAAGTCACAAGTATGTATATTCCAAATTTGGTTTCAGTCAATTATCTAAACATAACCCACTCTAAATGCATGGATTTATGCTCTAAAGGTGATTTGTAAAAATATCATCACTACTTTTTTTAAAAGTCCATGTCAGTTCCTATATTTTTAAGTGTTTCAAGTAGGGTAGAAACAAAGAGGAATAGGGATTTTTTTTGGGAAATCTCTGTTCTCTTTTAACCCACCAAAAATTATGATAAGTACTAACATTTGTCTATGAAGATAGGGAAAATTTATAGAGACAAAAAATGTAAGTACACTACCAATCTTTAGAGAAAAAGAATTGAATAATTATAAACATTGATATTCAGACATACTAGATACAGCATTGATTGAGAATTGATATTTCAAGAAATCCAATTGATCAGAATTTTAGTTCTGATTATTAGCCAAGACTTAGCTTTGTATTCCTTCTCTCTAAATTTTCCCTAACTCTGCATCACATACATGGGTGCCTATGGTCATGCACACAATTGTTAATTATATGAGAAGTGTCTCAATAAACAAAGGCTACCTGTTCCAGGAAACCAGAATGGAAGTGAGAGGAGAGTTAAAGGTGGGAATAGTTCTTTGAATCCCTTAATTACTAATTTAAAATATTCTATTGTACCTCCAGCTCAGGTTAGAAAATTGAAGCGTTGGTTACTTGGGATTTGATGGAATTGAAGCTGTGAGGGGGCAGAATAATAGTCCCCAAAGAAGTGTATGTCCTATCCCTGGAAACTGCAAATATGTTAGATTATATGACAAAGGAAAATTAAGTTTACAGATGAAACTAGAGTGTTAATCAGCTGACCTTACCCTGGATTATCTAAGTGAGCCCACTGGAATCACAAGGGTTCTTAAATGTAGAAGATTCAGAGTCAGAGAAGGAGATGTAATGAGAGAACAACGTAGAGTAATGCAATGTGAGAATTACCTAATCACTATTGGTGACTCTGAAGTCAGAGAAAAGACACAATGGGCCAAGTGATAAAAGAATGATAAGAAGGGCAGGGAATAGACTGTCCACTAAAGCCTCAAGGAAGGCCCCAGCCCTTCTGGTACATTGGTTTGTCCTGGTGAAGGTGATATCAGACTTCTGACAACAGAAATGTAAGATAATAAATTCATGTCACACCATTAAGAGAGTCAGTTAATCCTGATTGTCAACTTGAGTGGATGAAGAGATTCTTGGAGAGGTTTTTGGATTATGGGGGCCCAGTATGCATCAGTGGATTCAAACACTGGTGTTCATAGCTGAATACGGTGTTCAGAGGTGGAGCCTAGTTGGAAGTGGGTCACTATGGGGCATATCTTTGGACTGTCTATCCCTTCCTGCACTCTTCGTGCTCTGCTTCTTGGCTGCCATGAACTGAGCAGCTATTCTCTGCCACACCCTTCCACCATGATATTTCTTCCTTGCAGTCAGTTGACCTAGAACTGAGCACTCAAAAACCATCAGCCAACTAAACTTCACCTCCCTCATTTTGAGTGTCAGGTACTTTGACCCAGAAATGGGAACACTGACTGATCCATTAAGTTTGTGGTAGTATTGTTAGCGGCAATAGGAAACTAAAGAGAATGCATTTTAGCACTGAATGTGTAAAAAAATCCTTAAAAATGTGGAAGTGGCTTTGGAATTGGGCAGTGTGGAGAATCTGGAGGAATTTTAAGGAGTGAATTAGAAAATGCCTACATTGCTTTAAACAGACTATAAGTACAGTAAAAATATGAATGTTATTGACTCTGCTAGTGAGAGTTTAGAAATAAAAAGAATATATTATTGAAACTGGAAGAAAGAAGATACTTGGTATATAGTGATAGAAGTCTTAGCAGGATTACATCTTACAATTATGGGAAATGCAGGACTTGTAAATAATGAAATTGGACATTTAGCTGAGGAGACAGTGTTCTCTAGAGGAACAGAATCAATAGAAAAATATATGTACAATTATTCAGGGGATTTATTAGGTAGGCTTAGGATCAGAGGCAGGAGAGTTCACAAGGCTGTCTGAATTCTGGAGAGCCGGAGAATCCAGTAGCTGCTCAAGCCAAGAAGATGGAAGCAGCAGAACAAGAGTAATCAAGGATGCGGCATGAGAACCAGGTCAAATGCCTAGAAGCTCACTGGAGGGTTGTTGGTGCGAGTCTGTGTTGGAAGATGAAAGAAATGGGAGACCAGAGACCAGTGTTCCAGTGCAAGAGTAGAAAAGGAGGGAGCCACTCAGGAGGACTGGAGCCCTTCAAAAATGGGAACATTCTTTCTTTCCCTTTTTATTCTGTCAGGCTATAAGCTTATTGGTTGGTGCTACTCACAACCAGGGTGAGTACTCACTTCCATTTTGTCTTTTCCACCACAATAGACCTCACTTCACAAGTTAGGGAAACAAGATGGGGATTCTGCCAACTACTGAGTATATCTACCTAGTTACACATTCTGGAACTGGGTAAATTACCTCAGGATGTATTCAGAGTCCTACTAGACTGACTGAGACATCTGACTTCCATGGGCTCCTTCTCTTCTGGAGGGCCACAGTGGTGTTTTGGATCTCTTGGAATCAGTGTTAGTTCAGAATCTATGTCTAGTAGTCCCCAAAACATCTGATCATTTCCTTAAGGTCATTGGTCCCTTTGGGGAAGGATGGTAGAAAGGTTGACCATATAACTTTCTTGGTAATAAATCTGGGTCCTTCTTTGAGAGGACCTGGCCTCCCCTTCATTCAAGGAGTCTTGGGTGTGTAAACTGGCTCAAGCCTGGAACTTGCTAAGGGGCCATGATTCTTTGTTGCTACAATTAGAGGTAGATTTTCTATTCATTTGCCCTAAAATTTTTCTGCTTACATAAATTCAGCAAAAATTTAGTAGCCTTCCTATCTATTCCACTTCTGGTAACTCCATGATTAATTGGCCAACACTGAAGATCTACATGTCAGACTATTTTGATCATTGTTTTACTACTGGTGTCTGTTAGGGTAAATATATTTGTCTTTGCTTTGGCAATTCGGCACTGCCATTTGGCTCCTTCCATTTCAAAATCCAATTATGTCCATCACATCTAAATTTACCAACTGAGTGACTGGAGTCCCCTTCATAAGGTCTGGTATGCAGAGAAAAGCAATGTCAGAGCTCTTCAAGGTTACTGGTGCTCCCCTTGCAAATCTGTTTCTTTAAGGTATTGGTGAAAGGTACATTTTCTGAACCCTCCCAGCATGGAGAATCTACTGCAGCATTTTCATAAACCATTGAATACCATTACCACTAGTAAACTGAAGAATATCAAGCAGCTCATTTACAGTGGGCCATCTTTTGATTGGTATTTCAGCCAACCAAATAAACTTTTAGTATCTTTTTTAAAAACTCTACAAGCAGCAGCATTAAATCCAGAATCTCTGTTTAATGGGCCCATATCAAGAAATTCAGCCTGATATGGTTTTTATTCCTTCTTACTTCATTCAAGTTGACGTACCATGATTAAGGGTTACAGGTAGATTTCCAAACAATGCATTGAAGGGGTGGCCTTGGGTCTTCTTGCTTCTATGGGAAGATGAAAGCAAATGAAAAAAAAGTTATTAAACAAAATTGACTAGGGCTAAATATTTGAGACGTTCTCAGCCTACCCATATTATAAATTAGAATGTTCAGGTGTATAAAAGAATACTTGAAGAGATTACTTGCATAACTCATATTTCCCCTCAGATATCTCAACAGAAGCTGAAATCCTGAGATGGGATTATCTTAGAAAGTTCTGAATAGGAGCCTCTTATTTAATAGAATGATATGCATAGAAGGACCACAAGTTTCCTGAAACTTCTGTATCAGTATAAACACTGCCAGCTTGGATTTAAAAATATAGAGAAAATATGAAATGAACACAGATGGCAAAAAGACCATGAAGAGCCATTTCAGTAGCTTAAGCAATAAAGAAACCAGAAGCACTGAAGGAGATGCTAGTTTATAAGTAGAATTCACCTGGAAAAATCATAATTTATTCCTTGAAAAGACTGAAAGTTAGAATTAATGACTATTTGAAGCAGAAAAAACTAGGGCCGGTGATATGGCTCAGTGGCATAAGTGCCTGCCTGGCAAGCGCGAGGTCCTGAGTTTGGTTCCAGGTACCTGCATATAAAAAAACAAAAACAGGGCCGGTGAGATGGCTCAGTGGCTTAAGCGCCTGCCTGGCAAGCGCGAGGGCCCGAGTTTGACTCCCGGATCCCACATACAAAAAAGGGGCCGGTGATATCGCTCAGCGGCACGGGCGCCTGCTGGCGCACGAGGTCCTGAGGTCGACCCCCTGGTACCCACAAAAAAAAAAAAAAAAAAAAAAAAAAAAAAAAACAAAAACAAAAAAACTAGCGGGTAATGAGTTCAAACTTCCTCTCCGAAATATGAGACATTGGTGGAGAAAAAAATAGTGGAAAAGTAAATGCATTTATAAACATTAGGTGATTATATATTGATGTTGTTAAGATAATAGCAGTTTGATAACAAGTCCTTTAATGAGGTATATATGAAAGCTTTTAGTTTGAGTAATGTTTATATCTTTTTATGTTAGAACAGAGTATCTTTGATGGGACTTATCTATAATATTCCCAATATGTAAACATGTAAAGTAACACAAATATTTGTAGATGGATTCATTATGTGATTTTATATCACAGTATCCTTCAGCTGATAGAGAAAGACAGCATTGGTTGAAAGAGTAGTGGAGGGCAACTCTTTCAAACAGTCCTACTTATTTACACTTCCCCCTCTCCCTCTGAATTCCCAATTTAAAAACAGTAAACATTTGTGGAAGATTTATATTCCAGGTTCCATGCCTTCTCCACTTGCATAAATTATTTCATACAGTTTTTACGAGATGCAGTACAGTATATAACCACTACCATTCCTAGTCTTCAGATGAAAAAAATAATGCACGAGGAAGTAATTTACTCTTGTGATAGGTGAAAAAATAAGCATTTAAATTCAGTTCTATATGGTTCTGGAAACAGAGCCCTTAGTCCCCCCATTATTCTGTATTGTTTTTTTGTTTTGTTTTGTTTTGAATATTTGAAAATTAACCGCTCACATTCAAAGCTCTATGATAAAATTGGCAGATATATCATTCGAAAGCATAGGTTTTTCAATATAGTAAGTACATGTAGTATCTTCCTTATTCTCTTCTTTTCTGGATTTAGGAAGACAAAACTGAACTAAATAGGAAATGTTCTCTTTTAGTTGAGATTAATTGACTATGAACTTCCAGAAGGGGATAGTAGCAATAGCAAGTATTGATGGGCTACTTATTATGACCAAATACTGGACCAAGTAACTATAATAAAGTATGTTTTCCACACTTTATGGTGTTTAGCTCTCACTGGAAAGACAGCCTGTTTTTCAAGAAGAAAATCCCAAGGCATAGTAAGCAATCAGCCTGAGGTTACAAAGTTAGCTGTTGGCTGTAAGTAAAGACTCCAGATCCAGGAAGACACCACTGTGATTTCCTACCCTTGTATATTTTATTTTCTGCATAGGGAAAATACGTCAAGTTTAATAACTTATTCATGTTGAATTTTATTTAAATAAGTATTCAGGGGGCTTTGGAAGAGGAAAATGTAGTTGCACAGCTGGAAAGGGTGTTAACTGTTTTGTGTCTGAGATACCCTGTGGCAGGCAGCTCAAGATATGTTCCAGATGGTTCCTGACTGGGCTGCCACCTCATAATATTCCAAAGTTAAATGAATTTTCCTCACCTCATTTGTCTGAACCAACTAAAAAACCTAGGACGGTTTCCCCTGATCCATTTTCAACAGGTCGGGATTGCTGTTTCCTCAATCTGCTATCTCAGGTTGCAGCTGGTGCCTCAGATCTACGTGGGCCTCTGAGTCATAAAGTTGGGTACTTAGCAACCAGATCAGATAAGCACAGGATGTTCCCTCCCTAACTGCAAGACTTACAGTTGAATATGGCCTTGCATATCATTTGTTAACATTTTAGACTGTAAAGTGATCTAAAAACAATTTGGACTGGGTACCAGACAGGGAGATCATTTCTAATCCCAGGCTAACTGATGAATATTATATCCTCAAATTAACCATAATATTTTAGTGGTTTTTTTTAGAAGTAGAAGTGACTTTAGCTGCATAGTAACAATTTTCAAGAGTTAATTCAATAGCGCCTGTTCTCATTTTTTCCTTTTGCTTTATTAGTAAATATTTGCACTACATAATGTTTACATACTTTGTGTGGAATTGGTACATGTACATAACACATCTTAATTCCTTTTTTCATCTTCTTTCCCTCCCCTCTCCTCCCTCCATCTCTTGATTCCTTTCCCATTTGAGAAAGATCTATCACCCTATTTCCTAATATCTATCTTTTATTTTGCTCTTTATAATTGGGGTTTCACACATAAGATAAATCATGCAATATTTAAGCTTGTGTGTCTGATTTATTTTACGTAACATTATGGTCTCAAGGTGCATCCATTTTTCTATGAATGACAAGTTTATCATTATTTATGGCAGAGTAGTGCTTCATAGTGTGTAAATAGAACATTTTCTTTATCCTTTCATCTGTTGATGGACATATATGCTGCTTCCAAGATTTAGTTATTATGAATTGTGCTGCTATAAACATAGGTATGCATGTGTCACTGTGATATGATGTCTTTAACTCTTTCAGGAAGACACTTAGAAGGGGAACAGCTGGATCAAATGGACTTTCTGTTTTTAGTTTGTTAGAAATTTCCATACAGATTTCCATAGTGGTTGTACTAGTTAACTTCCCCACCAACAATGAAGAAGGGTTTCTTATTCCCTGTATTGAAGGAAATAACAAACGAGTTTTTACTAAGAAAATACTAATAGCCGCCAACTGATTTTCTGACACTTGAGCAAGCTTAAAAGTCCATCAATGGTGCATCATGAATCAAAGCCAGTTCAGATATATTAACAGCCATGTCAATCACTGATTATTCTTGATGAACTACAAAGAGAAACAGTTTACCTCTTAATCTACCTGGAGAGTCAGAATTCTCATTTGCCTAAATGGTACTGAGGCACATATGAAATGAGAAATCCTGAGGAATGTCATTATTTATCAAAACTAGCCTGTTGAGAAGACAGCTATGTATCATAACCAGTAGGCAGATGTGCAAGTTTCTGTGTAGTAGAATATGAATGACATCATCAGAGAGTTCTTGTCCTAATTTTCTTTTCCATAGTTTTGACCACACAGCGTGCAATTCTAACATTTTTTGTTTCATTGGGTTAAGATATAAAAGGTATTTGTTAAGATGGAAATATGTGATATGGGTAATGCCTGTGGTCATGTAACCATAAATATCTAGAGAGCAAGTTTTTCAGGGAAAGGGATCCAAGATCGATCAGAGAGTCAGAATTATCACAGAGGGGAACAGGGGAAGGGAGGTATGGAAAAGGACCCACATGCTGACCTGAGCTCAGTAAGCAACTAGGGGAAAGGGGTTGGCAAATGAAGAGAGAAGAGGAAGAGATAGTAAAAATTTTGGAAGAGAGGAATTTTGCCTAGGGTTGACTCTGAAATGTACAAATATGGTTGTCTAGTTGAAAATATCTATCAAAAAGTTGTTTATGCTTTTCATGCAATAATTCTATTTTGAAGATTTAACTCTAACAATATAACGTTAAACACAGAAAATCCACATCATGATGTGTAAAGTACCAAAAACTAGGCAACCACCAAAATATCAAACCAGAGATTAGTCATTGAGTTAAATCCTGTCCATCTACTCAAACCCTACAAGTACTTTGAAAATGATGTTTCAAAAACACACAGAGGGCCAGTGAGATGGCTCAGCAGCGTAAGCGCCTGCCTGGCAAGCGCGAGGGCCCGAGTTCGACTCCCGGAACCCACACACGAAAAAAGGGCCAGTGATATCGCTCAGCGGCACGGGTACCTGCTGGCGCGCGAGGTCCTGAGGTCAACCCCCAGTACCCACAAAAAACAAACAAATAAATAAATAAAAATACACATAATAAAATGTTTATTATATAAAGTTGGGTTAAAAAAGAAATTATAAAATTGAATACCTGCAGTGATTGTTATTACAAAAATTCATTAACATGTGGACTGGAGGTAAATCAGACTGTACCTGTGCAAATGTGTTGTTGATGGAGGTTGTAGGTTAGCCTCCCCCACTCCATTGATTACTTACCTTGATAATCTATATTTCCCAAATGCTGTTTAATAAACCAGGTTACATTTAATATAATTATTTTCTAAGTATCAGCATCAATATAATCCCAAATTGAGCTAAATCCTAAGGCTGGCTAGATATTTATTTCTTTCCTCTGAAGAAAGAGGGATTCTTTGGATCAAGAATATTGGATTAATTCTTCTCCCCTAGTAAAGTAACTAAAAAAGAATTAAAAATATACTATCATCATGTGAAAAAAAGAGAGAACACACTGGAATCATTTTATCAATCAATTAATTGTTTTCCATCATATGAAAATTGTAAATGTAAATTAATTTTGGTGGAAATATTTTATACTTTCAGAATAATCACACAAAAGTTTGCCTAAAAGTTAGTCAGGAAGGCCCTGCTCTAAAGGTAATTTGGAGACCTTTGAATCATCTGTCATCTTGAAAGTCCAATACTGGCTGATCTTGATACTAAGCAGATGAGCAGTTATTGCTACCATAATTGGATTTTGTTAGGATAGGAGACAGAAATAGAGATGGATCTATTTTCTCCCCTTAGAGAATTGACATTTTAAAAGATATCCCTGCCAGTGAAGAATTTGGTGAAGGTTGTTCTTTTATAGTGGAAATCTTAAAGAAAAACATGTTAAGTGATGATTCATGTGAGAACGCCAGCTTATTTAAATGAGGACAAGATATTATTTTAATGCTGAAAGAAGACTAGGAGTAAATCCGATACTTCAGAGGAACAGCATTTACATTTGTAAATTAAATTGCTCTTTTCACTGCTCATGGATGGGTTGGGTAATCATTGAAATGGGAGCTGACACAAAGAATACAGAAGACATTAGGGTTAGACCAAAGCTGGGTTCTGTACCCAATGCCTTGAGAAACATAATTCATTTCTTTAAGCTTCCAATTGTTCATAAAAAAGTAAATAATTAATAATAATAATAAAAATAATAATAATAACCAGGCATGATGTGAAGCAATTACAGTGATAAATTAAAATTTAATTCTTAAGCTGAACCATAAGTAAAGTGCCATTAGTAATACATAGATCCATGTATATGGCAACTGGCTCATTCCACAGCACATACAGAGGGGCACAAGAAATTTGATCCTGTTCTTTAACAATAAGATTCACATTCCTGGGCTACAACCTACTAAACCATCAGTAGTGAGTAGTTAGATAGAGTGCATAGTTTTTCTATTTTCTCTACCTTTGGACAAATTTGGCTAACTCTGATTCACTAAAAGCAAATTTTCCACTTTGAGGAATGTAGTAGAAAGAAAGGACAAAGGGCAAAGTCAACAGAGGATGAGTGGGCCAGTGAGATAGTTCAGAGGCATAAGTGCCTGCCTGGCAAGCGTGAGGTCTTGAGTTTGACTCCCGGTACCCACATAAAAAATAAAAAAATCGAGAATGAGTTAAAAAGTGGGTCAACGCTTTCAACATTTGAGGTCCAATCGTATTGGGCCTTTTCTATGAGAGTGTGTAGAAAATGATTCAGAATCTTCTCTCTTTTTCTTTCCGTTTTTTTGAGATAGGGTCTCACTATGTAGTCCAGGCTGGCCTTGAACTCTCAGCAATCCTCCTGCCTCAGCCTTGCAAGTCCTCAGCCTTGCATGTGCCACTACACTCAGCACCTAGAAAATTTGTCACTAGTTGAGGGTCACTTTGGTGGCATTGTTTTCCATTTTTGGTTTGTCCCATGTTCACTTTGAACAAGATTGCTTAGCCAGAAGAGGACCAAGCTAGTGATCTATGGGCATTAGAGTAGGCAGAAGCAGCTTTTACCATTTACAGAAGACCTAATATATGGGTCAAATATCAGGTTTCCTCTAGAAAGAAAAGATCACCAAATTCCAATAACTGCACATTTCCCTCATTTGAAAATACATGCCTTGCGTAGACTTGGTAGGATGCACATCACATCCTTGGATACACATGAGAAGTACATGCACAGAGCGGGATTTCACAAATCCCTCTTGCTATTCAAAACAATGATTATGCAAGTAAACCCTATGGTTGCTGACCTCAGCCGTGCACCCCAGCACAGGCATGTCTGGGAAGGAATAGGGGAGGGTATCTGTCTTAGCTACTTTTCTCTCTTTGCTGAGATAAAATACTCAATACCCAAAATTAAGGGAGGAAAGGTTTATTTAGCTCACAGTTTGTGGAGGTTTCAGTCCACAATCAGCTGGTTCCAAGGAAAGGTGGCACGGCAGAGGGGAAGATGTTCATGGCAGCAGAAGACAACAAAAGCAACAAGAGCAATTGTTATATTGTAAGCAGGCTACCCGCCCTAGGGCGGTTGTAGCACTCACACCATCTCCATGCCCTCCTCTAGCACAAGCTCAGGATGATTACAAAGTGAGCACTCTGGCTCCCTGCTGCCTCACTTAGTTAAACTTCTAAACTTCTCAAGTTGACACAATGTATCAACCGTAACAGTATCATTAGGAAGAGAACAAAGGCAGAGGGGTGGTAGAAGGGAGAGAGAAAGAAACATATAGCCGCAAGAACCCAGAGGCAAGTGGATCCAGAAATCCAGAAGAAGTCAGAACAGGCTCGCAGGCAATAACGCAATCAGTAAGAGACAGGTTCGCTTTTCAGGCAATGCATGGCCCAAGTGTTCAGCCAGGCAGTTGGTTTTGAGAGTGAAGCAGAGGAATGTGCTGGAAACAGTGGTTCCTGAAGTCTGACAACCATGTGCCATGTCTTGGGGTAAATGTTGAAAGTATCTGTAGGACCTCCCCCAGCAAGAGGTTCAATGTGAAATCCGTTACACTGTCTTCCAGCAAAGTGGACACGAAGGGCAGGCCCAGGACGGACTGTTGAGAAGTAATTAGAAGAATATTTTTTTTTTTGTGGGTACCAGGGGTCAACCTCAGGACCTCGCGCACCAGCAGGCGCCCGTGTCGCTGAGCGATATCACCGGCCCCTTTTTCGTATGTGGGTTCCGGGAGTCGAACTCGGGCCCTTGAGCTTGCCAGGCAGGCGCTTATGCCACTGAGCCATCTCACCGGCCCCAAGGAGAACATTTAAGGGAAATACACAGGTCCTGGGGAGTTAGGATCCAGAGGGTGGGACCTGGCTTTGCACTTCATGTAATACTTCTGCAAAGAAATGAGGACATTGTCTCTGCTCTTTAATAAGCTCATGGACTAGTCGTCAACTCTAATCCTTTTTGATAAATGTCTCAAAACAGCTAAGAAGAGAGTGGTTTAGGATGCAGGGAGTGCATAGTTTATTAGTGCTAAGGCCATTTTTGGAGTTTGGAAGAGTTTGAACATGAACATTTAGTTTAGGGATATGGGATGAATGGATCAGCTTAGAACCACAGAGGGTATCAAATGCAAGATTCTATGTAAAAATATTCCATCCATATAGGAATGGAGGGAACAAGGGCAAAGGATAGCCCTCTTAGAATTGAGACAGCAGCACTCTGGCAGGCAAAGCTAAGTAAGCAGCATGTGGTATCACATCCCATGGATGCAAAATAAATCCATTGCTTAATAATGAAGTGCCTTCTTCTAGCATCTAATAGTACGGTTCAAAAAATTTAAAAAACATTTTCCAGGAAAAGGAATTGTTTTCCTCATTATTGATTTTTTTTCTTATTCAATGTATTTGCATAAGCTTCAAAGCTTTGGGGATGCTGGAATAGTGCTCCTCTGTGGCCAAGGATGTGTGAATAGGATGTGAAGGGATGCTAGAAAGAGGTATTCGAGAGAAAATGTTCAAAAAATTTAAATTTACTGTTCATTGCTAGAATAAAGGTGTTCTATTGTTAAAACAACAGAATATGTAGACATTGGCACTGGGTAAGCATAGAGAAAAAACTCAAACCCAACTGAACTGATATGAATGAAGAAGGAGGCCCTAATTCGTGGGTCAAAAATTTTAAGTTGTGTTTCTCAAACAGGGGCCTCGAGTTGTTGTGTCACTCTGAGAATGTGACTTCGTGCATATTTATCTGTTAAAGACAAGGATCTTCAATATCACCGTGCTCTCGAGAATCTCTGTAGAAATATCAATACCAGAAAGTACAAGGGAAATGGCTTCTATAAGATCTGAGATTGGGCCGGTGAGATGGCTCAGCGGCATAAGCGCCTGCCCTGCAAGCGCGAGGGCCCAAGTTCGACTCCCGGATCCCACATACGAAAAAGGAGCCGGTGATATCGCTCAGCAGCACGGGTGCCTGTTGGCGCGCGAGGTCCTGAGGTTGACCCCCCGGTACCCACAAAAAAAAAAAAAAGGTCTGAGATTGACTCCAAGTTCCACATTTATTAATTGTGTGACCCTGAATTAGTCATTTAACCTTCTCAACACTCAGTTTCCTCAGTTGTAAAATTTGTCACACAATCTCTGTTTTGCCGTACGTGGAGACTCTTTAAGATGTAATGATAGTGGGCAACCTAATTGAATGCATAGTATTTGTCAGGAACTGGGATAGGCCCTTCAAATGAGTTAACCCTTTTAATGTTCACAACAATCCAACAAAATAGATACTACTGTTATCAGAGGTGTGCAAGGTCCCTAGAAATAGCAAAAATTTGATTTAAAACAGTGTTATGAATTTCATGAAGAATGTGAAGAATGTAGCTGAAAATTTAGAATAAAGTGTAGAAAATCGAAACTTACATGTTGTTGTCTATTGCCCATTCAGAGCTGGTTCAGGGCCACAGTAACGTCTTCACTCTCTCTCTTCACGTTCAGAAAGGCCTGGGAATCAGCCCTTCATGTTCTTTATTGTCGAATCTGCCACTATAGGCAGCTCAGTACCTCCTACCACAGGCAGAAAAAAATAGCAATGTGGTGTAGATTCATTTTCCATGCTGCATTCAAAAACTACCATAATCGTGGTGGCTTCACACTATATCTGTGTTTCTCCAGTTCTCTAGGTCACAATCCAGGCAAGGTGTAGCTGGGCTCTTCACTTGATCTCAGCAGGGTGGTGGCTGTGCTGAATTCCTTCTGGAGGCTACGAGAAGACTCAGTAGAACTTTTTGGGTGGCACCAGAGATGGTGCTCCTTGCAGTTGGACTGAGGTCTTCATTTAGATGTAGGCTGTCAGTCGGGGGCCACCTTCCATTCCTAGAGACTATCCAGCCCTTACTACCTGGCTTCTTTCCACAAGTGGTCTCATACTTCACATCTTTTTTTTTTTTTTTTTTTTTTGCTAGGAGAACCCACACTTTTCAAGACTTCCCTGATTAGATCTGGCCCACAGAAGATCATTTCCATTTCTTAGGTCAAACGTGTCATATAATGTGATCTAATAACAGGAGTAAAATCAATCATGTTCAGGGAACAGGAATAGGAATCTTGGTGCCAATCTCAGAATTTTGCCTATGTCACACTTCTTTGTAACCATTTGCATAAAAACAATATAGATCTTCTTACCTTTACACTTCCCTAATACTATTTATTTAATTTTTTTTTTAATGTAGGTACTGGGAGTCGACCTCAGGACTTCGTGCTTGCCAGCAAGCGCTTATGCCACTGAGCAATATCACTGGTCCTATTTATTTAATGTTGCTCATATTATTATTTTTGAGACTGCCTCATCCATATGCTACCCAGGAATAGTTATTTTTAATGATTCTTTCAAAGATTGTCACCATAGTTTGTTGATGACCACAAATACAAGTCTTTTTCAGAATATGCAGAAAAAATGTGAACCATTCATTTTTCAGTTGTGTTCAGTTTATCACTGAGAATTTTGTAGAATAAATGTAGAAACCATATCTTTTAACCACATCTTCTTTTGAACTCCTTAGGTTATAATTTGTGTGTTTCCAGAACTTGAAGTTTTTCCATGTTGGCTGCATCTCTGCCATCTGCATGATATGTGGAGAGAAGAACCTGAAAAAAGAGTGACAAGAGCAATTCCATTTATTCAAGGAATGTCAGTCTTCATCTACGACAATTTAAGATTGGTAAAGAAGGGCACTGTTGGAAGGACCCATTGGCATTGCTGAAGAATGGCCTTAAAAGCCCTCAAATGAGACAGTTATGGCCACTGCCAGAGGACTATCTGCACGTGGTGTGAATGTTGTAGAAAGGATCAGGTGACTTCCCTGATTGGCAACCCTGGGGACACACAGAGTAGAAAGGCCTGCCAGCACCCCTGCCATCCTTTGGTTCTATAATGCAAAGTAACACCATGATTAGAACCCAAATGGGTAAAAGCTAACAAATGAGCCTACAAATAGAATTTAAAACAAAGGATTGGCCATGGACCATCCACAGTTCCGAGCCCTTATCTTTTGTTGACTGTGAGTGAGAGTTGTCCAGAATCACCGTGTTAGGATCATTCTCATGACCCAATCTCACGTGACCCCATGAAGGAAGTGCTGCTCATGTCAGTAAGTGCAATGTATCTGCCAGGCTACTCTTGTGGAAATAGAGGCTCACATAACCCCATGGTTGAAATGCCTAGAGCTTCTCTGTCTGCCCAATGTTGTATACATGGTAGAGGGCCAGAGAGCTTCCTATGGAGATAAACACAGCCTCTGGGCCACACAGATCCTGGTCTAGATTTGGAGTTTCCTGCCTAGATGCTAGTTTTGGGCACTGGGGGGAGGATATGTAGAAAATTTTAAAGAATTCACTGCATAGTGTCCCTTCCCTGCCCCACCCTATACAGTGCAGGGCCCAGGACAAAGGCATCATTTACTTGGGTCCTAATAAGTAACACTGCTCTTTGTCATCCTTGTTTTACAATGTATAAACTCAAATATGGAGAAATAGTGTAATTTCCCCAAACTCAAACTTCCAGTATTTATCAGGATATAAAATCAGAAAATCTGGGTTGTGTATTCATACCCAATTGCTATATGGTCTCTGAAATACTGTAGGGTATGTGAAAAAACTTCATGTGAATGCAAAATATTATTTCTCAAATATTCATAGGGTATAAAAGTGTTCTAAAAATGCATTATAGTTATAATTGTAAAGAGCCATGAAGATTACATATTACATGATAAAAATACCATGACTCTCACAAATCATTTAAATCAATTAAAATTAACTACTGCAGGAAATATATAGGAAGAAATACATAGTAGGAAGAGAGTTCTGGCAGCAATAACCATGGGCTCCTGTGTAGGACAGGATACTCTGCTTTATTTATGGCTCAATCCCTAAGACTGAAGACTGCTATTTACATGGCCAGGGAAAAGCTACAGAGCACGTGGATATTGATAGCATTCTTCTTGCTCACTGAGCAGAAAAGTATAAGTTAGATACTTCCAGTAACCTATTATAGAGGAAGCATCCAAGGTGGAGAGGTGGGCAGAACTCAGTTTCAGACAACCTTGTTGATTGAGCAAGGGGCAGTTTGCAGAGAGCTGGTGTCTGCCTGAAGCTTCAGAACAGTAGCAACAGCTTGCTTCTAACATTAGACACCTCGTTTTTATACTTAAGAGGGGTGCTAGAGGCGGCATTTTGGTTCCAGTAGAGGTAGAGAAATTTAAACTCGAACTAAGTTTTGCATAGATTTAAAAAAAATAGCCTTTGATGAAATATTAAAAATACTTATCTGAAGGCACTGAAAAAATAAGCACAACAGGCAAAATTGGGGGAAATATGAGCATTAAGGGGAGGTACATGCATGGGATAAGTTCTACATTTATCCACTTATTTATAAGAGGGCTATTTTCAGTCTATGCAGTGTGAAATGGCTAAAGTTCTTAAAAACCTAGGGTCCTGTTTGCTAGAGTTATCAGAAAACTGTCTCAGTTGTCAGAAAGGCAGGAAACTGAGAGATGAGTCCTTGTGTTGGTTAGTTTTCTCATTGTTGGGACAAAATACCCAACATGCACAGTTTAAAAAAGGAGGGGTTTAATTTGCTTCATGGTTGCAAAGATTCCAGTCCGTAGTTTGCTGGCTGCAAGGCAGAAATATCATGACAGAAGTGCGTGGCACAGCAAAGTTGCTCAAACCACGGAGGCCAGGAAGCAGAGCACAGGGGAAGAGGTGAACAAAAGATACCCCCTCCAAGGGCACATTCCCAGTGACCCACTCCTACACCTGGGCCTCAACTCCTAACAGCACGTTCGGATATGAGCATCAGTGGGTTAATTCACTGAAGACTATAGTGTCCCCATGATCCAATCACCTCTCCCACAGTCTCTTAATCCTGTCAAGTTGACAATTACACTGAACCACGACAGACCTGAAAAGTAGAAAATAAACAAGACCAAAGGTATATATACAAACTTACCTCAAATATTTGTCTTCCATAAGAGCTATACATATGCAGAGGAGACATCAAACATAGGAAGAAGCAATATTTGGATGACTTAAAACTAAGCAGGAATTTCAGCACTTGTCCATCACAGAAATTACGGAGTTTGAGTACTGACAAGGTAGAATGCCATCATAGTAAAGATTAGGTTCCACAAATGAGTTTTTTTTTAAACTAAAATGGACCTATACTAACAAAGTATAAAAATCAAGCTTCTATTGTAAGAGAAACTTTCCCTTCTGGGAATGTACAGACCATGCTGTCCCCCTCCTCCCAGTGTTCTGGGAGTTGAGCTGTTACAAAGCAGCCCAAAGTAGATAAAACAGAACAAAGCTGACCACAGACCAGGGAACTGGGCTGCAAGATAACGACTGACCCTGGGCTAAGAAATTTGCAAGGATTACAGAATGTGCTGTTCCGGACCACCTGTTGTCCATATTAGGAAACAGCCCCCACCACTCAGCCTTAAACTCCCATGTAGTCATTCTCTCCCAACGAATAAAGGTAACTGTTTAAAATAACCAATGCCATTTGCTTCTGTAACCGCGCTTGCTAAGACCACTCCTCCCTTTGTCCTAAAGACATATAAGCCCCACACTGACCCTCCCCGGGGCCCACTGTTCCTGCGTGTTCAGTGAGCCCCACGCATGCTTGGATAATAAAACCCCTTGCCCTTTGCATGAGAGAAAGCTTCTTGGAGTCTTCCTTCACGCAGCGGGCGTCCTGACCCTAACATTTTGGAGGCCCCAGCGAGATCGGGGATTGCCCCCTGCGTCGGAAGACGACCCCAACAGCTGCCTCTCGGGGTGAGTACGGCCGTTCTTGTTTCTTGTTCTTTGTTCTGTTGTTCTTTGTTATGCTTGGATCCTAGCTTCTTGTGCCTCAGTGTGGTCGGTTTCAGGAAGCGTGAGCTTCTTGATCCATGTGGCTTGCACCTAAGGACGTGAGTCCTTTGGTGAATGCCATAGGCATCCTTTTTGAGCCACAGGCCACTTTCCTTGGGGGACGCCCCAAATGGTTAGCGGTGGAGTCACCGATTTGGATTCTGTCTCAGAATTTTTGTTTTTGGTAAGGCACTCTCGGTCCAACAGACCGGTTAGCGGTGGAGTCACCGATTTGGATTCTGTCTCGGAATTTTTGTTTTCAGCGCGGTCACCATTCGCCGCCCATCAGATTCAGTTTACTTCCTCTTCTGGGGAAGTTGTGTATGCCGGCATTTGTCTATTATCTTGGTCTTAGTGTTTGTCTGTCTTTGTTTGGTGCCACTAACCTCTTTTGTTCCACAGCACCCACCATGGACAATAAGGAGGGGGCCTCGATGCCTCCTTGCCTGGCAGCTAACCCTTGGGGGGCCAAGGCGCCAAAAAGCTGATCTTCAGCTGGCCCCCCCAGATCAGCTGCAAGACAGGACGCAAGGCTACCAGACAGAGACAACTGAATTCCCGCCTCCCAACCAAGATAAGCGTGCTTGTAATTCGGTTTCTGGTTTGGCAATTTGCCCAAGGCTCGTCCAGGTATCTGTTCTGTGCTAGCGTCTGTCCTGCTTAAACCTGTGAGAGCTAGGCCACCAGACGCGATGTTTTGCCATCTGTCAGAGGTTGTCCTCTGAATCTGTTCTAAATTTGAGGTCAAGAGCGATGTGGCTATTATTCCCGGGATTGTCTGTTTTTGTGTGTGTGCGCATGCTCCCTTGTGTTGCGTCCATACCCACCCCCCTGCGCCTGCGCTTCCAAGTCACTATTACCAGAGAAAGTCAACCTGCTGGCAGGAGACCATTTGTTAGTCTCAAAATTTTGTTTACATTTCAGATTAAATGGAGAAGACAGGACTTGCTTAGATAAATTGTAATTGTGGGTTACTGTGTTGTCCAAGTCATTGACATAATGGGTTCTGCTGGTAGTAAGTCAACTGTTTTAAAATGTATGCTTAACAATTTTGATAAGTTCAAAGTGGATTATAGAGTTAAGATAAAAAGTAAAGCTCCAAAACTTCTGTGAGCTTGAGTGACCCACATTCAATGTGGGATGATTAGCTAAAGGGTCGCTCCACCCCCAGGTAATCAATAAAGTATAAAATATTGTCACCGGAAAGCCTGAGCACCCAAATTAGTTTCCATATATAAACTCCTGGTTGTATACAAGGCCAGTGCTGCCCCAATGGCCAGCCTGAACGTCACCAGCCTGGCGCTGCCTACAAACATCTAGGAAAGTTTTACAGGAAAAATGTAAATGCCTGCTTTGTCAAAACATCGAGTAAGCTGAGTAAGCCACAGTGGGAAACACAAGCTGGGTGCCCTGGCTCAAAACACCTGGGACAAAAACCTTATCCTGAAGTGTGCTTTTCTTTTTCTCCGCACACAAAGAGGGTCTCTGCTCTTAAATCACAAATGGCTGCAACATTTACAGCTCACGGGAAACTGGGCGTAACTGTAACAACCCAGGAACAAGGGGTCAAAATAAGTTTTGACAAAGATATATCAAAAAAAATTTATATAAATGATATTCTTACCGAGAGAATGCTAAGAGAGTAAAAGAAAGGTTTGAGTATGTGACAGAGGGTATAGAGATGACTGAGCTGGAAGCTACATAAAAAAAAAAAACATGAAAGTTGTCAATATTTTTATGAAGGAATTTATTTTTTTGTTTCTTCCAAATTCTTATGAGATCTCTGCTATTGACCTACAAATAATTCTGACTAGTCTATTTGTAATTATAAACTTCTAAAATTATAAGAGTTACTATAATTTAATTTGACCAATATATATATGAGTGCACTCTGATTTTTTTTTAAATTTGTCTGTATGTTTTGTTTTTCTGTGTGCCCAACCTGTAAACAGCTGTTTTATTTGAGCTCAACAAATTTTCTTTTTACATTTTTGGATTTTTAAAAGGTTTGTCTGATATGCTTCCACCAAAAGTTGCCAGCTGGCCAAAATGATGTTAAAATTGGTTCTATAAATGTAATACATGTTTTGTTTATTGTTTATTGTATTATGATTTGAGAGTTTCTTATTGTTCAAAATAATGTGTTAAGTGATCTGGTTTTCATAAGTCATCAAAAATTGTTAGACAAAATGTATTATTGTGATATGTTTACATTGGTCATCATCAACAGGTTAAATTTTCTAAAACAGGACAATGAGGTTTTCTGATTTAAAGATGTTCTGGTAGAAAACTAAATTAAGAAACAAAAGTTTTCATATGGCTATGACAATTCAGTATTGCTGATCTCATAGTGTATTAAGTGTATTCATACCTTCCAGATGTACAGGTCTTCTGAAATATAAAAACTGGGATTGTTTACAGAGATAACATTTTCTTTCTTTCTTTCAGATTCAGACACCTGCCTTTGCTTGTGCTCCAGATATTTATGATAAGAGGTTCATGCTAATATAAGGTCACCAGTCAAATGATAATTTTTAACAAAAACTTATGTGATGTATATGCTATATACGTGCCACAGTATTTAGAGATGCCTAAATATTAAACAGTCCAGATAATGTCATAAAATTTCTTCAGTGATGTCCTATTAAAAGACAAATTAGATAAAAACATCTTATGTACTAGATAGGGATAATTGACTAAAAAGCTCAAATTTGCGTGCAGACTGCTAAGTTTCTAGGATTTATATTAAAGGATAAAACACGCTCTCTGCCAATCTCATGCACTCAGGCCATTCAGGGCCTCCAAGTGCCGATGACCAAAAAGGAGTTGAGGGAATTTCTGGGAACCATTGGGTACTGTCACCTTTGGGTAATGTCGCCTTTGGGTCCCTAATTTTGCAGCAATAGCGAAGCCCCTCTATGAGGCTTTAAAAGGAGGAAATAGCCCTCTGTTGGAGTAAAATCCTAAACGACAGGCTGTTTTTAAAGATTTAAAAGAGAGACTGGTAAGTGCCCCTGCCTTGGCACTACCTGACATCACGAAATCCTTCCAGCTGTTTGTCCATGAAAAAGACGACATTGCTCAGGGTGTTCTTACACAAACACTGGGACCCTGGAAACGCCCCATGACATATTTATCTAAGAGACTGGACTCCGTGGCGGCAGGATGGCCTTCCTGCCTGCGTTCGACTGCCGCCACAGCCATTCTAGTAAAAAAAGCTGACAAATTGACTTTGGGACAAAAGCTAAGTATGTTTGTGCCCCATACAGTAGAGACTTTATTGAGAGGACATAGAGGTAAATGGCTCTCAAAAACCAGGTTGGCCCAATACCAAGGGACCTTGTTAAAAGACCCCAAGTTAATTATCAAGACTGTACAAGCTATTAATACTGCCTCTCTTTTGCCCACTTCCCTGGAGCCACCTGAACATGACTGTGCTGAAGCCATTGAGATGGTGTACTCAGCCCGACCAGACTTACAGGATGTGCCCCTTCAGGACCCGGACCTGACCCTCTTTTCAAATGGCAACAACATGGTAATCGATGGGGTTTGGAGGGTGAGAACAACGGTTGTCATCTTAGAACAAACCATCCAGACAGAGGCTCTGCTTCCTGAGACAGTTTGTGATATGGACCTGATGTGCTTCGGTGACTGAGAGGGACACTAACTGATCCCACAACAACCCTGTCTCCTGGCAACACAATGACTAAGTGTCCGGAGACAAGGAACTGTGCCATCTAAAGATGTTAAAGTGGATTTTACTAAAATTAAACCCACCAACGAAAATAAGAGACACTTATTCGTTTTGATTTATACCTATTGAGGATGGATGGAGGCCTCCCCACTAAGACTAAAACATCGAGAGAGATAAAGGCACTGCACCAGATGCTTCAGAAACTTCAGCAGACTGTTATGGAGACATCTGAGCCCCATGCCCACGCCAGTCCACTCCTTCAAGTCCGGGAGACCAAGTCCTGATTACAGCCTAAAAGAGGAGCCTCTCCAACCAAAGTGGAAGGGACCCAACGAGGTGATCCTAACCACTCCCACTGCTCTTAAAGTTACAGGCTGTGCTCCATGGATTCAATGCTCCCAAATCAAGACATGGACACCTGAGCTTACAGAAGTGCGACCGTCTGCCCCAGAGACCTTCAGACCTCGATGCACCAAGAGACTTCAGCAAAAGCTGCTGCAGCTAAACACCAACATGACTCTGGTCACCGCCCTCACCCTGTGTAGCCTCCTCCCCTTTGCTCTCCTCCAGGCCAGATGCACTCCCTATGCATTGGGAATTTCCCCTTTAAAGCCATGTTTGGCTGACCTACCCCTCCGTTACCTAAACTAGAGATTACAGATCTTACTAATCAGGATCTCGTTAAGTCCCTTCAGGCTCTACAGCCCGTGCTCTCCTCCATCCATCGGGTGTTCCACCAAAAACACCCACCACCTGACCCACCGACCACAAGACCTGCTTAAGCGGTGAAACCAAGTACCCAGGTACTCTTCAGGCAATTTCTAAAAAGACCGCCTGGATCCACCATAGCCACTTCAAAGTGCTGCCGACCTCAGTCTCTCCACCCACAAAACCAGATAAGTGGACGATGGAAAGGGGAACCAACACCCTAAAGATTAAGCTAAAAAAAAAAAATGTTCTGCTTGACCATGTATGTGTTAATGTCACTGATGTTATTAATATTGCTGCCCCCACCTGTGATGAGTGGCCTGAAAGCCAAAAATCTGGCTTTCACTCTCCTTCCTGTAAACTGGACTGGGTTATGTGTCTTAACTTCTCTTTTGCCTGATTTAGACATTATTTCAAGAGATAAACCCATACCTATTCCTAGCTTCAAATATATAACCAGATTGACAATGTAAAACTAATGCTCATTAGACAACAATGTACAGCTCTAGATGATCCTAAAAATAGACACTCCAATCTCTAAGATTAGAGATTCACAAAAACAAAAAGGGGGGAATGTAAGAGAAACTTTCCCTTCTGGGAATGTACAGACCATGCTGTCCCCCTCCTCCCAGTGTTCTGGGAGTTGAGCTGTTACAAAGCAGCCCAAAGTAGATAAAACAGAACAAAGCTGACCACAGACCAGGGAACTGGGCTGCAAGATAACGACTGACCCTGGGCTAAGAAATTTGCAAGGATTACAGAATGTGCTGTTCCGGACCACCTGTTGTCCATATTAGGAAACAGCCCCCACCACTCAGCCTTAAACTCCCATGTAGTCATTCTCTCCCAACGAATAAAGGTAACTGTTTAAAATAACCAATGCCATTTGCTTCTGTAACCGCGCTTGCTAAGACCACTCCTCCCTTTGTCCTAAAGACATATAAGCCCCACACTGACCCTCCCCGGGGCCCACTGTTCCTGCGTGTTCAGTGAGCCCCACGCATGCTTGGATAATAAAACCCCTTGCCCTTTGCATGAGAGAAAGCTTCTTGGAGTCTTCCTTCACGCAGCGGGCGTCCTGACCCTAACACTATGAATCCAAGATGATCAGTATTTCAGCTGCCCACTGGAACAAAAATCAGTAACTTTCTGAGCAAGATAAAGAATCAGGAGTTTGTGCAAAATATTATCTACGATGTCTAACACATTGTAGAATATTACTTAAAATATGCAAAGAAACAGAAAGCAGAATAAGTAAAAAGAAAAATTAGTCAATGGAAAATGACCCTGGGATGTAGTAGATATTAGATTTAGCAGACAGGAATTATAGCTTTAAAGCAACTGTAATTCCTGTGTTTAAAATTTTAAAGGAAGATAGTCATAACAAGTGAAAAGATACCATTACTGTAAATAAGTGGAAATTAAATAGAAATCCCAAGAAAATTTTAGAATTTTTCATTTGTGATGTGAGAAATATACTGGATAGATAAAACTTTAGATTGGAAATTGCAGAACAAAAGAGTCACATGACCACTCATACAATTTATCCAAATGAAATTAGAAATAATTGTTTTAGTTAAGAGAGTCAGCTGTTACAATGTCAAGGAGTCTATTTTTTGTGTAATTAGAGTCCTAGTAGTAGAGGAGCAATAGAATAGAGTAGAAAAGAAATTACAATTGCAGTATAATGGCTGAATATTTTAATTCCACAAAAATATTTTAAAGTAATACATTTAAAAATCTCAGAAAACCCCAATTAGAATAGGTACAATGGAAACAATATCTGGGCAAATAGTTGTCAAACTGCTGAAGTTAAGTGATAATGAGAAAATCTGGAAAATATTAATAGAAGAAAAGAAACATTACAAACAGTGAGGCAATGGTAAGAATGTGGCTGGTTTCTCATTACAAACAATGATAGCCAAAAGTCAATGGAGCAACAGATATAAAAAAATTATAAACACAGAATTTATGATGCAGACATACTTCATACATAAATGTCAAGAAATTTTCAGATAGGGCTGGTGAGATGGCTCAGCAGCATAAGTGCCTGCCTGGCAAGCGCAATGTCCTGAGTTGGACTCCCGGTACCCACATACGAAAAAAGGGCCAGTGATATCGTTCAGCGGCATGGGTGCCTGCTGGTGCGCGAGGTCCTGAGTTCGACCCCCGGTACCCACAAGAAAAAGAAAAGAAATTTTCAGTTAAACATAGAATTCATTGTCAACACAGATTTACATTACAAATATGAATGTAAAAACTGTTGTTTAGATTGAACTGTTGTTTAGATTGAACACAAATAACACCAAGTAGAAGCTTAGACATGCAGAAATAAATGAGGAACGTAAACCATAAATACGTGGAAAAAATCAAGAATATTTTTCTTTTCCAAATTTTTCCAAAATGAAACTATGTTTCTTGCAAATATTACAACATTGTGTTTGAGGCTTACACCAAATGTTGGTTTAAAATGACAAAATACCTTAAATTATAGTGGAGAAATTGGAATTGATTATACTGCTACAAGGGTTTTATAATTTATGTGAGGTGCTAAATATTAATATTAATGTGATAAATAACCAATGCTTAATTTAATCCTTGGAGCAACCAGTAAAAAAAAAATTAAACAGAGAGATATTGTTAAAAACCATTATAAATGAAAATACAATAGTAAAAAAATGCACAACTGACTCATAACAAGGCAGTAAAAGAGAAATAAAAGGAAAAATAGTAGATTGGACTAAAAGAAAACAAAGATCTAGGTGTTAGACTTAAATACAGCAATATCAATATTTTGATTAAATAACCCAGTTCTTCTCTTAAAAGGCAGAGATTGTCAGAAAAAATTAAAAACAAGACCAATATATACTGTATACTGTGGATTTCAATTCTATGTCATCTCAGGGTCCATTTTGTGCATAAGTTAGACTTTCTCATGTGAGAAGCAGAGCTCAATCAAACCCGTGAGACAGGGCGCAGTTGTCTGCCTTCTCCTAACTCCTCAGTGTGGTCAGTCTAAATATCTGCCTCACGCAGTGCCTCCTGGCAACCACCTCCCTAGAGGACAGTGAGGTACAGCCAACTTGACTTGTCCAACTGACACCACACACTGCGTGGACCACACAGGTACACCACAGTGCCCACGCCTCAGTCATGGTGTGACTCAACCGTACTCATACCTGCTTGCTAAAAGCCCGCCAATTACACCTCCTCCTAAAACTGTTGGGTAACACCCTGGGTTGCAACAAAGGACTGAGTCCACAGACCCTTGCTGTCTCTTGATGCCCACATTCTGGTTGAATGTATGTGTCCCCAGTGGCTTCTCCATCCTGGTTGACCCTATGAGCTGTGCTGCCCTATGTCCAGGATCTGTAAGTCATGCACTGCTTCATTGTATGTGCTTTGTCTCACCTGACCAATATACGAGAGCCTGACTTCTTTCCCATCATAACTAGAGAGCTGCTTTGCAAATAGGAATAAACTAGACACAAGTCAGGCAAAAGCCACAGGGCATGTGCAGTTTAAGCAGTGGAGGAATACCTGGGAATGGGTCAGACATAGGCATCAGTCTATCAGGATACCAAAGTATCCCAGGCAAAACACACTTCAAATATCCATGATCAAATAACTCAGAGCCCATCCTACCAGGACTGGAATTTATAGACATTCTAGTGAGACGGACATCAAGATCAAATTAGAAGAACCACATAGCACTGTCTTTGAAAAAATGCACTTGAAATATAAGGATACAAACAGGTTAAAATTAAATGGGTGAAAATTGATATTTCGGATAAAAATAAACATCAAATGCTGGAATTGCTCTATTCATATCAAACAGAATAGATGTTAGAGCAAGGAATATTATCAGAGATAGAATGGTATCAATGATAAAAGGATAATGTATCAGACAGAAAACAATCCTAAATGTGTTTGTGGCAGTGACAGAGCTTCAAATACAAAAAGAAAAATGACAAAACTAAAGGGAGGAAAAAACCCACAGTAATTGGAGAATTTTAACAGTTGGAGATTTGTAAATCATAAAATAAGAGAAAAATCAGTCAAGATACAGAAAGAACATTTCTCTGGCTTTAATGGAACAATGGGAACTGAGCTTGCCATGTGCCTTATACAACTACAAAATTGGACAAAATCCATCGAACAACAGCCTTTAGAAATTGAGCAACTGGTAGACCAGGACTATGATCACTGTGAAGGGGACTTGTGTGTGGCGAGCTGCATAATCCTCATGGCTTTCCTCCTGGAGGGTTTTCTGAATTGTGCAAGGTGGGCTGACTGAAGCAGAGGTGAGGGTCTCATTCAGAAGAGGAGACAGAAATTGTAGTTCAAGGAACCTAAATTGGTTGAAATTTGTGGAACAAAGCCCCTAAGGGAGAAAGCCACACAGAAAAAGTGCTTTAGAAATTTGCACAGGGTTATCTTTCAGTCTGTTGCTAAATACTAAGTCCGCACAGGCAAAGAGTGAAATAATCTGAGTTCAGGCCAAACTGAGGAGGGAGCTACCAACTGAACTGTTTCTAGAACTTACTCTCACCTAGCAGATTTTTGAGTTCTGATTGACTCCTTGCTGCTCTTGCAGGGCACTTGTTGGAGGCACCAGAAAGGTCACATATTTGTATTAGAGCTATACTTCCTTCAAGTAAATGCTGATCTAGAACCCACCCTAACAAAGCAAAAAATCAAAACTTGAAACAATCAAGCTAATTGACAAGAAACTTATTTGATGGCCAGAACAAAATTGTATTCTTTTTAAAGGACACCACCATAAGTGGGACACTAAATGATATAAAACTATGATGGCTGACATCCCGGAAAAATATCCAGAAATACAAAAAGGTGAATCATTATGACCTGTATGCAAGATAAAAAACCAGTCAATAATTGTGACAAACCCAGAAATAAGACAGATAGATTATGGAAGTATAAGACAAAGATTTTTAAATGTCTGTTGCAAGTATGCTCAAAGAATTATAGAAAGCAAGAAGATAATGAGAAGGAAAGAAATGAAAAGTTATCAAATGGAAATTCTAAACACGAAAAGATTGTATCTAAAATGTAAAATGCAATATATTAAAATCATTTGGTTAAGGGCAACATTCTTGATAAAAAATCTTTCAGGAAATTTGGAATAAAAAGTTATTTTCTTAGCCTTATACAGTGCTATAAAAATCTGAAGCTAACATATTTACTGGTGAAGGACCAAATTTTTACCCCATTAAGACTAAAACAAGGCAAAGCTACCATTTGTCACCACTTCTCTTCAATATACTTGGACATCCTAGAATGCAAAATAAAGCCAGAAAAGAAGAAAAGAGCATTATAAACTCAAAAGAAAAAAACTATATTTATTCGCACAAGACATGATCATATTTGTAGAAAATCCCAAGGAATATATAGAAACAAGACATATCCAAACTACTAGAACTCAAAGTAAATTTAGAAAGTTTATAAGACAACAGGTCAACATGCATAATCAATCATGTTTATATAAGATTAAAAATAAAATTAAGTTAATTTATGATTGCATTGGATAGACAAAACACAAATTTTTAAGATGTTTAAGATATTTACACTGATAATTTTTAAAAATTGATGAGAAAAATAGGTAACGACATAAAATAAATGGGGAAATATGTCATCTTTTGGGGTTTGAAGATTCACTCTCTCTAAATTGATTTACAGATCATTCAATAATTCCTAATTAAATGACAAAGGAATTATTTTTAGACTTTAACAAGTTGACTCTAAAATAGGTATGGAAATATAAAGAACCTAAAGTGGGCAAAACAATATTCAAAAAAGAACAAAGACAAGAACTCACACTGTCAAAATTTAAAACTTACTACAAAACTGTAGTAATTAAAACAGACATTGTCAGAAGAATAGAGAAATAACAATGGAAGAGAATGAGAGTTCACAAATAGACCCACTTGTATACGGCTAAGTGATTTTCAACAGTATCACAATGGTAATTCAAGGGAGGAGAGAAGAGCCTTTTAGACGAATATTAGGATAGTTGGACAGGTGTCTAGAGAAAAATTAAAGTTAACCCTTACCTCACACCACTTAAAAAGTTGATGATGAACATAGGGTTATTTAGAAATGCTACATTATAAATCTTCTAGAAGAAAACACAGAATAGTTGAAGGAGTTGGAGTGGGTAAACAATGTATAAACTGGACTTTCCGAAAAACTTCACATCATAATGAGAAGCGAGTCGAATATATAAAGGTTTTGTCATATATTTAAGGACTAGAATACTAATAAAAACAAATTACTGTTACAAAGTGTGATCAGAAAATATGATGGATGTTTAAATTTAAAAAGTATTACAAAAAGGACACTGAAAAGTATTACAAAAAGGACACATTATCATTGATTTCCCTCAAAATATTCCCCCTCATTTCAAATATACTTATCACATCGTCCTCGCCACTTTCTGAAGCAGTTCTGGAAGTTCTCTTTCTTGAGTGTCTTTAGTTGTGTTGTCAAAGCTGCCTTGATTGATTCCACGTATTTACTTTTCATGGTGATTTTGACTTTGGGGAAGAGCCAGAAATCACACGGTGCCAATGCGATGAATAAGGCGGATGAGAACACACCATAATTTTTTTGTGTGTGTTTTTACAAGTCTGCCTTTCTATTGGATGACACTCAGAAGCAGCATTCACCACATTCTTTATCATACCTTGTAAAAACACTCACGAAAGAGAACTTCCAGAACTGCTTCAGAAAGTGACAAGAATGATGGGATAAGTGTGTTCGAAGTGAAGGAAAGTATTTTAATGGGAATTAATGGCATTTTGTATTTCATTGTAATAAATTGCTTAAATTTAAACATTTAGTGTATATTTTGATCACCCCTTTAGTATACAATAATATGGAGAAATAGCATATATCTTATGCCATGTGAAAAAAGCCAACTACAAAAGTATTTACTTTTGATTGAAATTATATAGAATTGCAGAAAACACAATTTAATCTACAGTGGCAGAAAGTAGATTAGTAAAATGCCCAGGACAAAGGTAAAAGATGAAACTACACAGATCACAGATTACTTCTGGGCATGATAGGAGTGTCCTGTAGTTGAACAAGCTTACACATTTTTCAACACACTTAACTGCATTTTAAATAGGTTCAGTTTACAGCATGAAAAATTGTACCTCAATGAAGCTGATTAAAGAAAACTAACTGTTAAGGAGACGAAAATACAACCTAAAAAGAGTATTCATAAAGAATATATCTGAAAAAGGAATGAGTATAAAATTACCATGAACTCCTCAAATCAATACCAATTTAAAAATAGGCAAAAAATTCAAAATCAATGTACAAAAGAAAACATTAATAGCCACTAAGGACATTAACAAGTACTTAACATTAGTCATCAAGGAAATACAAATTACAATTTTAATGAGATGTCTTTTATTCCCACAAGAATGGCTATTATTAAAATAAGCCTGGCAGTCCTGTGCGTTGGTGAGGATTTGGAGCAATTGGAACTCTCACACATTTCTGATAGAACTGTAAAATGTATAAGCATTTCACAGAGCTGTGATTAAATTCAATATACATACAACTCTAAAATCCAGAAATTCCACAGCTGTGTATTTTTCCCCAGAGAAATGAAAACATGTATCCCCACAAACGCTTGTATTTTTATGCTCACAGCAGCTGTATTCACAATAATAAAACCTGAAATCCACCACATAATCATTGAAATGAGAATAGATAAGTAATTTGTGGTATGTTCATAAAGTAGAATGGCATTCAGAATAGAAGAACAAAGTACTGAAGAACTTAAAAGAATACATATTATAATGATTTCATTTGTATGAAGCTCCAGAGCACATAAGACTGACCATATTAAAGAAAACAGAGATGGTGGCAATAGGGGGTGGGATGAGAGTAGGCTGGAGAGGACCATGAAAGAAATTTCTGACAGCCACCCTTGCCTTAGACTGTCAAATCATTGCCTAGTATATTTTATTCCATTTCTACTGCCTTGCCTGAACTCACTTCCTCTACTTCTCTATTTGTTCTTTATGACCAACTTCAAGTATTAACCCCTCTGTGAATTCTTTTCCAATAGCCATTTTGATTTCTCCCTTTTATGAATGTATATTTAATCATAATGAGAACATTATTACCATTTTGTCATTTTAAATTTGCTAATTCAGTCTCCTGAGTAGAAAGTTCCTTGAAAACAGCAGTTTTCACCGAGCCTAGCAGGTGGTATTTGTTTTGTTATTGTTTTTGCTGCACAACCCCCTTCCTCAGTCTACTGAAACTGCAGGTCTGGGTAGTCTAGTTCTCCATATTGGCAAAGATCTACCTTGAATATACTATTTTCCCTTCCCATTATTTCTTCTTTCCTTCTAGAGCCCATTAAAAAGCAAATTAATATGGAACAAAAAAGCTGGTTTTCTAGGCTCACCGTGGGGGTGTCTTAGGGCTTGTTCATATGTTTCATGGTTAGCAGGATATAGGACTTAATTATCGTTCCAAGTAGTTACTTAATAAATATTAAAAAGTAATAGGGTGTTCAGTTTAGATACAGAGGCTATGAAGTCTAATCCTCTCCTCCAATCTATGTGGAGTCTAGAATGTGTTTCATTGCCCCAAGGAAACAGTTCCTACATGCTAGGAAGAGACTTTTAAAACACACTACGAAGTTCTTATCTCGTTTGTCTCAACCTCAGTGCTACCTCCCCATCCTCACTCTCCTGTATCCTTCCTGAGGCATCCATTTCCTTCAGAAGGTTGAGATTTTGAAAGCAGAGAGAGAGAGAGAGAGAGAATGAGAATGAACATAAGTCTTGCACACAAAGGAGAATTTTGAGTCTGCAGCCACAAAATTCTTTCTTAGAAGCCAAGCTTCACAGAAAGAAAAAAACATTTTCAAATTCCTTTAGCTGTCATTAACATAATGGGAGCTGAGACTGACTGTTTAAATCAGAGCCTCTTCCACAGTGCAGAGACAGGACTGATTCTGCCACTCAGACTGCACCGTGCGGCCTGATGTTCCCAGGAAGAGGGATGGTGACTTGTCTGTGCTTAAACACCATTCGTGACAAAGAAGGAGATGAGATGAAAACCTGTCCTTTCTTACTGATGAAGTACAGAAAGAGAAAGGAGACAATAAGAGATTGTGGATTTTGCTACAGAAGCCACCTCACAATCCACTGTCTTAAAACAACCACCACTTACTCTTTTTTGCAGATTCTGCAGATCATCTAATTTGGTTCACCTCGTGAGGTATTTTAGGGTGGGCTCACTGTTTCCTTCAAACATACAATTACTGAGCTGTTGGAGGGACTGGTGGCCTGCTGGTCAAGGTGGCCTCAGCTGGTAGGATGTGCTGGCCTCTCTTTTCTAGTGTTGCCATCCTCCAGCCAGCCATCTGGGACTTGTTCAGGTCATGGGAGCGATGTGCCAAGACAGAGGAGTGAGGCACACAAGGCTTTTCAAGACTAGAGGCGGAAAGATACACCATCACTTCTGATGCTTTTTATTGCTCAAACAAATCACAAGCCAGCCAGATTCAAGGGGTAGAAAGAGAGTTCACCTCCTGCTGGGAAGGACTTCAAAGTCACATTGCCAAGAGCATGAAAGAGAGCAACTGTGGCCAGTTTTGTAAACACTTTTGCCCCAAGGGTCATGGTCCCCCCACTACTTTGGACTTCTTTCTCCTGATATTGGAGGGTGGTGTTAAACAGAACAAGAGGAAAATGGAAATCACAGGGCCTTGTCCAGACCCATGGTTTGGTCTCTAAGAGGAGCCCCTGGCACTTTGAACTGGGAGAAGTGATAGGATGACCCTCTGGGGCAGAAGGAAGTTCTGAGTCTAAACTCTGGATGCTCTTGATTGCTTGGTGATGACAATGGGTGGTTTCTAAAAGTGTCTGCCTCCTTTCTGGAGGGATGACAAGGACAACTCATGGTTCTGGACAGAAACCTCCCAGGTCATTCTGTCAGGGTCAAAGTGCATCTGTGCTGAATCTGCAAGACGAACACTTGGGCCAGGAATCAACTGAGCATCACAACCAGACTGCAGGGTGACCCATCATGAGGGTCCAGGTGGTCTGGGTTAGCAGGGGTGGTCATGGTATCCAGCCATAGGAGAGGCTAAACCACAAGCACTCTGGCTGCACCTGTGACGGCCAAGTCCAGCTGGGTGAGCAGTAACCAGTAGAGTTTGGAAGACTCCTTTTCTACAGAGCCCAGCAAGTACCCAAGGAAGAGCCCAGGAAAGGCTTCCTTCCTCAGAAAGACCTAGGAGGCTCCTGCTCACACATCTGAGGAAGGTGGGAAGGAAGACTACAGTCACCTGAAGGACATTGTTAAAACCGGGAGAGACTGAGATTTTATTTAAGTTTCTGCCTTGTGTAACTCAGAAGAAGCTACGGCGGAAGACTAGATCAGAAAACTTTTAAGAACTACATTTGCTTTGTATAGTTACTTTATCAAACAGCCTGAAGTGGAAGAATAGTGATAATATTTTATTGGTTTTCCACTTCTGCCCTCAGCCATGCTCAGGTGAATCAGCCTTTTAGGTAGAGCCCACACTTGTCACATTCAATTAATAAAGAGTCTAATTCAAATAACTTCATTGTGTTGGAGGAAGAAAGTTTTCTTCAATAAATATCAATATCAATAAAAGAAAAATATCAATAAATTGGATTCTATTAAACATAATTTTTCCATCAAGAGCCATTATTAAAATGGTACAAAAAGGAGACCTATTGAGAAGGAAAATATATTCACTATACATACACAGTAGGATTCATATGGATTTGTATGTAGAATACATAAAGAACTCCTATCAATCAATAAAAAAGCAAGACAATTTAATAGAAAAATGCACAAACTATTACACAGAGACTTTACGAAAAAGAATATTCAAATGATTAATAAACATGCACAAAGTTGCCTAACTTTATTGGATGTATTAGCTAGCTTTCTTGTTACTAGAGAAAAAAGTCTGACACACACAGCTTAAAGGAGAGGTTTAATTTGCCTTCAGGTTTCAGAGGTTTCAGTCCATGGATGACTAGTTCCAAGACAGAGACCTCATAGCAGAAGGGCATAGTAGAGCAAAGCTGCTCACACCATGGTGGCAGGGAAGCAGAGCACTGGGGAAGACTGCTGGTGAGAAACACTGTCCAAAGGCATGGCCCCTGTACCCCACCTCCAACTGGGTCCCAGTACTTTCAGTACATTCATCTTTGAACATCAATGGATCAATCAGCAGACAAGTATAATGTCCCTAAGATCCAGTCACCTCTCCAGGAGCCTCTTAGTTTAGTCAAGCTGGCAATTAAATTTATTAACACATTTGTCATCAGAAAAATGCAATGAAAACTATCATGAGATATTATTGTACACCTTATAGAATAATAAGATGAAATAGAGAATACAAAGTACAAAATTAAGATTTGGGATAATATATTGCTTTTTGGAAAACAATTTGAAAACATATGCCAAAACTGAAAATATGACCCAAACATTCTACTAATGAATGAGTACACACCCACCAAAAAATGTTAACATATTTTCACCAAAATATACATACACACTAGAATAGCCATTTTAGTACAGTACCATTTTTATCTCCCTAAGCTGTAAATTATTCTTATGTCAATAGACAGTAGAATAAATTGTAGTTTTTTTAACACAACAGAAGATGTTACAATAATAAGAAACAACCTACTAACACATATAAAAACATAAATCATTCTCACAAATTAAATGGAAGAAGTCAGACCCTAAATTTACCCCATTAGTATAAAGACAATAGAAACTAAAGTATGCTGTTTGAACTCAGGACATTGGTTACACTTTCAAGAGCTGGCCTTGAGACTGGAAGAGAAGAAGGAAATGTGCGGAGAATGACCACATCCTGTTTCTAACCTACACGTTTATTATACCAATGTATTCAGTTTGTGAAAATTTGGCACTCTCTCCACTTCTGTGAAATTTTCTTTTTATCATTTGGTAAAAACTCTAAAAGGTCTGTTCCAGACCAAATTAAAATTGTAATCTGTTACTTCTTCATCCTCCTCCCAACGCAGCTTCTTAGAAGGTCCTGAAGGGAAGAGGGTTTGGGCAACTTTCATAAGCCACCTGTGCCTCCCTTCCTAGGTCCAATTCCTTTGGAGCTGGGTAAATGTAAGATGAGATGAAAGAAAAGCAAATACTTTCCTTTTTCTTCTTTAACCATGTGACTATACTATTGATCACTGTCCATCTGGCCAGTTGGTCCTTTCCTATTGCTTTTGGTGCAGCAGGCACGATGCTGCATCACATAGGCACTCATGGCAGCCAATCTGGAGGTGCTGAGCCTGTGAGGGCTCCCCACGGCACAAGTTCTCTGACACAGGAGATCTAACTTTGCCTCTTTCATCATATGTCTAACTTTCACCCCACAGTCACACCCTGCAACTTCCTCCCTCTTCTTCCAGGGTTGCTGTCTTATGGAAAGGTATCTCAAGCGCGGTTGCCTTCTGCAGTTCTGCTTAATTCTGAGAAAATAAGCATTCTTTCCATCCTGAATTGTAGAATGCAAGCTGCTCTCTCCCTCCAGCTTGCCATCCATCTCAAATTATCCCCACCTCTGGCGGGTTAGACCAAAAGTCAGAGAAGACTAAGCTTATGTTCATTTTAGAACGATGCCACCATTATCATGGACACTCTGAATATTTATGAATGGCTTTCTTAAAGACTCTCTGTGTTAGGCAGAAAAATGCCTCCTTCACCCCAAAGATATCTGTGTCTTAATCCCCAGGACCCAGGAATATGTTGTGTCACATGGAAGAGGGAATTGAGGTTGGTAATGCAATCTTAAAGTAAGAAGATTATCCTATGTATCTGGTGGGTCCAGTACAATCACCAGAGTCCTTAGATACGGAAGAGGGGGCAACATCAGAGCAATACAATGTGAGAAACACTCGATTAGTCATTGCTAGATTTGAAGACAGAGAGAAGGGCTGTAGCCGAGGAGTGCAGGCAGCTTCTAGAGATCAGAAAAGACAAGGAAACAGATTCCCCCTGAGAGTTTTAAGAAAGGATTTCAGCCCTGCCAGTGCTTTGTTTATAGCTTGCTGAGACCCATTTCAGGCTTCCGGCCTCCTTAAACGTAAGATAATAAATTTGTATCATTTTAAACTACAACATTTTTGGTTGGTTGTTACAGCAACAACAAGAAACTCATACATATTTTCTCTCAGTTTGTGGGAAGGACAGATATCAACCCCTTCTCAAAACTATGCACTTTTCTTCAGGTGAGGTTAAATCTCAGGATTCCAACAATGCTTTTGTCTGCCCTTGCTCTTTGCATCCAAGTAAACTGCTGTAGGGGTTAGGAAAAGAGCTGTTAGGTATTAAGATAATGGCCAGGGGTAGCAGGATTTTTTTTAACTACATCTTTGTAAATCCTGCAGAGGATTTTGATCCCATTTACAGCTCTTTTAGAGTACAGAGTTGTTTTCCAACTTTCAAGCCTCACTTTGACCCTCTGCATCTAATTCTAAGGCATCAGGCTAAGTCTGACAACACACCATGAGATTTGCATATCGTAGTGATGGCTTGCATATTAAAATCTTTGGCTCTGGGGCCGATGAGATAGCTCAGTGGCATAAGCACCTGCCTGGCAAGCATGAGGTCCTGAGTTCGACTCCCAGTACCCACATAAAGGAAAACACGGGCCGGTGATATTGCTCAGCAGCACAAGTGCTTGCTGCCAAGCACGAGGTCCTGAGGTTGACTCCCGGTACCCGCATAAAAAAAAAAAAAATCTTTGGGTATGTATTACATATGGAACCTATGCTGTTTGAGGCACCCACTCAAAGTGACTCTTTCACACTGCTGATCATTTATTTTTATTTTTAATGACTTATAGTTTGAAAAGTATGATACTGCTATGGGACTCATAATTTAAAGCAGCAGTATTTGATTATTTCCCAAGAAGAACTGTGCAACATCCAGCCTCGTTGGTACTTCCTGAGAGCTGGATAAGACAGGAAGGTCGGTGTGTGGCCCATTGGTGACCACCATTCCACTCTTAACCCTGTTTTCAGCCAGTGACCATTGCTTCCTCAGCTTGCCTTTCCAGGCAGTTACCCAATTCAGGGTCTAGGGTACAAATTTGGGGTTGAGGGTGCATAATCCAGCTTCAAACTATATCCTGAGCCTCATTTGGAAGATTCTAATTCCTACCATCATTGTGCCTTTGAATTTCTGAGGCATGAATCAGCTTGCTTACTATTGTAATTCTCTCAACCCCCAATAGACAGTTTGGTTTCAGCATTTCTGGACTGCTAAATCAGTTATGACTCATCTCTCTATTCCCCAGCCTTCAAAATTCTGTTGACAATCTGGCCTGCTTTCATCTCTCCTGCTCTCCTGTCTTTGGATAGAGGCACAAAATTGTCTCCTTTTTATCCCTTTACTGTTATGAAAAGGGGTTCAGCATGGAGTAGAAATAAATTTATGTGATCCATCTGCCTTACTCTTCTACACATATCCTTTCTTTTCTTCTTAGATCCTTAAGTTATATAAAAATATTACCTGCAGAAAACATGCGCACATAACAATTCTACTTCTTGATCAAAACAAGTCATTTCTTCCATTTTGAACTTCTTCAGAAATGCCCATAATCTAATGTGATTCAATAGACGATAAAGCTGTTGTGCTGTCAGTAGTAATTTAGTTAAAATAGCAAGTGTGGCCTCCACTGGGGTCAGTTAGCAGCACCTGGTTGCCATGATCACAGCATTATAAAAATGGAGTAAATAAGTAATGAAACAGTCCATCTTCCTTAGCAGAAGACACTTAAAATATTCACATTGTTACAGGCATTGCAGACTCACTGAGTTTTCAAGAATATCAAAATAGATCTTTTTCCTAAAGAGCATAGCTTTGCTTCTAGCAGTTGAAAAGATTTAAATAAATCAAATTCTTGCTTTGACAAGCAGATTCTAAAAGAAAACTAAAATATAATTTTCCAAGACTTGATTTTAGTTTGTTTTTGAAAATCATTCACTTCACCACAAAAAAAGATTGACTTCTTTTCTAAAAAATGTTATTAGTTATGGATTAAGTTGTTTGGTGAACAATAAGTGTCAACACTTTTTCTCTACTTACATTTAATATTAATGACTATTAGCATCCATGGTAGACTTATTTTATGCTACTACAGATGGAGACTTTCATTTGAGATGCCCAGGATTTAAATGGTACAGCTGTCATCAACCAGTGGATCCTTTTCCTCCAAAATCCTTCCTCTGTACTTCAACTCAAAAAGCCTAGAAAGTTCTGATGCTTCATTACAAATACGTAGTAAAATTTAAAACAGAGCATATGAAAAGAGAGTGAATTTTTTTTTTTTGTGGGTACCGGGGGTCGACCTCAGGACCTCGCGCACCAGTAGGCGCCCGTGCCACTGAGCGATATCACCGACCCTTTTTTCGTATGTGGGTTGCAAGAGTCGAACTCGGGCCCTCGCGCTTGCCAGGCAGGCGCTTACGCCGCTGAGCCATCTCACTGGCCCAAGAGAGAGAGAGAGTGAATTTTGAAGTTCCAGACAGGTACATAAACAAAACATAAGTAGATTCGTTTTTTTGTTTTTCTTTTCAAATGGAGGAAACTAACAAATTGAGGAACAAATCTGTGGCTGATTAAAGCTTTTCTGCTGCTATCCAAGACAATCAGAAAAGCTCGAATCTAAGTAAATATTCCACCAGTTATCCCAGGTGAAAAATCTGTGTTATATCTTAAAACTGAAATTAGAAGTCATGACTTTGCAGCCTGTTGGTCTCTAGACCTAAAGGGATGTATGAACGCCATCTGGTGGCAAATTTAACAATAACGCTAATTTAACGAATAGTATTGTTGAGCTCAAAGGCTGGACTAAATTTAAAGGATGAGTCAATTGTCAGCAAGAAACCTCCTCCAAGTTACCATTCAGAGTCTTTCCAGGCTCTGGAGAAGGAAACAGGCCAAGAAAGAACATTTATCCATTTGTTCCAGACTCATCTGGAACCTGAAGTAAGAAGGTGATTCAGAAATCCAATGACAATTATTTTATCATGTAGCCCCTCTCTGAAAAGGTGTGGAATTATTCATTCATTCACTAACACACCCTCTGAGTGCCCTATGGAGGAACATGGAGGGGAATCTGGTGGGGGAGGCTCAGCGCTGGGGAGCCGACCTTGTCTCCACCGTTGCCTTGGATCTCAGGAACAAGCAGACCCTCCTGTCCTGGTGGGACTTGTGGGCGGACTCACTGAGTCAACCTCTCTTCCGCTATATGCAGCTAGCACGATTTTATTTTGTTCTATTAGCTTTGTATAAGGGCTTACATTTCCTACATGATGTGTTCTTACTCTTGTTCAAGGGAAATGGGGGAGAATAGAGAAAATCATGGGTAACAGTTAGCCTTGTGTATCTTCTCCCTTTTTAATTCAAAATATATTTTTCAGGCAATGTCGCAGAGAGGCCCAGCTTTTATACACATCTTATATTTTTACCTTGAAAAGCATAACATTGAAAATTGACCAGAGGATATCTCATAAAGAAACAGCCTATGGTAAATTCTCCCACCTCCAGCTTTTCTTTCATAGCTCCAGATTCACAATCTTATACACAGGTTTAGTCAATCAGTTTTTATACACATACAAAACTAGAATGAAGACTAAATTCATTGTTACTCAAGAATCAATCCTTCAACAGCACCTTGGGTTAAATTATTTAATTTACCCTATGAATGTAGTTAAAATAATTTTTCTAGGGTATCATTGAAAGGGAAAAAGGAAACATTTTAAAGCATCAATATTTTTCTGAAAATAAAATTTAATTGAGAAGCATGTAGTATCTTGCAAGGTGATTGTGTGCACATGGTAAGCACTCAGTAAATGCTCCTATTACTTTTTAGATTCTAACAGCAAAATATTCTGAACTACCTTGATTTTTTTCTTCTCAAAATAATATTTTTAAGATTACAGTTGGATCCTGTCTGTATCAATCAATCAAACAAAAAAAAAAAAACCCTTGTGTTTGATATTATTATGACTTGACTTAATAAGGTCGATTCCATCAAACTAAGACAGACACATATGGAATCATAGTCTGTCAGAACTTGAGAAAGAAAAGAAAGTTGTTTTGATGAGAATCAAAATGTGATCTTCCTCTTATTCTCTGCCTTGTCAGAGAAGGAAAAGACTACGAAGCATATAATTTAAAATTCTACCTATCATCTCATCTATATCAGAGATGTAAATAGTTTGGGATGGAAGCCGAACTCAGTGGTTCCAAGAGCCAGGGGTGCATCAGAATAACCCTCAGTGCTTGTTAGAAATCACATCTTTACGGCTAAGCCCACGTGGTGGCTCAGCCCTCAGTTTCCTTTGCCTCAAGATGCATCATGCAACTCGTGCTTCCCCGATTTCCACATTAAAGGGAGAAAGAGCCAGAGAGTCAAACACCAGCCACACAATACTTTAGCTGGCCACAGACATAGCCATTCCCTTCAGGTATTTTCCAGAAGTTGTTAAATGGCTATGAATGACTTCAAGCAGAGAAGTATAACCTACACCTATTCAGAGGTATAGGAAAACTGAGCATTAGTAATACTTACCATATGGGGCTTTTTCACTTATAACACTCATGTTTTTGTAATAATATCATGCATTTATTTGCTTTCTCAGTTCTTGTCTATCTTCCTCCCAAACTGCAGTTTTTGAGATCAGGATCTTTGTTTTGTTTTTACACCAGTGGTTGTTACTGTGCTTGGCTTACAGTGTACACGCAAAGAAACTGTCCATGAATGAATAAATGAAGACAGAGGGCTGTCTCATAGTTTTCAGACAGAGAGCTATTTAAATTAGGTTAACAGGGAAAAGAAACCCGGACACAGTAGCTGTTCATTCCTTTAGCATGGGAGAATTAGATGATTAAACATTTATTGAGTACTTGTATTTTTCAAGGCTCACAAAACTGATTGCATCAATATAATCACACCTCAGGCGTACAGTATCTGCCTGTACAGAAGATTAAAAACTACTAGAATGTTGTCATCTAATGATAAACCAAGGTGATTATCTGCTTTATGGAAGGTTCATTTTTTCCAAGACAATTCACACGAGGACTCCTCTCAATAGCAATCTCTCCAGGAGAACTTAAAATATGATTTAATTTACGCACAAGCTTTTAGGAATCCAGCTGCAGAGTCACCTATGGTTACAGTAGTGCTTTAGCTCTTGGAGGGTCTCAGCAGGGGTGAGGAAATCCGGTCATAGAGTCTTAAAAATAATCTTGCTTCTTTACAGTATTTCATCTCATTTCTAAACTCCCTCTAGTGACCAAAAAAATAAAACCCACTGATACTGTTAATGAATAATACAACCATCAATTTGAGAGGTGCAAATGAAACATTTTGAATATTATTTTTAAAAAGGAATCATAATTGCACTGTGTAGAAAATGATTTCTAAGTTTTTTTTCAAACACAGTACAGTATCTGACAGGAAATAAACCCATATGGCTCATTTACTCACTATGGAAATTTTGCTAATACATAAGGAAAAAAAAAATGAACCCTATATAGGCACAGGGTCAGAAATTCAAATAGTATGGCAAGACACAAAGCCAATGGAAAGCTTCCCATTTCTACGCCTTCAGTGAAACCCCTCTGAAGTAATTCTTATTGAAGTCTCTACTGATTAATTTCAGGAAAAGCAGATAAACAAAATTGTATACATCTTCCAGAGTGCATATACCTAAAGGTAATTCTCCTGCCTTTTAAAATTTTGTGTAAGGTACCATGGAGCAGTGGTGGCAAACCTATGATACACGTGCTGTAGCTGTTTGTATCATTGAAAGCTCTGTTATTTTATTTTTCTTTTAATGTATCAGTTGTTTTTTCTAAACTAAAACCTCAGAATTCAGGTTTAATTGCAGTGCAGGCACTTTGGGATAAATAAGTGGGTTTGGGTTGCAGTTTGGGCTCTCAGTTTCTAAAAGGCTCACCATCATTGCCATAGAGTGATTATAGATGACACTAATATATTCATATTTCAAAAATTAAAGTATTTTGAAATTTTTCTATAAAGAGGTAGAAATATTTGAGGAGATATACTTAACCTTGATTTAAATGTTGCACAATTATGAATGTATCACTTGATTTAAATATATCACAACATCATTTTACCCATTAATCTGTACAATTTTATGTCTTTATGTGATTTATTTCAGATGATTAACTGAAACATATTTAGTGAAGTGTTAAAAATTATATAAAAGTGATCAAACTATATGTTTTGCTATTTGTCCTTTGCAGTTGGCCTTAGGAATACTCTCATATCTCCTTCTATAAATATGCCTATTCTTCCATTTGGTTGTCCTCTAATTTATTTTCCTACTCTCGCTGATAGATATTTTTAATAGTAAAATAATGTTGCATTGAACATTCTTATACATACAAAAGCTGATCAAAAATACAGTGCATTTAAATTTTTAAAAATCAATGCAGCAAAAGACACGTTGCAATTAATCTCCCTCATAATACCCCTTTTATTTTGAATATACTTATCCCATCATTCTTGCAACTTTCTGAAGAAGTTCTGGCAGTTCTCCTTTGTGAGAACAAAGTGTGGTTAAAAAAATTTGGTGAATGTGTTGCCCAGTGTAATCCAAGGGAAAGGGAAGCTTGTAAAAGCATTATTATGAGTCTTCATCTAGCTTATTTACCAGATCTGGCACCATGAGGCTTCTAGCTCTTCCCCAAAGTCAAAACGGCCATGAAAGGTAAATACTTTGAATTGATTCAGGGCACAGATGCAGTCATAACAGAGAATCTAAAGACATGAAAGAAAACTTTCAGAATTGCTGCAGAAAGTGGCAAGAATGATGGACTAAGTGTGTTTGAAATGAGCGACAGTGTTCTGAGAGGGATTAATGGCAATGTGTCTTTTACGTAATAAATATTTGAAATTAAATATTCACCATATTTACTCTTTCAGTTTCTCATACTAGAGAGATAATACGATGCTTACACATGTGCTTCTGGTTTATTTCACTTATGAGTATTTTCTCGAGTTGCATCCATTTACCTATAAAAGTCTCCAGTTTATCCTTCTTTATGGCTGAATAGTACTCCAAAGATCCAAAATGTACAATAGACATGGTGAATCAAAAAGAAACTGGTCAAAAGGAAAGAGAGACTGGAATAGGGAAAAGAAAGAAGGGAAAGGGAAAAAATTGTATATATATATATAAGATGGTTAAGATAGATACACTACCATTTTTACTTAGTTCATTGAAGAGTAAGGTTTGTGCCAATAATGTTTGGACAATTGAATGCTAATGTCTGGTGTCCTGAATAACTAACTTAAAGATAGTAATACGTAATGTATTAACCATTGTTACCCTCCTATTATGTTGTTTTGAAAATTTGTTCTTCTTTTGATTTGTTTTGTTTTTTTTTTTTCTTCTCTTTAAAAAAAAAATATTCACCATAGGTTTTGATCACACCACATTTATTTCTTGGCAAAATATTTGTGTATACTCAGTGGTAAATAGAAATTTCTGAGTCAAAGAATATAACGATTGTATGTGGCCACTAAAATATTGTTGAATTCTTCTTCAAAGTAGGTATATCAATTATTTTTCTAAGTATTAGCCTTTTATTACCCATTTTTGAGTATTATTAATGAGACTAGTGATAAGAGAGAAATGAAGAAACATCTAGTTAGTTTGGAATCATAAGTCCTGAGTTTTTTGTTTATAATAGGTTTTACCTGAGGTTCTAAGAGACCATTTGTTTAATTTAGGTACTTTAGCCTAATGTAATTCTGGGCAGACCATTGGTAAATAAAGTATATGATTGCCCTTGACATACAAAGGTAAAGGAAATTTTTAAACTTTTCAATAAATAAGTGTTCTGGCATTAATTTAATTGAATCTATGGTCAATTAGTGATAAGAAAAACAATTTGAAACAAAGTAATTTTTTTGCTTTGCATTTTATAGGAGACACCTAAATATTCCTATTAAAACTAGCAACGTACTTACTGGGAATTTTTAGCTACATGTTACACATACAGTAATATCTTGGTTCATGAATGCTTCTGTTCTCAAACAATTTGGTTTGTGAACAGAAGCTTTTGGCAAAATTTTACTTCTGTTCGCAAACTCTGAATCACATGATGAACATGACTGAAGCCATCTTTCCCAGAATCATGGGACAAATTAAGTTTGTGAACTGAGGTCCCACTGTACTTTGGAAAAAAGTCTTCATTTAGTAACAGCTATTTATTTAATTGTCACCAAATAGATTTCTGTAGGGCATACCAATTTTAGTGCATACATATTTGGTTCTTATCTGAAAGATATTACTGTTCCGTGATTACTGTCATTTATGTTTATCATCGTGCGCATTTATTCTATTTTTGTTACAATCCAGCACTGATGTAAACCACCTCATTACTACATTACTAAAGCAACTAAGATTCACAGATAAAATGGAACAAAGTTTTATTTGAAGAAACTACAAGTAGGGCCAGTGATATCTGTCAGTGGTACAAGCCCCTGCTGGCAAGCATGAGGTCCTGAGTTCGACTCCCAGTACCCACATAAAAAAAAAAAAGAATAAGTTAATCCATATTAGATACATAGAAAATTTCTATCAAGTGAGAATTAGCAGAAAATGGTGAGGAGGATGTGTATACAGTGGTGCCTTAATTTACGAACTTAATCTGTTTTATTATTTTGAGGAAGATGGCTGCATTCATTTTTGTGTGGGGAAGACAGCCGTGGTTGTGTTTGTCTCCCAGTGCAGACCTTGTGAACAGAAGCAAAATTTTGCAGAACACTTTTGTTTGAGAACCAAATTATTTGCAAACAGAAGCATTCATGAACTGAGGTATTACTGTATAAGACCAAGGCAGTACTATGCAAGGTAATTTCTGTTTTCATTAGGAACACAGTGATATTTCAGGGGCAAAAGAGAGACACTGAAGCAGTGGCTTGCAGTGGGACAATTTGACCAGGTCATTTTGACAGCGATGACATTTTGATGTGATCACATTAACCATAAAAAACAGCTGCTTCAAAATGTAAAATCCGGGCCGGTGATACAGCTTAGTGGCATAAGTGCCTGTCTGGCAAGCGCGAGGTCCTGAGTTCGACTCCCAGTACCCACATAAAAAAAAACTAAAATCTTTCTTCTATGACCAAGTAAGGTGTACAAAGCAGATGTGCCTGGCTGCTCCCCAACTCCAAGGAATATTGCTTCTTGATTCCCCCTTTCCTACCCTATGCCTAGCACATGTATTTCAGTGTTGGGACATTTTTATTCTTCATCATTTAACTAATTATAAGTGCTTTTGTCATTGTAATAAAAAATAGAAGGAATTGTTAAAAATTCTTGTCATGCTTTCCACTACAGTTTTCATGCATGACTAGATGTGTGGGGTGGCACCCTCATCACCTGTAACCCTTCAAACCAAGATATTTCAAGGAAGCCACTGTCAGGTGAGCTACAGCTTGGTGCAAATGCATTAAGGTCCTGAGCTAAGATTAATTCTGGGCTAGCTATAAATCAAAACTAAAGACAAAGTGGCTACCTTTCACAGCAAATTGGCAATTTCAAATTGGCACTACCGAAATCATTAAATCAATATCCTGCCTCCAAATAAAACAATAAAACACAACTTCAGTACAAAGCATTGATGGATAGAATTTCACGACTGATCTGTAGGAAGCTATCATCACTCCTATACATTTTTATAATGAAACATACAGACCACCTATGTATCGTGTACACATAGAAAGGCATTTTGGGAGTTGTTTTCTGTGTGACCCTACCGCAAGATCCCTGCCTTACAGACTTAGTGCTGGATATTTTAAACCATCTGCAAACTCTTATCTTCTGCATTCAAGTTCTGTCATTTCTTAGTATGGCTTTAAAAAATAATAAACACATAATTGTACATATTTATGGAGTATGATGTGGTATATCACCATAGATACGATGTACAATGATTAGATATAACTGATACATCTATTACCTTAAAAATTCCCTTTATATGTGCTGGGAACATTTAAAATCCTCTGTACTAGTTATTTTGAAATATGCAATAAGTTACTGCTGACTATAGTTACCCTACTGTGCTACAGAATATGGAAATTCTTCCTATCCAGTTGCCACTCTATACCTGTTAACCATCCTTTTTCTTTCCTCCTTTCCCAGACTCTGGTAACCACTATTCTCTCTACTTCTATAAGATTGACATTTTAGCTTCCACGTACAACTGAGAAGATGCAGTATTTGTCTTACTGCTCCTGACATCTCATTTAACATAACGTCCTCGAGGTCTATGCACGTTGCCACAAATGACAGGATTTCATTATTTTTCTGTGTGGGTTTTGAACAGGACAAATCTAAGAGGCAATATGTATAGGACAGCTGCACGTCTATACTATAAGTTAATGAGAATCTTTGATGCCAAGATTTGTCTTGTATGTTCTTAACCAAACGGGGGATTTTTTTTTAAACTTAAGAAAGAAATGCTAAGCCAGTGTTATTTAATTGGTAATTTAAAAAAAAATTAGTTGATTCCAGGGAAAAATTTTATGACAAAGTTCAACCATAATGGGTTTAAAAATTGAAGCGCACCTCTGAGCAGTTGTTTCTGTTTTTGGAGAGTGGAGAAAGCAAAAGCAGAGATAGGAGTCTTCCCCGGTTCTACAACAATGCAGTTTTACCTCCTACACACCCCGAGGAGTAGCATGGCCACACACAGAGGCCATGTTTGTTGCCTAAAGAAAGTGCATCATTCTGTCACTGCAATGTCAGGTCACTCTCTCTTTGATCTTCAAATTTTTCTGTTTTAAGCTTCTCTGAATCTAATTTAATGGTCCAGAAAAAAGTCCCTCTCAAATGTGACTCCCAACTTCTTCTGTGAGGCAGTCCCATACCTGCCACAGGGCCCTGGGAGTATGAGCTCATTGTTACAGCTCAGATCAATAATGGCCCCTCAAACTCTCGTGAGCTCAGAGGAGGGACTTCTAGAAGGTGACTGGAACCTGAGGTCAGCATAGCTAACTGTGGTATTAGGAGGCGGGGCCTGGTTGGAAACGGCAGGTCACTGGGGGAGACATGGAGGGTGTACCTCTCTCCCCAGCATCTCCCTTCTCCCTCCACTTCCTGGCTGCCGTAGGATAAGCAGCTTTCCTCCACCCAGACCTTCCCACCATGCCCTTTTTGTGATGGGACCAGCTGACCAACTACTGAAAATGTGAGTCCAATAACCCTCTCTTCTTTAAATTTCAGGTGTGTGTATTTTGCCCCAGTGATGAGAAAAGTGCCTGAGGCTCTTGTCTTTCCTTGCTCAGCCCTGTTGTCCTGCCTCAGTGGCATCTGTGGGCTTTGCTGGCACCACTGTCTCTGCCAATAATTGCATGGATTCTTCCATGGCAGCTGCCGAAGCACTGGGCTAGCCTTTCTAATCTTTCAGATCCCAGCTAAAGCTAGGCACAGCTTTGAGTGAGACTTCCTGGAAGCTTGGAAAAGGAAGGAGTGGAGAGATTTGGAGGAGCAGATCTCCCGAACTACGAGTTCTCCAACAAATACACAAACAACTCCCACCCCCCAAAAAAACGCACACAAGAGACACGAAAAAGTTATCCATATTCTAGGGCACAAAAATATTCTTAAGAACAGAGAATCCCATGTTACATGCACCCTTTCTTCTGATCGTAATAAAATATAATTAGAAATCAGAAATGAACAGAAATTTTTAAAAAATACATTTATAGTTTAAGCGAAAGAAAACAAGAAATCGCTACCAAAATTATGAAATATATATAACACCAAATGAATAACAACAAAACAAATGTGTATCAAAACATAGGAGATGTAGCCAAATCAATCCTTATAGTTTGCTTAAGGGAAAAAATACGAACTCTCTTTATGTATCAGGAGATGGGCAAAAGCCACCCTTTCATTGGGAAAAGTAGTTAGAATTTCTATGGATATGTTTTACCAGAACTTCTGGAACTGATAATCCTTAATTTATGCAAATTGTTTGTCAGATCAGCACAGGTGGCATTTCAATTCAGATAATGTGTACAGGGGTGATCAAAATATATGGTGAATACCTAAATTAAAAAAAATATTCACAGTATACCTCCACAGTCATGGTTCAGAGTTCGCAGAATCAGTGGTTCGAGGATTTTTCTTCAGGACCTAACAATTGTTTTTGGAAAGCCCCACAATTTCGTGGTAACCGCAAATATACTCCGCAATTGTTTCTTTTCTTTTATTATTTTTTTATTTTTGGCGGGAGGTTTGCAAGTAGCCAATCCGAGAGGGTTATTCAGTTCTCCTTGCTGCTGATTGGCTGCTGCCCTGTAACCCAGCAGATGCACCAGCCTTCCCTATCATAAAGGTTGCCCTACTGCCGGTAGCTATTTCCAGTGTTCCTGGTTTTGTTCTTCTTAAAGCCTGAAGATCCCTAAGATGCTGCCAAAATGCGCTGCACCTTCTAATGCTTTATTAATAATCTTTTCAAAAATTAAATCACAGGGCCGGTGATATAGCTCAGTGTCATAAGTGCCTGCCTGGCAAGTGCGAGGTCCTGAGTTCAACTCCTGGTACCTGCACTAAAAAAAAAACAATTAAATCACATAACTGAGGGAGACAACTCCCTCGTATTGAGGGTTTAAACTATAAAAACAGGCATTTTTCTGACCATCACTGAAATTCTCGGTTTTTCACAATTCCTGGGTGCTCTAGGAACATAATCCCCATGAATTTCAGGGGTCTGCTGTATTACTGTAAAGAACATACACTATTGCCATTAATTCCCCCTCTAAATACTTTGCTTTGAACACACTTATTCCATCATTCTTGTCACTCTCTGAAACAGTTTTGGAAGTCCTCTTTTATGTTTTTATGAGACATGATCAAAACTGGTGAATATTGCGGCCAAATGCCATCCGACAAAAAGGTGGGCTCATAAAAACATTATGGTGGGTCCTCATCCCCCTAATTCACAAGATCTGATGTCATGCAACTTCTGGCTCTTCTCCAAAGTCAAAATGACCAGGAAAGGTGAGTGTTTTGGACCAATTCAAAACATCAAGGCAACGACAACAGCACAACTAAAGAAACTCACTAAGGAGAACTTCCAGAGCTGCTTCAGAAAGTGGCGAGAATGATAAGTGTGTTTGAAGCCAGAGAAAATATTTTGAGGAGGATTAATAGCAAAGTGTCTTTTATTGTAATAAATACTTTTATTTAAATGTTCATCGTATTTTTAGGTCACACCTTGTATCTTAGTCTTCATTTGTTTATCCCACTCCCCTTTTTCTTTAAATATCTTCTTTTGAAAGTCTTAAACTGTTTTTCTATTCTTAAATACTGCTTTTTGGGGTTGGGTAGAGTGCTCTTCCTGAATTAGTCTCAAGACAGCAGACTTGGGGAGAAATCACAGTAGCAGGCAGCTTAGACTTTCTTTGTCTATCGTCACAGAATATTTTCCTGTCAACATTCTTTACCAGGGCTTTGAACTTGCCTCCAAGCAGGTGGTCTTCCTAGTTCAAGTTCAACTTCCATATGTGACTGGCTTTGCCCAGCTGCATAGCACCCACCCTTCTTCACCCTTCTGTGATGCAGTCAGCCCGCTTCCTGAGAAGATGTCCTGTCCTCACCTCTTTCACAGTCCCAGCTCCCCTGCCCCTCTTGAGATTTCAGGCAGTGTTCTGGGAAGTTCTCACAGCCTGCCCATGGTGCAGGACGAAGCAGAGCGTTTTCTCCAAAACACAATGGCAGGTGGCTGATTTCCTCACTCCGACCCAGTTTTTAATGCACTTAGCTACCATCTTCATTTGTGTAACTTAGAGTTACTTCTTTGTTTTCTATTTTCCTAGTTGCTTTTGGTTGGATTCAGAGAAGAAAGGAGGAAGAGATGTCTTTCTGCCACTCTCTACAATGGGGAGTTTCCAGCCTTGTTTTACTAATCCAAAAGTGAAAAACCTAAGAATTTTCTAATGCACACATCCATTTGCTACAGGGAGTGGGTGTCAAAAATTTCAACTTTGAAGTGCTTAAGAAAATAAAATAATATGAGTTAAAAGTCCAATGTATGTTAATATTAACACATGCGTGCACACACACACACACATGCAACAATGTTTTTAAAGCCAGATCAAAATATGCTCATGTCTGGGTTATAAACAGCCTCATCACAATGTACTTGACATTAAAGCCACTGTATCAGAACACAGAAACATCAAAATGTCATGTGCCTACTGGTAGAGTAGAGACTGTGGAGGTAATGAATGTTGTTCTTTAGTGGGCCCAACCAAGTACTTTATACCAAAGAATTTGGCTAATAAATTTTAAAAGGTTGCTTGTCACATTGAAAATGTCTCCAAACTCATCAGGTTTACTCAGGGTTTGGAAGAATATCAGCCACAATTCTGCTTGTGGTTCACTGTGGGTTAGTGGAAACTCTTGAGTCTATCCTGAACAGTCATAAAGATACTTAGAAGCACATTTAACTTTCCTATTGCACTTCTGCTACGGACAGGTTGGAGGTGTGTTTTGCAGAATTCATTTGGGACTGGATTAGGTAAATTTAACCTGGAGAGGGATGGTTAGCTACAGACTTGGAAATCAGAATCCCAATTTAGAGGGTAGACTACTTTTGGACAGAAATAATGTGGGATAGTGTACTTTCAATGTGTGCAAAGAACCTCTTATGTGAATCAGAATAACTCCCTTGCTGAACTTCTTCCTGCTCCCAGTAGTCCTAAACTGGTCATTCCTTTAATCATAGGTATTCAAAGAGTTTCTTGGGTTGAACAAAAGGCAAGATACACAGTCAAAAGGAGAAGAGCTTGATCTCATAGGCAGCTCCGAAGTTTAATCCTGATGCTGTTCCTTGCTAATTATTCAATCTCAACAAGATACTTCTTTGAATCTCAATTACTCTATCTGTATAGTGTAGTAATATTAACAGCTATACTATAGAGTTGCCAAGAAGAAATAAGCAAAATAAAGCATCTAGCAAAAAAGTATGTACCCAGGAAATCATTGCTTCAAAATTTGAAATGCCTAGGATAGCGTGTTAAGCTACATGAGAGATGTAACCCTTCTAGTTACTGGCTCTTTTAAAAATACTTTCAGAGATACTTTGATGAAACAATAGTTTTGAAAACAGAGGAGGGAGGAAAAAGAAAATGGGATTCTTTCAAAAAATTAGTTCTTTTGATCTTTCAGAAAGATGGGGTTGTTACGACACAGATTCATATAATTATGCTCATTAAATACAAGTTTTATAAATGTGACTCTATACAATCAAAATTCTTTTAAAATGAAGGGGTTTTTTTGCTGGTGATTGAAAATATGCTCGGCATGACCTAGGCTTAAAAAAGTAACTTTAGTCAAATCATTTTTTTTCCATTATAACTGTCCATTTCTTTATCTCTAAAATGAGGAATTAACATTACGATTATCTGCCTTTAGCACTTGTACTCTCCAAGGCTGAACTTTATAGATAGTTATGCATGTTCATCATGGTTAGCCATGGAAATGTATAAACACAATCACATACGTATGTAGTTGAGAACATAGCCTTGATGTTGCTATAGCAATACCAAGGACACTTCTGCAGCAAGGTCCACACAAGGTAACACAATCATATTTAGAAATCACTTCAGCATGATTGCACTTCACTTTGAATACATCCGGTTGATGTCTGAAGCTTCTTCAAACAAAAGTATCTTTTTTTTAAAGATGTATCATTTCCATCAGAGGTGCAAATGCTCCTCTTATTGTTTCACAGGAAAAATGAGAAATTACCCATACCATATTTTCAGCACATTGTGACAAAGATGAAATACACTGTGCCTTTTTTGTGTTTGCTTAGAAGAATCTTTTAAAAAAGTACAGGAGCCAAAGAGTGAAATTACGAAGTTTGAAAGGCTTTCAGAAAATCACCTTTCTCTATAATTCCTCCGATCCAAGTTTCTTTGCCAGATACATATTCCTTCCTCCAACAGGCTTATATCAATATTGATGGGAACATGAAGTTCCAGGCATCTTTAATACAACTAGAACAATACCTGGTACTTCTTGGGTGTTTGGCAAATATTATTCCCTTTCTTTAGAGCACTGGATCTTCTTTCATATAAGTTGCATGTTCCAGGATGGAATTTTTGAATATCATTAAAAATATAATTACAAAATTCATTGTTTGAGATATGTATTTTAGTTAGTTGTCTAAAGATTAACACGAGTCATGAAGGAATTTCTAAAATATCTACATTAACGTCTTAGCAAAATTACAGCATGAACTTAATTTATTTTTAAAGTGGAATTAAATTTTTTATTATTGAATATTTCTCAGGCCACCTGTCATCTTTCAAAACCATCCCACCATACTTGATAGAAGATGAGAGATGGGAATTACTCAAATAATTGAACACTCAAGTAAGAAAATAGTGTTCAACTAAATCAATTTTCAAAAAAAATAATATTCTATGCTTTTTCCTCAGCTTTAAAAATTATGGGCTGAAGACGTAGCTTAGGTTTTATAGTGCTTGCCTAGCATGTGAAGCACCCTGGGTTTAATCCCTAGCACCACAAAAATTATGATGTAAAAATAAAATTAATAATTTGAAGTCTCTGATTAACTGGTTTTAGTTAATTGATCTTTCACCATGTCATAATAGTAAAGTATCTGTCTTCTCAGTAAGACATGACAATATGCATTAGGAATGCTAATGTAATCTAAAATAAATGCTAATGTAATCTAAATAAATAAATAATGTAATCTAAAATAAATCTAAAATAAAATAAATAATCTAAATAAAATAAATAAATAAATAAATAAATAATAAAATAAATGTAATCTAAAATAAATAAATCTAAAGTCATAATAGTAAAGTATCTGTCTTCTCAGTAAGACATGACAATATGCATTAGGAATGCTAATGTAATCTAAAATAAATTTGATTTTTAGTTATCAGACATATTTATTGAATATTTATTGTATTTTCTGAAAAAGAAATCAGCTTTGATATACAGAAAACAGTACTCACTCAGTTTATTTTGTTATTGACTTTTACACTAATGGTAGAACTTCCATGTAACTAGGAAATGAGAATTGACTAGGACTGTCTAAATAATCTAAATATTATTTATAAATTCCCTCCTGACTTGAAGTCAATAGTAAAGTAGATCTCTAATGAACACACACACACACACACACACACACACACACCTTTAAAGATCAGAAGGATGAAACACCCAAGTAGCTAATTATTTAAAAAAGAAACAGTTTTGCATGCAAGATTTAGAAATATTGGCCATCTTTCTGTCAGAGGATGTGTATGGATTGGAAATATTCTAGCTACAAGTGAGTATGTTGCAAAACTACAGAAATACCATAGTGTATTTCAGCGAACATGCTTGTAACCCAATTTATGTAAGATATTTAGGGATAGAATAATTGCAAAATGTAAATGGGAGTTTTATTAAAATGAAGGATATTTTTATTAGAAATGAGAGTATCTCATTAAAACCATTTTCTAGCTCTTGTCAAAGAAGGTAAGGATGCGTTCATCAGTCAAGGTTTCTTAATCTGCTGGGTTCAGCCATGGTGGGGAATGATCTAAAATGGGGACAGCAGCACCGCCCCGTATGTCACTTGTCCAATAACATCAGCTATCTAAACATACTCATGAACTAACAAGTGCATTTGGAAATTCTTTAGAGCAAGAGATTAAAATTAAAACAGAAATCACTGAATCCTCTTCTACAATGAATTAGAATAATCCTTTTAATATAAGGAAAGACATGCAGAGCCTGTTTTATATCCTAAATTTGGGTGAAATTCTAACAAGCTTTGTGCTATGCCCCATAGGAATTTCAGTGATTAAATGCAATTATTTAAATTAGGGTGGAGTTAATGGTAACAAAATGATGTTGGTGATGATGATGGTGATGGTGGTGATATTTTTTCTTCCTTAATCTACTCAAAGTTGGGAAAACAGAGCATTGGAGAGCTGCCCCATGTCACACAATCAAAAACGCATGGAGTACTCACTTCCTGCGGGACACTCTTTTGCATACTTGGATTATATCAATGAGCAAAGTAGATACAATCTCTGCTCTCAAAGAGCTTATGTTTTAGGGAAAACAGAGGACAAATTTAAAGATAATGAATAAATATTCAGTATATTAGAAGGTAGTTTTCAGCATATAAAATCTGTAGCTCTTTTGATAGATTTATATCTAAGTATTTTATTCGTTTAATTTTATTTTTAGTTTAATTATTTTAGCTTAATTCTTGGAATGTGTTTTTAATTTCAGTTTCCCATTGTTCATTGGTTACCTACAGAAAAATCTTTTTCTGTTGACTTTGTACCTTACAATTGTGCTAACCTCACCCACTAGTTCTAGCAGTGTTTCTGTGAGGCTACTTATGATTTTCTATGAAGAAAATCAAATCACCAGTAAATAGAGACACAGTAGTTTAATTTTTGTTTTCCAACCTGATGGCTTTCTTTGTTTACCTTGCCTTTATAGACTTTAAATTAAACAAACAATAACCATGGTTATTGAGCCTTAAATAAGCAGGACACGAACCGAAGACATGGGGCCAGAAGGATGAAACAGACTTGGTTGGTGCTCCGAAATGACTAATAATAGTAGTGAGAGAATTTGATGTGCAGAACTTAATATGATATGCTGCCTTCAAAAGTGTTTAAGTAGAAGCATAAATAAAACGCTGAAAGGAAATTACTTTCAGGAAACTGAAGAGGAGGTAACATTGGAGGGGTTCACAGGAAGGACTGATTATGAAACTGAAATGTGCATTGAAGTGACAGGAGAAGCACACAGTTGGGCAGCAGAGCAATGAGGAAAGAAAAGAGTGAGACATAGAGCTAAGGAAATCGAGCTCAACAAATTTTTCAGGGGCGTCTTGTGGAGGATGGATGTACTTTGCAATAAAACATTGGAGTAAAGAAATGTCACATTCTTTTATTCCTGCGAAAAAATAATATAAAATCAATTCGGTGTTCCAAAGCCTCGCCTGCCAAAAAGCAGTTGAATCCGTTGACTTCTGCCTGCCTTAGGGAGCGGATAAGCCCAGAGGTCCAGTGCAACTGAGAGCATCTGCAGGTGAGTCCTCTGGACTCCAGGACCCGCTGCTCAGCCCTGCAGGGCCCTGATCCTGATCCACAGGCCCCTGGAAGAGGTGTTTGCTAGTCCTAGCCTTAAGTATCTTTGTTTCTGGCCCTTTCATTAGCATTCAGGGCTCCAACCCTCCAGGCCATGTTCTGGAAGACTGGCCACGTACCTGCGGGCTCTTCATGTAATTAATGACCAAGGGACTCAGAGGTCCTGGTACCCAAGCAGAAAGTGCAGGGTCGCTGCTGTCTTTTCTATGAGGGAGAAAATACCTACTCTTAGATTCAGTCACGCCCCAATTTGAGCACTATGCTGTATTTTCTCTCCCTTTGGCATGATGCTTCCTCTTTCTAAGATCTTAGAAACTTTTACTGGACTCTTTCCTGGAAGTCAGGGTGGGAAAAGCAGCTACCAACACTAATTTTGTTTTTTCTAATTTACTTTGTTATAAAGAAACATTTTGACTCTGTCCTCTGTAGTATCAAGGAAGATGGTGACAGTTTCCCCTCACCACTTGGCCACCACTTCCCCTCACCACTTGGCCACAATAGGCCAAATAGAGACCTATTGTGAAAGAGGTGCCTGAACAATGCTTAGCGGCTCTTGGGGATATACTTCTTCAGCATTTCTCCAGATTCATCAGTGCCTGCAGGCTAGTAGCTGAACAACATGTTTCTGAGCAGCATATTTAGATTTTTCTTCAAGATTTAAAACTTAAACCAGAATCTGAATTCCAGAAAGCAGGTTGACTGACCTTGAACTGTTCACTACTAAGAAACGGCCAGTTTAAGCAAACTCCAAGTTGATGGCGAAAGTGCATTTAATCCCCTGCCAGTAGGGTTCTAGCAAGAGAATTATTCCTACGGTTGTTTGTTTTTCAATAGGCTTTCATTTTCTTCATTAGAAGATATTGATAGGGTGGAAGAGGTAATAGTTAATATCCAAGGACTTCTGAGTTATTTACTAATTCAGAAAAATGACTATGATCACAGGAGAGTAAAGACAAACTCACGAAATTTAAATCCTTGTTCTGATTTTGACTAAATACTAACTGATAAGTCCTCAATGTACCAGTGACCAAAATTTCTATCTCTAGCCCAGACTTCTATGCTATGCTCAATTCAAGACTGAGATATAAATTTCCAACCTTCATTCCCACTTGTATGCCCTGGGGACATCTTAACTGGATATATCCTAAACTGAACTAGCCATTCCCTGCAAATGTGTCTCAGAGAGAGACCAGGCGGTTACATAGGCAGCGTATAATATTAAGTCCTGAACAAATTTATGACCCTCACTATTAATATTAGCTGTTTCAGAGAAGGAAACAAATATGTTTCACCTTTCTGGCCCCATGACTTAGTAGTGTCTTGCTTATTTCAAAGCATAATAAACATGTTCTTTTTTGTTTAATTGTCTATAAGCTAGCAATGAACAATAGAAATTTGAAATTAAAAATATATTGCAATAGTTAAACTAAAATAAATAAATGAGAAATAGTGTATTCATTAATTAGGTGCTTCAACATAGTGCAGATATCAATGATCCCCAAATTTATCCACAGGTTTAATGTAATTCCTATAAAAATTACAGGAAGATTCATTATAGACATGAACAAGACGACTGTAAAATTTATAGGTAAGTGGGAAGGAAAAAAATTAGAAGTAATAAACTTTGAAAAGAAAAATATAGTTGGAGGAATCAAACTATCTAATTTTAGGGTTTATATGGCTACAGTAATCAAATCAGTGTAGTACTGGTAGACCAGACACATAACAGAATAAAGAACAGGTCCATGTAAGTGCTGCCAAATGGTAATTGACAAAGATATAAAAGCAATCCAATGAAAAACAAGTCTTCTCTGTAGCTGAAATTGGAATAATTGGACAATGAAAGGCAAAATAATAAACCTTGACTTAAACCTCATGCCCTATGCAAAAATTAACTCAAAGCCAATCACAAATATAAATGCAAATATAACACTATAAAATTTTAGAATCTTCATTACTAAGAGTTAGGTTTAGAAAGACACTAAAAGCAAAATTCATAAAAGAAAATTTGGTAAATTAGACTTCATCAAGAGTAAAAACTTTCATTCTGTAAAGGGGATTATTAAGAAGGTGAAAAGAAAAACCAGAGGATGAGAGAAAATATTTGCAAATCATGTACCTGCCAAAATACTTGTTTCTATTTTATATATGAATGCACACATACACACACACACAAAGTAAGAAAACAAAAAATTGAACTAGATAATGGACCACTGATATGCACAAATGCTTAACAAGGGGAGATACAAAGATACAAAATGAACAAGTGAAATGTCTTCAGTAATATTAGCCACCAGGGATATGCAAATTAAAACCCTAATGAGACTTCAGTTCATACCTGTTTGAATGACTCAAATAAAAAAATGATGAGTAAAAATTTAATTAAAAGTGCCAAATATTGGCAGGAAAGTGCATCACCCAAACATTGCTGGTAGGGCTATAAGTGATACCACCATCCTGCAAAACAGCTCAGTAGTTTCTTAAAAACTAAACATATACAAACCAGCAATCATACTCCTGGAACTTTATCCTGAAGAAACAAAAGTGTGTATTCACACACACACATATACAAAATGTATGCAAATGTTTATGGCAGCATTGTTTATAACAGCTAAAACCTAAAATCTGGCTAAATGATCTTTAGGAGTGAACAAATAAATTATGCTACACCTATGGAAGGAAATGCTATTTAGTAATAAAAATGAGAAACTGTTAGTACACACAGCACTTGGATAGATCTCGAGGGAATCGTATCATAATGATGGAGAAGAGATTAGTGGTTTTCAGGTGTAAGGACTAGGGAAGAAGAATGGTTATTAAGGCAATATGAAGGTGTGTGTGGAGTGTGTGTGTGTGTGTGTGTATCTATACAGCGATTGGATTGTTATGTATCCTGCTTGTCTTGAAGGTTACTTGAGCCTATACACACAATATAATTTCCTGGAACTACACACCAAAAAAGAGTAATTTTCAGAAACTTGTGAAATAAGGTCCATATTACAATTAATAGTATTATACCAAAGTCAGTATCTGGGTTTTGATAATGTACTATGGTTATAAGTATGAAAGATATTATTAGGACAAGAAGGATGAAAGGAATGTGAGAACTCTTTTCTATTATTTTTACAACTCTTTGTGAATCTTAAAATATTTTAAAATAAAACCTCCCTAAAATTTCAAAAAGGCCACAAGGTCTATAAGAAAGCTCTTATTTTTCTTGACAATATTGTTATGAACCTAAAACTACTCTAAAAATCAAAGAAGTAAAATGAGGGTAAAAATAAAATTTCAGCAACAATGAAAAAGGTTATGAAGGCCCTCCCCCACGTGGTAAATATTGATAGCAATATATTTCTTACATTGTTTCAAAAGAGGCTCAAACTATACAAGAATGCATGTCCCAGAAACAAATGATTGTCTTTTAATAGCAACACACAACACATGAGTATAACACTCTTGTTAACAGACAGAGTTCTATCTTGGAACTGCATTTGCACAAATACCTGCAGATTGACTTCAACCGTCAGCCTCTGCTTATGTTACAAATTTAACAATATGGTATATCGATCATTGAGTTCAAATAAGCCTTGAGAATGGATAGCTTCAAATCCATTCAAGAGAAGAGTGAAACCCAAGAATCAGTGTAGCCATTTACATAACCTCCTATGAGGAGCACTTGGTTATAACCCCTGAGAAAGGGCCATGATCACAAGAGTGAAGGCATAAATAAAAATGCCTTTTTACAAAGCTTCCTCAAGAAGATTTAGTTTTCCATGCATCCTTCTAGATTAGGTATACTGATCACAGGGTCACTGGTGTTAGAAGCTGTTTTGTAAGTGCTCATTTTGGCTTCTTACCAAAACTTTCCTCTAGTTAATGCAGAGGCAATTAAAAAGCCTCTTGGCAAAGATCTAGCTGTCTTGAGACATAGTCAAACTGTTATAGGAGGCTATCCATCCACATCCCAAGAAACCTGTCAAATCAGCTCGGATCTAAGAGATGCAAGTAAAATTCCACCTGGACTCAGTCGGTGAATCAATTTATTTGAAAGCTGTACCATAACTTCACCTACAGGAGAAAATCTTGAAGAAAAATTAAACCACATTTATCATGAAGGATGCCCTTGAGTTCTTACAGACCCACACTGCTGTACAAATCATGCTAGTACTGAAGCTTAATTTTAAAGAGAAACTTTGAGGCAACTACTGAAAACCACACTCATATCAAATCTTCACAATCAATACTCGACTGGGAAGAAGGTCTTTAAAAATTTAACTTTCCCCTGCTTGACAGCAGCTGGGGTTTTAGATCACCGCTTTGCACTGTCATGAGAAAACAACCCATCAAGCGACAAGAAAAGGAAAGCAAGTTTTACTCTCAAGTTTCCAGTACATTAAGTAGAACCTGTACTCAAAGACCCAGGCAGAGTAGTGACCACCAAATTATGAAAGACCTTCGAAAACAGTTCACATTATTTTTATACATTAGGCTTCTTCAAGAAAATAAGATAAATATAAAATCAAAACTTCTAGTGTCTACTCGTTCAGCTCTTGGAGTGTTGCTGGAACAATATTTATCTAAAATAGAGCCTATGACCTTCCTAAGAATACTCTACGTGCTTCATGTTTTTGTTCTTTTTTTGACTCAAAATATTATTTACCCAAGTACAACCTTGTCTGCTAGAAAATGCTGCTTCTTACTTTGGTGGTCACCCATGGAGACATTTCCCCCCCAAATCTGAAGTGATTGATGTTTTTCTTAGAACAGAAAAGAGTCATTAATTTACAAATTTGTACCATTATGTTACAATAGCTTAAGCTACTCTTCTGGAGTCTTGATGCTTCTTCACCTTAGCATATTACTATATTTGCCAGGTGAAATCGGGGTACCATCTCTCTCAGTTGTGTACACATAGCCCTTGCCTCTTTGTCAAAGAAATCCCTGATATTATAGGAGCCATAATTCATTATTATCTCTCTGTCCACATCTTCACAATCTATGTTTCTCACTTTGAATTTCTTGCCTCAAAAAAATCATGATTCATTTATTATATCATCATCAGTGTAATTTGGGAGTCTTTCATGTTCGTAATTATGCTTAAGTATACAATCCTAGAATAGCCATTAGCCCTGTAGATATTGTGTTTGATTGAGCTATTGTCACTGAAAATAATGACCTGCCTCTTCAGTTTATAACATTCAACGATTATTTTACTAGGCTCATGGGTTAAGTTGGATATGGAGGGAATGTCTGATTTTTGGTAATGACATTTCTTAAGGAATCAAATGAAAAATATAAACTCTTGTAATGTTAGAAAAGTTGACACTTATGAGACACGTGCTATAATGAAGTTTTTGTTAATTTTTTTACATCAGCATCATACTGGACATTGCATATTTGGGAACTATTGTAACACAGATGAATGTTCAGTGTAAGGCATGATCTAAAGATGTTTCAGAGCTTCCTGATGTTTATCATAATTTATAGTAGAAACAATACTTCACCTTATGACTATACCATAAATTACTTAATTTTAATTTTACTAAAATAGAATACTGTAAATGTACATTTAAAACAATGAAATGACATTTTTATTTATTAAGTCAACTTATTTCTAAAAATTATGATACATGATTTTTTATGTTGATGTTGTAAGATAATATTTTCATAATTTTCATGGAAGACAAGCTACAAATGCATGTCGAGTCTTAAAAATGTTCATAGCCTCTCTGCTAATAATCTATCCTAAAATAATAATTAAGTACATTAGCTATACACCCAACTGGGCAAACTATAAGTCCAACAATATAACTGTGCCTCCTCCCTTCCTGACCTCTTTTCCTTCCATTATTACTAGAGATTTATGTAGGTCTCAACATTGGTTTACCTTTCTCTAGCACCTTAGTCTCCCCATGGGTGCATGAATGATGAAATAGTTTCTATTGTCATAAAGGATTCAATGCATGTGGTTGGCTACTTGTGTCAACTCTCTTTTTTTTATTTTAAAGAGAAGAAAAAACAAAACAAATCAAAAAAAGAACAAATTTTCAAAACAACATAATATGAGGGTAACAATGGTTAATGCATTATGTATTATTATCTTTAAGTTAGTTATTCAGGATACCAGACATTAGCATTCAATTGTCCAAACATTATTGGTACAAACCTTACTCTTCAACAAACTAAGTAAAATTGGTAGTGTATCTATCTTAACCATCTTATATATATATACAATTTTTTCCCCTTTCCCTTCTTTCTTTTCCCTGTTCCAGTCTCTCTTTCCTTTTGCCCAGTTTCTTTTTGATTCATCATGTCTATTGTACATTTTGGATCTTATTTACTCTTTCAGTTTCTCATACTAGAGAGATAATACGATGCTTACACATGTGCTTCCGGTTTATTTCACTTATGAGTATTTTCTCGAGTTGCATCCATTTACCTATAAAAGTCTCCAGTTTATCCTTCTTTATGGCTGAATTGTACTCCACTGTATAAAAATACCACACCTTCCTTATCCATTCCTCAGTTGATGGGCATTTGGGTTGTTTCCAAGATCTGGCTATTACAAATTGTGCTGCTATAAACATGGGTGCACATATATCGCTGTGGTATGATGTTTTTAATTCTTCTGGGAAGATACCCAGAAGGGGAATAGCTGGGTCAAATGGGACCTCCAACCCTAGTTTTTTGAGGAATCTCCACATTGACTTCCACAGTAGCTGTACCAGTCGACACTCCCACCAACAGTGAAGAAGGGTTCCTTTTTCCCCACAGCCCCTCCAGCATTTGTTATTAGTTGATTTCTTTATAATAGCCATTCTTTCTGGGGTGAGATGGTATCTCAGTGTTGTTTTAATTTGCATCTCTCAAATGACTAGTGATGTTGCACATTTTTTTGTATATTTATTTGCCATTAGTATTTCTTCATCTGAGAAATGTGTATTCATCTCAGATGCCCATTTTTGGAGTGGGTCTTTAAATTTGGGAGGTCTGATTTTTTTGAGTTCTTTATATGTTCTCGATAGTAATCCTTTGTCTGAGGAACAGCTGGCAAACATTTTTTCCCACATTGTGGGTTGTCTCTTCACTCTGTTGGTGGTTTCTCTTGCTGTGCAAAAGCTTTTTAATAAGATGAGATCCCAGTTGTTGATTCTTTGGGATAGTTCCCGTGCAGTTGAGGTTTTATTCATAAAGTCTTTGCCTACACCAATGTCTTCAAGGGTTTTACCTATCCTACCTTCCAGCAGATTTAATGTTTCTGTTTTAATATTTAGATCTCTGATCCATTTTGAATTTAGTTTAGTGCATGGTGAAAGATATGGGTCTAGTTTTAATCTTTGGCATGTGTAGAGCCAGTTTTTCCAGCACCATTTATTAAAGAGGCTATCTTTCTTCCAGCAAATGTGTTTGGAACCTTTGTCAAAGATAAGGTGGCTTAGTATGTCTGGGTTTGTTTCAGCATCTTCTAATCTGTTCCATTGATCTTCAGGTCTGTTTTTTTAGCAGTACCACACTGTTTTTATCACAGTAGCTTTATAGTATAATTTCAAGTCGGGGATTGTGATGCCCCCTGCCTTGCCTTTGTTGCCCAGAATTGCCTTTGCTATTCTAGGTCTCTTCTGATTCCAAATGAATTTTAGGATTGTTTTCTCTAATTCTGTGAGATATGCTGTTGGAATTTTGATTGGAATTGCATTAAATCTGTATAACAATTTTGGAAGTATGGCCATTTTCACTATATTGGTTCTTCCTATCCAGGAGCAAGGGATATCTTTCCATTTTCTGATATCCTCTTCAATCTCCTTTTTCAGAGTACTGTAGTTTTCAGTGTATAGGTCTTTTACATCCTTTGTGAGGTTGATTCCTAGGTATTTCATTTTTTTGGATGTCATTGTGAAAGGTATTGTTTCCCTAATTTCTCTTTCAGTAAGTTTGTTATTTGTGTACAGGAAGGCTATTGACTTTTGCGTATTGACTTTGTATCCAGCTACACTACTGAATTTGCTTATTAAATCTAGCAGTTTTTTAGTGGAGTTTTTGGGGTCTTCTGTGTAGAGTATCATGTCATCTGCAAATAATGATAATTTAACTTCTTCCTTTCCAGTCATTATTCCTTTTATTTCTTTCTCTTGTCTAATTGCTCTGGCTAAAGTTTCCAGAACTATGTTGAATAAGAGTGGGGACAGTGAACATCTTTGTCTTGTTCCTGATTTTAGAGGGAAAGCTTTCAGTTTTTGGCCATTTAGTATAACATTGGCTGTTGGTTTGTCATAGATAGTTTTTACCAGATTGAGATAAAGACCCTCTATTCCAATTTTCTGTAGGGTTTTTATCATGAAAAGGTGCTGGACTTTGTCAAAAGCTTTTTCTGCATCTATTCAGATGATCATATGATTTTTGTCTTTGGTTCTGTTAATATGGTGTATTACATTTATTGATTTACGTATGTTGAACCATCCCTGCATCCCTGGGATGAATCCAACTTGGTCATGGTGTATAATCTTCTTGATGATTTGTTGGATTCTGTTTGCCAGTATCTTATTAAGGATTTTTGCATCTATGTTCATTAGGGAGATTGGCCTGTAGTTCTCTTTCTTAGTTGGGTCCTTCTCTGGTTTTGGTATCAGGGTAATGCTTGCTTCCAGGAATGAATTTGAGAGTATTGCTTCCCTTTCAATTTCATTGAAAAGTTTGAGAAGTAGTGGCATTAGGTCTTCTCTAAATTTCTTGTAGAATTTGGCAGTGAATCCATCAGGGCTTTTTTTTGTTAGGAGGTTTTTAATTACATCTTCAATTTCATTGGTTGATATTGGTTTATTTAGGATTTTTAAATCTTCTTGATTCAGCTTTGGTAATTCATACAAATCTAGGTATCTGTCCATTTCTTCTGCATTTTCCATCTTAGTAGAATATAAATTTTCAAAATAGGTATAGATGATCTTCTGGATTTCTGCAGGGTCCATCGTGATATCATCCTTTACATTTTCAATTGCATGAATTTGAGTCTTTTGTTTTCTTTTTTTAATAAGGTTGGATAAGGGTTTGTCAATCTTATTTATTCTTTCAAAGAACCAACTTTTTGCTTCGTTGATTCTTTGTATTGTTTTTTTATTCTCCAATACGTTAATTTCTGCTCTGATCTTTATAATTTCCTCCCTTGTACGGGCTTTTGGTTTAACCTGCTCTTCTTTTTCTAGAAGTTTGAGGTTCACCATTAAGTTGTTTATTTGCGCTTGCTCTATTTTCCTGATATAAGTATTTAATGCTATAAATTTCCCTCTTAGGACTGCTTTAATTGTATCCCATAAGTTCCAGTATGTTGTACTGTCATTATCATTCAGTTGTAGAAAGTGTCTAATTTCTTCTTTAATTTCATCTGTGACCCATTGGTTGTTCAGGAGGGTGCTGTTTAATTTCCATGTGTTTAGGGAGTTTTCGTGATTTCTTTTGCCATTGATTTCCAATTTCACTGCACTATGGTCTGATAATATGCATGGGATAATTTCAATTCCTTTGCATTTACTTAAGCAGGTTTTATGAGCTAGTATGTGGTCTATTTTGGAGACCATCCCATGTGCAGCTGAGAAGAATGTGTATTCTGATGTTGTGGGGTGGAACACTCTGTAGACATCTACTAAGTCCATTTGTTCCAAAGTTTGGTTCAGTTCTACTATTTCATTATTGATTTTCTGTCTAGTTGATCTGTCTTTTTGTGACAGTGGAGTATTGAGATCTCCCAATATAATTGTATTAGCGCTTATTTGATTTTTCATGTCCTTTAGTACTTGTTTTATATAGCTGGGTGCACTGGTATTTGATGCATATATATTTATGATCGTTATCTCTTCCTCTTGGATTGTTCCCTTTACAAGGATGTAATGACCGTCTTTATCTCTCTGAATCATTTTTCACTTGAAATTCACTTTGTCTGCAAAAAGAATAGCTACCCCTGCTTTTTTCTGGGTTCCTGTGGCATGGAGTATTGTTTTCCATCCTTTGACTTTCAGTCTATGAATTTCTTTCTGAATTAAATGTGTTTCTTGTATACAGCATATTGTTGGATCTTGCTTCTTGATCCATTTTGCCAGTCTGTGCCTTTTGATTGGTGAATTGAGAGCATTAACATTGATGGTTAAAACTGATATGCATTGACTTATACTTGTCATGATATTTTCCTGTTGTTCGTTCCCACTCTTTGTTTTTCCCCTTTCCTGCTATTTAATTATCTGCCCTGCCTAGTGGATTCCTTCTGTTGGGGTTCCTATCTCTTTCTAGAATGTCCTTCAGAACATTTTGGAGTGCTGGTTTGGTGGTCATAAATTTTCTCAGATTTTCTTTGTCATGAAAGTATTTTATTTCTCCATCAATTTTGAAAGATAGTTTTGTGGGGTACATCAATCTGGGTTGAAAATTATTTTCCTTTAGAGCTTGAAATACATCATTCCAAGCTCTTCTTGAATTGAGGGTTTGTGCTGAAAAGTCAGCTGTGATTCTGATGGGTTTTCCTTCATAGGTGATTTGTCTCTTCTCCCTAACAGCTTTTAAGATTCTGCCCTTCTGTTGAATTTCTGGGATCTTGACTATGATATGTCTGGCTGAAGTTTTTTTTTTTTGATCATGTCTAGTTGGTGTTCTAAAAGCTTCACTTATGTGGGGGTCAAATTCTTTTTCTCTTCCAGGGAAGTTCTCCCTGATAATGTCTTTGAACAAGGTTTTAATGTCATCGATGCTATCTCCTGCTTTTTCATTTATTCCAATTATTCTTAAGTTATTTATCTTTGAGTCATCTAGCAGCTGCTAGATGATTTTTCATGGTCCCTTGCTGTTTTTAAGAATCCTTTCTTTTCATGATCACTAATTGCAAGCCTGTCTTCTATATCTGAGATCCTGTCCTCACATTGGCTTAATCTGCTACAAATACTTTCAATGGAAATTTTGTTCTCTTGGATATCTGCTTGAATCTGCCTTATGGATTCCATTTCTTTCCTATGCTGAGCATTCATGCTTTCTATAGTTTTCTTAAGCTCGTCTATTTTTTTGTCTGTATCAGCTATAGTGTCCTTAAGCATGGTCTTCATTGTGGACATTATCTCTGTAGTTATCTGTGAAATTATTTCTGTTTTAATTTTTTCCAGAGCCTCATTCAGTTGCTTTGTTGTTACCACTTCAGATAGGCCAGGTGGGTGGCTTTTGGATTGTCCCACCTAGTTGCCCCCTAGGTTTGCCTTTGGTGAATTGGATGTGTGGGGTTGCATCTTGTTTAAGTGTCGACTCATTTTTTCTTTCTTTAATTTAATTCCTGGGGTGATATTTGCAAATTACCTATGATAGGTTACTTTATTGCTAGTGCTCAAGATCTTTAGAAGATGAATACTTCTCTGCAGTATCTTCCAAGTGGAGCTTGCTTTTGGGTTTTGAGCTTTCTGCCAGATCCTACCTCTTCAATTCGTTGGATATGAGAGGTTGCTACCTGTTTGGCCCAGTCCTTGATTCTTTGGTACTGTGCCACTGTATTTTCTGTGTTCCTTAGTCAATCTCAATCATGAAATATCAGGAAGGAAAGATGTTTAGAACAATATTTCACATTTGGCTATAATGGTAACTAAAGCATCAAACACAGCCTAGAAAATGACAGACTGAGCTAACCAGTTATTTACCACTTTTAGCTGTATAGAGTAGAGTTGTGGTTATATAACAAAATCTAAAACACACCAGAAAAATTATATGCAGTATACAAGTCCTATGTATGTCAATTTTTCCCTGAGGAGTTTAAATTTAAAATGAGTTAAGGGGGAAATAGAATATTGGGAGAATAGGAAGGAATTAGATGTAAGGTTGGAGGACCAAGAGGGATCCCACTAACATTGGGACACTGGTGCAGAGGACTGGTGGGAAAAAGAGAAGGAAGGGATAAAAGGAAGAACAGATCAGAACCACAATCACAAAGAGGTTAGAGGCGCTGTTTACACTCATATAAAAACCAGAGAGAATAATGAAGGAAAGAGCAAATAGACAAACAGAAACAAAATCGAAGACAAAAACAACAAAGCAAACAGACAAAACAAAAATAAAACCCCACCAGAAACAAACAAACAAACAAACAAACAAAAAACCTTCACTAGAACAAAAAACAAATGAGAGAGAAAAAAATAAAAATAAAAATAAAAAAAATAAAAAGAATCAGTTCCAGGTGTTGACTCTGCTGTAGGCAGGCACCATGTGATGACAAAGTCCTGTTCCGTGCAGGTCGGTCCCAGTAAGCCAGGAGCGGCCCTCTGGCGGGGCAGTGAGCAGAAGCGTGGACTTTCAGGCAGAGACCAGTCTCCTTCGCCTGCCGCCCTCAGCGCACTTTCACTATCCCTGGGCCTGAGAGGTGTGGCACCACGCTGCCCAGAGCGCGAGTTCCCAGTGCTGTTTTTCTTTCGCACCGCTCTGATTTTCACCACGCCCCCCACAATGGCTCCAGGCCAGTCGCTCTCTGGCATGGGACAGCTGTGGCCGAGAGACCAGTCTCGTTCGCCTGCCGCCCTCAGTGCACTTTCGTGGGCCTGAGAGGCGCCACGCTGCCCTGTCCAGAGCACGAGTTCCCAGCACTGTTTTCCAGCCACTCTGATTTTCGCCGCACCCCCCACAATGGCGCCCGGCCAGTCGCTCTCTGGCGCAGGACAGCTGTGACTGAGAGACACTCACCTTCGGCCAGTGCAGTTCTCCGCCACTCCCCTGCCCCACCGCTGTCTCACCATCCTCCGTGGGGGCTCCCTGGGCGCCAGCTGTCACCGTGTGTCTGCAGCTTTGAGCTTCTGTCGCACTGCGATTCCTGGGATGGTAGAAGGTGCGCGCATGGGGTCTGCTCCTTCTTTGTTGAAAAGTACCCTTCACTGGTGCTGGGGGTCCCAAATTGCGCTTCAGAACTTTTCTGGGTTCCGGGGAGGCATCTCCCCCCCTCCTGCGCTCTCTCGGTCACTATATTCCCGTGTTCCAACGGCAACTTTTAGAGAGAGTTTTGCTGCCTGCTTCTTACTCATCCGCCATCTTTTTTCCCCCCTCCTGTGTCAACTCTCTTAACAAATCCCATCCTTCCCCTGCTGAAGCCAGAGAAAGAAACCCTCCCTTGTTTTGTGTTTTGTAAGGCTCTTTATTACAGGATTTTATTGAATAATATTATTTTCAGGGAAGTTGGAAAATGATGATGGTAACAGTGATTATTCAAATTAGCAAACAGCCCCATTATTATTAAATGATGCTGTCAATTAAATCTGAATTACCTTTGGAGAGCAGAAAGGAAAACAGTATGACTACTTCCAGAAAACTTGTTTGTCACTAATCACTCCCTACAAAAATGGCAGGAAATCGAACAACCTTAGTAATGATTCTATAATAAAAATAAAATACATACTGTAAAGTTTGAGCAAATATAGATTCATGTGTGTTTAGGAAAAACAACTCTTTGTAAACATTAAGAAAATTCACTAAAAGGAGGCAGTTGTTTGATGGAATGAGACAAATTATATAAACCCAAGACTATGTGATTCTGACTAAATTGTTAAATGCCATGAATCTAATTATCTAATCTAGTTTACTTAGACATAATAAGTGATTCAAGTAAGTACTAATATATTTGCAGGTATCTAAATTTAAATTATCTGTAAAAATTATCCTTTCTATATTTCTTAGGCATTTCAGTGAGTACTAGTTTACACACATTGCAAGCCAAAATCTACAACACATTTTAGAAATCTACAAGATATCTTTGAAATTTTCTGAATGTCAAATTTAAGATTATACTTTTATTGAGGGATTTTCTCAAGCTATCCAGAAAGTCAATGTCTTTAAAGTTGTACTGTATGCATTCATTTAAGGCGGGGGGAGAGTTTCAGCTAGACTAAAAATACAATTGATTGTGCTTTTAAATATCAAGTTGAAACTCTCTAAAATGATGTATTCCCAAAAGCAACACTACCCTAAACTTTAATGAATATGTTAAATCTATAAAGGCAAAGAAACACTTTTATGGAATGACCTTAATATACACTATACTATTTGACCAACTTAGAGAAACAAATAGAAACAAGTAGAGTAGAGAAACAATTCAATGACTTGAATTGTAGGCGAGGTCAGATCTATATTTATTTTCTCTAAATGAAAACACAATTGAAGATTTGGAAAATTCCAACAAAAAAACAACACTAGTTTAAAAACACAAACTAGTATGTGTATTTGAATGAAGCAGGTTAATAAAAGGGGAATAAAAGTAAAAATAAGAAAATATAGAACATATACACACAAACGGAATGGCTGTGCACTGTACTTAGGAAATTAAACTTTAAGAATGCACTTACGAGAGACCTCAAGATGGCGGATGAGTAAGAAGCAGGCAGCAAAACTCTCTCTAAAAGTTACCATTGGAACACGGGAATATAGCGACCCAGAAAGCGCAGGAGGGGGGGAGATGCCTCCCCGAAACCCAGAAAAGTTCTGAAGCGCAATCTGGGACCCCCGGCACCAGTGACGGGTGACTTCCAACAAAGAAGAAGGAAAGAAGGAGCAGACCGCGCGCGTGCACCTTCTAATATCCCGGGAGTTGGAGCGCTGGCGGAGGCTCAATTCTACGGACACACGGTGGCAGCTGGCGCCCAGGGAGCCCCCACGGAGGATCCTGAGACAGCGGCGGGGCAGGGGAGCGGCGGAGAACGGGGCTGACCGGCGGTGAGTGTCTCTCAGCCACAGCTGCCCCGCGCCAGAGAGCGACCGGCCGGGCGCCATTGTGGGGGGTGTGGCGAAACTCAGAGCGGCTCGGAAACTGCTCTGGGAACTTGTGCTCCGGACAGGGCAGCACAGGGCCTCTCAATTGAGCCCACGAAAGTGTGCTGAGGTCAGCAGGCGAACGAGACTGGACTCTCAGCCACACCTGTCCCGCGCCAGAGAGCGACTGGCCCGGCGCCATTGTGGGGGGCGTGGCGAAAAACCAGAGCGGCGGGAACCAGTGCAGGGAACCCGCGCTCCGGACAGCGCGCTGAGCCTCTCAGGCCCAGGGATCGTGAAAGGGCGGCGAGAGCGGAGGCGAGCTAGACTGGTCTCTGCCTGAAAGTACGCGCCTCTGCTCACCACCCACCAGAGGGCGCTCCTGGCTTACTGGGACGGACCTGCACAGAACAGGACTTTGTCACAAGGTACCTGCCTACAACAGAGTCAACACCTGGAACTGATTCTTTTTATATTTTTTATTTTTATTTTTATTTTTTATTTTTATTTTTTTTTTTTCTCACTGATTTGTTTTTTTGTTCTGGCGAAGGGTTTTTTTGTTTTTGTTTTGTTTTGTTTTGTTTTTTGGTGGGGTTTTATTTTTGATCTGTCTGTTTTATTGTTTTTATCTTTGTTTTTGTTTCTGTATGTGTATTTGCTCTTTCCTTCATTATTCTCTCTGGTTTTTTATATGAGTGTAAACAGCGCCTCTAACTTCTTTGTGATTGTGGTTGTGATCTGTTCTTCCTTTTATCCCTTCCTTCTCTTTTTACCACCTGTCCTCTGCACTAGTGTCCCAATTTTAGTGGGATCCCTCTTGGTCCTCTAACCTTACATCTAATTCCTTCCTCTTCTCCCAACACTCTATTTCCTCCTTAACTCATCTTAAATTTAAACTCCTCAAGGAAAAATTGACATACATAGGACTTGTATACTGCATATAATTTTTCTGGTGTGTTTTAGATTTTGTTATATAACCGCAACTCTATACAGCTAAAAGTGGTAAATAACTGGTTAGCTCAGTCTGTCATTTTTTAGGCTGTGTTTGATGCTTTAGTTAACATTATAGCCAAATGTGAAATAATTGTTCTAAACATCTTTCCTTCCTGATATTTCATGATTGAGATTGACTAAGGGACACAGAAAATACAGTGGCACAGTACCAAAGAGTCAAGGACTGGGCCAAACAGGTAGCAACTTCGCATACCCAACGAATTGAAGAGGTAGGATCTGGCAGAAAGCTCAAAACCTAAAAGCAAGCTCCACTTGGAAGATACTGCAGAGAAGTAGTCATCTTCTAAAGATCTTAAACACTAGCAATAAAGTAACCTACTATAGGTAATTTGCAAACATCACCCCAGGAATTAAAGAAAGAAAAAATGAGACGACACTTAAACAAGATGCAACCACACACATCCAATTCACCAAAGGCAAACCTAGGGAGCAACGAGGTGGGACAATCCGAAAGCCACCCACCTGGCCTATCTGAAGTGGTAACAACAAAGCAACTGAATGAGGTTCTGGAAAAAATTAAAACAGAAATAATCTCACAGATAACTGCAGAGATAATGTCTACAATGAAGACCATGCTTAAGGACACTATAGCTGATACAGACAAAAAAATAGATGAACTTAAGAAAACTATAGAAACCATGAATGCTCAGCATAGGAAAGAAATGGAATCTATAAGGCAGATTCAAGCAGATATCCAAGAGATAAAAAATTCCATTGAAAGTATTTGTAGCAGAATAAGCCAATGCGAGGACAGGATCTCAGATATAGAAGACAGGCTTGCAATTAGTGATCATGAAATGGAAAAATTCTTAAAAATAGCAAGGGACCATGAAAAATCAATTCAGCAGCTGCTAGATGACTCAAAGATAAACAACTTAAGAATAATTGGAATAAATGAAAAAGCAGGAGATAGCATCAATGACATTAAAACCTTGTTCAAAGACATAATCAGGGAGAACTTTCCTGGAAGAGAAAAGGAATTTGACACCCCTATAAGTGAAGCTTTTAGAACACCAACTAGACATGATCAAAAAAAAACTTCAGCCAGACATATTATAGTCAAGATCCCAGAAATTCAACAGAAGGGCAGAATCTTAAAAGCTGTTAGGGAGAAGAGACAAATCACCTATGAAGGAAAACCCATCAGAATCACAGCTGACTTCTCAGCACAAACCCTCAATTCAAGAAGAGCTTGGAATGATGTATTGCAAGCTCTAAAGGAAAATAATTTTCAGCCCAGATTGATGTACCCTGCAAAACTATCTTTCAAAATTGATGGAGAAATAAAATACTTTCATGACAAAGAACATCTGAGAAAATTTATGACCACCAAACCAGCACTCCAAAATGTTCTGAAGGACATTCTAGAAAGAGATAGGAACCCCAACAGAAGGAATCCACCAGGCAGGGCAAATAATTAAATAGCCGGAAAGCAGAAAAACAAAGAGTGGGAACCAACAACAGGAAAATATCATGACAAGTCAATACATATCAGTTTTAACCATCAATGTTAACGGTCTCAATTCACCAATCAAAAGGCACAGACTGGCGAAATGGATCAAGAAGCAAGATCCAACAATATGCTGTATACAAGAAACACATTTAATTCAGAAAGAAATTCATAGACTGAAAGTCAAAGGATGGAAAACAATACTCCATGCCACAGGAACCCAGAAAAAAGCAGGGGTAGCTATTCTTTTTGCAGACAAAGTGAACTTCAAGCCAAGAAGGATTCAGAGAGATAAAGACGGTCATTACATCCTTGTAAAGGGAACAATCCAAGAGGAAGAGATAACGATCATAAATATATATGCATCAAATACCAATGCACCCAGCTATATAAAACAAGTACTAAAGGACATGAAAAATCAAATAAGCACTAATACAATTATATTGGGAGATCTCAATACTCCACTGTCACAAAAAGATAGATCAACTGGACAGAAAATCAATAATGAAATAGTAGAACTGAACCAAACTTTTGAACAAATGGACTTAGTAGATGTCTACAGAGTGTTCCATCCCACAACATCAGAATACACATTTTTCTCAGCTGCACATGGGACGTTCTCCAAAATAGACCACATACTAGCTCATAAAACCTGCTTAAGTAAATGCAAAGGAATTGAAATTATCCCATGCATATTATCAGACCATAGTGCAATGAAATTGGAAATCAATGGCAAAAGATCCCACAAAAACTCCCTAAACACATGGAAATTAAACAGCATCCTCCGGAACAACCAATGGGTCACAGATGAAATTAAAGAAGAAATTAGTCACTTTCTACAACTGAATGATAATGACAGTACAACATACTGGAACTTATGGGATACAATGAAAGCAGTCCTAAGAGGGAAATTTATAGCATTAAACACTTATATCAGGAAAATAGAGCAAGCGCAAATAAACAACTTAAGGGTGAACCTCGAGCTTCTAGAAAAAGAAGAGCAGGTTAAGCCAAAAGCCCGTACAAGGGAGGAAATTATAAAGATCAGAGCAGAAATTAACGTATTGGAGAATAAAAAAACAATACAAAGAATCAATGAAGCAAAAAGTTGGTTCTTTGAAAGAATAAATAAGATTGACAAACCCTTATCCAACCTTATTAAAAAAAGAAAAGAAAAGACTCAAATCCATGCAACTGAAAATGAAAAGGGTGATATCACGACAGACCCTGCAGAAATCCAGAAGATCATCTATACCTATTTTGAAAATTTATATTCTACTAAGATGGAAAATGCAGAAGAAATGGACAGATTCCTAGATTCGTATGAATTACCAAAGCTGAATCAAGAAGATTTAAAAATCCTAAATAAACCAATATCAGCCAATGAAATTGAAGATGTAATTAAAAACCTCCCAACAAAGAAAAGCCCAGGCCCTGATGGATTCACTGCCGAATTCTACAAGAAATTTAGAGAAGACCTAACGCCCCTACTTCTCAAACTTTTCAATGAAATTGAAAGGGAAGCAATACTCCCAAATTCATTCCTGGAAGCAAGCATTACCCTGATACCAAAACCAGAGAAGGACCCAACTAAGAAAGAGAACTACAGGCCAATCTCCCTAATGAACATAGATGCAAAAATCCTTAATAAGATACTGGCAAACAGAATCCAACAAATCATCAAGAAGATTATACACCATGACCAAGTTGGATTCATCCCAGGGATGCAGGGATGGTTCAACATACGTAAATCAATAAATGTAATACAGCATATTAACAGAACCAAAGACAAAAATCACATGATCATCTCAATAGATGCAGAAAAAGCTTTTGACAAAGTCCAGCACCTTTTCATGATAAAAACCCTACAGAAAATTGGAATAGAGGGTCTTTATCTCAATCTGGTAAAAGCTATCTATGACAAACCAACAGCCAATATTATACTAAATGGCCAAAAACTGAAAGCCTTCCCTCTAAAATCAGGAACAAGACAAGGATGTCCACTGTCCCCACTCTTATTCAACATAGTTCTGGAAACTTTAGCCAGAGCGATTAGACAAGAGAAAGAAATAAAAGGAATAATGATTGGAAAGGAAGAAGTTAAATTATCATTATTTGCAGATGACATGATACTCTACACAGAAGACCCCAAAAACTCCACTAAAAAACTGCTAGATTTAATAAGCAAATTCAGTAGTGTAGCTGGATACAAAGTCAATACTCAAAAGTCAATAGCCTTCCTGTACACAAATAACAAACTTACTGAAAGAGAAATTAGGGAAACAATACCTTTCACAATAACATCCAAAAAAATGAAATACCTAGGAATCAACCTCACGAAGGATGTAAAAGACCTCTATACTGAAAACTACAGTACTCTGAAAAAGGAGATTGAAGAGGATATCAGAAAATGGAAAGATATCCCTTGCTCCTGGATAGGAAGAACCAATATAGTGAAAATGGCCATACTTCCAAAATTGTTATACAGATTTAATGCAATTCCAATCAAAATTCCAACAGCATATCTCACAGAATTAGAGAAAACAATCCTAAAATTCATTTGGAATCAGAAGAGACCTAGAATAGCAAAGGCAATTCTGGGCAACAAAGGCAAGGCAGGGGGCATCACAATCCCCGACTTGAAATTATACTATAAAGCTACTGTGATAAAAACAGTGTGGTACTGGCAAAAAAACAGACCTGAAGATCAATGGAACAGATTAGAAGATGCTGAAACAACCCCAGACATACTAAGCCACCTTATCTTTGACAAAGGTGCCAAACACATTCGCTGGAAGAAAGATAGCCTCTTTAATAAATGGTGCTGGAAAAACTGGCTCTACACATGCCGAAGATTAAAACTAGATCCATATCTTTCACCATGCACTAAACTAAATTCAAAATGGATCAGAGATCTAAATATTAAAACAGAAACATTAAATCTGCTGGAAGGTAGGATAGGTAAAACCCTTGGAGACATTGGTGTAGGCAAAGACTTTATGAATAAAAACTCAACCGCACGGGAACTATCCCAAAGAATCAATAACTGGGATCTCATCTTATTAAAAAGCTTTTGCACAGCAAGAGAAACCACCAACAGAGTGAAGAGACAACCCACAATGTGGGAAAAAATGTTTGCCAGCTGTTCCTCAGACAAAGGATTACTATCGAGAACATATAAAGAACTCAAAAAAATCAGACCTCCCAAATTTAAAGACCCACTCCAAAAATGGGCATCTGAGATGAATACACATTTCTCAGATGAAGAAATACTAATGGCAAATAAATATACAAAAAAATGTGCAACATCACTAGTCATTCGAGAGATGCAAATTAAAACAACACTGAGATACCATCTCACCCCAGAAAGAATGGCTACTATTAAGAAATCAACTAATAACAAATGCTGGAGGGGCTGTGGGGAAAAAGGAACCCTTCTTCACTGTTGGTGGGAGTGTCGACTGGTACAGCCACTGTGGAAGTCAGTGTGGAGATTCCTCAGAAAACTAGGGTTGGAGGTCCCATTTGACCCAGCTATTCCCCTTCTGGGCATCTTCCCAGAAGAATTAAAAACATCGTACCACAGCGATATATGTGCACCCATGTTTATAGCAGCACAATTTGTAATAGCCAGATCTTGGAAACAACCCAAATGCCCATCAACTGAGGAATGGATAAGAAAGATGTGGTATTTTTATACAATGGAGTACTATTCAGCCATAAAGAAGGATAAACTGGAGACTTTTATAGGTAAATGGATGCAACTCGAGAAAATACTCATAAGTGAAATAAACCAGAAGCACATGTGTAAGCATCGTATTATCTCTCTAGTATGAGAAACTGAAAGAGTAAATAAGATCCAAAATGTACAATAGACATGGTGAATCAAAAAGAAACTGGTCAAAAGGAAAGAGAGACTGGAATAGGGAAAAGAAAGAAGGGAAAGGGAAAAAAATTGTATATATATATATATATATAAGATGGTTAAGATAGATACACTACCATTTTTACTTAGTTCATTGAAGAGTAAGGTTTGTGCCAATAATGTTTGGACAATTGAATGCTAATGTCTGGTGTCCTGAATAACTAACTTAAAGATAGTAATACGTAATGTATTAACCATTGTTACCCTCCTATTATGTTTGTTTGAAAATTTGTTCTTCTTTTGATTTGTTTTGTTTTTTCTTCTCTTTAAAATAAAAAAAAAAAAAAAAAAAAGAATGCACTTACTTGCTTCACCATTTTTCCCTAGATAGAATAACAGAGGGGACTCCTAAATATATGAAAAACAGGCACTGGTAAATGAGGCAAATTAATCTATAAGACCAACAAGATTGTTTGCAGAAAGCTTAGTACCTCACAGTTCCAGACTTTATAACTCCCATTTCCAAAAATTTGCAGGGCCTCCCAAGGGGTGTCTCCCAAGAGATCTTTACTTACTGTTCAACATCTCCAAGCCGTTTGTCTAGCCCCCATTTTTCAAACTCTCCTATTCTCCTACTGAACTTAACACATGCTCCTGATTTTAATGCATCACTCGTCATTCCTCTGCCAGGTCCTCCCTTCTCCTACAATGGCACCTGTAATTCCTACCCATCTTCCAGGCTTAGCTGAAAGATCATCTCATCTAGGAAGTCCTCCTAATTACTTCAACTGGAAATTATCAAAGCCGTCTTGGAAATCTCTTTTCCCTGGTCCTATACTTTTCTCCTTGTACTAATGCACTTTAAATAGTAATTTCTATTTTTTTCTGTCTTCTTAAATAATAAATTCCTTGGGGATAAAGAATTAGACCCATTTCTTTTGCAGTAAATGTTTTCTGAAGAGCTTATTATTTATTTATTTATTTATTTTTGCGACAGGGTCCCCTATGTAGTTCAGGCTGGCCTTGAACTCACTAAGTAGCCCAGGCTGGCCTTGAAATCATGTCAATCCTCCTGCCTTAGCCTCCTGAGTGCTGGGATTTCAGGCATGTGCCACTGTGCACAGCCTGAAAAGTTTATTTAAAAAACCTTTATATGCTCATTTCCATTATTAATCTTTAAGACTGGTTAGTGCATATTGTTTCTAAGATTTTTTTTCAGGGGTTAGTTTTAGCAGTATATGTTTTCACCGTATACCATAAAATGTATACAGATAATCTATCAGATAATGATAAATGTTAAAAAAATTAGAAAAAGAATGTGTAAGGATGGTGCAGTATTGAAATTTTAGATAGGCTTGTCTGGAAAAGTCTTACTGAGAATATACATGAGGCCATGATAATAGCAGTAGCGTGATAGGGCAACACTGGACTACAGAAATACACTAAGATTTTTAGACACAGTCTTACCTAAGACACTCAAATTTGTGGGACTTCAGTTTCCCCAGTTGAGTAGGTAGTTATGATGAGAGGGAACTCAGATCAATACAAAGAACATTAATTTACAATACAACATAGAACTAAGCCTTTCCAGTTTCATAGTATCCTGTTATAGAAATTAACTCTTTAACAATATGAAACACACTATTTTAAAGGAAGAAACCATAATCCACATGTTTTATCACATATCATCTGGAATATCCAGAACACAGTGCAAAGTTGGAGATGCAAAGAATCACAGATTGTGGCCTATCTTTAAGAAATAAAGTAGTTAATTAAACACAGACCCAAGATGACTCAGTTGCTGGAATTAGCAGACAAGGATTTTTTAGCAGTTACTCTAAATATGTTTAATAACATTAAAGAAAAATATGGTTTTATTAAAAACAACTTTTGGTTCTCTATAAAGAAAGAGCAGCTAATATGGTAGCCAAAGGAAATTTCAAAACTGAAAAGATCAATATCTGAAGTGGAAAATTCAGTAGATAGTCTTGCTAGAACACTGAAGTTCTCAAAACTAAATATCAATAAATTTAAAAATAGATCCAGAGACATATTTTAATATGAAGAATAGAGATAAAAAGAACTGAAATACAGTAAAAATGTACAGGCCTCAGTGACCTGTGAAGAAACATCAATTAGTTTCACATCTATGTAGTTGGAATATCAGAGGAAAAGATAAAGAGTACAGAAAAAGAACCTCAGAGAAGCAGGAGTCTAAGTTTTCCCAACTGCGGTGAAAAATCAACCTCTAAGTCCAAGGAGCTCAGTGGGTCAAAAAAGTTTAAACAAAAGCAATGTGTAACCAAAATATACCACAGTAAAATGGTTGAAAACAATACATAAAAAAGGGGGGAAAAAAACTTAAAAAATAAGACAGAGGAAACATGACACATTATTTAGAAAGCAAAGTGTATTTGATTTCAGGTGAGATCCTCACAGAAATAATATGAGAGGAAAAAAATCGACAACCTTACAACATTGAAAGAAAGAAATATTAACCCAGAATTCTATATCCAGGAAATATTGCTTATAGATTACAGAAAATATTTATTTTTCATCATATTTTCAAAAGCTGAGAGAATGTGTCAGGAACACAACTGCGCTATGAGAAACAGGTAAAAAGTTCTTCAAGCTGTAAAAATTGATGCCATATGGAAAATCACACACAGAAAATAATGAAGAGTGCAAGAAACAGAAATAAATGGACTAATACAAAAGACTATTCCCATAGTTTCCTCTTAATTTCTTTAAAGGAAAAATTCATTTCCACAACAGAAATTAATGTCACTGTAAGGAAGTAATTTGTAATATATATTAAAGTAAAATACAAATACCACAATAGGAGGAAGGAAGCTATCAATGGAATTATATTACTATAAGGTTCTTAATTGAGACATCACAGGATATGAATAAATTATGATGTGTGCAGCGTGAATTTAGAAGTCAAAAAATACTAGTTCTAAATTTATTTTGTTAAGCAAAGGATGCATATTATAGTCTTTATAGTGACCATCAAAATACACAACATGAGTTTAAAACAGGAGTATAATACAAAATAGAATATTTAAATCAGTGATTAACCCAATAATTGTGGGGGAAAAGATAATAGAACAACAATAACAACAACAACAATAAAAGAACAACAATAGAACAAAAAGTTGGAACAAATAGAAAACAAATAGCAATACAGTAGATTTAAAACCAAGTCTATGATTACATTAAATGTAAATAGACTACACATTCCAACTAAAAGGAAGGCATTGCCATGTTGTATAAAATATAAGATTAAGGTATACATTCCTGCATAGGACTCTTTTTAAATATAATGACACAGATGAGTTAAAAGTACAGATGAGAAAGGTTGATCATGCACATGATAAGCTTTAGAAAGCAAGCAGGTACAAAGTAAACTTCAAATCAGACAATATTTGACACAGTAATGTCGGACAAAGTAAACTTCAAGAAAAAGGATATTACCAAAAGGAATAATTTGTAATGATAAGAGGAAAACTGCAACAATCCTACAGGGTATTTCTATAATTGAGTCTGTGTCCATAATTCCCCTATCCTTAAACATTTTGTTAAAATCTTCAACTAAGATTGTAGATTTGTTTATTTCTTCCTTTACTTCTGTGATATATATACTATATGTTATATAGTATATGTTATATATAGTATATGTTATATATATACTATATGTTATATACTATATGTTATATAGTATATATATTATATATATAATATATAGGAAGTAGGGAGAAATTCAAATAATTCCCCAAATTACCTATTCCACTCTTTCAAAAATATTTTAATGTATATGCTAATTTGTTTCATTTATAATGCTAGTTTGTCTTAGTTCATAGAATAGAAAGTTTTGTGCTATTATCTTTTTGTTCTTTGTAACAGAGAATATATTTTGTCTGTGTCTTGTACTTTGAGTAACTACCTTGAAGATAATGATACATAGTATATTAACTATTGTTATTCTCTTATTATTTTATTAGGAAATTTTTTTTCATAAAATAAAAAACAAATGAATAGTTTTAATTTACCCATACTAGAAAACAAGAACTGTTTAAGGACAATAATCTAAGTTTCTATGTCAAGTAGCTAGACAAAGAAGAACAAATTAAACCCAAAGTACAATGAAAAGAGGAAAAAGTAAGCATAAGAGTAATAATTAAATAATAAAGTATAATTAATAAAATAAGAAATTAATAAAATAGGAACCTGCCCAACACAATCAATCAATGTTGATTTTTTATTAATTCTCTAATTGATTAATCCCTTAAAAACTCTCAACAAAACAAGAAAAAAAACTTCATCAATCTGATAAAGTTCATCTATGAAATATCTACACACCACATGGTATTTCATCAGGCTAAGTTGAATACTTTCTTTTTAAACTTGCAAAAGGACAGGGATATCTGCTCATTTAGTAAACATTGTATTACACTGAGAGTTATGTCAAGTTCTTATGAACACTCAATATTGTTAAAATGTCGTTTCTTTGTAAATTGATCTGTAAATACAATACTTTCAATTAAAATCTCTGTGGGTTTTATTGAAATATGAAAATACAAATGACCTAGAATAATCAAAATAATTTTGAGTAAACTAAAAGTTGGAAGGTTTATACTATTTGACTTAAAAGCTGACAATAAAGCCTCAGTGTTAGAGAGTGTGGTATTCACATGAAGTTTTAGTTAGATCAGTGGACCAAAATGCATCTAAATGTTGAACTGATTTCAACAAAAAAGGGGAAAGAATTATCTCTCCAACAAAGAGTGTTGCAACATCTGAATATCCATCAGAGAAAACAAGAGTTTCAACCTCTACTCACAGAGCAACTAATCCAAGATGAATCAGGGTCTTAGAGGTAAATATAAATGATAAACCTTCACAAAGAAGATCTTAAGAGCAAACTTCAGAAACAAAGCTTCTAGCCAAACAGAAGAGAATCTCTGAAATCTTGTCAAAAGCAGAGGTAGACAGATAATAAATGCTCTAAACATATAAGAATTGAAAAAAGTGCACTTTGTCATAAATAGAATTGTCTGCTTAGCTAAAGACTATTAAGAAAATGAAGGGGCCGGTGAGAGCTCAGCGGCATAAGCGCCTGCCTGGCAAGCGCGAGGTCCTGAATTCAACCCCTGGTACCCACAAAAAAAAAAAAAAAAAAAAGGAAAAAAAGAAAAGGTGAGACACACACACACACACACGCACAAAAAAAAAAAAAAAAAAAAAAACCCTCCCAATATACGGATCTTCAAAAACCATGTCCAGAATCTATTGATAACTCTTCAGCTCAAGAGTCTTATGATAACAGCAAGCTCTTCACAAAGTAAATTGTATGAGTGGTTAATAGGTGCATGAAAAATCTCAGCATTAGACTTTAGAAAAGTGCATATTGAAACAATAACAAGCACATCACATGTTAGAGTGAGTAATTTCTAAGGTTTACACAAACATCCAGTGGTGAAGAGGTGGAACATCTGGGAAGCATCATTTTGAGAGAACTGCAATCTATTCTTATAAAGTTAGCATCTGTTATCCTATGGCCCAGCCTTCTACCTCTAGGTATTTACCCAAGAGAAAGAAAATATGTCCATAAGAAGACTTCTACATGCATGTTAATTGTAAATTTGTTTATTATACCCTTAAACTAGAGCTAAAGCAAATTCTCATCAGTAGTGAATGAATAGACAAATTGTGGCATATTCATATAAATGGAATACTTCTTAGCATATAAATTCACAAATTACAGATATATGAAACACGGATAAATTTCACAGACATTATATTGAATTAGAGAAGCCAAACAGTAAAAGCATACTGTACAATTTCATTTTTATGTAGTACTAGGATAGGTAAAGTAATCTACAGCATGGTGATTATAGTACACAAAATTACACTGATGATTCTTGGGGTAAGGGATGAGGATGAGGAAATAGTAAATAATTGCAAAAGGTCATGAGAGGACTTCCCATAATATAAATAATTTGTATGTTATCTGGGTAGGTGACTACATGGTGTACTCAAGTTTCTGATCTCATTAAACCTTACACTTAAAACATTAACAAAGTGTTATATGTAAATTATTGTGCCCTAATATAGTTTATTAATAAAAGGAAAATGAAAATTAATCAAAGCATATCCAGCACAGTACTTGGCACATTGTGTTAAATATTTAATTAAATGAATGCTTTTGCTAAGTACTTGGGTGATACAAAGAAGGAAAAAAAATCAATCTATCCTTGTTCTATGTTTCAAATTTTTTCAGTCCCAAATATTTTAAGCACAACATGTTGTCATATATTGCATGTTGTATTCTCACAAGGTAGAGAGCTACACAGGCCAAAAGAAAGAGGTGTCAGGAAAGTTGCCAGAGTAACTGTAACCTAAATTTTTTAAAAAACAACTTTGTTTTTCAGCTCTGTTTTCCTGGCAAAGGTCACAACTTTCAGTATATAATGACACTTATCCATTTCAGTGGCTAGACGGATGGATAGACTACGGAAGGATGGATGGATGGATGGTTGATTGGACAATCCACGAAGCTAATGCTAACTTTGGTTCTAGTAAAGTAAATCCATGTTAGTTAGGAGGAGTTCTCAAACACTTCTGGGGCTTGTGTCCAAGTTCTTAATCAATTTGGCTGTACTTTTTACTGTTTTTTGTCTGTGGCAATATATAAGCAAAGGCAAGGAGACCTATTTTTCCTTTGGTGGATTGTCATGGCCCCCGCGGGGTATTAATATATCAAATTTTGGGGCCGGTGAGATGGCTCAGCGGCTTAAGCGCCTGCCCAGCCAAGCGCGAGGGCCCGAGTTCAACTCCCGGATCCCACATACGAAAAAAGGGGCCGGTGATATCGCTCAACGGCATGGGTGCCTGTTGGCGTGTGAGGTCCTGAGGTCGACCCCCTGGTACCCACAAAAAAAAAAAAATCAAATTTTGCCCTGTGCTTAGCTTGCTCTAAATAATAACCTTTCAGAGTTAGAATAGACTTCAGAGACTAATTCAACAGCCTTACTTTAAGATTTAAAAATTCTTGGTCCCCAAAAGTGCCTTGCTTCCACAGAATGTTGACAGAAAATGTAATTCTATTGAGTTTCTAGTTTGGTACTTTTACTAGCCTACAATTCTTCCTAATTTAGAAAAAAAAAATGTTTGACTATTATTTGAAAAGAGAGATGAGAGAGAGAGAAAGAGAAAAAGAAAGAGAGAGAGAGAAGGAGGAAGAGGAAAAGGAAAATAGAATGAAGGAAGGAAGGAAGGAAAGAAAGAAAGAAGGAAAGAAGGAAGGAAGGAAGGGAGAGAGGGAAGAAGGAAAGACAAAGAAAAAAGAAAGAAAGAAAGAAGGGAAGAAAGAAAGGAAGGAAAGAAAGAAGCAAAGAAGAAAGGAAAGAAAGGACAGGAAGAAAGGGAGGGAGAGAGGGAGGAGGGAGTAAGGATAGAAAGAAGGAAAGAAAAAAGGAAGAAAGGGTAGGAGGCAGGGAGAAAGGAGGAAGAGAAAGAGAACAAGCAAGCAAACTTATACTTCCTCAGCTTTTCAAACCCTATAACAGACAGAAGCAAAGGACCAGCACATAAAAATGGCAGTGGTCACTTGAAAGTCTAGTTTTCAAATGTTTTACTTGCTTCCAGATGCTTTGCTTTCAGGATAGTCCAAATCTCTTTCAGGCCTGTGTGCCAGCACTAATTAATTGTTAACTTTAGCCTTCTAATTTTTTAGCCATTAAAAATCTGCAGGGCTGGAAGCCAAAAAATGGAGTACTAAAATATTCAAAAGCCCTTAAGCCTGGGGCACAAGATGATCAGCAGCAGGAGGCAGGAGAAATCTCCCAGGTACTGAATGTATAAATGAAGGAAGCTGAGTTGGTGGCACTCCTTTGAAACCTTCTGACTTGTTTCCATTTCAAAGCTTAGACCTTAGAAAATCAGGGCCCACTGATCAGTGCCATTTTGGATTGCCCAGCTTATCATATATCCTCAAGGTGCCCTGAAAATGCTATATTCATATGCCAATGAAGCCAAACTTCATTAGTGAGGGTAGGTGAACATCTTGGGGGAGAAACAGATTTAATGTCACTCTTTGCACACAGATAAATTGCAACTGAATCCAAGAAAGGCCAACTAAATAGTTCCAAATATGGATACTTTGTAACCCACACTGGCTATTACTAAATGATAATGGATTGAGTTTAATTAATTAGGAATTTGTCTTCTTTGTTTGTCTTTTTGGCTTGTAAGCTGTAGATTAGAGGAAATTTGGGCAGAGGGAGAAATAGAAAATAATTTAGCAAAGACAGTTTTATTCTTTTTGTTCTCACAGATTCACATGTTTCAAAAATTGTACTGGGGACTAAAGGAGATATTTCAATAATATTACAGTATTTACCGTGGTGAATCATTGTACTGTGCAATCATTAAAAGATAGTGGGCAGAAATACACAATGTACTCTTGCCAGAGACAAAAGATTTAGAAGAGAGAACTTAGTATGCTCCATTTGTTCTAAGAAGAAAGGGAAAATAGTACAAAGTTCCCAAAGCAGAATGAGCAATGTTCTCAAAAAGGGTTGCTATGAGAATTTTAATTTCACCTTTGACAATACCCCTCTAATCACATTCTGAGTCCATTTATAAATACCAAGTTTATTTTTCAAACAGGGATGTATTCAGTTTGGAGACATTGCAATAGAGGGGTTCAATTTTTTACAGAACAAATATACCCAATAATTACAAGCTGTAAGATCTTTCAGGACATGTTTTAGAGAAAAAGTATCTTATTGGAAGCATTATAAATGCCGATCTCTAGGCTAGAAATTGCTAGCTCTTTACTAAACCCATCGTGTGATCCATGCTTTGTCATATGAAATATGCTGGGCACTGTTTCAGGTGCTTTATGAAATATATCCTTTAACAGCCCTATGAGGCAAAAAAACTGCTATCATTTCCATGTGACAGAGTAAATTGAGTCTTATTATGGATAACTCCTCCCTTAAGTTATATAGCTACATAGTAAGAGTTGGCATTGGGATTCAGACTCCCTCACTAGCTCTAGTGTCCATATTCATAGCAAAATACCTTCTTGGTCCACCTTCATAGATTAGGAAGTTAGGTGGGGAAGAAAGAAATTCCTTTTGTGCCTGGCCACTCACATCCATACATTCCGTTCTGTTTGTTCACCACTGACCAAAGCAAAGGAGGCCATTTATTTAGGTGAAAAGGAAATAGGCTTTGTTCAAAGCTACTTCCAATGAGACGGAGGGGCCTTATTTACCTCAGGTCACATCTCCCAGTGTGCAGTTGTGTAAGGGTGTTTCATGGTAAGGAACAGAGAGAGGTGGGGATACAACGAGACACCAGACATCTCCAAGCTTGCTTACTGCTCCTGGCCAACTTGCATTCCCTCCCTTCTATCTAGAAGGGAAAATGGACCCCAGAATCTTGGAGATTGCATCTGCATATTCTGTCAATTTATTTAGGCTCAGGAGAGGAGAGGAAAAAGGTTTAATTCTAGGTCTGAAGAAGTTTAGAGAAGCTGCTCTTCTCTAAAAAAGAATCTAACTTTTAAAGTTTCATTTCGCAGTGCTGGTTGCATTTGCAGGGACAAGATTTGATCCCAAACTCCCAATGATGCCAAGTTATCTGTAGAATCACTCACATAGGTCTAGATGACTAAATGCTGTGCTTATGTTTACTCTTTTATAAAACAGGGAAACACCTGTGCTATAAGATTACTGGGATGAGTAAATAGCCTTGTGTGCATGTACAGTGCCTGGAACTTAACTTACCAAATTGTTAAATTTTCATCTCCTACAAAGTGGGAGAAGAACAAAGAGAAGAAAGACACAGGCCCTGGGGCTTTGGTTCCAAATATGGTCTTCAGACCAGAGTCGCTAGAGCCTTGTTAGAAATGCATAATCTCAGGTACGGCAGGACACACATCTGATTCACTCCTTGCTGTTTCAGCTCCCCTTCTGTGTGTAAACTACACCATGACCTTCCAAACTGTGTTCTTTGAAAAAGTCCTAATTTCAAATATGTGTTCCTCTTATTAAACTATGAGTGTATCACACCATGTGTTTTGGTCTTAGGTTTGGAAAAAATGATCTGTGTATATGTTTCTATGTCTCAACATTTTCTTATTTTTCTATGGTACAAAAATGTCTTTAATCTTAACTCATATTTCCATCATCTGCTCCATCTGTCTGGGTTCTGGCTGTCCACATTCCTGAGGGATTGTTCTGGGGGCAGGCTGCAGATAAGGTGCCAGATCTGACAGTGCAGTTACATAATGCAGCATTCTTTGAAGCTTTGCATCCCTCTCTAAACCCCTCAAAGGGGCAGGGAAGCCTCAAATCAAGTATACACAGAATTTTAAGAGTTAAAATTTAGCCCAAGGACTGAAATACCTTTTATTATAAAAAGCAAATGAAAACAACAATAGCAACAACAACAAAAAGCAGAAAAAAAAGCAAAATTTAAAAAACCAAACACTTGTTTAAAAGGGATTAAGGTTAAGAAAATAGCCATAGAAATAGACTGTGGGATGGGAATCTTAGGATCATCAGAGAGAGAGACCTCCCTCTGGCAAGCAGTTTTCCAGGGAAAGCAAAAAAACATTGTCTTCTGGTGGACTGTGTTATGATTCTGAGTGTAAAGAAAACCACAGGATATTTCTTAAAGGTGAAATTGCCCCACGGATGAGATTGCACTTGGAATGACTTAATCAAAATAATATCTGTAAGCTAGTTTTGGCAATCCATTGCAGTGAATGGCACGCCCATAGGAAAATGCACCATGTCCTGCAGTCTAGGGTGTCGTATTTCTCCCTTCCTATACCTTTAAAATGCATTCCTATCTATGCCATGTCCTCTGCTCCCTTGAATTTTTACAGTGCAACAAAACTTGGAAGCTTGTTCTGGGAGTCAGAAGACTCTGATTCATTCATGTCTCTGCCTTCACTTGGCTTTTAGCTTCTCTGTGTCATAATGTCCTCATTCCTTAAATGTACCAGTTTGACAAGTCAATCTCCAAGATTCTTCCAATTGTCAGATTCTCAGGTTTAAAGCTTTTACGGTCCTCTTCACTGCAGGGTGCCAGACCTTGCAGTCAGGAGTGCTTCTTGTTAATTGGCATCCATGTCTCTTCAATTTCTTTTCCAGAGTGTTTTGCACACAGAACATCACTACCACAGTTCTTTGTTTTCAGCTTGATAAATGACTCTACCTCCTAGAGTGAGGAAGGGAGGGAAGAGAGGACAATTAGATGAAACACAGCTTTGGAGAAAAAAGAGAAGTGACGTAAGGGGTGGTGAATGAAAGGAGAGGAGAGAGGAAAAATCGTGGAAGGAATAAGGAGTCCGGGCATTCCAGGAGTGTTTACCACTTCTCAATGATCATAATTGCTATTGAGAAGGAAGGAAAGGAGGAAGGAAGGAAGGAAGAAGGGAGAGCGAAAGGGAGGGAGAGAGGGAGGGAAGCAGCAAAGAGGAGCGGGAGGGAAGGCAGAGCAGAGTATTACCAGGTAGATGCCAATTAAAGGGAGTATCCATTTAATTTTTCCCTCCTCATTCCACCTCGACTACAGACACATACCTCAAAACCCCAAGAGACAAAGGTGGTTAGAAATGTTAGTAATGATATTGCTCAGTGCAGACCAGACTGGCTTCTCACCTCTCATGGAAATGGCCCCATTTTGCTTTTGAAGCAAATGTAAATTTCCCAAGAGAACTTGCTGTTTTTATTTGATATCTGAATAGTCCTTGCTGCTAGCAAAGGAAGAGTTCATGTTTATTTTTTTTAAAAGTGCTTATCTCATGTGGTTTGACACAAGAGCGGTATTTGAGCTGCAAGCCCAGAACCTCAATCGATTTCAAGGGGACCTGGTGCTATTGACGGAGTGCTTCCTGCTGTACTTTCTGGAAGCAGAAATTCAGCTGAAAACAAGATATAACAGCATCTACCAAAGTAGAAAGTAGCAAATAAGCTGAAAAACTATGAAGGAGCCACGATCTGAGTTCCAGCTCATGCTTTGACATAAAGGCATTGTTTGATTTTGAGAAAGCCAAACTCTGAGAGCATTGGTTTTTATACAAAGAGGAGGAAAACCATCATTACTTATTTCTTCAAGACTGTTGCACATTTCCAACAGTGTTCTTAGAAATGCACATTATTTTAGCGCCTTTGAATTTCTCTGCCCTGAGATGCCCTGTCAGATAAGAGGAAATACTTTCCTCTCATTTTGGAAAAGGTTTGAAAATTGTTTTGCCTTGTCATCTCATTTTTGATTCAATTTGAAAATACCAAATATATTTCAGTAACATAAGGAGAGTTCTTATCACATAAGAAAGGGGAAACACCTTGAAATGTTCCTTGGTCTTCAATGAGAGCCTAATCAGAATTGATCCAAAAGTTACATTATGGGACCTTTTTCAGACAGATTATTGGTTTATTTCTTTTACAAGGAAATGATGTAACTAGGATGTATCCAACGGAGTTCTCAATTGCACAAGGATTTTATAAATGTGTGGGTACTTCTAAAATACTTAAACTGTTCATTTTCTTTTAATCATTGCTTGCATAACTTCACTTAAAAATTATTTTTATTTTCCTGCTTTGTTTTCAGAATGAAAGCAGCAGAAGAATATTAGGCAGAAGTTTGAGAAATGTGGAGCCCTCGTTCCTCAGGTTTTTTTTCCACACATCCTGTAAATAAAGCGGGAAGAAATAGTAGGGAATATTTTTTCTCAACATCTTCATTTTATAAACAGTGTAGGGCCAAGTTAATTGTCTTTAGTTACTTGAGTAATCAGCGGCAGGGTTGAAATTCTTTCTCATGGGAAGATTTCACTTTAGCTAGTGAGAAAAACTGATACTTCCATTGATAGTGCCAAGGTGGATTGGGGACCACCATGACCATACCTGGTTATTGACATCCACCAGGAGTAAATTGTAGGTTACAATAGATTGGTATAGGATAAAACTGAAGGAAAATTGTCTAACAATGCAGAAGATTTTTGTAGGAAAAGCTGTCACAGGTCTTTTTTTCATTGCATCTTGTTCCTTCCACCCTACACTTGCCAGCAACCTGGGGACCTCTGATTTCTGTTCCCTTGATGCATCAATGCCTTTTACAGCTGACTACTTTTAACTTCTTCCTAATTCTCTAGGACTTCCAACAAATCTAAGAGTTTGTTGGAATCATACCATTCCAGGTCATCTTTTTGGGAGAAATTTGATTTAGAGTGATACCAAGCAGACTCTATTCTAGACGTCTGTATTTGGTGGGAAGGAAACATGCATTTTTGGTCCACATTCACTAGGAGCATAGCTTATTCTCAATGCAGCCCTCTCTCTTTGCTCTGACATCTCCAACCAGACTCTTGCCTTTATATTTATCCCACCCAGGGTGGAAATACCTTTACCTCTGTCCCCCAACTCAATATCAAACTTTGATCAGTTCTCCTGAGGGCTTCTCTCTTTCTCTTGTTCAGTTTATGCTAAAAGGGATGCAAAGACTCCTCTCCCTGGGGTGAGATGGCCTAGCCAACAACAAAAAACTTCTCAATAAACTCTTTACTGCAAGCCATTGTTACTTCTTTTCCTTGACTTATTTGAACTCATGAATTACAGTATCATCAAACTTGCAGAATTGTGAGGATTACATGAGATTAGTAATGTGACGTGCTTTAAAAATCACAATGTGTTATATGCATTTCAATTATTACTATAATATTAACACTCATGATAGACTCATCCAAATATTCAGATAGTTTTAAATTAAAAATAGGGACAATATTTGGTGCCGAGTCTCTCTCCATCTCTTCACTGACATCCTTCATTCTCATTTCTTCTCTAGAATCCAGTCCCATCTCCATGCATCCATGGTTGAAGTAAAGAAATGGATGTTCACAGTTTATCTTTTGCAAATGCCTGCATGAATCTCTGATTTCAGGGTTTCCAACCAAGCCAACAAAATTAGCATATTTATTTGGAACCGTCAGACTTGGTCTGGGACTAATCATTTCCCCCTTCTTTATACAATTGATGTGCTTTGAGAATAGAAAAAATGTTAATATGATTTCAGTTGTTGAAGATGGTGTTTTTTTTTTTCACTCTCTCAAAATAGTTTTGGTTTTGGAGTAGAAAACAGTACTGCATTATCCAACATGGCACGATCAAGAGGAAACCTCGTAAGATTCACGTGCTGTCCCCCATGAGGCAAAGAGGAGGCCAAGCAAACTGAGGAGGAAAACCAACAGTTGTATAATGCACTGACATTTTGCTTTAAGGCAAAAACATATGTTTATATTTAGAACCACATTCCAACAGGATTTGAATTATAAATTATTTAAAATATAATGTAGTTAAAATATATATTGGGTGTCCTTAATCTCCATCCTTTCCATTAAATCCAACAGAGTAACTCGTATAAAGTAGCTTCTGTTTATTGTCAGTTTCACTGTGGAACCAAAGTGAGTCTTATTGCCTGATAGGTGGCCAGAGTTGTTCTTTCATTCAGCTTTAGATAGTGATTAAGAGCACAATCTTTAAAGACAAATTGCCTGACACAAATCTTGCTTTACAACCTGAGTAACATTAGGCAAATTCCTAATCTCTCTGCACCTCGACATCAAAATGGGGCAAGAGCATTTCGGTGACCACTAAACTAAATTAATGAATACGAAGCACTAATTAAATGCTTGATGCATAGTAACTTCTCACTAAGTGTTATGTACTATGGCTACACGAATACTGAACGCTTACTATATGCTTGGTGTCAGATTTTACATGGGTACAAAATGAGGGAAGACAAAAAAAATAGATTCAAAGGAAAACAGGCTTAGCTCTCCTGGTACTTACAAAGTGGTGTGGAAGGAGCCATTAAGACTCCTGTATTAACATAAAATATTTAATGATACATGCTGACATGTGAAATGGACACAAAAGGGAGATAACCAAGACAGGGAGAGTGGGAAGATGTCTTTTGAGTGGGTGGTGATGTAGTTAAGACCTAAAAGTGACTAAGAGTCAGAGGTAGAGAACATTCTAGGCAGGGAGAACAGCATGTGCTGAGATTCATTTGTAGGAAAAAATGTAATCATCCAGGTGATCCATCATTGGCTAACATGGAGACAAGGGAGAGGGAGAGAGCTCAGTTCTGGGTTGGACTTTTAGAGATAAGGTTTAGACCTGGATTGGTTGAGATATAAAAAGAGGACTTTTTTCTAAGGTTCTAAAATATAACTAAGCTGACTGGTGATACTATTCCCAAGAAGGCCAAACATGATGGCTAGGAGTTTTTCACTATTATATAGTTTTACATGTGTACGGGGATAATATGCTCCACCCATTAAATGGCCTTTATTCACACTGATAGGGAGAAAGTGATTAATTTCATTTGAACTTCTTTCCTGCAGCTGAGGGCCATGTTTACTGTACACACAGGAATGCTACAACTTTGAGTAACAGAAAATTTGACAAATTGTGAGTTTATTGGACAAGGTGTTATTAATTTCACATAAGTCTTGAGGTAATTAGTGTATGTTGGCTCTAGCTGCTCAAAATTGATTTCATCAAGGAACCAGATTCTTTCTACTTTCCCACAGTACGGTACCATCTTTACTATATTATATCATACTCATGGTTTCAAAATAGCTGCTCAAATTCAGGAATGGTGGGACACTTCTGTAATCCCAGAACTTGGGAGGCTGAGGCAGGGGATTGTTGAAAATTTGAGGTCAGCCTGGGCTACATAGCGAGTTCAAGCCCAGCCTGAACTATAGAGTGAGACCCTGTCTCAAAAAAAACAACCAACCAAACAAATAAAAATGGCTGCTCAACCCTAGGCACAACAGCTTATTCAGAAAGAGGAAAGAAGTGGGAAGACAAAAGCTCATTTTAATCGGGAAGGGGAGCCTTTCCCAAGATGCTTCCATATATAATCCATAGAGAGGTGAAAGATGGATGGAAAGAAGAGGATTTGGAAGGGCATTTGTTGTATCCACCAACTATCTCTGAAAAGGTTATTTTACATTTTTACTTAATTTAATCTTTCATACTATTCTAGTACATGTTTGGAAACTGAGCCTTAGAGATTTTAAGAAAAATTTCTTGAATTCAACCAGCAAAATAAGTCACAGAATCTGGGTTCAAACCTAACACTGCTCAACATTCAGGTCCACACATTTCCAATCATTTTACTCTGTATTTTCTTGCATCTTAAAGGATTTTAAAATAGGTTAGTTAAAAAAAAGAGAGATAAACTATTCTACACCACAGCGTATGGAGACTATTTGAAGATATAATCATGAAACTACGTGATTTTTTTCATGGTCTAAGTACTCACTTAGTAAAATGCATCCATCAAGCAAAATGTGTTACCACATCCTAAAAATACAGCTTTCATAGAGGTGAGCAAAGCCATCTTAATGGCTTCTTAGTGGCTTCTTAGGCCAAAAAGACACTGTGAACAAACCAAGATAATAACCAGAGATAAAACACAGCAGCTATGTTCAAGATTGATGGGCAACTTTCTGAAGCACATAATGTATCTTCCTGCTTAGAAAAAATAATAAAATGTGGGAGACATGAGAGATTTAAAAGAAAAAGTAAACTAGCAAGAAGGAGGAAAAGTACATACTTACTCCACCTGTTCTGTATTTTTTCAGGATACGCTTTTCTTCTTAGCTATATAGAAACTGGGAGTTGTGTTTAGGTACTTCATATAAAATTTGAAAAGTGCAAATCAAATTGTCAAGCTAATGCCTGATTTGAATATATATTTTGAAAGCTAAAATTACCATCTGCATTCTCTACCTGTCTCTAGCTGTAGTTTGAACTAGGGAGAATATTCCATTCATTTATCTCAGCCATTGAATGCTACCATCTTTCATAGAAGAGGAAACATTTATTATCAGGAATAGCCTGATTTGCTTTGCTCTTATTTTTATAAATGAAAGCATTATGAGACAGGAAACAGGATAGGACTGGATATTTGCCAGTTGCTACCCAAGGTCAGTTTTTATTCATTTGGTATAGATGATTTGCTTTTGTATATATGCAAGTCTGGAGCTCAGCTTATGTAGAAGGCTGCCCAAGGCTTCCTTCCATACAGACAGGGCTGTTGTAAATAAAAATCAGAACTTCTTCTATGTGGCTAAAGATGCCAATAGGTAAATTCTGACACAGAAAATATCATGTTGAAAAGAATTCTGATAATAAATTTTTTTCAAATTATTTTGGCTTATAAAAGGAGGAATGTGATGGGCCGGTGAGATGGCTCAGCGGCGTAAAAGCGCCTGCCTTGCAAGCGCGAGGGCCCGAGTTCGACTCCCGGATCCCACATACGAAAAAGGGGCCGGTGATATCGCTCAGCGGCACGGGTGCCTGTTGGCACGCGAGGTCCTGAGGTCGATCCCCCGGTACCCACAAAAAAAAAAGGAGGAATGTGAGAAAGAAGCTAATGTATTTTTGAGTTCTATCTTCTGGCTAGCACAACTCTAGTCTATCCTCTTTTTGCAGATAAGAAAATTGAAACTTTCTGACTCAATAAAGTGCTGAGAATTGAACTAAAGTTTAGATGACTCCATATTATTTTGCGTAAGCTGCCCAACAAAGTTTGCAACTAGCTGGCAACATTAGAAGAGCTAGAGGAGTTAAAGCTAGATGGGTAAAAGTGAACATGGTTATAATGCAGGGAAGATGGGAATTTGCCCAGAGGCTGATGGTGAGTGTTGTTTGGGCAGAGGTAAGGAAACTGGACAGCTCTGAGCACTTTTGAAATTCCTTTTCAATTTCATTCTCTCTCCTCAATCTGTTGACCTATTTTGTTCTCTTTCATAGTGACAGCTCTTGTTATTGCTTAAATCCTTCTCATCTTATCTGCATAGCTAATAAACTTATAGATAAAGACAGCTAGATACATAAGCATAGATAAATATACATATTTGGGTAACAAGAAGAAGGTGTAATGGATATAGAGTCAAATTTGTAGTTGGTCCTGAATCTGCAACTTATAATAGGCTATTAGGCAAAATCACATTACCTATTTTTTGTTTCTATCTTTCTGTCTTCCTAAAGAGTGTATATCAATTAATGACATGATTGTGGCTAATTTTATGCCCAGCCCATGCAGTTGGTACTTAGGACAGTATAATATCACTTTCTCTGATTTATATATCTTTCAGATAAAAGTGTATGCAATATGCAACCGTCAGAGCTCATTTTGTTACAAGTGTCAGAGGAAGAAGGAGGAGGCTGGGAAGGAGGAGAGGAGACCAGAAATCTCAAACTACGTTAAGCAAAACAATAAATGTCATTGATTCATGAAACCAAAGACTAAAAGGAGTGTTTTCTTTGGGCATAACCAGCCAGTCCAGGGGTTTATGCTCTCCATTTTTCAAGTAGGTTCATTGTCCATGTGGAATCTTTCATGATGGCTTCAGCAGAAAGTTCAGGATTTAAACTGGGATCCCTTCAATTTCTGTATTTTCAAGTCTTGGAGAAGTTGCTGTTCCTTTGTTCTTTGTCCTAGTTATTTTTCTCATTGCTGTGACAACAATGAGTTTAAGGAGGAAAGATTCATTTCAGCTCACAGTGGCTGGCTCCAAGGAAAGGTACCATAGCAGAGAGGTATCACAGAGGAGAAACAGCTCGTCCTGTGGAAGGTGGAAGGCAGCAGCAGCCAGTCTGGCTTCTCCTTTTATCCCATCCAGGCCACCAGCCTTTTGAGTGGTGCCACCTAGAACTATGCTTATTCCAATCAGTGGACTAATTTAGTACCACACACTCTTAATCCCAGTACCACACACTCTAGATCTACCCAGCTCCAAAAGACTCACCTAAGAGTGCATGAGGCTTTGGGGGGACATCTAGCTACAAGCCGTAACACTCTTTATCCACCAGTGGTAAATTATTTTTACCCACAAATCAGTTCCTTACAGTAGTGTTTATTCCCATCAAGAGACACAGAATGGGTACCACAAGGGAAAAGAGGAGACAGGGAGCTCAGTTACCAGAGGAAGGGAAAAGGATGCTGGGGAGACAGAAACAAATGATGATCTCTTCAGAGGGTTCTATACAGCTCTGATGCTTTAGAATTTGCCTAGTTTTACAGAAAAGGAAAAATATTACTTAATGAATATCTTTTAAAAAATTTACCTGTGAGATAGCAAATAAATACTGGAATAAATCTATGATTTAATTGTGAAGCCCCTGTAAGCGAAGCACACTGCAGTTTCCAGGAAGCTGAGTCCTCATAGAAGAAGGATGATCTGAACTATTAGAGGTGGCATCACCAGTGCTTTTGTCCCTGAAGTGCCATCTGTCCTCTGAGCTATGGATCAGGTCATGTGAAGAATCCAGTCCAATCCATCAGTCAAGGTCAACATCAGCCCTCTCTGAAGCAAGCTGCTTGCTCAGGGACTTAGCACTGGGAGGTCACTTTGCCAGTGTTCCACGGGGGAGAGGGGCTCAGTGAAGGAAGTCTGGGTGAACTGTGATAACGTGTGACAGGCTAAACTCAGCATCTGGGACATGGTAAAGGATTAATAAACAGTAAAATGTACTTCTTCCAAAAAGTTATGGAATGATCCTAATTTACTGTAGTGAGACATCAGCCTCCTCATCAGAACTGGCTGTTGGCTGTGCTTGGCTGCCACCATCTACCGGTGGTCTCTTGTTGGTAGGGATGGTCTTGGGAACAAAGCTTTCATCATTAATTCTTATTTTACTGCAGCACTGTACCCGCTCTGCCAATAAGCCATCATAGCAAAAATATATTTTCTTACACATTTTAGTCTTTCCTCTCGATAATGCTTTGCAAACATTTCTCAGTTTCAAGAAAACCAAAGCACACAGGATTATATCTAGATTCCAGGCTTGGACAGCTACTCTTAAGATCTAGCATCATTTTGGAAATATTTTCAGGATCCAATTCATATTTATACTCCTTTGTTCCATGCATAATTTGTCCTTCTTTAGGTGCCTCTCCCCCAAGTGTCTACCTGTTAATGAACACTTTTAATCATCTTTCTACCCGTTAGCCTCAGTTCCTGATTCATCCCCAATCCCTTTGCTCTTTAAATCTCAGAAACAGAAAATTATGTCCAATTTCCATTAGTAATCAACTTGTCAAATTATACCTCTACCCACTGTAAACAAATACCAGTGAGGGGGAGAGAGAGAGAGAGAGAGAGAGGGAGAGAGGGAGAGATGGAGAGAGGGAGAGAGAGAGAGACAAAGGGAATAATGTTAAGTCTAGGAAGGGAAGGAAATGCACATATTTCTCATGACCATCAGGCTTGCATTTGGCAAAGAGGAATATCCAGGTTTCAGATCTTCCTTCAAGAAAGGGCTCACTGAAGGTGGGTGCTCGGTAGATAAGCTCCAGGCCTCAGTTCTTTTAGGCTCTTCTTTAGCCTCAGACAACCTCTGCGTAAGGTCATGCTCTTCCCAGAGCTACCTGCGCCTGACCCAGTGCAGGACACTCTGATAGTCAACTCTTGCTACAGTGCCTCCTATCAGCTGGACACTGGCAGCCTTGGTAACCACTTGGTTTCATTCTCCACCCAGTTCTCCACCCATTTGGTTTCATTCTCCACCCAGTGTCTTCCCATCCCAGCTTTTGATGCTTCATAAATGTTTTCACCAAAAACTCCATCTCAGGGTCTACTTCCAACTGTGTTCTTTCTTAACTATGTTTGTTGATTAACCTCAATAATTCTTTTATCTGATCAAAGCATCACACACATATAACTCCCATAATTTGCATTAACAGGCATGTTTAATAAAACCTCATAATTTAAAAATAGCAGCTCAGTAAATATTATAGCATTTATTAGATGGGAATTTTAGTAGTAAGATATCTGTCCAATGATTCAACTCTTAATTCTTCAGTAGGACTCCTAAGAAGATAAATTATATGGGATAGTACAATTGACACTCAGTATTTCCATACTGTGTGATGAGAAACAAACTAATATTCAAGCCATGGCTCTGTCATTTTAGTAATAATTGGAAACACTTATTCATTGTCATCACAATCAACATATGATATATCAGTCAAATCTTGCAAGTGTTATAACTTTAAAGTGTACCACAGATGTTTTTCAGTTACAGCAAATATACTTCATAATGATCTTTTTTCAAAATATCAGCCCAGAACAACATATTGTTTCTGCTAACAATCTAATACATCTTTTCCGGTATTTTAGTAACAAATACAGACATGATTTAAAATGAAAAGCTTGGTCCATTATTGAGTTATGTAAGTCAAAGTCCATCGTATTAAATATAACTTCAGTAAACAAATCTCTAACCAGAAAAATATGGCTTCCAAGCTATGGATTGTTCACTGCATTAAAAAAGAAATGTATTAAAGCTAAGGGTCCGTGAGGCCACAGACTCGGGCCACCTAAGAATGCTACGACCATTTGGTTTTTGACTTTGTTTCATTTCATCTCTACACTCACTCCGCCAGTGCTGCTACAGACTCAGATAATTATCATGGCCTCATTTAAATGAAAAGTGGCACCCTCCCACCCCCAAGACTGTCTTTTCTAAGCTAATATCCTTCATATAAAGCAGCCTTCTCATCTCCCATGGTAGGGAGAGGAGGCTGTCATGGACTGAATAGTTGTGTCATCCCAAAATTTATATGCTGAAATCCTGATCCCTGGTGTGATGGTACTAGGAAGTGGAGCTTTTGGGGGGTAATTAAATCAAGAGGGTGGAACCCTCATGAATGAGATTAGTGCCCTTATTAGAAGAGTCATGAGACAGATGCTCTTTTTTCTCTGCACCATACGAAGATACAATGAGAGGCAGCTATTTGCAAAACAGGATAAGGGTCCTCACCAGATACAGATCTGCAGCAGCTAGCTTTAAACATTTTGGGATCTAGAACAGAAGGAAATAAGGATTGTTTCAATCACCCAGACCATAGTAATTTGTTATAACAAGCCAAACTGTCTAAGACAGAAGCCAATTTTCTTTTTCCCAAGATGACTTCCAGATAACTATCCCTCCACCGTCATGTGAAATACTGTGTGCTTGTGATGCACACGCCACCAACCGTCTCTTAATAAGAGTCCTGGGTGCTTAAACAGCTCTCTCCCCCTCTGACTCCTGCCATTTCCCCGGATCAACTTCTCACTTCGATCTGTGTTAGTGACCCTTTCCACCGTCGGCCCGCTCAGTTCCTTGACCACTATGTATCCAATGACCTCAGCTCATCAAATTCATTTTTAGGGTCACAGTGTGGGTCCTGTGATCTCTCAGAAATTTCCTCATCTCTGAAATTGGAAACCATAAAGAGCAGTTCCTTCCTTTTCCAACAATAGCCACCTCTCCATTCACCTTTCCCACCCAACTCATTCAAAGCTCTTGCTTCTTATCAGAACCCCTAAGACCCAGAGTTCTGTTACCCTTTCATTTACTTTATCCCCTTTCTGTTTTCATTTTCTCTGCTCTGTTTTTTAAAATGCAAGAGGCCTGTAACTTTATACTGCCAGAGGTATTCATTGTACATTTGTAGATTCATTGTCTATGCTTTTCCATCTTTCTATATTCTGCAGGTTTCATCAACTAAATAAGACATGATTGAGGATACTGCTATAAAAACTGGTGGAAAATAATGCATTTTCAATAATAGAACTAAGATACTTTTAACTATGGAATTTAAAATGACAGAAAAATGAAAAGGGGTGGGAAAAAGAGGGAAAAAAAGAATTGAAATGTTTTATGTACATGTACCAATTCCCTGCAGTGAAGGTAGTCATTATGTACTGCAAATATGTACTCATAAAAGTAAAAAATAGTGTCAGGAAAGAATATAAGGACCATATGCTCTAACAAGGTAGAAATTATAAAAACAAATAGAGCAAGAGAAGAAAAGACATGAGGTAAATTTGCTGATGCCTCATTTATAAGAGTTGGGTGCAAAAGAATATAATTTAAAGTCAACAAATTAAATAATCAAAATATATGAATGTTTAGTCATACAAATATAAAACAGTAAGAATGATAATATTACTGACTAAAATAAGATGGCTCATATATGTGAAGAGACAGCTGACCTATAAACCTAAATAGAAGTTCAGAAACAAACCGCAATACACACCAGAATTCAGTACAGCTTAAAGGTGGGCATTCCAATCACTGAGGAAAAGACATCATCTAACAAATGATATTGGGACAAATTGACGGTATTCGGGATCAAGATCTTACATTGCACACCAGGATAGATTCCAAATGAATCACATAATTTGTTTAAAAAATTCGTACTCCTGAAACTACAAAGTCTAGATGTTAAAATAGAAAAGGTTAATAAATTCTACTGATTTTAAATAAAGATTTAAATTTTTAAATGAAATGAAAATCTGCATTTTAAAAGCTACCATAGCAAATAAAAGGCAAATAACATGGCAAGAAAAAAAAATTCACAATTTATATCACAAAGAGCTAAAATCCTTAATATTGAGAAACTCAGAAGAAAATAGTGAACAAACCAAGAGAAAAATGGATCAAATATGGGATTAGCAGTTTGCAGAAAAGACACAAAAATAGCTCTTAGCAATAAGAAAAGATCCTTGACTTCACTCCTTGTACAAGTGGTACAAATTAAAACTGTACAGGCGTACATTTTCTCTTTCATCAGAATGGCAGAGATCCAAATATTTTAACATATTCCATGTGATAGGACTCTAGGGGAAAAGACACTCTCATACACTGTAGTTCAGAATTTTAATTAGTATCACTCTTCTGGAGGGTGACTTTGAACACTATCATAATTACAAATGCATATACATGTTGTCCCAGGAACTCCACCTTTAGAAATTAACATTTCAGTTACTTTCACACGTATGATATGATACATGTATGTGGTTACTCACTGCACATTGTTTGTGATGATAAACACTGGAAAGAATAAATGGACTCAGTAGGAAATTGGGAAATAACATTACCTCTAAGTGTACAATGGAATGTAACAGAGCCATTCAAAGACTGAGGAAACATTCTTTACATTGATGAAATAGGTGTCCCCATCTCTTCTCCTTATCTAAGAGTTGGCAGTCTACATCCTACAAGTTAAATCTGATCCAATTCCTGATTTCAGAAATAGAGTTTTGTTGGAATATAGCCACACCTATTCATTTACATGATGCTCATGGCTACTTCTGTGCTACAAGGACAGAGCTGAAGGATTGCAGTAGGAATGATATGGCCCACAAAGCCTCAAATACTTATTATCTGGGCCTGTACAAAAATATTTACTGGCCCCTACCTAATAACCTTCCTAGTTCTGTAGCCTGTTTTCTGCTCTTAAATGTCTGCCTCAAGAGAGTGCAACCTGAACTGTCTTGCTCTCAGCTTCCTATAGAGATCAAGCCACTGAGAGGCACTAGCAGAATATCTAAGGCCTGAAGGAGAGGCAGCTGTAGCTGATCCCTCTTTTCTGGACTGTGGTTTAACAATAGTTTTATTCTACTTGCTGGCACAATTCTCCATGCAACTTTTCAAGAAGTGTGGTGTATGAGTAGGGTAGTGGTATGTGGACTGAGAAAAAAGCAGATAAAATCAGACAGTAGAAGGGAACAGAAGGATCTCCTCTCTCTCTTTGTCTCTCTCTCTCTCTCTCTCTCTGTCGTTCACTCTCTCACTCTCTCTTTCTCTCTCCCTTTCTCTCTCTCTCTCTCCCTCTTGTGCTGGGAATTGATCTCAGAACCTCATGCATACGAGGCAAGTGCTTTAGCATTGAGCTCTACCCCCAGCCCCCACTAGTTTTAATAAATTTTATTTTCAGAACAGTTTTAGGTTCACAGCAAAATTGAAGGGAAAGTACAGAGAAGACCCACATGACCTCACTCTTACACAAACCCCATCATTACCACCATCTTGCATCAGAGTGGCATAGATGTTGCAACCGAGGATCAGGCACTAACACGTTATCATTCAATGTCCATAATTTACACTGGGGCTCACTTTTAACATTGTCCATTAGTTCACTATAGAATAAAAATAATCTTTAAACCATAAGAACATAACACTTAAAGACCATTTGGTAAAATAGTCAAATATTTAAAACATTTCAAAGTGAGAAAAATGCAATAAAAAATATAAAATAAAGTAACGTTACTCAATCTTAGGATCAGCCAAGGTGTCCCTAAGGAAATAGTCTTTAAGCCAAGAGGTGAGTTCCTGATAGAAAGAGCACAGGCATTCAGCAACTGAGCTGAAGCTGGTTAGGCCTAGCAAATGCAGTGAGAATAAGAGAGGTTTGTGATGAAGCACCCGAGATCAACCTGGGTCAGACAAGGCAAGATCACTGATGGGTGTGATGAGAGCTATGAACACACTGAAAAGGATCACTTCCAGTAAAGCCCGGGGACTCTTTGGAGGGTGATAAGGACAGATGTAAGAAGAAACTATCATAGTTATGCAGGCAATAGAAGACGACAGCTTGGGTTATGCTGGTGGTCGCGAAGATGGAGAGAATGGAATAGTCTGATAGTCTCCTGCCATTAAAGCTGCCACTTACCGGTTGTTATATTTTTATGTAATAGAGAAGGGGAAGAAATCTTACTCAGTAGAGAGTTAACATCTCAAAAAACATTACTGATATGTTCTTTAGAAAAATATTGAATCATAGCAAACATACAAACATAATCTATCCAAATTTTTTATTATTTTTAAATGCGATGCATGATATTCCAGCAAAATTATTCAAGATAATAAAACCTCTGCTGTCTTCAACATACAATTTTCAAGGTGGCTTTGGTCAAGGACAGCTCGAAGAATGAAAGAAAGAGAGCTGGGAATTTGACAGGGAGGTTTTATGTGCCCGACTTGAGAAGGGGACCCATTAATTTCACTGCAAATCCACTGACCAGAACCAAATCACAATGCCCCTACTGGCTGCAAAAGTGGCTATGAAAACTCTCTCATTATAGGAGAGCACGAATTCTATCTCTAGGAAAAAAATTCTGCATCTTTAGAAAATAGAGGCATAATCATCATAGCTATTTAATTCAGTCTGACTTCAGGAAACTTTCAATTTAAACTTGGCTGTACGTACACCCACACCAATGAATGCATGCAGTTGTTGGAGGCCCTGATAAAGCTCTACCTCGTTTTTGCCATGCTGTCTGATATTTCTTTTCTTAGTATAATTTTCCTCTGGTAGCATGCAGTAACAGCAAGAGTCCAACAGAGAAAATGTTCAAGATTCTCAACTGGCAATTACTGTATAGCAAACTCTGACCCCAGTGATAATTTTTCCACCTGCAAAATTCCCTCCATTCTCTTCCAAGGTCATCAAAATCTCATCATATTACAGTGTCTGGGTTATGCTTGATGTCTAGGATCTCATTATGTAAATCAGCCCAGGTATGGTTGATACTCCTCACTGTGGTCCTCCGGCAATTTATCTCGACCTGCCGAACTGTGAAGATGAGAGACAAACTGTCCTCTCTCCCTACCTTCAAAACACAATGCTAATGTATGCTACAACTGCAGAGGCTATGCCTACTCAAAAGAGAGGAGAAAGACAGGACGCAGGAGCATGGCACCATGCCATGATTAGTGGTTCAGTGGTTCTCCTGGCATCTCTTGATCGTTCTTAGATTTTCCCTCTGGTTTCTTGACTCTGCTTTCCTGAGTCATCTTCCATTTTTGTAAGACGGTCTGTGTTTTTAACTGAGTAGATTTCTCAGCTTTCTTCATGCCCATAAAAGGTTTGGGGCACTGAAATCTCTGTTTACTTTGAACTCTCTTTGCCCTCCAGTCTATATTGGTGGTTCCAAAGAAAGGTGGCGAGGGGGGGAGGAAAAAATTTGATATTTTCAAAAAATCAAGCAGCTACTGTGGAAAAAACTTTTAGCTTTCCAAGCTCCTCATTCATAGTTTAGTGCTATTTAAAATTTGTATTTCTTGTGAAAGAGAATTTTTTTCTGTAAGTTATGTAGCATTAGTTTAGATATAGAAAAATAGGAATATTGGGCCGGTGAGATGGCTCAGCAGCGTAAGCACCTGCCTTGCAAGCGCGAGGGCCCGAGTTCGACTCCCGGATCCCACATATGAAAAAGGGGCTGGTGATATCGCTCAGCGGCATGGATGCCAGTTGGCGCGCGAGGTCCTGAGGTTGACCCCCCGGTACCCACAAAAAAAAAAAAGAAAAATAGGAATATTATGTGCTAATCTGCTATTAAAATTGACATAAAATTTTATACAAAGATAGACAAGGCTCCCCTCTACCACTTCACAAATTAACTTCTGGCTTTCCTCAGTTATCATGTCTTGTTAGTTAAAACTCTAGAATGGGGCCGGTGAAATGACTCAACAGTGTAAGCGCCTGCCTGGCAAGCGCAATGGCCTGAGTTCGACTCCCAGGTCCCACATATGAAAAAAGGGCCGGTGATATCGCTCAGCAGCACAGGCGCCTGCTGGTGCAAGAAGTCCTGAGGTCAAACCCTGGTACCCACAAAAAAAAATAAATAAATAAATAAACTCTAGAATGGATGCATCCCAGATGCATACCTCTTCCAAGCTGTGTAACATTGTACAACCTAACCTCTTTGTGCCTCAATTTCCTCCATAATAAAATAGAAATAAATTAACACATATAAATTATATATACATATATGGCAATATGTATAAAACACTGGTACTCAATAACTATTCCATACAGATATTATTTGTTATTTTTCGGTGATATAAAAACTAAAAGTTTCTGATTTGGTATTAGTAATAAGGTAATACACACAAACCTTTGGCGGGTGGACCTATTGGAAGCCTCCCAGACCCAGGACAGCCCAGCCCAGGTGCATGGCATACACACGCCTTTGGAGGGCAGAGTAATCAGCGAGACCAGCAACATGGAAGCGTCTGAAGCAGCAGTGAGGAGCCAGCAGTTGGGCTCTGGAGACTCCACCAACAGAGGACCAGTCCCAGCCCCACATCCAGAGGCCAAGACCAGCTCCATACCCAGCACATTTCTGGGATCTAAAGTGGGCACTATTACAGAACTGTAAACACCAGAGGTATTTTACTACTTTTATTCTCACTTGTTTGTCTGATTGGCTACCCCTTTCCTGTCTGGTTGGATGTTGTCTTGTTTTCTTTTGTATTTTGTAGTTATTTTTATTTGGGGACTTTTTTTTCTTTTTCTCCTCTTTCCCTGGTCTCCTTTTTTTCTTCCTTTTCTTCTTTTCTTTTTTGTTCTCCTTCTCTTTCTTCCTTCTTTTTTCACTGTTTAGATTTCTTACCTTTCTTCTTCATTTTCTTCTATTGATCCTCTTTCTCTTTCCTCAACTACTTCTTGAATTTAAACTTTCAAATGAATAAACATTGTCTCTTCCCTTTCTGATTGCTCCTTCACATTTTATTTCATTCTTTTCCTCCTGTGTCCTCCAGTTTCCCAAAACTCGAGTGATCATCCTTTGACCTCCAGCCTTGACTCTACTATATTTGACCTCCTTCATCACTTTATCCTGTCCCCTAACCATCTTAACCTCCCCACCCCCCACAGAAGGGTAAAATCCCTCCACTAAAGGGAAAATCACTGCCTACAAGTACATGGTATATGTTTGATTTTGTTGTATAACTTCAGGGTTTGCTCCTGTAGTTGGAGGTAGCATGTTAATGGTTAGCATAGTTTGTCAGTAGTTAAGCTGTACTTGAAACTATTGTTATTACTAACTGTACTACTTTAGCCAGGATGTCATACATGTTATAATCAGTTTTTCTCCCCTGTATGATAACGCTGTGATAGTATGGGGTCATAATCACCACCATAGCGCAGTACCAAAGGATTGGATGCTGAGCCAAATAGTAACTTTGCATCCTTTACAAATTGGGAAGGTAGGTTCTTGGGATAGCTATAAAGAACCACCTACATCTAGAGGACATCCCTGAAGAACAGACATCTTCTAGGGAAGCCTCAATACTAGTGATAAAACTATCTATCATAAGAAATTGGCAAGCATCAACATAGAAAAGAAAAGAAAGGAAAAAAAGAGAAAATAGAAAATGAAAAGAAGCAGAAGCAAAATACAATCACAGACCCCCAGCCCACCCAGGACAAGCCCAGAACTCAAATGAGATAGACAAAATTGGAAGTCAAACACTGGAACTTTCTGAAATTATAGCAACAGAAGTGGAAAAAGCTATAGAGAAAGTAATCTGTCAGATACAAAAAGTAATGATGCTTAAAATCAAAGATATTAGAGGAGGCACAGATAGTAAAAATAGATGAGCTTAGAAAAAGATACAGATTGGCCTCAATTCACCACTTAAAAGAAACAGATTGGCAGAATGGATCAAGAAACAAGATCCATCAATATGCTGCATTCAAGAAACACATTTAATTCAAAAAGAAATTCATAGACTGAAAGTCAAAGGATGGAAAACAATCTTCCATGCAACAGGAACCCAGAAAAAAGGGGTAGCTATCTTGTTTACAGACCATATGAACTTCAAACCAAGAATGATCAAAAGGGATAAAGAAGTTCACTACATACTTGTTAGGGGAGAACTTCAAGAGGAAGAGATAACAGTCATAAATATGTATGCACCAAATACAGGAGCACCTAACTATATAAGACAATTATTAATAGACAAGAAAAATCACATAGGCAATAACACACTTGTAATGGGAGGTCTTAATACCCCACTGTCACAAAGAGACAGATCAACTAAACAAAAAATCAGCAAAGAAATATTAGAACTGAGCCACATCTGTGAATGAATGGACTGAGTAGATGTTGTCAGAGTGTTCCACCCAACATCATCAGAATACACATTCTCCTCAGCTGCACATGGGATGTTCTCTAACTAGCTCATAGAACGTGCTTAAGTAAATGCAAAGGAACTGAAATTATCCCATGCATATTATCAGACCACAGAGCAATAAAATTGGAAATTAATGGCAAAAGAAACCACAAAAAACTCCATAAACACATGGAAATTAAATAACACCCTCCTGAAGAACCAATGGGTCACATATTAAATTAAGGAAGAAATTAAACAATATCTACAACTAAATGAGAATGCAGATACAACATACTGGAACTTATGGGATGCAAAGAAAGCAGTCCTAAGAGAGAAATTTATAGCGGTGAATTCTCACATCAGGAAAACAGAATGAGCACAAATAAACAACCTAATGTTGCACCTCAAGCTTCTAGAAAATGAAGAGTAAAACAAGCCCAAAGCCCATAGAAGGGAGGAAATTATAAAGATCAGAGCAGAAAGTAATGCAATGGAGACTAAGAAAACAATGCAAAGAATTAATGAATTGAAAAGTTGGTTCTTCAAAACAATAAATAAAATTGATAAACTCTTAGCCAACTTTATCAAAAAGAGGAAATAAAAGTCTCAAATTCATGCATTGAGGAATGAAAAGGGTGAAATCACTACAGATCCTGTGGAAATTCAGAAGATCATCAGTACCTACTTCAAAAATCTTTACCCTCACAGGATGGAAAACACAGAAGAAATTGACAGATTCCTAGATACTTATGAATTACCAAAGCTGAATCAAGAAGATATAAAAATTCTGAATAACCCAACATCAGTTAACGAGACTGAAAATGTAATTAAAAACATACCAACAAAGAAAAGCCCAGGTCCTGATGGATTCATGGCTGAATTCTACTAGAAATTTAGAAAAGATTTAATGCCAATACTCCTCAAACTCTTTAATGAAATTGAAAGGGAAGCAATACTCCCTAACACATTCCTGGAGGCAAGTATTACCCTGATACCAAAACCAGAGAAAGACAAAACCAAAAAAGAGAACTACAGACCAATCTCCCCAATGAACATAGATGCAAAAATCCTCAATAAGATACTAGCAAACACAATGCAGCAAATCATCAAGATTATACACCATGACCAAGTGGGGATGGTTCAAATAGCAAATGCAGGAATGCAGGGATGGTTCAAAATAGCAAATCAATAAATGTAATGCAACATATCAACAGGGCCAAAGACAAAAATCACGTGATCATCTCAATAGATACAGAAAATGTTTTTGACAAAGTCCAACACTCATTCATGATAAAAACCCTACAGAAAATTGGAATGGATGGTCTTTACCACAATGATAAAAGCCATTTATGACAAACCACAGGCAACATCATACTAAATGGACAAAAACTGAAAGCTTTCACTCTAAAATCAGGAACAAGACAAGGATGTCCACTGTCACAACACCTATTCAATATAGTTCTGGAAATATTAGCCAGAGCAATTAGATAAGAGAGAGAAATAAAAGGAATAAGGATAGGAAAAGAAGAAGTTAAATTATCATTATTTGCAGATGACATGATGCTCTACATAGAAAAACTCCACCAGAAGACTTCTAGATTTAATAAGCAAATTCAGTAGTGTAGCTGGATACAAAGTCAACTCTCAAAAATCAATAGCATTCCTGTACACAGAAAACAAACTCACTGAGAAAGAAATTAGGGAAACCACACCCTTCGCAATAGCATCCAAAAAAATGAAATACTTAGGAATCAATCTAACAAAGGTAGTAAAAGACCTATACATTGAAAATTACAGTACTCTGAAAAAGGAGATCAAAGAGGATACCAGAAAATGGAAAGATAACCCTTGCTCATGGATAGGAAGAACCAACATATCGAAAATGGCCATACTCCCAAAATTGTTGTACAGATTTATGTAATCCCAATCAAAATATCATTAGCATACCTCACAGAACCAGAGAAAGCATTCCTAAAATTCATTTAGAAACAAAAGAGACCTAGAGTAGCAAAAGCAATTCTGGGCAACAAAGGCAAGGCAGGAGGCATCATGATACCTGACTTGAAATTACACTACAAATCTACTGTGATAAACTCAGCATGGTACTGGCAAAAAAAACAGACCTGCGTATCAATGAAACAGATTAGAAGATGCAGACACAAGTACAAACACACTCAGCCACCTTATCTTTGACAAAGGGGCCAAATATGTTCACTGGAAGAAAGATAGCCTCTTTAATAAGTGGTTCTGGAAAAACTGGCTCTCCACATGCCAAAGAATAAAGCTAGACCCTTGTCTATCACCATATGCTAAACTAAAGTCAAAATGGATCAAAGATCTAAATATTAAAACAGAAACATTAATCTACTGGAAGAGAAAGTAGGTAGAAATCTTGAAGACATAGGTGTAGGCAGAGACTTCATGAACAAAATTCAGCATGGGAAATACTTCAAAGAATCAGCAACTGGGATCTCATCTTATTAAAAAGCTTTTGCACAACAAAGGAAATCATCAACAGAGTGAAAGGACAACCCACAGAGTGGGAAAAAATTTTAGTTAGTTGTCCCTCAAAGGACTTCTATCTAAAAAATATAAAGAATTGAAAAAAATCAGTCTGTAGGAAGCACTCGGGAGGCTGAGGCAGGAGAATTGCCATGAATTCAAGGCCAGTGTAGGCTATATAGTGAGACCCTGCCTCAAAACAAAACAAAACAAAACAAATTAAAATATAGAAGAAAATATAGATTATGAGTAAAATGTTTTTATTCCTTCTATTCTTATTACTAGAAATCTCCGTTACAATTTAAAAGTTCTGACTAGTCAATTTACAGTTACAAACTTAAAAACTGTAAAAGAGTTGTTATTATTCAGCTGAACCAAATACATCTGAGTGGCTGTGGTTTTATAAACAAAAATTTTTTTGTGTGTTTGCCGTCTGTGTGTCCAATCTATAACTGGTTACCATATTTACAGCTGTTTTGTTTGAGTTCAACTAACATTCTCTTCTTTTTGCCTTTTTGGATTTTTAAAATATTTGTCTATAGCTTAAGTTGGCTTATAGATATAGATAAATGTCATTAGAGTTAAGGACATGCTTCTACCCAGGTAGCCAACTGACCAAAATGATGTCAAGAATGGTTTTACAAATGCAAAAAAAAAAAATCAGACCCCTCAAATTCAAAGACCCACTTCCAAAATGGGTACCTGAGATGAATACACACTTCTCAATTGAAGAAATATGAACAGCAAATAAATACATGAAAAAATGTTTAACTTCATTTATCATTTGAGAGATGCAAATTAAAACAACACTGAGATTCCATCTCACTCCAGAAAGAATGGCTATCCTCAAGAAATCAACCAATAACAAATACTGGTTGGGCTGTGGGGAAAAAGAACTCTTCTCCACTGTTGGTGGGAGTGTTGACTGGTACAACCACCATGGAAATCAGTATGGAGATTCCTCAAAAACCTAGGATTGCAGGTCCCATTCAACCCAGCTATTCTCCTTCTGGGTATCTTCACAGAAGAATTAAAAACATCATACCACAGCGATATATGTGTATCCATGTTTATAGCAGCACAATTTGTAATAGCTAAATCTTGGAAACAACCCAAATGCCCATCAACTGAGAAACGGATAAAAAAAAGTGGTCTTTTTATACAATGGAGTACTACTCAGCTATAAAGAAGGATAAAGAGACTTTTATGACTTGAGACTTGGAACTTTTATAGGTAAATGGATGCAACTTGAGACCATACTCATAAGTGAGATAAATCAGACTCGCATGTGTAAACATTGTGTTGTCTCCGTAGTGTAAGAAGCGGAAAGAGGGGCCGGTGAGATGGCTCAGCAGCTTAAGCACCTGCCTGGCAAGCGCGAGGGCCCAATTTCGACTCCTGGAACCCACATATGAAAAAGGGGCCGGTGATATCGCTCAGCGGCACGGGTGCCTGCTGGTGCGCGAGGTCCTGAGGTCGACCCCCTGGTACCCACAGAAAAAAAAAAAAAAAAAAAGCAGCGGAAAGAGTAACTAAGATCCAAAATGTACAATAGAAGCTGTGAAATGGGAAGAAACTGTTCAAAAAGAAAGAGGAACTGGGATGGGAGAAAGGAGAAAAGAAGGAAGGGAAAAGGAGAAATAAATACATATATAGTTAAATATTAAAAAATATAAATATATAGTTTAATATATATAAATATATATATACAGTTAACAGAGTTATACTATTAATTTCTATTAGTTCATTGAAAAGAAAGGTTTGTGCCTATACTGTTTGATCAATTTTTCATGCCTATATCTTGTAATATGAGCAACTACTTGGAAGAACACAATATACAATATATTAACCATTGTTACTCTCCTACTATCTTGTTTTGAAATTTTGTATCATTGATTTTATTGTTTTTTCTCTTTAAAATAAAGAAAAGGTAATAATTCCTCTTTGAATTAGCCAATAAAAAATCAGACTGGTACAACTATATCAGTTCTTAACACCTGCTTTTCTCATCCTTACTTCCTAATTTGCAAACACATATGAATTATTGTGATGAATGGTTGGAATTATTTCAGAAGTGATACTTATCACATCTGAAAGAGAAAGTTAAACTTGTCATTAATTGCACTTGACAATTCACAGGGAATGGACTACCTGTTATTGAAATTCTTGAATCTCTATTCACCTTCCTTGAATGATTTTTTTTCCCCTCTAAGGAACAATTTACTCCTTATATCTGTGCTCTACCCTCTTTCTCTACACAAAGTTGCAAATGTGAGTCGCTTAATCTGGAGTAGCACACCCAATAATTCAGTTATTCACACTCAGTGTAACTACCTCCCACAATGATGTGTAACAACACACTCCAAGTTTCAAGGTCAAGTATGGCCAGGGAGCATCTAGATTGTCTTTTCTCTCCCATATCAATGTCACTGTAGATTAAAGATTTTTTTAAATATAAAGCAGTAGACTGCTTAAATTAACATACCTGCACTTTTGGCATAAGGAATACATTTCTGAATATCTAGACCTACACCCACAATGGGAAAGAGAAATATTTTCTTAGTTGGCTCATTTTTAATTTAAAAATAATTCTGGTTGTAATTTACAGGGATAGCATCACATAGAAAATATATTTAATGTACAATTCACAGACAAAGCCATTACAGCAAAAAATTGAACCAGAAGAGCCAAAGTGCAACAGGATGTCATCAATTTGATAATTTTTTTTAAAAGATCTTGAAAATGTAGTAAAGTGTTAACAGTATTTTGTGAGTCATTGGGTAATGACTGTGTAAGTCTATTTTCCACTGAGATTCACCGGTAACCTCAGGTAGTCCAGCATCATGGTGAAGAGCATGGATCTGGAACCACACACTGTACTGAATGCTGTTTATGTCACTTGCTAGTTGTAGCCAACACTTACAGCGCACCACTCCCATTCTCTTAGGTCCTTCTGGAAGGTTCTGTGCATATCCTCTCACTCCTACGTGCTTTTGTTTGTTTGTTTTGTTTTGTTAAGGCATGTACCTGTGACTTCATTCAGAGGACAACCCTCAGGGGCTAGTAGAAACTTTTGTCAGAACTGGTAGAAAACTGGGGGACTTGAGAGTTTATCCCTCTAAGGTGGCATGGTCATTTCTAGCCGAACCAGACTGTGAAAGCCCGGATCTACTGCATTGAAGTTGGACAAACTTGGTGCAATTTATGCTCAGGAAATGTGTTCATGTTCAGGTTGAGGCCGAGAGTACTGAAACTGCACCATTGTGTGGTTTCTTCCCTTGTTTCCTGTCTCCTCCACTCCCTTACCTCTTTCCCCTGGGATTTTCTTAACACATCAATTGCAGAAAGAAATCCTCGCCTTGGGGTTTCCTTTTTATTTTTCTTTTCTTTCTTTTTTTTTTTTGTTTAGAAATCTGACCTAACAGACATCTAGGTTTCCTCAATTGCAAAATGAGTGGATGACAGAGTGTTATAAGGAATAATATGGAATCAAGTTTTTAAAGAACAGAGCAAACCGCCTAGCACAAGGTTTCCGCACACAAAGTGTTAACTACCAAGGTGGTAAAGTTTGCTAAGTATTGAGCTTAAATATGAATCACGAATTTATTTTGATGAAAGTTCTTATTATTCCAAGTTTTCTGACCTTTCCTATAACAAGTAGTTTTTAGCATTATGTTACCTTGAAGATATTTCTACAAAATATAAATACACTTAATCTGTACCTTCAAGGTAAAGATGACATTTTAAAATAAAAGAAAAACTCATGCACCCAAAAGGTTATTTTGAAAAAATATTTGAAATATTTTTATTATGTGGAAAGCAATGTAAAATATCCCTCATAGAAATCTTCACATTTGAATATTTATAAACTTGGAATAGAATTTTCTGTTTAACAATGTTCCAAAGAACTCCAGTGGCTTATTAATTTAATTTTAAAGGATAAAAACACAGTTCCTTCTGACGACTGTTTGAGAGTTAGGGCTCAAGGACTGATTGAAAAGAGGAAGAAGGGAATTTATTCCAGAACTTTAAAAGAAACTTTGCATAATTTAATGTGCGGATTAAAAGTGTCATTATTTAGCAAGCAAAGCCAATAGTCTGAGTTTTTCCATTTATATTTGATGAAATATCAATTTTTAACTATAGCACTTTAGAACAATTATTAGATAAGCTGCCAGAATTTAAAATTACTGTATCACAAACTACTAATTCATTTTTAAGAAGATACATTCAAAACTATTGGTTTCAGTACAAGTGTCACTATTATTTTAATGAAACCAAAATCTATTTTATAATATATAATTTAATAAGTTAAAAATATTGTTTATTTAATCTTTATCCAGTTCTTACTACATTTAGGTTCTGATTTGTATAAAACTTTGAATTTGTCACACAAAAATGACTGCCAAATCATTTAAATAGAGATGATCAACAGAGAAAAAGAGAAAGGTTTGCCTACATTTTCTCCCTCTTGGGAGTTGGCATGACAAAAAGTTTCTTTAATTAGGCTGTTCCTAAAGATTCTTAAGACACAAAAGAATGGTCAAAATACATGAATGAAAGAACAGAGCTAGCAAAACAGGACAAAGTTTTATATTATCTACAAGAAACCCACTTTAACTATAAAGGTCTGATTTAAAGCAAATTAAAGAAGAAGGATATACTATGCCATAGTAACTATGGTAACACTAATCAAAAGATATCTGGATGGACTATATTTGCTTTCAGTCAAAGCAGACTTCAGAATAAGGGAAATTATTAAGAGCAAGAAAGGCACTTTTGGTGGAGTGAAAATTGCCAGTAAACAGGAGAAATGCTACAATGATCCATATGGTAAAGAAGTGGAGATGGGGACGTCAGTACGAGCTCATGCTTAGCTTCCTAAAGATTCACAGCATTACATGCAGAAATATCATTAATATGCGTATAGGCGCAGATTCAGAGATATGAGCCTATTTTCTGAGAAAGCATAGGAGCAATAGCACCCCAGTAGCTAAGAGCTCATCTTATGTGCAGATATTCTCTCTGTTACCTTTCTCTAATAAAATAAACTCAAGTTCCTTGGAGAAATGGCTGATTCCAGGACTAGCCAGGAAATTTCCTTTTGAGGAAAAAAAAGCCTGGAGCATATTGTGGTGCCATAAAGTATGAGAGTACTCAAGTTCTTTGAAAAATGTTATAAAACAATGGTAGGGATATTAAGAGGAGATAGGTGTTAACTGAAAGTGTTCCCAAAGGCTAAAGCTGAAACAATTTGAACAACTAATTCAAAGTATTGAACTATAACCCAAAGCATAAAATACATATCCATGAATTCATTCTGATATATTTAAATGGGGTGGAAAAAATAAGTCTCCCAGGAAGAATTCCAAATAATGTATGCAGATAGGCCACCCTCAAGGAATAGAGCCCAACTCTCCACACTTCAAATGTGAGTGTATATACTGACTTCCTTCCAAAGACGACAATATGGAAATGGGGAGTGAGAGTAACTGCAGTGGAGAAACCTAACATCACTGCCTCACCCAGCTGATCAAGGGCAGTATCAACAAGGACAGGACATGTCAGTGGGATACACCTGCAATGTGTGAGCAGAACGGCCTTTGCCCTCAGCGGTCTTCACCCAAAGCAAATAATCTATGTCTAATCCTGAAAAAAATAATCAAACTAATCCGGATGGAGATATATTCTACCAAATACCAGGCTAGTATTCCTCAAAATTGCCAAGGTCATCAGACTCAAGAAAAATCTGAGAAGTTGTCACTTCAAGAGGATCCTAAGGAAATATGATGACTAAAACTTATGTGGCATCATCTGATCCAGGAGATCCTGGATCAGAAAATAAAAATCAGGTATAGCCTAAGGAAGTATTAATAAAGTGTGGACGTAAAAACAATGCATCAGTATTGTTTCAATTATGACAGATGTACTATCCTAATGCTAAACGTTAATAATAAAGTCAGAGTGAGGTGCATGGGATTTTTTATACTATTTTTGCAACTTTTAAAAGTCTGAAACTATTTTAAAATAGAAATCGTATTTTAAAAAGAGCTAATACAAATAAGTAGGAAATGCATTTGAAAAGTAAGCAACGTACTTCTAAATAACTCACAGGAAAAAATGTCACAGTGAAAATTAGAATACAGTTTAAACTGATAACTAAAATATCTACACATCTAACATTGTAAGATGTAGATAAAGCTTCACAGTGAGTGACAGTTTAGCCCCATATGAACAGAATATTAAAAGATCAAGAAAGGCTGAGACTAAATGAAAGGTCTAAATGCTTAACTCCAAAAGTGAGAATAAGAAAAGAAAAAATACTGATTCCAAAATTTATGGAAATGCAAAGCCCTCCAAAGGAATTAAAGAACTTATATTATTGGATTTTCAGGTCATTAGAAAACTACATCAATTAAAACAGTGCTGTAGTTTTACAGGAAGAGACAAACAGACCAATGGAACAGAACACAAAATCCACAAACAGAACCATACAAATATGGACACTTCAGAGGTTTGGAAGAAAATAAAAGATATTTTGAATAAATGATAGTAGAATGATTGAATATATACATAGAAGGATGAGAAAAAGACCCCTGACTTTCTTAATAGCAAACACAGTGTTCAAGAAGATTATATGTCTAAGTAAGAAAAGTAAAACAATATGTTTCTAGAAGATGACATAGGAGAAAACTTTCAATTACCTTGTGATAGAGAATAATTTCTTAAAGAGTATAAAGAATCACCAATCATAAAGAGAAAAATTATCCATTTATGCATTCATCCATCTCTCTGAATATCTGTCTAGCATATTCTGTCCACTATGTGACCACATTAAGAGAGTGTGACTGTTAACCATGATATGTCAATCTAAATGGATTAAGAAACTCCTAGCAGATTAGTAAAGCACATTTCTGGGTGTGTCTGTCGATGATTGACACATAGGCCAGCGAATGGAGGGAAGAAAACCCACCCCAGATGTGGGTGCACCAACCAATAGACTTGTACCCTGGAGGGAATAAAAAGGGAAAGAAGAAAGTTCTCCCATTTTTGAAGAGCTCTAGTTTTCACCATTGTCTTTGGATGTTAGTGTGTTTCTTCAGCCTTCCAATGCAAACTCAGACCAGCAACTCAGACCAGCAAGCAGACTTGTGCTGCATCTTTTATCCTTCTTATTTTGTGGCTTCTACCTTTTTGGGCTGAGCAACTCAGCGATCCTCTGGCTCTCCAGTACTCAGATGGCCCTGGTGGACTCTTCGGCCTTTGACCTTGTAAGCTTACCAAGTAAATCCACTTGCATAATTTTACATATATTTTCTACTCATTCTCTTCCCTTGGAGAACCCTAACTAACACCGAGAGTAAAAGAGAAATCAAAATGTGAAAAAGATGTATTAACAGCTTGCTTAACCCAGTCCTGGAACATTAGTGTTCCTGAGGACTTCATTCCTCATAAGAGTCCTGAATGGCTGCAGTCACTCCATAACACTCATTGGCTACCTTGGTGACTTTGATGTGCAGTCATTCCCGTGACTCTGTTTACGCTTCTGAAATGAGAAGGCATGGATTTATCCGGTATAATCACCAGGTGGAGCACTCTGTTGCAGTATTTTGAATTCAAGATGTGATTTCAAGTTGTCTCTGACTGAGACCTTTTAAAGGCAGATTGTCATTGGGCAGTCTGTCCCAATGACATCTGTTTTCAACTTTCAAATAACATTTAAGAAAAATGCTTCTGAATATTGAGAGGAGATAGAGCTTTGAAATGTGCAAGGCCAGCAAGATGTCATCAAACTTGAAATCTGCTCTAGACAGTGTGACATAAGTGTGTATGAAGCTTGAAAACCTTGTTCGACGCTGGGAGCTTGAGCACGTGACACTTGTTGAAGGACATGAATTTGACACGGTAGTTTTAACCCACTCCATGTTACCAGCTGGGGACCAATTGTTGGAAATTCTCAGTTATTTGGCAGGGGATGAGACTTCACACAAGCCTTTTTCAAAAACTCTGAGACAATTCCAAAATGCAGTCAAAGTTGAAAATTATTCTTCTTTGCCTCTGTCCCTCTTCTTCCATCATTCCTCCTTTTTGATCACCTATCTTCTTTTCAATTTTCCAAGACTGTTAATTTAAAACTCCTCTTTTTAAACTATTTATTCATTTGATGGCATTCTTAATGATTACTACATATTATTTTAAATTATTTTTATAACCTCTGGTTTCTTACAACCCAGATTTTATTTTATTTTCAAAATTCAATAGTTTATACTTTCATTATTTGTCTTGGACCTCTTAACTGGTATGTTTTCTTTCTTCCTTCTCATTAGTTTCACTATATTTTTAATCATTTAAAATGTCAATCCTGGCCGGTGAGATGGCTCAGCGGCGTAAGCACCTGCCTGGCAAGAACGAGGGCCCAAGTTCGACTCCCGGATCCCACATACGGAAAAAGGGCTGGTGATTTCGCTCAGCGGCACGGGCGCCTGCTGGCACGCGAGGTCCTGAGGTCGACCCCCGGTACCCACAAAAATAAATAAATAAAATAAAATAAAATAAAGTGTCAGTCCTGGGCCAGTGAGATAGCTCAGTGGCATAAGCGCCTGCCTGGTAAGCGCAAGGTCCTGACATTGACTCCCGGTACCCACATAAAATAAATAAATAAATAAATAAAATATCAATCCTTACTTTTCACTGCTTTTTATAATTTTGATGAATTAAGGTCTTTGCTTCCTGAAACCTTTTTCATAAAAAATTTATTTTCTTTTGCACCTTTAATATTTTACCATTTTATTATTATTTTCATTCTCATATTTCTATTTTGAATTTTAGGTCATGATTTGGTTTAATAATGGTTGGAAATAGGTACAGTGATAGAAAAAAATAGTAGTCATACAAGCCCAGCTGAATACTGGAGCAAGATAACAAAAAACATCTTTTTTGTGCCTTGTCTTCCTCTCTCATTTGTAGATTCCCTACCTGATTAATGTCGGTTCCACAAAATTCTTTTCCCCTGTAACTCCGGACAGTGATGACCACCCAGTTACTCAGAATGAAATTGTAATTCCACCTGTTTGTTGTGTCTACAAAATACTGAGATGATCCTTTCCTTAACATATTAATCAGCCTTTTTGTGTGGTATTACATCTGGAACCTATGGTCTCAACATCTAAAATTATTAAACTTTGGAGAAGGCGAGCTATTTAACACTAGGCAGAGACAGGCAGTAATTTGAGTACATATCAATAAAAACCCTATTCAAAGTCTTGGTTCTGGTCCTGGTTAGTTCTCATTTAGTTATAATCCTTTTGCTATGGAATTATGGGAGAAGCTTTCTGATGTGTGCATGTTCTCACATCTGTGCCCTAACATTTATGTGTCCGGAATATTCATGTGGTCAGAGGCCATTGCCAGCAAGGTCTGGTTTTAGGCAGATCCAGCTGTTCTTCTGAAGGGTGACTCTGGTTATTTCGTATTTCTTTTGATGGAGATTCCAGGCTTGAAGAGACAGATAGAATCCAGAGGAAAGAGAGTGAGCATCTTAGTCTTAGTCCCTGGGTCTTTGCCATCCTTGGAAAGAAAGCATCTTGAGACTTCAGGAGATAGCTGAGCTGGACTCTATCTGCTGCCCTTCTTCCCAAGAATGGGATTTGAAACAATTGAACTCTTTAAATGTGGATTTGATCATTCTTCAAGATTTGGATCATTATATCACACATCATGGAACTTTTACTATTAATGATAGTTGAAAAGTTAAATTATAGTTCAGAACATTTAGCCTAGCAATGAAAAATACTGTTACAATACCTGATATCTTTCACTTACATAACATATAAAAGACAAACAGAGCAAAACAAAATAAAACAAAACAATATTTACATAAATAATCTTACTTTCTCTTCCTTTCCATTCCTACCACACTCTGCAGCTACTTGGGCCAACACCCTCCCATGTCTTCCCATATGCTCTTGTTGCCTATTCTGAATTAATTCATTTTCCCCTCACACCTACTCCTTATCCCAATTCCTTCAGTATGTGGAATGGGAGGCACAGCGTCCCTTTTAAGGAGGTGGTGGCATCAGCCTGGAGTTATGATTATTTTTTGACAGGCTGAAAGAGGAACATTAGGGGGAGACTGTGAACACTCAAAAGTGAGCCATTTCTACCCCACCAGGGCTGTTTTCATGCCCTTGTAACTTGGGGACAGTTTATTTATTTTACTGGTTTGCCCATGTGAGTCTGTGTTTTCTCCTTTGCTGACACATTTTTTTTCTCCACTATACATTATGAGAGGTGAGATTTCCCCTGCAAACCTGTCTCATAAAGCCACCCTGGATTAGAGTCTTTCTTGAATTTCTCTCCTATCCTTGTTTTATTTTGCAAGTGTACCTTGCAAAAATGCTCTTCACCTGGCTGGCAAATCAGACCTGCACCCTGTGTGAGTGCTTGATGTAGATCCTTCTTCCTTTCGAGAAGCTGGTACATGTGCACTGCCTCTACTGCCTTCATTTGGCCACTCCACTAACCATCATGGATTTGGCTGATGCTACGCTGCAGAGAAATGTGTGCTATATCCACCAGGATTTAGTCATGGGAATGATGTGATTGTAATAGTTTTGGCCTGGTAGAATCTCTGGGGCATCTTTTCCAAGGATAGGGATCTCTTCTTAATGAACTTGAAAGTTGGAATGGTTTTTCCCATTCAAGGCAGAGTCATAGATAAGGCATTTCAAGATGATTTTCTTGGTGGATTATACCCAACCACTGAGGCAATTCAGCATGTATTAGTGTTATTCCCAATTTCAGATAAGAACACTGAGGCCTAGACAGATTGAATAATTTATCAAGGTTATCAGTCAGAGGTAACAGAGGAGAAGCAGTCCACAGGAGTCCGCTCATAGACAGTATTCTTTATCAACCACCTATCCTGATTGGGCAGCAATTTTATCCTTGAAAGCCGAGGAGGCTGCCTCTAGGCTCCTAAATTTAAACACTTTCCTTCCAAACCTGATTTCTTTCCTGACTTGGTTGCTATTTTCCTCAATACTTCACATGCACCTTCTGTATTTTTAGGGATCCAATAACATTTCAATAACTGTTTATTCTTCAGGTTGGGCTTAATTTCGTTGCTTTTAAGATGAGCACTGAAGTAGAAGTTTGAGAGCCTCAGGACATAGAGAGCAAGGGGTCTATTATCTCTTTATTCTACATTAAAAAGCAGCATTACATGACAGTTATTACCTAAAGATGAGCACTTGGCTTGCTTGTGAAAGAGCTTTTTTTCTTATCTAAGAAGAAGCAGGACACTACCCCACATCCCATCTTTTGTGGAAGATAAAGACTTTGCTTTCATCTGGGTAATTTTCTCAAAGGTGGGATGCGTTCTGGATTTGTTAATAGCCTCCCTTCCCAAGCCTAGCAGATATAATTGGCATTGATGAAGCCAAATCACAACTCCACTAGTTCTTTTGAAAGGGGTTGTGTAGGCAGATCCCTCTTGAGTTACTTAGTGCCAAAATTTTGAAAGTAAGTTGGCATAATTTGGGGGCAGAAATGACTCACAGGAACTTTAAAGTACGGAAGATTCCATTCATTGAAATAACTCATCCTTCTTTGTGTGACTAAATCAAGAACAATATATAACTGTAAAAATTTGTTATTTCCATCTTTATTTTTCTTACAAGGGAAGTTATAAAAATCATTAAATTTATGGCAAATGACAAGGAAACTTCATGCCTATGACTGGAAATTTGATCAGGCTCCCTGGAGAAGTACCACATGGTGAAAATATCCTCCGGAATTCTGAAGCCTCGGATCTGGCAGATGTTTTGAGAACTTTGAGTGACTACACAACAATTATCTGATTTTCCATGGACCATTCTCCCAGCGCAAAACTACTCAAAAGTGTCGTGCAATGAACATCGACCTTCCTTTTCTTGGTGATTCTTTCATAGAATCCCAATGAAAAAAGCAATTCTTAACACTTCCATTTGTAAAGTCCAGACAAGTTGTAATGCCAGAGAACATAGACTTGGCCCCAACTCCACCCTATCTGAATCAGAATCTCTAGGAGCAGAGCTGAGGAAATCTATATTATTGCTGTGATTCTTTTGCACATTGAAATTTGAGAAACCATTTTCAGGGGACAGCAGTGTCAGTTTGGTAGAAAGGGTCTCACTGAATGTTACTGATATAATAAGGAAAATATGGTAGTGGTAATGGAAGAGTCACTAGTATCAAAAACCCAGTGGAACTGTGCTCATCTCGCTAAGCTTCTGACTAATGCCAATATCTATGGTTATAATAGATACTTTGGCTCAGATAGAAAGTGATTCCTTTTTACAGGCTCTTTTCCTTGCTTTAATAATTGATATTTGGTTTTATTGATAGTGAGAAGGAGTTGTGAAAAATGTAATACTAAGATCACTTTTTAAATTCCACTCCTAGATTTCCAGTCTTAGGAGATTTTAAAACTTAGTAAAAGAAAAAAGTTTCCTCTCTTCTCTCTTACTTATGCTTGTAAAGTAAAATGATTTTTTATGTATTACATGCTTGAGCAAATGTGGAGATCACCTGGTTTAAAAGAACTATAGAATGGCTGAGAGAGCCCTGACCAGGTGTCAAACACAAGCAAAACAAAATTCCAAAGAAGTCCACTTGAGAACCTCCCAATTTAATTCAGTAAACTCATTATTGGATGCTCAAACTCAAGTAGGAAAAATTGTTGTGGAGAATCGGTCTTAACTATCAACAACTAGTACTCGGACAATTTCTGGTATGTGATTCTAGAGAACAGAGTTTATAGGAGACAACTGTCAAGAATATTAAAATTCTGCAAAGGTTCCCAAACTTTCTCAGTTTCCCACATCCTTAGTGTCTCAGTGATTCTTTATGGCATCCCACAAACAAAAGTAGTTCTTAACATTTCCACGTGTAAAGTCCAGACATGTTAGCAATGCCAGAAAACTTAGGCCAATACCGTCGGATAGATGTTGGTAAGTTTCCCTTGAAAATGTGAATAATTTCTGGAGTATGGCTATTTGTGCACTCAGAAACCTGAGAGCCCCTCAGCACAGATCTGGAAAGAGCACTAAGCATGTGTACAGCATGTCTTACTCTCTTCTTGGTCTGCAGGGAGTGGGTGAGATAGCCTAAGTCTGCATGTTCTCATTGTAGACACTTGGCTGATGATGATGTTACATAGAAATTTCCCCTGAGACCCAGCACAGAACCAGAGTTCATCACAACATTGAACATGATAAGTGATGATGTCTGGCTTTCTTCTCTACTTCTACCTTGAAATACTTTTAATTATTAACTAATTTAACTCTCCTTTCTCTTCAAACTCAACATATTCAAAACCACCTTGCTCTTTCTCCTATATTCCTAGTCTTGGTAAACACTATTACTATCCACCTTTAAATATGGAAACCATGTGGTCATTTACACTTTCCCTGGAATATTCTACACTGGTGGCCAATATTATTGAATTGTGTTCTTTTAAAATGCTTATAGCCATTGCTACCTTTTCATTCTTAGTGGTACTCCCTCAGTTTAGCCCCACACGGATGGATATAAAACTTTCCAGGGTGTGTGTTATGGTTTGTGTCTAGATGCCCCCCCAAAGCCTCATGCAGTCATGAGGGCAGGCTTCGAGTTTGTGATTGATTCATTGTCTGGTGCTGGGACTATGGGTGTTAGTGCTACACCCACCCTGGGGCGGGTATCCTGCTACAATATAAGGGAGGGAAAGAGGCTCACTCTCTCATGCTTCTGCCCTATTTGCTGTTGTTGTTTTTGCTGTCTTCCACCGCCATGAACTGTTGCCCCTGTGCCATGCCACTCTGCCTTGGAGCCATCTGATTGTGGATTGAAACCTCCACAAACTGTGAGCTACATAAACCTTTCCTTCCTTTATTTTGGATGTCAGGTATTTTGTCTCGGCAAGGAGAGAAAACCAAGACACTGTGTCATCCTGCAGTCCACGTTTTCTTTCTTCGATGTACCTTTTTGTCTCTGAAACAGTTCTACTAAAAACACAAATCTGATTCTCTGACACCCTTTCTTGCTTCTCTGCCTCACTTTCTTGCTTCTCTGCCTCCATGTCCTGGTTCAGTATGTGCCATGCTGTTTCTTGGCCTTCACCTCTAGAAATTCTGTCCAACGTCCTTATTTCCATCACCTCTGATTCTGCTGCAATCCCACCTCAACCCTCTGCCAACTACACTGAACCACTAATAACTCTTCTCAGAAGTCCAGCCATGCCAAGCTTGTCTTTGATAGCCTTATTTCTCAAGGAACCCATTTATTTCATCTGCTTCCCATTTTCCCTTTTATGAGACTTTAAAAAAAAATAGATACAGCATGAAAGTCACTCTGTTAGCCTTTTGTAGCAATATGGGTTATGCATGATAATTGTAAATGTTCTAGTTTATTACTCGTGCTTCCCAAGTACTAGGGCAGGAGACGTGGACAGCATGAAACCATGAAAATTTACCAGGCAAAATGATACTTCCAGTTCATTACTGATCAGTAGGAATCCTGGTCCTGAGAGAGCATCTAGGGAAGTCGCCTCACACTGACCCTTCACCTCGACCCATAGAGAATTCAATAGCTCTCTGGAATCAGATTGTATCTCTGTCATATTTCTCAAGCCAGTCAAGGTGGAAAAACGGTCATTTTCAATTCAATACGCATTTTGGGCGTACTTGTGCTTTGCCAGGCACTTTGCTGAGTGGTGACAACAATGACTGGGCTTGTGAAAGAAGATGTGGCTGTCGACCACCTGTCAGCCTGGTGTGTAACAGGGACTAGCAGTGTGAGAAATACTAAAGATAATTAAAGGAAGTTGAAAAGCATTTTCTCACGTGGGGAAAAAAACGTTAAATATTTCCTTTAGAAACTTAGATTTGTTTGTAAATTTTGATATGAATATTTGCAGGAAAAGCATGCATTTAGAGCTCTATTTTTAAAAGCAAAAGTCAAATGCAAGCTGGGCATGGTGGCACAGGCCTGTGGGTCCCAGCACTGGTGGGGGGAGGAGGCTGAGGCAGGAGGATTGAGGACAGTTCGAGGCCAGCCTGGGCTACATAAGGATACCCTGTCTGAAAAAAAAAAAAAAAAAAAGGCCAAATGCAAGTTAGCAAGGGTTATAGGCTTGGTTATCTATATATACCAGTCACCAGAGGATCCAAAGAAGAAATAGTTTGAAATATAATCTTGCAAACTGAAGCTGAAAAATCACAATGGAGATCACAAATCTCTGCCCTTGCTCCCAACATTTATTCTTTGATCTAAACACTGATTGTTGTAACAATAATTCAGAACATTATTAGGCTTTGAAAGTTGGTGTAATTCAACAAGAAGAAAGACCTTCATAGCTTTCTACAATAATTGATAATGTGTGATCTGCCATCCATTCCCATGTGTTGTGCGCGGTCCTCCTGACCTCCACATTGTTAGACACCAATGTAAGATTTTATTTTACTTTTCCCATTTAAGGTGAGACCCTGGCAAGAATGAGGTCATAATTCCCCAGCCTAAGATAGACGAAAGATGGGAAATGTGAGAGGGTCACACTGGGTAGAGTTAGGGGCAGATCTTCATCAAAGAGGATTAGAGGGGGACCAAAGTTCACCACCTCTCACCACACAAGCGGAACTTTGTTTCTGAGGGTCCCATCTCCATCCGTATTAAAATTCTTCCTTAAGTACAAAAAGCTTTCTTTCAGGCTTTGACTTGCGAAGCTTACATACTCATAAATAACTGAAGTAGAAGGGAAAAATATTGATTCTAGATTCATATCATGGAATAGAAGAGCATCAAGTACAATATCTCTAAAATACTCATTATTAAGAAGCCAAGGGGAAGAAGCTGGGATAACCATAGCAACACTGAAACATGTAAGCCATAAATCCTGCAAAATAGATAAAGTAGCAGCCGCTGATTACAAAGGAGGGAATATGACCATTATTCTTTAAGTTACACTCTTAGCATGAAAAGCTGACGCTGATTCTTTTCTTTCTAGTGATTAATTTTAAAAGTAGCCAGGTGGCTATTATATTGTTTTTTTTCCATGGTGACTTAAGTCTACATAGTTTCAGGAAGAGACATGTAAATTAGTCAAGTAAAATTTATTTCTTCAGCTAAATAAAGAGACTGCATTTCATAACTAAAAACTCAGTTTACTAAGCTAATCCTGGCTCTCTCCGCATGGGAGAGATACAAGCCTTATAGAAAGACTACGGTGAGGGAGAAAGTGTAATCACTGAGTTCCTTCCGTGGAAGCCAACCTTACATCGTCTATGTTAAAGAACACCTTGCTGACTTCTCTATGGCTTTTGTAACTGTAATTTCTAGGTGGCTGAAATCTTACTTTTTAAAATTTCCCCGATCAGTAACCCACTGAGATCTCTTCTCTCTAAATACCCGAGTATGCGCAGTCCCCTCTGTCCAGAGCAGCATCACTCACACCGCGCACCGTGTGCAGAGCTGGGGAGGCCTACAAAGGTGAGCACTGGGACCACAAATGTGGAAGAATTTAGAGACTGTTCAACCCCCTCCATTCTTATCCTTTCCTTCTCTCAGTGTAGCCTGCATTCCTCTCCCTTTTATTCCCAGAAAAATATTCTTTAGGAAGATTAAAGCACTCTTTAATGCTTGATATTTTGGGTGAAATTCTGCATCCTGCTTCAAATAGCAAAATTTCATAGATTGATACATAAAAGCATATAGATAGCCAGAGACAAAATGTCTGATCTTGTTTCTTTTCTCATTGTCTCTGTTGTTTGTTCATTTGTTTTTGTCAGAACTGTGAACCCAAGGTAATTATGTTACGTACTGACACAAAGAAATAAGGGAGGAAATATGTCTGAGGGCAGCTTGATTGTCACCAAGTTGTCACTGGCACCCTGATTCAGATGAGGGTGGCTTCAATCTCATCGGCCAGAATAACAGGTCTCCACCTATGAAGGTCAGAAAGCAAATACTTATGCTACCTTCTTCTGGTGACAGCCTCTATTGCTTATTATGGGATATGAGTCATGAAATAATGGGCAGGGGAAGCCATCGAATTGGAATCAGAACATAAAGAAAGTTATTATGAAAAGGAACTCTTACCTCCTATAAAATTTCCAAGGCTTATGAGTCTGTAGGGATTTTACATTCTTCGTTATCTTAATCTTGCGGCACTGGAGGATCATCGCGACTGTGAGACACTACAGAGACAGGAAGGATGACTGACCCTTGATTTACAACACTTTTCAGCATTCTCCAGAGGACTTTTTTTTTTTTTTTTTTTTTTTTTTTTTGGTACCGGGGGTCGAACTCAGGACCTCGCGCTTGCCAGGCAGGCCCTTATGCTGCTGAGCCATCTCACTGGCCCTAGAGGACATTTTTTTGCGTGTGTTTTTTTTCTATATGATATCCCTTCCTGTCAGGATCACCAGATTTAAAACACAGGGACACAGTTCTTTTGTTTTAATAGGGCCTTATCCTTACCCCAAAACATGGTAAGTATCCAAGACAAAGATGAATGTGATTATAGAAGAGATGATACATTTTAACAATGGAAGAATTAAATCTGATCTCCAAATCTCATGTTAAGTTTTTCATACACAATAGTTAACATGTTGGAAATGTTTAAATTGTATTGTGGACCTGTATGTGGGGGATTGTCATAATTAGAATATTTTCCCATAGTTTCCTGAAAGTGGTCTGGTTTTATCGTAGGGAAGAAAAGAATATTTACATAAAGAGGAGTCATTAAAACAGACTGATGAAGATAGATAATTGTCAAAATCCATGTACTTATGAAAATTAAATGCACAGGGTAACTTTTTCAGCTTTCTTAGGAACAGAGAGGGTTAGAATAAATACTTTATCAATGTGAGTGCATTATTACTACAGTTAAATTTGAAAAAATAGGGTTTCAAAAAATATGGAGAAATGATTTTGCAGAGTAGATAATAAATGGAGAAAGGGGATGATATTTGTTAAATGCTTCATGTAATTTCTCAGTTAATTACACGTGTGTAGAAATTATTTTTCCCATTTAGAAATGAGATGTTATTTAGAGAGGTGGAAAGACTTGTCTAAATGGATAGTGACAGAGCATAATTCTGAATGTTAGTATGTCAAGTCTATTTTTTATGACATGTACAGCTACAATTTATGTTGTGCACTTTAAACCTCCTAAGGCCATGCAGTTTGGAGTAATCTTATTCCCCACTATCCATTTATCTTTGGTACTTTCTATTGGAATATTTCTAGTCTCTATGTTGCAGCATCACCATATTTGTCATATTTAGAAAAATAAAATCTAATGCCATGTAGTCAATAATTGTTCTGTTATTTATTTAGCACTCACAATATTGCATTGGGGTTCCCTTCCTATTAGGAGCCATCCTCCTTCCTGCTGTCTTTGCTTTCTGAAGAATAATCCCAAATTTACTGAGTTTTGAGCCTAGAGGAGGCCCAAGAGTTCCTGAATCAGCCCAGCATGGAGCTTAACTCCCACAGAGTCCCCAGAGAAGAATGTCTCATGGTAATGTGCCCCCTGGGGCTAGAAGATGCTTTAGCTCCTTTACCACTATTTTCTGCTGTTTTTTTTTGTTTTGTTTTGTTTTTTTGTTTTTTTTTTTTAATAGTATAAGTAGGGGCCAGTGAGATAGCTCAGCGGCATAAGCGCCTGCTTGCCAAGTGCAAGGTCCTGAGTTCAACTCCCGGTACCCACATTAAAAAAAAAAAAGAATACATTAAATTGTATAAGTAGTGTATATTCATTAGAACATTCTGAAAATGCTAAATGTGAAAACAATAATAAAATTAAAACCATGTATAATCCTGCCACCCAGAAATAATCACTGAGAGTTTGTTGATGGATGCTTATCTAGACTTATTATTGGATATAATATGCATTTTTCTATAAAACTGAAAGCTACTACTTCACATATCGTTTCATATTGCTCTCTAACATGAATTTTAATGGCTATTTATATTCATTCTATTGAAAATACCCATGGTTCAGGCACCCAGGCACCCAGCGTGAGATATCTGGTTAGTATGACAGGACATCGCTGTAACCCTGTCATCTTTCTCAACTAGACTTTGCCAGGTGTAAGGACAGAATCATCATATTTGAGTTTTCTGAGTTCAGAAGCCTTGGCCCAGGTATATAGAGCATTTGAAAGAAAGATTCTAAGTTTTCACTTTCACTTTTACCCTACAACCTTCCCTACTGCAGCCCCCGGGATATGAAGACTGAGGGGCTATGTTGGTCTCAGGCTAGAACGCAGATGTGGCCATTCTGCTGAAGTCCCCGGAGCCACAGTGACAGCAAGGGTGCCGGGAGCAGACAGGACGGAGGCAGGTGTCCTCTTGTGTCCCTACTTCCTATTGTCTATCTTTTATTTGAATGTATAACACAAAATATAATGTATCCGATATACAATATTTGAGATTTTCTTCCATTCTTTGGGTTGCATTTTTCATTTTCTTAATAGTGTCTTTGATACAGAAAAATGTTTAATTTTGATAAAATTCAATGTATCTATTTTTGCTTTTGTCTCCTGTGCTTCTGACGTCCTATCTAAGAAGACTTTGTGTAACAAACAGTCACAAAGACATACTCCTATGTGTTTTTCTGAGAGTTCTATAGTTTTAGCTCTTACATTTATGTTTATCATGCATTTTGCATTAATTTTACATGTGGTACGCAGTCCAACTTCATTGTTTTACGTGTGGATATGCAGTCATTCCAATACTATTTATTGAAAAGATGATTCTGTCCCTCATTGAATTACATTATTACCATTGTCAAAACTATCAAGTGACCACAAACATGTGGTTCTATTTCTAGCTTCTCAGTTCTATTACCCATATGTATGCACAAGTTTACTTAAATTAAAAAAATTTTTACGGTAACAGGCACATTGACATTAATCCCACTCAAAATAATCCTCCTCACTTTAAACACACTTATTTCAGTGTTCTTCAGATGTTCTGAAGCAGTTCTCAAATATGTTGCTTTACAATCAGAGAAACCACATACTTTAAAAAAAATAGAAATCTGCAAGAAAGTGTTTTTCTCCAACAGAGTCTGTTCTTCACGTCTGGCAAAAATACTTCCATTTTTCTTGTGCGAGCAAACACTTTTCTTATCTAACTTGTCTTCTATCTTCCTGATTCCATATCAGGGCTTGTGTCTCATTCTCCATATTTTAATTATGTCCATAAGCTACCTCTATTCATAGTCGGCCCCTATGCTTTACTGGCTGTGCTTTTTGACGTAGTTCCGCTAATGTTCCTCTTGGGTTTTACCTTTGCCCATTGTCAGTATTTTTCAACTCCGTCTTAGTCCGTTTCACCTCATCTAGCATCTGGCAATCCCACCCACAACTTCTCTCTTTTTTAGCCCGAGCTTGACCATTTTCTTTCCATTCCCTCAATTTCACAGCTGCCCTTAGGAGTAGTTTTAGGAAAATATTTGCCTTTTCAATAAGGAATTACACAGAAATTCTGCAGTTTGATACTTTTCTCTGGTTTGCTGTGTTTTCAAGAAGCACTCACTAATTATTCTCGATGTCTTTGAGAGATATCTTGGAGAGTGACTTTGGTAACAAAATGTCCTGGAGAGTAACTTGGGGAGTGAACCAAGTCTGGGTGAGACTTTCAGAGAACAGAAGACCAGGGCTGGAATCAAGGCTTCCCCCTTCCTCCTCCTTTCTCGCTTTCCTATCCTTTATGCAACTGCTATACTTTCTCCTTATTGTGCGTATTCAGATATATAAGGCCTCAACATCTGCCATTACAATTTTTAAGCATATGTAGAAAAAAATACTTTATTGTGGTTTCAGATTGATTAGTAATCTATTTAATGCTTGTATCTGACACTTATCTTCTATCCCATGTTTCTTTATTTAGTTTCTGACTTATTTTTCTTCTTGATAAAAACTATAAGGATTTACCTTGTGTATTGGTTTTAATAACTAGTATTTCAAAATAATTGTCAATCTTTTAATTTTGTTGGTTATGTTCATAGTAGTATTCATAATTTCAATGTCCTTTTTCACTGTTTTCTTAATATCATACCAAGGGGTTGAATAGCAGGTTTGCTTAAGGATTATTTAATTCTCTGAGGGGGTATGCTTATGTTCAGCTTACTATTTGCTGTTGATTAGGGCTCAGTGTCTGTGAAGTTACATGTTAACTTGTACATGCCTGTCATAGTTTAGATTCAAAGCTTAATTTTAATTTTCTCTTTTGATAATACTAAAAGTTGACTTTTATCAGATTTCTACTTCCAAAAGTGTCTTGTAGGTTTGGCTATGGCGGTGCTTTTACTTCTGTTGCTAGCAGTTGTTCCAAGGGAGTGTCTAGGCTTGGCTCCTCTGGCTCTATGCAGACCGGAGAATGAATGCTCACCATTTTTACCCGGAAGCTTTTGAAGATGTCTGTTTCCTTTGGTGTCTTCCATTTCCCTCCAGTTTTAACTTTCATTCTCTTCTAGAATGACCACTAAAATGCTACTTTCTGTCTGCAGAAGGCCTTAAAAATGTCAGTTTATTTACAGAGGAGACTAAGAGTGGTATGAATTTATTAACAATTAGCAGACTCAAGCAACCAGTTCTTCCCATACCTTGTACCCACAGGGGATCTGGATACATTCATTAGCAGTCCCAAGACAGACTGGGCACATATTTAAAATTATTGCTTTTTTTTTTTTTTTTGTCTTTTTCAGACAGGGTTTCATTATGCGGTTCAGGCTGGTCTTGAACTCACTTTGTAGCTCAGGCTGGCCTTGAACTCACAGTGATCCTCCTGCCTCAGCCTCCCAAGTGCTGGAATTACAGGCGTGCACCACCATGCCCGGCACATATTTAAAATTAATGATCAAAATACAGAGCAAAGACAGGGCACTCCATTAGCTTTGACTAAAGAGTAATTCAATTCTTTGCCAACTGGCCAATGTCATCAGGACTTCTGAAATATAATATATGACTCACAAAGACACCCTCAGAATAATCCCAATCTGTAATATTATCTCCAATGTCTACTTAAAAAGAATATTTTCTTTATGCAACCTTGGGCTGTAAAGTCAGACTGACCTGAGGGAAAATTTGGGCCTTGTTATTTATTATTTGCCTTTCAGAGTTTTGAATGAAAAGCCCATAGCTCAGAACCTAATTCTTTCAGGTGCTAAATAAATGGTTACTACAGTCATTTTTATTTTAACATTATATTTTAACATACCCATTTTTATTTTAACGTTAGCTTTTAAACATATGCCACAGATGTCCTTTAGAAATGGTCATATAATTCAAAACTCATTCCATAAAAATGTAAGGAAAATTACTGATGTCTTTTCTTTCATGAAATGAAAAACTAAACTAAATCAGACCTCAATTCTCTTGTCTCCAAAATTAAGATAATGAAAGATAAGATACCTCTCCTCTGAAACAGAAAGAACACTAGAATAATAGGTATCCAATTTGATGGTGAAATTATGCTCTTATGTTCTAAATGGCAGTCAGGAACACAAAGTAGTTGTTCATTAGGCAGAGCAGAGATCCTTGAGCCAACCTGTCACCAACAGCTGAATAATCTGAAATGAATCATGAGAAAAGTGCCCCACAGTGGCTTTCCTCTGAGCCATTTTTGTCTCTGAGGGTTGACACGCTGCTGTGACAGAACCTAAGCAACTTGAGAACCCTTCTGGAAGCCCTTAGAGACTTTATGTTACCCAGGTATCTCTACATTACATGCATGAAGAGTTCAAGCATGGACTATTTGGGTCAAGAAAATCTTAGTTCATGACTAATGCAAAATTTGTTCATTTTTATAGATGAGAAAAATAAGACGTTAAGAAAGTCTTTCAAGGTCATGCAGTTCCAAAATTTTTCCACTATTAACCACATTAGTGTTTAGATTAGATTTTTTTCTAATTCTTAGATTCTTTCCTTTAATCCTTTTTAAGATGTAGTTACTTTTAGGAGGTAGGACATGCACATTTTGCATGGAGGGTGAATGGAGGGTGAACACTTAGAACATTCAGGAAAGGTAATAGACACTCTAGAGTGAGCCACAGATCATTTGGGTCTAAGAGAAGTACAAGAATGGGGAGGGCCCTGAAAGGGGAAGAGGAACAGTTGGAACATTCAACCAAAGAGAAGCCAGAAACACCCCATGTTCTTTGCAAATGCCTTAAGACCTACTCGATCAGCTAGTATAGATATTGTGAAGATTTCTTAACTAATATTTGTGTGTGTGTGTGTGTGTGATTTAATACTCTGCCTGATTTTAGTTTTTTCTTAACAATGGCTAAAGAAAATGTTGAAGAAGATTTTCCCTTTTTCTAAAAAAAAACGTAAAACATAATATGCACAGTGGTTAAGAGTACTGGCAGTGGAATAAGAATACTTGCACTCAAATTCCACTTATTAGATGTCATAGTACATTTAAAACATGCCCAACCCTGGCAAGTGCGAGGTCCTGAGTTCGACTCCTGGTACTGAAAAATAAATAAATTAATTAATTAAATTAAATAAAACATGCCTGACAATCATTTGATGTGTCTCCTATTAAAAGGCAAGTTCCATGTGCACATCCCTGGTTATCTCTGCACCCCCTGATGCCGTCTCCCCCGTCTTTCTAAGAAACAGACTTAATGATAGTGCCTGTGTATGACTTCCCAGGCTAGGTCAAAAAATGTCATGGAATCTCCATTTGGTACCCTTGGGACACATACTCAGATCGAAGTCAGCCACTGTATAAGGAATCCCTCTAAACTGAGACTGAATACTAGGGAAATTGGGTGAAAATGCTCCTACCCAAGGCAGCATCAAATGCTGGCCTCCTGCACCATCCACCCTGGCTGTCGGGTTGGCAGAGCTTTCAGCTGACCACAGTGCCAGCTGTGTATCTCCAACCACAGCAGAGCCAAGTGAGAAGTACTAAGTGGCATCCTTCCTCAATTGCTGCCACACAAAACCACAAACAAGCTGTTTAAACTGATGCATCTCAATTTACAGTGGGGTTTAGTCCCAGTAAATTCATTGCTAGTTAAAAATAAGTCAGAATTGTGTCTAAGGTGCCTAACCTGCCAGACATCATGGCTCAGTAACACGGCACACTGTGGAGTGCTGGTTGTTTGCCCTTGTGATTAAGAGCCTGACTGGAAGCTAAGGCTTCCCGCTCCTGCTCAACATCTCACAGTGTGCTGTGCCACGTCTCAGTGGCCTCACAGGGGGCCCAAATTCAGATTTTGAGGTACAGTTATTACTTAACATCTATTACCTCTGCATGATAAAAAGGTAAAAAAATGGTAAGTCAAATTATCGTAAGGACTCATCTGTACCACATTTTAGGGTGATTTGCTACTTACTGATGGTAGATTTGTTTCTTAAAGTGAATATATTAGTACTTTGTTTTTGTATTTTATGGGAAAAAATAAAACAAAATTTCAAAACAAAATAATATGAGAATAACAATAGTTAATACATCGAGTATTGTTATCTTCAATGTAGTTACTCAGAGTATAAGATATGGACATAAAATTTCTCCAAAAGATATTAGCACAAAACTTTCTTTTCAATGCACTGAAAAAAAAACTAGTAGTATAACTATCTTGTATTATTTTTTTCCTTTTCCTTTCCTTCCTTTCCCCTTTACCCCCACCCTAGTTTCTCTTTCCTTTTGAACAATTTCTTCCCATTTCACAATATCTATAGTACATTTTCTTTTTTCTTTTTTTTTTGGTACCAGGAATCAAACTCAGGACTTTGTGCTTGCCAGGCAGGCTCTGTGCCACTGAACTATATCCCAGGCCCTCTATTGTGCATTTTGGACCTAATTTACTCTTTCAGTTTCTCACACTAGGGAGACAATACGATGTTTACACATGTGAGACCGATTTATTTCACTTATGAGTATGGTCTCATGTTGTGTCCATTTACTTACAAATATCTCAAGTTTATCCTTCTTTATGGCTGAGTAGTACTCCATTGTATAAAAAGACCACATCTTTTTTATCCATTCCTTGGTCAATGGGCATTTGTGTTGTTTCCAAGTGGGACCCCAGTATATTAATACTTCTAAGTCACTATTTCCTTATATAACACAAGGAGGATGACCACTGACCTAAAATATTCCCCATATGTTTTTATTTGCTCCTTTCTTGGAATGATTTTTCAAATTAAAAATAACCTTACAACATCATTCAATTCTCTACATATCATTGTTTATGTTCCCAATAAAGAAAATAGGAAAATTAAAAATCATCAAATGATTTATATGTATATGTGTTTTTCCAGGAGAAACTTCCCAGAATCCCATGGGACTTTATCTGATGTTTAGATATTATTTCAAACTGCATACAGATGCCACTGATGCTGATGTGCTGACTCCTGAACCGTATTTTGAGTAGAAAGCAGCAGTCCAGTAGACTTTCTGCAATGTTCCCAACACTTTCTATCTGCATTCCACAGTGGCCATGAGTCACAGGTGGTTACTGGACTCTTGAAATATATCCAGTGCAAGTGGAGAACTAGTCAGTTGATTAAAACTAAAATTTAAACAATTTCACATGGCAATTAGTGCAATTCTAGAACATTACTGTTGATCGAGCATTTGATCTAGCACCTACAGTAACAAAAAAATCTCTATTTTCTGAAGCTGTCACTCACAAATCTGTACATTTAGCCCAACTACAATAGATTTGTATCTGTAACTACAAAGAGTAGGCATAATACGGTGGACAAAAGAGTGGCCCTTTTTCCCCCAAAAATGGCCAGCTCCTAATTCCTGAACATATCATCATGATAAATTATACAACAAGGGGGAATTAAAGGTGCAAATAGAATTCCAGTTGTGTTCATGTAAACTAACAACTCAGCCTTAAAAAAATTAAGAAATATTTTATCTTGAGTTAAATATGAATGACTATAACTTAGAACACAGATTCAAGTTACCCTGAGTGACATGTTTTGTCATGGAAGAGATTACATGAACTTCTGTAGCAACAGAATATAGAAAAGCATAAAACAATACATTTAACAAACATACTGGTGGAGGCATTAGGTAGGAACTTACAGCAAAGTAGAGAAATATTTTTTATAGGTTTCAGATGTTACCTTTTAACATTCCTAGCTTCGAAGCTAGCAGAGGATAGAGTTCTGCTAAACCTAGCAATAAATTTCAAGAGTTCTACTGAATAGCCACGAGAATATTAGATTAGATACAGAGTTTGAGAGTAAAAGGCTATTAAAGGGATCAAAGTAGCCCAAGATAATTTTGTTTCTCAATCTGCCACATTCCATCTCTACGTAATCACAATGTTCTACTCAGCCCAGGAGTGTCTTTCAGACAGATGTGACATCTTCAGAGAACTTCAGCTTTACAGTTGCAACCAGAAGATAAGATTATCTTGAATTATTTAGGTGGGTCCAATGTAATCAAAGGAACTATAAAAGTGGGGAGTGGAGGCAGAAGAGGATGGACAAAACAACTGATACGATGAGGAATGTGGGGTCAGAGAAATGCTACCTTGTGGACTTTGAAGATGAAAGATGTGGACCATGAGCCAAGAAAGTGTGAACAGCTGCTAGAAGTTAGGGGGGAAAAAGCAAATTTGTTCTCCCTACACCAGCAAGAAGGGCCAATGATTTAGTCCAATGAGACTGTCGGATCCTGACCTCCAGAAACAATTAAGTGTATGGTTCTAAGCAACTGTTTGGTCATTTTTAGAACAGTAATAACAAAAAAAAAAAAAAAGAAAAAGAAAAAACAAAACAAATAAACAAAAAGAAAAAAACTAGGTACACAGTAAATGTAACCTTTTATCCAGAGAAACCTGAAAATATTATTGTGTCCCTCTAAGAGTTTCCTTCTCTATTCCCAAGTTCTCTAGCCTCTTCAAATGCCACAGAGCCATCCCTAACAGTTCTAAATAATGTCCTCTGGACACAGCCAGGTTAAAGCTGAGATAGCACTGAAAGCACACCAGCAAGCACAAGACACAAAAGTCTACCCATAGCAACTGAGCAGCATCTCCTCTCTTGCCTAGACCTTATATTATTTCTGTCCATGAAAGGCTGAGAATGTTTTAGCTTTGTGGAAGCCACGTGCTATTGTAGAATGAGCAGAGCTCCCAGTTCACCAGCTCCTGACACATCCATCCACAACACCAAACCTTGGCTGGAGTTTATAGGTGTTGTTATAACAAAAACCCTTACAACAATCCTCTTCTGATATCTATTACATAGCATGAAAAGATATTTTGGGATTTGGATTCCAAGAGCTCTCTCACCCAACTTTTTGTTTTCCACAAATTTGACTTTTGCCCCATTCAGACGATTAACAAAACCCTGGAAGAGTGTTGGTATGAGGACAAGATACTGTGGCACAACCTTTTAAATGCTCTCCCCTCTGGCTTTAGTCATCCATTCCAGAGTAGATGAATACTTGCAATAGGATGACCATCCCAGTTTTGTAAGATCTGAGATTTTCAGTGCTCAAAATGGTACCGGGCTCAGCAAATGGGGATTGTTGGTATCTCCAGCCTTCAGGATACCTCACCCTGTGATGGGCATGAGGAAGCAGCTGAAAAAGAGGCACAGTCTCTGCTCTCAAGCCTCTCATAACCCAGCGTTCCTCAAACTCGTTTAACTTAAGATTTCCTTTTTCACTCACCTCTTCCTTGATACCCAAGGAGACTGATTTAGTCTTTATGGTTTATATTTGGAAAAAAATGGATCTATCTAGTTTTATTTTCCCAAAATTTTTCCACTTGAAAATCATACTGAGCTCCTGGTTACTGCAATCAGCAAAAGAATGATTTTAAATAATGAAATTTTTCTTTTCTCATGGAAAAGGTTGCATTTAGGCATGCAAGCTGCCATCACCGCGCTGCCACCACCGCACCTCACTCATTTATAGCATTTAGGAAGGAGCAGGAATCAGGCATGGGTTGGTAATCAGCTTCATGAACTGACTCCCCCGAGTCGTGATCCTACCTACCCTCCAGTTAGATTTGTTTCTCCCCATGAAATGTCTCTATTTTAAATGCCTTATTGAAATTGAGATTAGATAATGTCCATGAGATACTATTAATCTATTATTGTAATTATAATCCTATTATAAAAGCCTGCGGGCAATCCTAGCTAAACTAATGGGATTTCCATGGATTTATGAATACCAGAATGGTGATCTCAAATAGGATGACTATCATTAACATTTATAGTCTGAAAAAAGATATCAAGTAATTGAATTATTTTTCACTACTTTTTTTATATTTATAGCTATAGCTTTTAAGGAAAACAACAGCTATTAAACCAAATAAAATTATAATTAAGCATGTAAATATTTTTAATTACATACTTAATGGGGAAAGGGCATTTTATTAGTTTATTATGTATGTTTATTATTTTACTAAACTGAAATAGTATTCTAGGGATAGCACTTTTCGTGGCTAAGCTAGCATCATCCCATACAAATGTGCTCTCTAAAACAGAGATGTCTTCTGCACATCTTTTTCCTGAAAGCTTATTTGATTATGAAGCACCAAGTGGATTAGCTAAAAGCTACAGGCTGTGGGTTTGTGCCATTTCAACACTTAGCCGGAGTTTTAAGTAGAGTTGTTTTAACTAAAGGATACTTGGTATGTGGACTGATTGTTACATTACACTTGTCATGTTTTGGTTGAGAAAACAGAATGCAGTTCCTGAACCATTTATTCACATACTGAAACAAACTCCTTACAATCTACATCTAAGTCAGGTATTCAAACAAAGACTGACACTACTGCTACTAATAATTACAGCTATCTCGCATTTCGATGTCTCAGACATTGTGCAAGGAAATTTAATCCGTCCTCTCTAAACCTCATGACAAATGTATGGCAGAGCCATTCTAACCCTTACTTTACATTTAAGGAAAATAAAGTCAGAAAAGTTGTGTCGTTTGCCCAATGAGAGGCTCAAAGTTATGTGCACAAGTCTGAAAGGCCTCGTCTATCCTAGAATGCTTTTCTGTCTCATTCAAAGATCCTATGACAGCTCCTTGGCCCTAGGTTATTTGTTGTTTCTCTTCTATGGCTGTAAATAATCACTGCCTTTGGAATAAGAAGATCCAAGAGAGAAATTCATTTGCCCCTTGCTAACAGTGTGAGCCTAAATTGCACTTCTAAGAGCTTCAGTGTCGTCATCTATTGTAACAGTACACTCCCTATGAAAGGTTAACAGTAGTACCTACCATTTAGAGTTGTTGATAGGAAGATAGCATAGTTAAAGACTGTGAACAGAGCAGGTGTCCAGTATATAATACTTGAATCACATACTCATCACTGCAAAGGAAACAGAGACAGACATGGCGAGAACATTGGAAGAGTTCATAATTTACCTCCAACATTTATTAGGAAAGTCAACAGAGTAGGTGTTAATATATTGGATTAACTTTTTAATTTAGGCTCTTCGGGCTATTAAAACAGAAGACAATAATCTGGGTGGGAATAAACAAGACATTTACTGCTCATAGTCTAGTGGTTGGGACACAGCATCAAGGTGACGGCGTATTAGGTAGCTGACGAGGGCTAACTCTCTGGTTTTAGACAGCCGTCTCCTTGTTGTGTCCTCACAAGTTGGGGAAGTGAAGGGAGCTCTCTGGGCCTCTTTTATAAGGTCACTAATTCCATGGCTGAGAAGTTCACACTCATGACCTAATCACCTCACAAAGGCCCATCTTCTACTAGCATCACCTTGGGACTCAGGATTTCAATATATAAATACATAAACATTCAGCATTTGTTAACTGCCTGTATATTATCAAGAGTTTGAAGAGATGGTTTTAGGGAGAGATGAGTTTTATTGGGCCTGTGTTGCATAAAAGAAAAATCTTAGCTTTTGGCATTAGTGTGTGGAGGAGACAGGATTTCAACTGCAGTGTAAGTGCTTACTGAGGTGCAGCAGCTGGTGGTAGCAAAACAAAAAGTGCTGCTGACCTAGGGATTTGGAGAAGCAGAGGTCTGAAAAGTCAGTGTAAAGAATACCAATTTTTAGGTGATTTTTAAAGAGTTAACTGAGTAAGGGTACCTTTGAAGTTTTTGTTCCCCAAAAATAACTATTGAGAAAGAGTTTGGGAGATGAGCAGTTTCTTAGGGGTCAATATCAGTTAAAGGAAGGAAGAAGAAGCGGGCTTGAACAGAAGGTGAAATTGATCTGCGTTCGGCTGCTTTCAAAGCTTTAACTGTCCAGCCAGGGTTGCTTTCGGATGGTGCCACGTCAAGTAGAGGAGAACAATCTCTCACCAAGGAAAGCGTCGCAGGGAAGGGTGTGCCTCAGCTGGCACATCCTCTATCACCCCTAAAAGACTTGGTGGCTGACGGGTGCCTATTGATTACAGAAAATCCTTTGTTGGAATGGGACCTGGGCAAGATAACTTAGTTTTAAACTTGTTAGGACCATACTGGGCTTTGTAGTTATGAGAGTAGGAGGCCAAGAGCACTGATTATGAGATCAGATATGAGGCTTAGATGCTTCTTCAATTATTCCTCCAACTCTGACTTTGAATGTGGCCCTCGCCAGTCTGTGATGTGACAGATTCCACATCTGTGGAGTGGGGCTTGGACTCCATGACCTCTGAAGGTTACCCACTCTTTAATATTCTGCATTTCTATGGTTTTATTCATTTTGTTCATACAACTCATATTTACTAAGGCTACTATTGTACCAAACGCTGCTAAACATGCAGGAGACACCAGTGAAGAAAATATGTGAAGATCCCTACCTCCACGGGATGGTGTTCTAGTGCTTTAAGAGTCACTTTAATACAAGAAAAAGCAATAAAGTATGAATTTGATCAGTAAAATTGCTTAGTTAAATCACTGTAACATTCTGGTACTGTTTCAAAGCAGTGGGATTTGATATTGAAGATGTCAAAAAAAATATATCACATCCAAAAAGTAATTTGATAAATTATTTACTGGGCCATTATCATAGCTTACACACATTGTACCAGCAGTAAGATATTCTTTCCACCTTTTATCAGTGAGAACTAATAAAATTATTGACAATATTTCTTTACTGACAATGGCCAGGAAGAAAATTAAAGTCCAGACAGGAGAAAATAAAATATACTTTCAGAAATTCGGAATGAAAGTATGTCAGTGCCCCTCCCAGTGATATGGCCAGAAAGTTATTAAATCCATGATAATAACAAAAGATATGGAAACAAATAAAGAATATTTCAGCTCATCTCATGTGTGCCTCAATATTACATTTTTTACTCTCCACTGTTGTTATGAGGGGAGGGTGGCAGGCAGAAAACATTCCATGAGACTTTGGTTTTTTGTTGTTGTTGTTTTTGTTTTTTTGTTTATTTTTTATATTTAGCTCAAGAAAAATTTATTCCTGAGATAGCTATAAAGGCATTGTATGATGCAGGGAAAGCATTCATGACAATACACAACACACTTACTACAGGTATAATATTTGTATTCTCATACAGCTGTTTCTTTTTTCATTTTTTTCCCTAGTACTTGTTTGCAGTACATAATGATTGCAATCCTAATGGGGAGTTGGTACATGTACATAATGTATCTTAGTTCTTTTACCAACTCCTTTTCCTCCAACCCCACTGCCTCTTTCCATCTCTTCGTCTCCTCTCTATTTGCAAAATATTGATGTCCCTATTTCCTATTACCTATCTTTTATTTTGTTCTTTATTTATATTTTGTGTTTCTCTTACAAGAGAAACCATGTGATATTTAAGGTTATGTGTCTAATTTATTTCACTTAACATTATGGTCTCAAGGTGCATCCATTGTCCTACAAATGACTCAAGGTTCTCTTCCATTATGACATAACAACACTCCATTGTGTATAAATACTGCATTTTCTTTATGCATTCATCTATTGATGGGCATATAGGTTGCTTCTAAGGTTTAGTTATTATAAGTTGTGCTGCCCTAAATACGAGTATGTATATGATACTATAATATGGTGAATATAATTCTTTCAGGAATATACCTAGAAGGGGAAAAGCTGGACCAAATGGAATTTCAATTTTAACTTTTTGAAGAATTTCCACACGGATTTCCTTAGTGGTTGTGCTAGTTTGCATTGCCACAAACAATGCATGTGGGGACCTTGCCAACATTTGTTATTATTTGATTTCTTAATGGTGGTCATTCTTTCTGGAGTAAGATGGAATATCAGTGTTGTTTAAATTTGCATTTTTTTTAACAGCTAGAGATGTTAAACATTTTTCATGTATTTATTGGCCATTTATACTTCTTTTTTTTTTTGAGAAGTGTCTATTCCTTTAAGCTGACCATTTTTTTGATTGGGTCTTTTATTTTGGAGAGTTTAATTTTTTTTAAGTTCTTCATAAATTGTAGACATTAGTCTCTGAGGAATAGCTGGCAAATATTTTTGCATTCTGTGGGTTGTCTGTTCATTCTACTGATTGTTTCCTTTGCTGTGCAGAAGATTTTTAATTTTATATGGTCCCATTTGTTGATTCTTGGTGTTATTTCTTGTGCAATTAGAGTTCCATTCAGAAAGTCCTTGCCTATGCCTATGTGTTCAAGAGTCCTACCTAGTTTATCTTCCAGCAGATTAAGTGTTTCTATTTTAACATTTAGATCTTTGATCCATTTTGGTTTTAGTTTAGTGCATGGTGCTACAACACTGAATTCACAGGTCAACTCTATTTAAGAAAGAAAAACAAAACAAAACAAAATAAATGAAGTTGAGGGAATTTGGGAGAATAATACATAAATAATCCAAGTACCCAGCCCAATACTGGAATATATTTTGGAATCTGGATTAGAGAACACAGGTTTTCTCTTTTTATTGACAAATAATATTTGTACATATTTATGGACCATAGTGTGATAATTTGATACATACATACGTGCACAATAATTAGCATTTTTGTATTCTTAAGTATACATCATTCCTTTGTGTCGGGAACCTTCAAAATTCTTTCCTCTAGATCTCTATAAAATAGTTATTGAGAACTGTAGTCACCCTACTATGCTGTAGAACATTAGAACTTACTTTTCATACAGTTTTATACCTATTATATCCCTAATATACTTTGATACCTATGAACCAATATCACTTTATCTCCCTTTGTTATGGTTTGGATCTGGAATGTTCCTCTTCAAAGACTCATGTGTTCAGAGGTGTGACTTTGGGGAGGTAATTAACCACAGGGGCACAATAGCTAAATTGCTATTATGAGTTGAAGTCTGGTCAGAAGAGATTTACCACTGTGTGAGCTGGTAGGGGTCTATCTTCCTCCCCAGCTCCTCCCCTCTCTCTCAGCTTCCTGGCCACCATGACATGAGCAGCTTTCCTCCACCCCAGCCTTTCTACCATGCCATTTCTGCCTTGGAGCCTGCCAAATATGGACTGTAACCAGGAATCAAAATAAATCTCTCTACCTTTAAGTTGTGGGTGTTGAGTATTTGTCCCTGTGAAGAGGAAAGTGACTAAAACAGAATATGATACCAAGAGTGGGGTCATTGCTGTGATTATACCTGATCATATGACTCAGAAGTCTTTGGAAGTAGTTTGGAAGAGAAATTTGGAAGGATTTAGAGTGTGTCATGCTTTGCCAGAAAACTCACCTATATTTTGCCCATGTCCTGAGACTTTATAGGAGACTGAGATTAAGGGTAGTAGACTAAGTAATCTGGAGGAGAAAATTCCAAGAAAGCTCAACATTCAGGCTGTGGGATGGGCACTGCTGGTTCCTTTTAGCCAGATTCACAGTGAGAATCAAGGACAAAAGCAAAACAGAAAATTTGAAAAATTTAAGTTTGGGCCCAGAAGGAACTATGTTTCTGAGGACAAAAGAAGTATTGTTGCTGAAGAGAATAGCACTATCAAAAAGAAACTATTGGGGAAAAAAAGGGGAATCAAAATATATCATGTACAGGCACAAATTCCCTATAATGAATGTGATCATTATGAATATGTAAATTGTACCATAAACTTAATTAAAGAAAAAAAGAAATAAAAATAGAAACCAAATACTTTGTACAGGGGCAAGATGAAAAATGCCTTGATGGTATCTCACAACTCAGTGACCCCTGCTTGAGAAAGGCCTAATTGTCCCATCAGAGAAGAAAGTGAGTAAGACACCCCTCCATCTGCCCTTTCTAACCTTAGTGACATTATTTTACTTTTATTTCTGTGAGTTCATTTATTTTACCTTCCACATATAGACAAGAACATGAAATATTTGCTTTCTGTGCATGGATCATATCGCTTAACATAATGCCCTCCAAATCTATCCATGTTGCTACAAATGATAGGATTTCATGAGTTTTATGGCTAAGTAATATTCCCTTGTGTATACATACCACATTTTTCTTATCTATTCATCCACTAATGGACACCTCTATTGATTCTATGTCTTGGCTCTGTGCTTCACTAAACATGGGAGTGAGGGTACATGAGACTGTCATCCTAAGTACTGCATATCACTTTTAAGTTTAGTCAATAACTTAATTGTGTTAGCTAATTTCAAAATTAAGTAAAATTGAGAATATATTTTTATGTCAAGTGGTGGCAAGAATTCAGACACAAGAGAACTCTTATATACTGTTGCTGAGAATGTAAATTAGCACAACAATTTTGGAAAACAGTATAGCATTTCCTCAAACAACTAAAAATAGAACCACCATATGATTCAACAATTCCACTACCAGGTATTTATCCAAAGATGAAGTCATTATACCAGAAAAGATATGTACACTTCTGTGTTATTATGACACTGTTTACTGTAGCTAAAAAATAAAATCAATTCAGATGTCCTCCAGTAGATGAATAAAGAAGAGGTGTTATAAATACACAATGGGATATTGCTCATCTATTAAAAAATAATAAAATCCTTGTCATTTGCAGCAACATGGGTGGAGCTGGAGGTCATTAAGATAAATCAGCCAGACCCAGGAAGACAAATACCATATGCTCTCACTCATTTGAGGAAACTAATAAGTTAATATCATAAATAAACAGAAAAATAGTGGTCATTGCAGTGGGAAGAACAAAAGAAAGATCAATAAGGGGCACCAAAATACAGACCTGAAGAATTATTTCTCATTCTTCCTTAGCACATTAGGGCAATCACTTGTTAAAACCATCTATGATATATATCTAAAGGACTTTAAGAATACAAAATTTCTAGCACCTAAAATTATTAATGTGTGAAGAAATGGAAGTGCTTATTACCTTGACTTGATTATTACACATTGTATACATGTATTGAATTATCATAATGTATCCCATAAAGATGTACAAACATGTATAAATTTAAAAAATAAAAATAAAAAATGAACAATGAAATTTTGGGGAAAAGAATATAATTTGAGTAAAGGTGCCTTGCAAGAGCCCACACTTACTCTGTATAGATTCTTATTAAGATTTTATTTAATTTATTAAGATTCAATCCTTTAGTTTTAATGAATTTTAAATTAACAAATGGATTTTTGACAGTGTGATTGCAATGGTGATCCAATAATACTAGTCAACTTCATTTTCAGAAAAAAATAACATAAAAACTCACGATCTCAAGTCATAAACAAGATTTAGAAAAATCATTGTAGCATGTTTCAACAGATTATTGAGTTCTCATTTTCCTAGTTGGAACAGAGGAGGTAGCACAAACACCACACAAATCCATGGTTATTTCTTGCTACTTATTGAAATGAAACTCATATTATTCTTTGAGTCCTAGAAAACTCTTCCCTGGCCCAGAAATTCACCTTTCTGTGGCAGAAGTACAGCTAGATCTGAGGTTAATCAGATCTCTAGTCTTGCCTATGATTCACAGAATGCACTGAGGCCTCACATATTAAGGAATCTGCTCCTGGACATGGCAGACTACATAATCCAGACTGGCTCTTCTGCTAGAACAACTAGCAGATTCTAACAACAGCAACAAAAAACAACTTGAAGGCGTAAAGAGTTCCTACAGCAGTAAAGAATTATGGAGACAAGAGACAGGGAAGAAAACTGAGCTGGGAGCAACTTTCACACAGAGGCATCTGTGATTTTCAGAAAGACTGCAGTGGTATCAAGACTTTCAGATAGAATGGACAAAGATTGAGGTTCAGGTGTCACTGAGGAGTAGGGCACCCAGGTTTATGGTTGGGCTCAAAGGATCATGACTCAAAAAAAAGGAAGAACCATAAGCAGAGTAGTCCACAGAGAGTGAAACCTATGGGAATGATTTCCACCTTTGCTTATACCAGGGGATGAGAGATTGCCAATGCCTCTCTGTTTATTCCAGAAGCGAACTTATACCCCGGATGAGCCAGCATGGGATTTCATTTATAGGAAGTCTGCAAACAGACTTAATTAAAGTTAAATCTAGGCAGCAGCAGGCCAGTGTGGTGATTATCTCTGAAGAGAAGGAGAGATCGTGACCGAGAGTGAATGGACAGCACTTACGGAGCACAAGTTATTCTCTATTTTGTTGTTATTGGGGTTGGGGGGTGTGGGTTTTGGAGCTGGGGATGGAACCCAGGGCATTGTAACTGCTAAGCACAGTAATTGCTGAGCACATGAGCTACCACAGCACATGCCGTACCACTAAACTACTTGGCCTGGATGAAAGTTATACGAGACCTAAGAATTTGTGAGAATTCGCCAAGCTTCCCAATCTCGCAGGCACCAACCATCTACACAGAGTGAGGGCTCCTGCGAGCCACTTCTACTTAGAATGTTTTACACAAAGTTGCTACCTGCTCTGCTGTGGAGGATGGCCCATTGTCTGTCTTACCTACACACTTAGAGCCTCAGATCTTTCCTGCTATCAATGGGCACTGCTCTTTCCTCCAACTGTGGGAAAGCACAGACCACCTTCAAAAAGCTTACTGATGTTCCTCTCCCAGCTAAGGTTGCCGGATTTAGTAAATAAAAATATAAGTTGCCTAATTAAACTTGAATTTTATATAAGCAACACTTCATATTATTTCAGATATTGCTGCATGAGGAACACACCTGGTCAAAAAGTATTATTGGTTGTTTCTCTTAAATTCAACTGGGCACCCAGCATTTTATCCAACAAACCTACCCCCAGCTCATTTCCTTTGCTTTTTGGAGCAAGAGGCACTATAACTTATTTAACTTTCTAACTTTTGAGTTTTTTGGATTAAACCTTAGTTTAAAAGAAATATAGGAAAACTTGAAAGTGGTTTTAAGAGTTCAAGTCAATGAAACGTGCTTCTAACAGCATCACTACCCGGAAGCAACAGAAGTCCCTATCTCAAAAAGAAAAGAATGTTTCTCTTTATTTCCCTTTTTTCAAAAATGGAAAAGATTTTATGGTCTATGCTGTAGCTTCCCCTGGCAGCAAATAGCCACATATGGCTGTTTAAATTAATCACAGCTAAACACAACTAAAAATTCAGTTCCTCAGTCACACTCCCCACATTGCACACACTCAATAGACACATGTGGCTAGAGGGTACCACACTGGGCGGTGTTAATCAGAAAACATTCCCATCAATGCAGAATATCTTGTTGGACAGCAGCATTTCAGATTACCTGTCACAGAAAGAAATGGACATGAAGAAAGAAATGATAAAATGGTGATCGAGCGGTGTTTCTGAGGCTGCCCAGGAAGGAGGTCTTGCCACTGAGCTGCACCCCATGTGGGGATTTCCTTTACTGTCTACATTTATGAAGCACGTCGTGACTTAACCACACTGCAAATACTTTCACTGAGCTTCCCTGAAGAACTCATACATATTCAGCAGGTCACAGTCCTTGCTTGGAGACCTCTAAAGAGGCAGAAGCCTCTCTACTGAGGCAGGAGATGAGAATTCCTATGGCTTCTGCACCGTCGTCTACACTGAGACCTGCAGAGATCCAGATCCTTCCCTCTCTGGGCCTCATATTTCCTCCTTGACAGTCACATTGTGTTCTCATTAAAATAAAATCCAAAACTGAATCTCGAAAAAACCAACACTGTAATCTCCAGAGTGAAATTCAATCTGAATTCTTTGTTGTGTGATTTCTTACAAAAACATCAAATCTCTCCCAATGTGAATTTCCCAAAAGTGAAACAGTGTTCATTTCTTAGGAAAGTAATGGCCTCAGAATTCAGAGGTGGGGGAAACTTCCAGATTTCAATGTTGGTTTATTATTTGGGACTGGGGAAAATTTCCTGGAAAAGAGTCTGGAATTAAAAATGAGAAGACACGGTGAGATGGTTCAGTGGCCTAAGTGCCTGCCTGGCAAGCGCGAGGGCCTGAGTTCGACTCCCAGAACCCACATACGAAAAAAGTGCCAGTGATATTGCTCAGCGGCACAGGCGCCTGCTGGCGCGCGAGGTCCTGAGGTCGACCCCGGTACCCATAAAAAAAAAAAAAGACACTGATTTAAATCCTGATGGTGGGGGCTGGTGAGATGGCTCAGTGGCATAAGCGCCTGCCTGGCAAGTGCGAGGGCCCAAGTTCGACTCCCGGAACCCACAAAAAATAAATAAATAAAAATAAAAATAAATCCTGATGGTGAAATGTTGGATGAATTACTTAACCTCTTTAGATCTCAATTTTGTCATTAGTGAAATAGGGATAATAAAAATAGCATCATACGTTTATTAAGAGTACCAAATTAAGGAACCCAGTGACAGTACTAATGAGAATAACAAAGAAATGTTAAATAGTATCTGTCACTGATAATGGTTTTTATTTTTTAAATAAATAATAGAGATAAAATAACATTGATTACATAAATTTTAATTCAGCTATAAGTACCATGAAGATTATTATTTACTGTTGAATTAAGAAAGCATTTTTGTATTTCTTAAATTGCATTTAGTATTGATCAGAAAGATATATGGCATCTTTTTTGTGTTATTCCCAAAGATATATTGTTAATGAAAATGTCACCTTCCAAAAAATCCTTAAACAACTAATATTCTGTTTCTCTACGGCAAAATAAACTACTAGAGAATTCAGTGGTTTAAAACAATAACATCATTTTTCCTCCCATTTCTAGATGTTGACCGTCTGACTGGGAAGTTGGTACTTTGGTTTTCTCATGGTAGTCAGCCAGGGTTATAGTCACCTGAAGAGTACACTGAGTTGGACTTTTTTTTTTAAGGCTGGACAGAGCTGAAATTAGAGTTAAAGCTGGAAAGAGAAAGAAAGGGAAGAAAGAAAGAAAGAAAGAAAGAAAGAAAGAAAGAAAGAAAGAAAGAGAGAGAGAGAGAGAGAGAGAGAGAGAAAGAAAGAAAGAAAGAAAGAAAGAAAAAGAAAGAAAGAAAGAAAAGAAGGAAGGAAGGAAGGAAGGAAGGAAGGAAGGAAAGAAGGAAGAAAAGAAAGAGAAAGGGAAAGAAAGGGGAAAAGAGAGACAGAAAAGAAAGGAGAGGTAGGAGAGGGAAAGAAATAAAAAAGAATATTAAAAAGCTATTGTAAGAGGTAAAAAGACTCCTCAGTAAAAATTAGGCTCAGTTTTGAATATGTTAGGAACAAATGAGGATTTATAACCAAGGAATAGTTTGGGGCATTACCGCATGGAAAGTTACTAAGAAGAAACAGGGGGGAAGGGAGATCTTGCTAGACTGACCAAACAGAATTCTTGTTGAAGACAGGCCAGATATCAGGGGTAGGGAATAAAGAATTTCTTCTACACCGACTTACCAGGATTCTTGCTAAAGCCAACTATGCAGAGATGGATCTAAGATGGTAATTTGGTTAAGAAGAAGACTTAGAGGACCCTGCCTAAAGTTTGGTTAGGGAGAGAGCCTTCGTCAACACTTGGGATTAGTCACCGGAGTGATGGTCAGTTGCTTCTAGCTGGGAGTGAACACAAACAGTTAAGTCAACAAATGTGGACTCTTTCTGTGGCTTGAGGTTTTTACAGCATGGAAGATGGGTCTGAGAGAGAATGCTCCAAGATTGTGTTCACCAAATGGCTCAGGTAGTAACAGCGCGTTTCCTTATGACTTAGCCTCAGATGTTTTAGAATGGTGACAAATCACTAAGATCAGCCTACACTCAAGGAAAAGGAAATTATACTCCATACCTTTATATAAGGAGCAGAGGAAGGGAATTGATGGCAGCTATTTTTGGAGACAATCACAACATGCATAAGTTGAGTTGTGCAGTGCCCAGTGACTTCTAAAATGTAAATGTCTGGGAACTTCCTAGTCAAAAGGGAGAGGAAGATGATGCTTTATCTGTATGCACATGTGTAAACTGCATTGCTTAATTTATAAGAGACATGCAAATAGAATAAGCAAGGTAGATGTTCTCAGATGTATTTTTATTTTTATAAAAAATGTAGATATGTGTATGAATGATGACTGTAAACCTACAGAAAATATTCTAAAGATCATATTCCTCTTGGTAAGTGGTTGTGCGTGTTCCAGTGAGAATTAAACAAAGGTGAAAATATTTGTAAAGTTGCACATCGTATCAGGAACATACTCACATCTCTAACCAAAGTTATAAATATATCTGGTGAGTTCAGAGAAGCAGTGAAATACATGATAAAAATCTAGTTCCTTGCTCTTACATAAAATGCCTTAAATATCAGATTTTAAAAATAATTTTTATTTATTTATCCCTGAAGAACATTGCCAGAAAAAAATTTCACCAACACACCTACTTAAATTTGAATTTCAAATAAACAAAGAGTAATGTAGTATAAGCATGTCCCAATTATTGAAAGGAACATGCTTATACTAAAAACAATTCATTATTTATCTGAACTTCTAATTTAAGAGAGCATCCTGTATTTTTATTCGCTAAAATTGTAACCCTATCCCTAAATAAAATTATGACTTTATTTCAGACTTTTTTCCTTAAGCATATCAGGGACATTAAATTTTGCATGTGATTTCAAAATTGTAATATTATACCAATATCATTTAATTATTTCCTCTGTATCTAGTAAATCTATACCTACTTATCATCAAATGCAAGTTGATTATGGATTTCCAATAGGAATGAGGACAGAATGATAGATTTCAAGGACATATGGGATACTTTCTTAAAGATATTAAGCCAAATATGTTATTTAACATTTTTTAGTAGCTTTAACGTCATGGAATAATTGAAAAATTAGTACAGATGCCCCCAACCATTAATTCCACCTTGTTACAGTTAATGTTTTTCTTTTGGTAAAGATGAAAACATCTGGTCACCACATGAAAACTTTTGGTCTATTTAAAGGCAAATGTTATCGCTGAGCTTTCCCTTTTTCAAGCCAAATCATGTCTGTTAATTTTCTTTGCTTCTAGTTCCAGCCCTTTTATCATTTCTGTTTTTCTCTTTTGGCACCATGTAAATTTTCCATGTTTCTGAAACTATACAGATTAAAATGAGATGTGATATTTTTAAAAGATCCTAATATACCAAATATACTAGTGTTTTGATTATACAATTCTAAACATTAGCTATATTTCAGTGTATAAAATACATGTAAAACACACTGATCAGATATAGCTAAAGGTCAGCAGTTAAATTAAAATGAATTTTATGAAGATGCAGAGGACACAAACAAAGTCAGGAAAAGAGGAAAAGGAGAGCAATATCAGAAGTGGTGAGCGAATAATAAATGAACTAAAAAAATAATAAAATAAGAACACCTGAGTCCAATCATCAATAACTACACAAATGTTCAGAGATGCCATTCAAACATAAAGACACAAGTAGGTTGAATAAATGTTTGAAAAGATGCATACTGACAAATTGAAGGGAGAGATACACAATTCTGCCATTATATTAGTGGACTTTAACATCTATCTCTTAGTAATAGAATTACTAAACTGAAAACAACCAAGAAAGAATGAAGAGAGGAAAGAAAAAGAAACTCTATAGAAACATCAAAGATCTAACATCTGTCTTGACCTAATTGATATTTCTAGGACACCATACCCCAAAAGAGTACAATAAATATTTTCTGAATTTCACCAATGGAAGTCATATGTTGGGCCGTAAAAGTATGTCTCAATCAATTGAAGAGGACTGAAACCATAGAGACTATTTTCTGATAATAGGCTTAATTTAAAATGCTTGAAACTTGTTGCTTGTCAAGGTTTTAAAGCTATATTTCATACACATATTCCTATTCTACTAACATATTTGACTTTGTCCCTCTGAATATTTCTACAGTGCTTATTTGGACATTTCTTCAGCCAACAAACCTATACTCTAATCTTTTCTATTAGCTTCTTATAAGACACTCTTCCATTTGGATGTTCCCTACAAAATAAAGATTACAATTCCCGTATGTGTATGTGGTTGTGCTATGAGTATAAACTCTCACCTATAAATTTACACAGGGAGGAAATTTCCACATTTCTAGATTTTTTTCAGCTATGGGAGCTTACTCTGAGCACCCGGGCTTGGGGTAATATTATCTCAGTCACTATTGCTTCATAGGAATATGACGATATCCCAAATCCTCTCAGTAGAATGCCTTCTGCATCAGTTAAGAGGTCTCACTGGGTAAAGCTGCACTGTTATTTTCAGATCACACTTGAGGTACAGCAATATTTAGGGTCCTCCAAGCCTAGGACTCCTTCCTCAACCAAATCCTACCCTCCATTCCAAATTGCTGATGGATAGCAGCTCTACATCTCCAATTCTTCTAGGTCCATAAACCTTCAACCTCTTCTAAATCCATAGAACAAAGTCATTCATAGCATTCTTCCCTGGACTTCGCTTGATTGATCTGTTTGCCCTTCCTCTGGTACAGTCAGTAGAATGTCTTTAATACGCTTGGGCTTTTTACAATAAAGAGCAAGCGGAAGTATTCAAACAATATTTAAATTCTGCCTTGCAAAAAACTCTCTGAAAGTAGCGAATGCTAATGCTTATCTATTTTCTGGATTAGAAAGCATACAGACAGCATTTATGAAGTAAGATCTCAACAAATTGTGCTGTGCTTTCCGGCTTACATCTCCTTCCAGTATAAGCATCCTACTATGTGTCACCATCAAATTACTTAATTACCACTCTCCTCTCCTGTAAATTTGATATTAGTTTTATCCTTTTTACATCATAATTATTTTTTAACTGAAAGTCATTGTGTACCTCCTGTGTGCCAAAAATTTTACAATAAGTAGTGACTTCCATGGTGACAACATGTCTATGAAGACATTGTTATTGTTGTCACTTTTTCTGCTGAGCACAATGAAGTTCACAGAAGCTAAGTGACATACATAATCAGCATGTGGTAGATTGGGGACATTTGACAAATTCAGGACATTTGACAATAATAACTCTCAATCACACATGAATCACCTTTCTCCTACATGAGTCACATATTCTTTAGTACATGATCACAGCTTGACTTGGAAACATTTCCTTTCCCTGTTTTACTGTTTTTGTTGTTGGTATCTCCAATTCCAGTTCCTGGACCTCCAGCTCCAAGGTCATTGTCTCTGTTGCCCAGGTGCAGCCACATGCTGAGTCATGTAGATGCTGCTGCCATTTCTGTTCTATTTTTCCTTTCTTTTCCATTCCTTTTCAGATTCTCATATTGCAATGGCAAGTCAAAACACCAAAATGACACCCAGAATTTGGAGGCAGATTTATTTTTGTCAATGGGCACTGATCAGGATCATTCCCAGAATATCAGGCCCTCATCTCTGGTGGTCTAGGGCTTCTATGAGATAAGCAAGCAGGAAGTACAGAAGCAGAATTGCTTATCAATTGGGGATTGGTTTATACAATGTGCATCATAGTGACCAGCTGTTTCTAAGAGACAGGAGCAACCGGATCTGAAACAGGAACTGTTACCTAGGCAACTAACATACTGAAGTATACCGGCTGGATGGGAGGAATTTTCTGTTACAATATCTTGTTTCATCTGCTATAATATCTCCCAAACATTTTCTCTCTTTCCCATTTCTCCTTACTCTATTTCATCCCACCTGCTTGTGCAAAGGAGGCCTCAGTAAGATGCAGGTCAATTATTACCCCTTTGTCCTCTAAACTTGGTAGCTATCTTCACTTCAAATACCAGGTCCTTTGCAACATTTCTAAGCCTACTTGTCAGTTCTGACTGCTGACATTCTTCTCTGCCCTCTTGTCTTGCATCATAAGAAAAGCTGGTTATTTACTGAGTATTCCTTCCAAACTTTTGTTATACACATTCTGTTTTTTTCTCACCAAATACTCAAATTTCCATTCTCTCTTCAAGGATGGATCACATTAAATGCCCCAGCTTCCTCCAGAAAAACTGTTTTGGAAGTAATTACTGGTGCTCACCCATACCCAGTTCTTCCCTCTTTGCCAAATACATGAAAACTCTATACTTTGCAGCCTTCTTACAGTCAAACACAACCACATGAAGGTTCTAGGCAAATAGGTGTGAGTGAAAGTGGCACATAGCACTTCTTTTTTTTTTTTTTTGTGGGTACCGGGGGGTCGACCTCAGGACCTCGCGCACCAGCAGGCGCCCGTGCCGCTGAGCGATATCACCGGCCCCTTTTTTGTATGTCGGTTCCGGGAGTCGAACTCGGGCCCTCGCGCTTGCCGGGCAGGCGCTTAAGCCGCTGAGCCATCTCACCGGCAGCACTTCTGAATGGAGACATTAAGACTCAGTGTGCCATCTCTTTTGTCCACTACCTTAGAGACCCTGGAAATCATGTGTTTTAAATAACAAAGCTGCAAGACAGTGGAGTTTTTATCATCCTAGGTCTTTGGTTAGAATCCCCCCTCAACCCACAGTAGGCATACAATAAGGAGAAATAAACTTTTGCTTTGGTAAATTACTTTTTTGGGGGATTGAACCCAAGGCCTTTGCATCTCTTAGCCCTTTTTTTGTTTCTTGTTTTGAAGCAGTGTCTCACTAAGTCGCTAAGTTCCCAGGCCGGGCTCAAACTTGGCAATCTTCCTGCCTCACCCTTCCAGAGTGCTGGGATTACAGGCATGTACAATCACACCTAGCTTGGTTAATTACCTTTCTGTTATTAATTTATTACACTAGCATAATTTAGCTGCTCTTTAATAATACAACATCTCAAATCCTCCTTTTTCAAGTATAATTTTTCTCTCCACTAAACCCAGAAATTTGTTTATAGTTTTCTTATGATATACCTCATTCTTTATATGATAGTAATTCACCTAGTTGTCTAATCGTCTGCATTAATTAGGTCCAACTGGTCCAGAGGCTCCTTAATTACAATGCCTACTACTTGAAATGTACTAAGCTACTGCTATTGACTCAGTATTCATTGCATGAATAATTTGTGTTTAGTAGACACTTCATGAACATGTCTCAAAATGTAAACAGTGTAACATTTGGGACAAAGAAAAAGAGGATATATAATTTATTCAGACAAAGTAGTCATAATTTCAAAAAAAATAAAAACTATAGTTCATTCTTTTCCAGGTTGCTGCTTATGGTCAATAAAAATTAAAAGAATTACAGAACTATCACAGATTTAGATTTAAAAATATTTGACATTACAGATTTTGTACACTACCAGACTCATGTAACTCTACAATTTGAAAATATCTCTTTTACTCTCTAGAATTTAACTAATAATCCTCACTATGATAATCACCTCACGTGCCATGTGTCTTATTAAATAGCAAAGACAGAACTCGAAAATGAGTGAGAGATAACAAAGCAACCAGATCATTCCAGTTTGACTGACATCTCTGTGCGAGTAAAATGTACCTGTGATGCTCTCTGAAATGGCTTTAGATTAACTGCATTCAGCTCTGCCTTATTCTTAGATCTAGGTGAGTTGAGCGTGATTCAGAGCACAGTCTAATAGAATTTGTGACACGCCAGTTCAATCATCCAGTGTTGTAGTTGTGAATATTCATCTGTTTTCAATAGCCCATAGTTTATTTAGCTGTTAAGAAGAAATCAAGCTACTCGGCGATATTTATCAAGTACTTGTTACACTAAATGTGAACAAGAACATCGATTCTGGACAACTAAAAAGAGCTACTGGATTACCAGCTCTTGAAGAAAAGGGCACAAAACATTGAAATCATCTGATAAACAACTTTTGAGAGGAAGAGAAAATCCTGTTAAGAGGGATGAGAACTCAGTGTCCACAGAATTTAATCAGCTCATGTTTGCTGTTGAGAATAAAACTGTTCATACTGAATTTTCAACTCGACCTGTTATTCCAGAGATAAATCAGGAAGTGTAAGATATTGGGTTAAGGCAAGGACATTAGTAGATCAAGTACAAAGCTTGTCTACAAAGCTTTTTAAAAAAGTGTTTAGGGTATTTTCTAGAGAATCAGGAGACAGCTGTGTTCTGCCTGCTGATGTGTGGGACACAGTCAACTCATTTTTCTGCTCTGGGTGATCCCTCAGGTTCTATGTTATGGGCACAATAACTTCCTCTGGATTTGTTTTCAGTAAGCAATGCATTTCGTGGAAAGATTCCAGAATCAAGGAAAAGCTTGAGCCAACAGAGATTATGAGGAAGAGAACCCAAGCATAGCTGCCGGGAGCACAGGTGTAGGAACTCAGGGACAATCCAGAAGCCTGATGTGGGAAGAAGGGTTTGGTGTCAGTGCACTCCCTTCCTCCTGTCACCCTGGATGGAGAGCTTCACTAAAGCCATTTGTATTTGAGCTCAAGCAGGTAGGGCACTAATTTGACATTGCTCTGAATCTTTTATTTGCCAAAAGAGGACAAAGCAGGGACAGAAAACTCCCCCAAACTGTACTGAGCCCAAGTTTCCTCATCTTTAAAGCAAGGATTTGGAACTCCAAGTGCTTTCAGATTCCTTAGAGCTCTTGTGTTCTTTAATTTCTTTCATTGAAACCAAAATGTCCCATGTCTGAGCTATATTTTCAAAACATATGTTTAAAGCAATTGAAATTCCCTATCTAAATGGAATAAAATAGATCTTGGGAAATAGAAAGAAAATGTTCAAATGAAAAGGGGAACAAGGGAGGAAAGGGGAAGGGAAGGAAGGGAAAAGGAAAAAAAGAGAATAGAAGGAAAAATGGAAACGAAGGAAGGGAAGAAGGGTTGAAGGAAGGAGAGGGGAATGGGAAAAGGAGAATCAAGATATATTATGTACAGGTACAAATTCCCTATGATAATGTGATCTTTATGTATATCAAAAGGGTACCAATAAAATTAATTAAAAATAAAAGGAATAGAAAAGGTACATAGTGATTTATTTGTCAATAATTTATAGAGTGATCATAGGTAATTTCCTTAAGAATTTCAGTGTATTCAATGGAAGTTTGAACACCCTAAACAGGCTGATATTAAGCCCATTACTTTTTTTTCTTTTTTTATGTGGGTACCAGGAGTCGACCTCAGGACCTCACGCTTGCCAGCAGGCGTTTATGCCACTGAGCCATATCACCGGCCCTGAAGCCCATTACTAATCTAAGGTTCTGCATCAAATCAACTTAACCATAAACACATGACTTCCTATAGGGCAGCCCAGAGTAAATATTTTTACATCCTAAGCCATTTTTGTTTTGATCCTATATTTAAAGCACTGTTACTTGCACCAGTGGCCAAAACTCTGTAAAATTAAAGCTCATTTTTCTAATAAAATAAAGAATTATTTGCTTCTGTAGACAAAAGTTGTGATCTATACAAGTAGAGATTATTAAATCCGAGTGGTTTTTAAGAAAATATGGGGCTGGTGAGATGGCTCAGCGGGCATAAGCACCTGCCTGGCAAGCGTGAGGGCCCAAGTTCGACTCCCGGAACCCACATATGAAAAAAGGGCCAGTGATATCGCTCAGCAGCACAGGCGTCTGCTGGCATGCGAGGTCCTGAGTTTGATTCCCAGTACTCACAAAAAAAAAAAAAAAGAAAGAAAATATGGCTTTAGATAGAGCATGCACATGTACATGGCATCTAAAAAGGGCATTTATATTTACAAGAATAGAGGTTTGATGTTCGGTGGTACTGCATAAAGATACATTTTGAGCCGTATGTTTCCATCTGCTCTACTTCAAACAACCATAAACTGCAGCATGTTGATGTTCTCATACTGTATTCCCTCGCCTTTTCTTTTCAGACTGTCTCAGTTGCAATGTTCCTTCCAGAAGTAGGGACTGTTCTCCCCTTTCCATTCTGCCAGGCCTATTTTAGGCCTCATCACTTTGTAAGGAATTGTTTTGGCGCTTGTACAACCAAGGATCACTTACTGGATTTGGAATTCAACTTGAGAATAGCACTTTTACTTTTTTTTTAAAGAATAAATTCTATTCTTGTGATTGTAAAACATTTTAGTAAGAAATTTGGAAGGTACAGTAAAAAAAAATCAATAAAAATTAAATATTATTTATAGTATTTCTATTTTCCTCTAGTATTGTGCATATGTGAGTATGCAATACTTAAAAGTTGGGTCATGTAGAAAATAATCTTTATGGTTTCAGCTACATGGAATTCCTTCCTAAGGATTATGTACTAGTTTTCAAACTGTTTTCATATGCATTCTTAGTCTTGATCAAAGAAATATCTTTGCTAGCCAAGTTTTCTTGGTAGTATGAAATTGATAAAACAAGGATTACTCCTAAAACAAAAGCTAAATATATGTTGAAATTAATAAAGCAACACATTAAAATCCTCCAACACACCTCAATGACCTTTGCAGTCACTGCCTAGAGAGGGAATGTCAAAATGATAAAGTTTATGCCAAAGTTTTGGGCAAATTTTACCAGAGAAATCAAAATCAAAACAAAAAGAAAGCACGAATAAGACTTTCCATTTCTTTACATAGTCATCAATGAATGATAAATTGATATTTTAAAATAGGTTTTAAAGAGAGATCTGAAGTGGACTAAAAATACTGAGTATTTCTCCTATGTCGCATCAACCTTAAGCTATTTATAGGTGCTTATATAAAAGCAAATAAAAAAATAATTTTGGATCCTGAGAATTAGGAGAAATGCATGTGTGCACTCACACACACACACACAAACCAAGACCTTCAAGGAATGAAGATTAACATGTAATTATTTTTGTAGAGGTGTGAACATCAGCAATATTAATGATTTATGGACCCTTTACATGTAACACAGACAAAATTATTACATTTTTTCTATAAAGATCATTACAGCTTTACCTCTTTCTGCTACTTCCAGTAGAGTTACTGCTTTCCTTATTTAGCTACAAAGATAATGGAAAGATTGGGTAGAGTTTTAAAGAGAGACTGGAAGACAGTATTTTGTTGAAGCTTTGCCTTGTATTACGTGCTGAAATTCTCTTCTTGCTTTCCAGCCTACCGAAACCAGATCTTCGGTAAAGACCTGTATTACCCCTCGAGGCTTTTGAATCCCAGCAGTTTGTCTTCTTGATGTGGGAACAAGTGTTCTCTGCTTGCGTGTGCTTTTTGAACTACTCATTGAAATTTGGATGGATGAGAATTTCCAGTAAATGTGTAATTCCATCCCCTGGGAATGGTGAAGCAAAGCCCAAGTCAAAATAAAAGCACTGAATGAAAGTTAGAAGATAGAAAAGCTAGTGTCTTTCTTTGACATATCACTTAAATTCTCTTTGCTTCAGGTTCATTAGCTATAAAAATGGGGAAAATACAGGTACTCCTTGTTCAATGGCCCAATTCAGTTCCTGCGACCAGGTCATTAAGCGGATTTGTCGCTAAATGAGGAATTGTACATAGTATGTACATTACAATATTCAGAACAAAGAAACGGGGCCAGTGAGATAGCTCTGTGGCATAAGTGCTTGCCTGGCAAGCACGAGGTCCTGAGTTCGACTCCCGGCACCCACATAAAGGAAAAAAAAAGGGCCGGTGATATCGCTCAGTGGCACAAGTGCCTACTTGCAAACGCAAGGTCCTGAGTTCAACTCCCAGTACCCACATAAAAAAAAAAGAACAAAGAAATGGTCAAAGCAAACTCTGGCTTCATGACTGCTTTTATTTGCATAACTCTTACATGCAGTACTGTAATGTGTGACTGAACATAGAACTACAGAACTGTACTGTACAGTATAATCAGCAAAAATTACAGTACAGTATAAACAAATGTACAAAAAAAGACATTGAGGTTCTATAAAGAACATGTACAGAACTGTAACAACAACAATAAAAAAAAAGATGAGTCCTAAATCTGAGTGGCAGGTCCAAGACCAAACACTGTGCCTCGGTCTTAAGTTTGAGCAGTTGTTAACCAGGTAGTTTATTAAATGAGGAATATCTGTAATCTGAAAATTATCTTGCATATTTGCTTTGCTTACCCTGTCTGTTGTGTGAGTGTTGCATGAAACAAACATTTTGAATGGCTTTCTAGAATACTGAAGGCCTGATAAGGGTGTTTTATGTTCATTTTTCATGAAGAATTTCTGTCGTTAGCATTTCCAAATTGAGATCTCTTTGCTTCTCCCATAGTCTACTTCTAAAGTCTATTATTAAGTCTGCCAGGCTCATAAACTGGACTAAAAAGTGAGAAATACGAGGTCTTTTCTGAGTACCCTCTGTCGGCTCTCTGTGCTCCTGCCTCACACATCCATGAGTGCCCTTGTCTTCTCTCCAGCTCTCTAGAAGTACAGAGCATAACAGGAGATCCAAGCATGGGAGCAAGTGAGGTGACATCTCCCTCCTGTGCTCCCCTGACTCCAAGTCACCGTGGGCTCGCTCTGCAGGTCCTGTGTTTCCAACAGTGAGCTTCCAGGCTCCAGTGACTGCCCCTCACCTTGCTCTCCAGGCCCAGCAGGGATTTGCTGCTCTGACCTTTCCTTAGCTTGCCCAAGCTTTTGGAAACAGCCCTTACCGTATGCTCCTCAAATTGCCCATTAGAATGTGCCTTCTCTGGAGTTATCCAAACCCCAACAGCCACAAGTCTTATTGAAAAGTATGTTTATGTTTTTACCTGTTTTTAGTCCCTTATCATATCATCACCAGTTACTCAAATTTAAGTTTATATTATTTTCCAGATAGCATTTTTATTTTTGTTTTCCCCCAAAATCCCATTTTACACTCATTTTGTAAGGAAGGTGCTTATGCACTTCTTTCTAAGGAGAATATTAAATTATTACACAAATATAAATGTGCTTAAGGAACAAGAAGAGTTTCTGACAACCTAGTGTACAAATACACAGCCCAGAGTATTCAGAGAGGAAAAGACAAGACTGGAAGAAAAGGACAGGTTCTACTTGTTTGTGGCTATAAATGGCATATCACCTAGACAGCCTCAGAAATAACTAGCCAGAGAGCTTCTGTTTTGGGGATCCAGATTTCCTGCAAAAGCAGAATAAAACTAAAATTACAATTATAAAAATAATCACCTTTCCAAAGAACTGGAAAACATGGTTTATATAACTTTGAAGAAAAAAGAATGAGGATAAGGGAAGAATAGAATAGCCATGACCCCTTCAATTAAAAGACCTTTGAGAGCCAAGGAGAAACTGCTCTATGGTAGGTTCTGAAATTAACCAGGATCTTCCCCAGAATCCTTTACGGTGAAGTGAGGACACATGTTTTTGCCAGAGCCCACTAATGAATTTCTTCTGGCCCTAGGGCACCCTGGTCAGACTTACTCTTATGGCTGATTTAATGATGAATCTATTTGTAGCTAACATTTTTATTCCATTTTCAAAAAGTACAAAAGTTCATCTTTTATAAAAGGCCAAAGATAAACAGAATGTCTACAACTCAATTATGAAAAGGACAAAATGGAAATATTTTTAAAGTCATAAAAAAATTAAGTTAACAAGGATTTTAAATTGTTCTATTAAAACTTCAGGATAGGGGGCCGGTGAGATGGCTCAGCGGCATAAGCACCTGCCTGGCAAGCGCGAGGTCCTGAGTTTGACTCCCGGTACCCACATACGAAAAACGGGCTGGTGATATCGCTCAGCAGCATGGGCATCTGCTGGTGCTCGAGGTCCTGAGTTCGACCCCCGGTACCCACAAAAAGAAAAAAAAAAAACTTCAGGATATCATTTTCCTAGTTAACAGAAGAGTCAGATTGGTCACCTTCAATCTCTTCTTCCACTGGGTAAATGGGGATGATGACTGAGATGATGTTCCAGCTACCAAAACAGGGAACAATTCCAACAAAAAAGCATTTAGAAAATGGCATGGTGGCCAGCAATGGTGGCAAGCACATATATGTGCAGAATTTAAGTCAATTATAAGAGTCATCATGAATTTTATCAAAATACTTGAGTTTCTGCTGCTCATATGCATCCCAAATTGCCTCTGCATTGATATTCTGCATTGTGCAATGTACATTAATAGTGATTCACCCTGAGGTGTCTACTTGCTGCTGACTTAGCCAAACACCTTCATCTCCCAGCCCATCTCAAAACATATCCCAAAATAGAAAAGCCCAGCACCTAAAATTCTCACCTTCGCGCTCTGCTGGCTTGGGTTAAGCACTGTGTCTCTAGAGGTTCCCGATTCAGGTGGACCGTAAGACCAGGGAGACACTTTCCTCAACAAAATCAAATCATCAGCATAAGAGGAGACAAGTGAGCCTTCCCTTGTTAATGGGGGGATTGGAGCCCTGTGGCTTTCTTCCCTCCAAGCCCCCACTCCCACCACGATACCTCCACAGAGCTCCTATGGCTCACAGCATGAAAATCACTTCTGTCATTAAACTATTAGCTTCACATATCCTTCAAGGAGATGAAGGACATGAGCTACAGCACAGCAGACAAATGCATTTGGATAGAAAATGGAGAAATATCCATAAGAAAACTACTGTTTTTATGTTTCTAAAATATGCCAGATATCACACTACGCACTATTTATGCGTGACCTACCATGCATCATGAAATCTCATTTACTGTGATCTCTGATGGCCTCCTCATGTCACCTTAACTTTGCCCTACTCTGATGGGAATTTTAATCTCCATATTATAGATTAGGAAACAGACTGGGAATTAGCTAAACACCGCCCCCCCCAAAAGCTTATAGCTAGTAACCAGCAAAACTAGAAACTGGTCTGTTCTGAAGGCTCTGTTCTTTCATGGTACCCTAGGGCTTCCTGAAGGCTTTGTTGTTACTTCCAGAGTTTCCAATAAATCAAGTACTAGCCCTTATGTGTCATCTGGTCCAGTAAACAATTAACCAAATATACAAATGTATGTTTGAGAGTAGTTTAAACACTGAATTGAAAGTCAGAAAGAGTTGGATTCTACTTAGTGTGTGTGTTGTATGACATTGGGTAAGTAATTAGCTCCTTTAAACTTTAGTTTTATATTCAAAATAATGAGGCATTGGAGTGCCCTAGATCTGCAACGGGAGCCTTGACAACTCCTCACAGGTCCAGAAGTGATTCTCAATAAATCTGGCACTTGTTTACTTAAATAACATCATAAAGGCCAAAACAATGATGCATGAACACAGCTAAATTTATTATTGGTATAATAAATGTATCTTTTAAATGTATCCAGTAGAATGTAAACCTCATACTAATTTGATATACAATACATCACCTAGTTTTAAATATATGAAGAAGCTGCTTTTCTTTAAAAGTCAGAAATACTATATGGTCCTTTTTTCTCTGAAACTCTTGTTTCCATCCTATTTTTCATAAATAATTTTATTCCTAATAAATATATTTTTATATTTAGAAGTCTTTTATCAATAATTTTATAATTTTCCTCTACAATAAAAATATATCTATAAATTGAAATTTACTTTTTCCAATGGTTGTGAGGCTCTGTGTTATTTTTTGGGGGATTGTACCATCATTTATTAGAAATTGTAAATGTCAAGACAGCATAATTACATTCATATTTTATATTAATATGCTTATATGTGTGCTTTATAAACATATGAACTATAGGTATTTCATTGTTTAAAAACATATTTCATATGTTTATAACGTATTTTATATATTTGCATTCATTTCATAAGTTTTATGTGTAAGTTTTATTTATATAAAGTAATATTCTACTCTACAAATATTTGCTAATAATATAGATAAAGCTTTTCTCTCCAGTTAGTTCATGTAGTTACAGATAAGAATTGCTTAGTTATAGGATAATAATTCAGCATCAATATAATTTCTACCTTTTATCTTAAAAATATAAGCCCTGAGAATCAGTGTTTTTAAAATGTGTGACTGAGAATGGAAATTTTTTTGTGGGTGTGTGTGTACCGGGGGTCGACCTCAGGACCTCGTGTGCCAGTAGGTGCCCGTGCCGCTGAGTGATATCACCGGCCCTTTTTTTGTATGTGGGTTCCGGGAGTTGAACTCGGGCCTTTGCGCTTGCCAGGCAGGCGCTTACGCCACTGAGCCATCTCACCGGCCCCAAGAATGGAAATTTTATTAGGGCAATTTCATCCAATTCTTTAAATCACATCATAGTTTTGTTTGGATTTAATAACTACAATTAATTTCCATGATCAATTCATTGACAGTACAGGTCATCCTTTATTGGGGGTTAAAATATTTTAAAAATTAGGACAAACTGAATTGCAAAATTTATTTGTTATTCATCATTACAATCATTACTCAATTTACCACAAAGCATTACTAAGATTTGTGGAAATGACTATTAATTATACTCATGGCTAGGAGTGATATTCAAATATTAACTTATAAGAGAAGGAATTGACCAATCTAAGGGGCAGGCTGGGCGCTGGCCTTTGTACTAAAGCAGGGTCCTGCAGACACCGATGGCACAAGACCTCAACATTATCACTCTGGATTGTGAACAAGTCGGACAGGTCCCAGGCCCCAGAGAGGGGTTGGGACTGAGATCGGTCCATTCAAGGCATCAGGGCAACCCATACTTCCAAGCTGTATTAACACGTGTCAGTATTTTAACAAAAGAATAATTTCGCAGTGTGCTTTCCCTTTCCCTCAGAGAAAAAGTGTTTATTACAATATACTCAGGCTGGGGAAAATGGAAATGTTTCAGTTCGCCTCTGCCATTACAGTACTTTTGAGAAAACTATGTTGTCTTAGTCTGTACTTTAAATTTATTTTTCTCATAACCTTGGAGCTGCTGATTTAGCTCATTCAAGTTATGGACAGTCTGAAACAGCTAATGTAATTGCAAAAGCCAGCCAGTCCTCATTACCAGCAAAATCAGACTTGTTTTCTGTTAGGAAAATTCTAACCTTCTCTTTTCAGTTTAAATAACTGTGTTAAGATGCATTCCCATGACAACCATCTCACTTCTTAACACTAATCTTAACACTAATGGATAAAACATGGTAACCGGCCACGATGACATAAGGCACAGTGGCCTTCAGGGCTTTTCACCAACAGCCTTGCATTTTCTTTGCTGCCAAGGGAGCCTCTTACAGAGGGGGCACACTCTGCAGCAACAGCCAGGGGACAAAAGAAGAGACAATATTAAAAGAAAATTGTCAGCACTCCCACTTTTCCTTTAGGGTTATATGAATTCTGAACAACTCATCATGAGTCAAGATACAACTCATCCAACTCCATGTTTTGGCCTTTAAAAAATTACACAAAAGATAAGGAAAAATACAAAGTGGGGCACCAACATTTTTAAAAATTTCCATTTGTTTTTGTTCAAAAGATATGTGCACCCAAAAAGACGATATGTCACAGAAAATGCACCATCTGTAGGAGGTGTCTTTGGTGACGATTTTGTGTATCTGTATGTGTGCACAGATCCCAGTATAAATGCACCTAGAATAGATGGTCTTTAGGACTTTCCTTTTTTGAATCATGTTTTAATCATGATGTTGGTCATTTTTGTCTGATGTAATCATTACTAAACAATTGGTACCTAAGATTCCATCAGGTGATATATTGAACATAATAGGTTGCTTTGCACAAATAGTCTTACACAGTAGTCTCTTGGGCTGGTGCTATGGACTGTTTCCAGTAGTAGGGAGAAGTTTTCCTTGAGTTTTGCATTATCTTTCCTGGCCACCCCAGGCACACATTGGCCAGGTTCTGGTCCAGGAACAGATGGCTTCTGTGGGCGAAGCCCCATGCTCTATGACAATTGCAGGGATATCAGACACCTATTTATGTTTTTGGATCAGACATAGAAACATGAATGGGATCTATAGGCTTGGCATTTAGCCCAGATGGGTGAGGTCAGGAAGGAAGAACTTGAAGAATGAATAAAGGAGTTAGAAGACTGAGTTGGGTGGGTGGGTGGCTACAGAAAGAGTGGTGTGTGTGTGTGTGTGTGTGTGTGTGTGTGTGTGTGTGTGTAAAGGACTGAGGAGAAAGTAACAGGTATTTGCAAATAACTCATATGCTATCCCAGATATGGCCAAGAAAGAGCTATCTATTCCTGGCCTCACAAATACAGTGAACCTGGATTTGGTCTCTGAGACCCTGAATCAAAGATCTGAAACTTGCTTTCTCAGATGTCTTTATTTCACAGAATTCAGACAGGTTAAAACATGAAAGAAAGAAACAAAATGGGAAACTTGTATGATTTGGCAGTTGACTAACTTCTGGGTTCCTGACATGCAATAATCAAGCTCATGAGAGCCTGAGCAATAAATCACATGGGCAATATCCTAGCTACTTTTCTTTCATGGTTGAGACAAAATATCCAACACCCAAAGTTAAAGGAGGAAAGGTTTATTCAGCTCACAGTTTGTAGAGGTTTCAGTTCGTAATCTGCTGACTCCAAGGCAGGTGGCACATGGCAGAGGGGCAACTGTTCATGGCAGTGGAAGATAGCAACAGCAGCAACAGGGAGACAAGACTCTTTCTGTCCCTTATATTGTATGCAGGCTACCTGCCCTAGGGCAGGTGTGGCACTCACACCCTTAATCCCAGCACTGGACCATGAATCAATCACAAACTCTAGATTCAGCCACCTCTGAAAAGCCCACCCCCCACGACTGCATGAGGCTTTGGGGGAACATCTAGACACAAACCATAACAAGTGATAAGAACATTTCCCTATGATTGGCATGTTCATGTCCATGTAGCAGGAGCTCTCCCTTTGGTGAATTTCCTGATAATTAGATAACCGGGAAATTAAACCAGGAATTAGATAATTGAAAAATAAAGTGGTGATTTGGCTGATTTTAAGGGACCTTCAACCACAAACAGGAGGAAGTTGAGTGCAAGGTTTTATCTTGCAACAGGGGACTTCAATCTAATGACTAGGATACACACTTCAAAAAGATCCATTGTATTAGGTATGTCTTAGATTTGTATATGTCCTTCAAAAATACATGTGTGTGTTCAGGTAGGTGTATCCTCAACTTTTATATGTTATACTATCAAAATTTTTATAAACTTGTTAAATGGTAATGTTAAAACATGTGGCTAATATAGAAAATAATTTGGTTATGAAGATAAACATAAACCTCCTGGAGGCAAGCATTACCCTGATACCAAAACCAGAGAAAGACCCAACCAAGAAAGAGAACTACAGGCCAATCTCCCTCATGAACATAGATGCAAAAATCCTCAATAAGATACTGGCAAACAAAATGCAGCAAATAATCAAGAAGATTATACACCATGACCAAGTGGGATTCATCCCAGGGATGCAGGGACGGTTCAACATATGTAAATCAATAAATGTAATACACCATATTAACAGAACTGAAGACAAAAATCATATGATCATATCAATAGATGCAGGAAAAGCTTTTGACAAAGTCCAGCACCCATTCATGATAAAAACCCTACAGAAAATTGGAATAGATGGTCTTTATCTCTATCTGATAAAAGCCATCTATAACAAACCAACAGCCAATATCATACTAAAGGGACAAAACAAAGCTATCTCTCTAAAATCAAGACCAAGAAAAGGATGTCCACTGTCCCCACTCTTATTCAACATAGTCCTGGAAACTTTAGCCAGAGCAATTAGACAAGAGAAAGAAATAAAAGAAATAATGATAAGAAAGGAAGAAATTGAATTATCATTATTTGCAGATGACATGATACTCTATATAGAAGACCCCAAAAACTCCACTAAAAAACTGCTAGATTTAATAAGCAAATTCAGTAGTGTAGCAGGATACAAAGTCAACTCTTAAAAATCAGTAGTCTTCCTGTACACAAATAACAAACTCACTGAAAGGGAAATTAGTGTAACAACACTTTTCACAATAGCATCCAAAAAAAAAAAAATGAAATTACCTAGGAATCAATCTAACAAAGGATGTAAAAGACCTCTACACTGAAAACTACAGTACTCTGAAAAAGGAGATTGAAGAGAATATCAGAAAATGGGAAGATATCCCTTGCTCTTGGGTTGGAAGAACCAATATAGTGCAAATGGCCATACTTCCAAAATTGTTATACAGACAATGCAATTCTGATCAAAATTCCAACAACATATCTCACAGAATTAGAGAAAACAATCCTTTTTTTTGTGTGTGGGTACCAGGGGCTCGACCTCAGGACCTCGCGTGCCAACAGGCACTCGTGCTGCTGAGCGATATCACCGGCCCCTTTTTCGTATGTGGGATCTGGGAGTCGAACTTGGACCCTCGCGCTTGGAAGGCAGGCGCTTACGCCTCTGAGCCATCTCACCGGCCCAAGAAAACAATCCTAAAATTTGTTTGGAACCAGAAGAGACCTAGAATAGCAAAAGCAATTCTGGGCAACAAAGGCAAGGCAGGGCATCACAATCCCCAACTTGAAATTATACTATAAAGCTACTGGGATAAAAACAGTGTGGTACTGGCAAAAAAAAAAAACAAACAGACCTGAGGATCAGTGGAACAGATTAGAAGATGCAGAAACAACTCCAGACATACTAAGCCACCTTGTCTTTGATAAAGTTGCCAAACACATTCACTGGAAGAAAGATAGCCTCTTTAATAAATGATGCTGGAAAAACTGGCTCTGCACATGCTGAAGATTAAAATTAGACACATATCTTTCACCATGCACTAAACTAAATTCAAAATGGAGCAAAGATATAAATATTAAAACAGAAACATTAAATCTGCTGGAAGATAGAATAGGTAAAACTCTTGAAGACATTGGGGTAGGCAAAGACTTTATGAATAAAACCCCAATTGCATAGGAACTATCACAAGGAATCAACAACTGGTACCTTATCTTATTAAAAAGCTTTTGCACAGCAAGATAAACCACCAACAGAGTGAAAAGACAACCCACAATGTGGGAAAAAATGTTTGCCAGATGTTCCTCAGACAAAGGATTACTATCAAGAACATACAAAGAACTCAAAAAAATTAGCCTTTAAAGGTCCAATCCAAAAATGGGCATCTGAGATGAATACGCACTTCTCAGATGAAGAAATACAAACAGCAAATAAATACATGAAAAAAATGTTCAACATCATTAGTCATTTGAGAGATGCAAATTAAAACAACACTGAGATACCGTCTCACTCCAAAAAGAATGGCTATTACCAAGAAATCAACCAATAACAAATGCTGGAGGGGCTGTGGGGAAAAAGGAACCCTTCTCCACTGTTGGTGGGAGTGTCTACTGGTGTAGCCACTGTGGAAATCCGTGTGGAGACTCCTCAAAAAACTAGGATTGGAGGTCCCATTTGACCCAGCTATTCCCCTTCTGGGTATCTTCCCAGAAGAATTAAAGACATCGTACCACAGCGATATATGTGTACCCATGTTTATAGCAGCACAATTTGTAACAGCTAGATCTTGGAAACAACCCAAATGCCCATCAACCGAGGAATGGATAAAAAAGATGTGGTCATTTTATACAATGGAGTACTACTTGGCCATAAAGAAGGATAAACTGGAGACTTTTATAAGAAAATGGATGCAACTCGAGACCATATTCACAAGTGAATTAAACTGGACACACATGTGTAAACATAGTATTGTCTCCCTAGTGTGAGAAGCTGAAAGAGTAAGTAAGATCCAAAATGTACAATAGATATTGTAAAACAGGAAGAAACTGTTCAAAAGGAAAGAGAAACTGGGATGGGGGAATGGAGAAAAGAAGGAGGGGAAAAGAAAAAATATATATATACAAGATAGTTAATATAGATACACTACTAATTTTGCTTAGTTCATTGAAAAGAAAGGTTTGTGCTAATATTGTTTGGACAATTGAATGGTGATATCTTGTACCCTGAGTAACTAATTTAAAGATAACAATACACAATGTATTAACCATTGTTACCCTCCTATTATGTTGTTTTGAAATTTTGTTCTATTTTTTCTCTTTAAAATAAAAAAAGATAAGCATAAACCTACCATATGATTCGATAATTCAAAAGAATTGAAAAGAGAAGTTCAAACAGCAACTTGTGCATGAAAATCCATAGCTGCACTATTCATAATAGCCCAAAGGTATAAACAATCCAAACTTCCATTAAATAATAAATGATTAAGAAAATGTGGTATAACCACACAGCAGAATATTATTTAGTCATAGAAAGAAATAAAGAGCTGATAGAAGCTGCAATGTGGACAAACCTTGAAAAATTATGCTAAGTGAAAGAAGTCACACACAAACACCACTGTTATATGATTTTATTTATATTAAATTTCCAGAATAAGCATCCACGGGACAGAAAGCAGACCAGTGGTTGCCAGGATGGGGAGAGGGGAGAATGAGTAATATTTGTTAGTGAGCATGGTGTTTCCTTCAGAAATGACAAAAATGTTCTGGAACCAGGTCATAACAATGGTGCTTTAACACTGTAAGGATACTAAACATCACTAAATTGTTAAACATATTAAAATAGTAACTTCGATGTTATGTGTAGTTTACCACAGTTTTTAAAATATCTCACACACATACACACACAAACTTACTAGACATCTCAACTGTTCCTCTCCTTACTCAAGAACAAATAAGGGCTGGTGATACAGCTCAGTGGCATATGTGCATGCCTGGCAAGCACGGGGTCCTGAGTTCGATTCCCGGTACCTGCATTAAAAAAAAAAAAGAACAAGTGATTAAATTTTTCCATTTGTGGTACTTTTTAAATGACATTTGTGTTTAAGAGCACCACAACTTCCTTTAACAAAGGGGGAAACTCAGAGTTGTCCAAATTTATGAATTTTATAACATCACTTGTTCTTTTTTTTTTTTAATGCAGGTACCAGGAATCGAATGCCACAAGAGAATGGCCAGATATACACATGAATGTTCCCAAGGAATATGTTGAATCTCCCCACACAAATGGTAAGTGGTTTATACCCAAACTTGCCTGTTAAGAGCAAGATCTGTCTGTACCTTTTTGATGGCTTCTCTGTCCTTTAGTTCCCAGCCCATGGGGTCCTGAAGAGATTCTTTCTTGAGTTTCACTTATATAATTCATTATTTTTATTTCCATCGTGCATATTTTTAATTTGGTGGATTTTTAGAGAATCTGTCAAGATAAATGAAAACCAAGAGAAACACATCTCTGCTGTCATGTGGGGCCTCTTGCCTGTGTCCTGTGACCTCAGTGGTTCCTTGGGATTATTTATGGAGCAGGTGTTAGGTGTGTGAATAGCATACTACTATCAGTGAAGGGTCCCAATGAAAGAAAAAGAAATGGTGTTGTTTTGTGCAACAGCAATTTCAAAGGCACTGAAAGATGATAAATGATGCTCAACAGCCAAATCATAACCAGAAGCAATTCAGATTGTTGAAGGAAAAGCAACTTTTTATTCTGAATTATACATTAAAATAGATTTACAAAAAAAAAAGCCTTGAAATAAAAAAATAAGCCTGGGGCTTGGGGAGGGAGTGGAATGGAAAAGAAAAAAATGAGGAAAGAGGGGATAAAATAGGGCCGGTGAGATGGTTCAGCGGCGTACGTGCCTGCCTGGCAAGTGCGAGGGCCCAAGTTCGACTCCCGGAACCCACATACGAAAAAGGGGCCGGTGATATCGCTCAGTGGCACGGGCACCTGCTGGCGTGCGAGGTCCTGAGGTCGACCCCCAGTACCCACAAAAAAAAAGAGGATAAAATAGAAACAAAATGTAAATAAGGTGGGGAAGAGAGGTTGAAAAGAGGGTAAGGGAATGGGGAAGAAAGGGAGAACTAATGTATAGCATGTACAGGTGCAAATTCCCTATGATGAATGTGATCATCATGCATTTCTAAATTGTACCAGTAAATTTAATTACCAAAAAAATGAGCCTGAAGTCTTCAAATAAAGTTAAAATAAAACAAAATCAGGGCCACACAGCTAGAACTTGATCCAGTCAGACTTCAGAATCTGTGTTCCTGACAATGAGGCAGTCCTACATGGTCCCCAGCAGACTAGCGGGACTTGGGACACTTAGATCCCTTCCTCCCTTTTTTTTGTAGAACTGGGACAACTGCTTTGCAGATGCATTTCCTTAAAGCAGCTGCAGATGCAGTTCCTTAAAGACAGCATCTTAGATAGATGAAAGTACCACTCTGCTCCTGCTGCAATTAAAGCAGGAATCATATTTGGCTTGAGCCCTATTCTAAAGGGAGAAGATTATCCTAAGTATTCTCCAGTTGCAGAGGAGAGCGGGTGCAAACCACAGTCTCAGGAAGTGATCGCTGAACTGAAAGTTTACCTGAGGCCTAGGACAATGGAAAGCTCCAGGGAGTAAACAGGTAGAGGATCCTGAGACAAAAGGAAAAATCATTCATACCAACTTTATTTAGAATTTTGATGTCTTTGATTGTTAGAAATGTTATGTTAGGATATTAATTATTTCAACCACTAAGTTTTTTGGAGCCCCCTTAAATTATGTGCCTATAATAAGGGCTTCATTCCCCACTTTACACCCATGAACTCTGCTCTTGTGGCTGATGGCATGAGTTTAGTACCTACCCTCTAACATAGCTCTGTGCACTTCGCGAAATTACTTGACATCTTGTTCACACCTATGGAATGAACATGAAAAACCCTTTCCACTAGACAGGGAATTTAGGACAACCAAAAGAGCCAACAATGCCAGAAGTGTTTTGGGCCATGTAAATGCAGGTGAGAAGTAAGTAACACAGAAACTGTGCCAAGTTAATGAGTCTTGGCCCAAATTACCCTTATGACTCCCATAAATTCCCTGAATATTTACACTAGAAATCAGTGGTGCACCAACTGGACTAGAGATTTGCCATTTAGAATTTTGAGTCTGCCTCTGTTGGGAATAAGGCATTTCATTTTAGTGTGCTGAGCTTCTTCTTACTATAAGTAGGATATATATATATATATATATATATATATATATATATATATATTTTTTTTTTTTTTTTTACTAGTAATATATAGCTAACCATAACAGGAAAGGGGGAGGAATGCACAGTCACAACAAGGGAAGTAAAGACACCAGACGAACAAGCTGGTGCCTCTGCCCAGAGTCCAATAGATGGGGTTTGCAGAAGCTTCCTGGACCCACAGTCTTTGCTAAATTATGCATCTCAAAGGACAAATAGAGTGTGAGGTAGATGCGTACTGCTGAAAACTGACTGCATCTGGTTTCAAGTTCTCAGTGGACAATACTTTGCTTTCAGCATGGGATGAAGCAATTAAAGAATAGAACAGCCAGTACTCTTCTCCAGAATTTTCTCTAGGTGTGTAAATTTGAATTGCACAAGTAGTTTAGCCATAGACTACAGTGTTATCCAAACCTCAACTCCATACTTGCCTATCACTGTCATTATGAAGCCACCATCCAATGAACAAAGAAGTAAATACTTCTACTCAGTCTTCTCTATTCAACATTCCTCAAATACATATTAAATGCCAGCCTGTGTCAGTTACTACAGAACAAACAATCCAAATTTTGATGGCTTAAAATAATACATATTACTGTATCATAGCCCACAGTTTCAGTGAGTCAGAAATCTAGTCGCAGGGCAGACAGATCCTCTGCTTTGGGATCTGAAGCAAAGGGCTGTCATCCTCTCATGGTTTAGCTGGAAAAGGATCCACTTCCAAGCTTGTGTGGTTCTTGTCATCTTTGCATTCCTTGCAGGCTGTTGTCCAGAGGCCACCTTCAGTTTCTTGCTCCATGAATTTCTTCAATATGGCAGCTTCCTTCATCAAAGCACAAGCCAAGATGTAGTGTGCTAGCAAGACAGTGGTGAAAATCTCTTGTAATATAGTCATAGAAATGACTTGACTTTAGCCAAATCCTATTGTTGGAAGGCCCTGTATTAGCTCCTTGCCACATTTGAGGGGAGGAAATTATTCAAGTGTGTGAATAACAAAATGAAGGCAGCACTGGCAGCCATGTTGGAAGCTCTCTATTACACTTCTCTGTAACAGGCTTTGTGCTGAGTGCTGAAGCAACAAGGGTGAGGAACCAAGCAAATGAGGCTGCTTTCTTCCTGAATTTCCTTGTCTGGGTTTGAGATAATGAATTATGAAACTCCTGGAGATGGAGAAAGGGAATACAGCAGAAAGGAATGGAGATTCAGCCATGTTTCCTTAGAGACCCTGAATCAACTGGATGAATGGGATAGGAGACTGAGATTACTCCTTTAGATCTCACTAGAACAACTCTCAATATAAAGGAAATATGTGATTGGTAGTAAGAAGCAATTAGGGAAAAAATAACTTCTCTAATAAAATGGCTACTTCACCTCTCTTTAGAAGAGGAGAATGCCTTTCACTTCATTGCAAATGTGTTCTAATGTGAACATTTCCAGCAATAGGTCATATATTATCTTATAGCCAAGCTCAGGTGAAAATTTCTTCTTGAAAGCAAGTTTGGCAGGAGAGGACCCTACCACTGTGAGTTAAAGAAAGAATAAGGGAAGCTGCTATCTTTTTGTCATTTCACAGGGTAGCTTCTGCCTGCAGAACAGGGATAACAATAGTGTCCTTCTGTGACCAGCAGAGTAACAACGCCCTTCAAGGATGTTACACCCTAAGTCTCAGAATTTGTGAATATGTTCCTTACGTAGAAAAAGGCACTTTTCAAATGTGATAAAGGCTAAGGATTTTTAATTGGGAAATTTATTCTGGATCATCTATGTAGGTCCAATCAATCCCATGAATTCCTAAGAATTCAAGAAAGCAGAAGAGTAGGGCAGAGAATTGCAATAAAGAGCCAGCAGAAATTCAAGACATGAAGACAGAGGAAGAAAGCCAATAGCTAAGGACTTAGGTGGCCTCTAGAAGCTGAGAACAGCCCTCAGTTGATAGCCAGAAAGCACACAGAGGCCCTGGTTCTACAACTGCAAGAAATTCAGTTCTTCCAAAACCTGAATGAGCAAGGAAATGAATCCTTCCCTAGAGCCTCCCAAAAGAAAAAAGCCCTGCAGAAACTTTGATCGCAGCCAAAAGAAACCCACTCAGACTGCTGACCTACAAAACTATGAGACACTAAGTTTGTGTTGTTTCAAGCTGCTGAGTTTGTGAAAATTTGATATGGCAGCAATGGGGAAGATAACTAATGTACTTTTGCATAAGGGTTATTATGGTACCTCAATTCATTAACATATAAAGTACCGGAAATGCACCTAGCATATGGTAAGCACTTTGCACATGTTTAATATTATTGTGACCCTGAAACCCAGGAGTTATTAATTTATAGATGGAAAAACATGGCCTAGCTGAAAATGGCTTAAAGAATGTCTCCACTTTTTATTTCCAAATAAATTCTTTTTAATGATCATGTGTTTTCATGTAATAAGCCACAAGTTTCTGACGCCAGAACCTCAAAGGAAGGTGACCAGGGAGTAATATTTATAACACTAGTCAGTAAACTAAATAAAGTACCCACTGACCTTTTAAGGTCTGACATTCTGGGACGGTGAGATGGCCCAGTGCCTGGCAAGCGTGAGGGCCCGAGTTTGACTCCCGGAACCCACATACGAAAAAAGGGCTGGTGATATCGCTCAGCGGCATGGGCGCCTGCTGGCATGCAAGGTCCTGAGGTCGACCCCGGTACCCACCAAAAAAAAGATCTGACATTCTACTTTTTCATTCTGGTAGAGCAATTTCATCCTGAATTTAGTTTAATACATTTAGCACTTTAACAAGATTTTGATCACATGTCAAATCTCTAAACAAACCAATTGTTCATAATATTCATTTATCTTTACTATTACCAAGACATTATGGGTATTTTCTTCTTCATTTGTTTATTCAGCACTGTATGCCCAGTACTTGCACCATAAACACCTGGTCAGCATGAGCACTAAATATTTGCCCAGCAAGTGTTTGTTTATTGGAATAGAATCACAATAAGAAATATCAGAATGTTTTTATGCTATTTATTTTTCTAACCATACTTGTTAACTAATCCTTAGGAACAAGACACTTGCCCATAGTGAAGGCCGTTAAGATTTTGTGATTTTAAGTGTAGGCATAAACATATCTGGCAGCAAAGAGCAATGCCTAATAAGATGGGGTCTTAAGTGTATGGTGAGTACTGTGCGGCCTGTAGAATGGTCTCAGACTGAAGAAGAACAAAAATAATATTGAGTTAGAAAGCCACTGTTTCTGTTCTTTTGACCACTTACAGAAGAAAATCTCAAATTTCATGCTAGAGGATCCTTGATGCCATTCTCATACTGGGTTTGTCTCACTTTACAGCCTCAAGAGAACAGCATCAGGCTGAGAGGCCCAGGATGCCCCAGTGTGGTGCTAGATTTAATTACATTGTTTGGCTTCCCTTGTATTTATTACCATGGATACCTTCTGTTTATGGGAAGTAAAATGTTTTTCCATTTTCAGCAGCGATAAAATGTGAAAATTACTTAACTTCGATTTTAAAAAGTGAGTGTGTTGTAAATTTAAAAAGTGTAAATACTGCCCCAGATGGTTGATTGATATGGTACCAATTACAAAAGTATTACAGGAAGAATTGGAGTTGGGGAAATACCATGATGCAATGGACTGTGTGTAAATGCCTAAATAATAATGTTTCGGAGGAAGAAGGCACTATTGCCAAATTGTTTGGTCAGGTCGTGAAAGACCGTCATAGAAGAAGTGAAATTTTCCAGGGAGCAATGAGAGCAGAACAATACATGCCATGGTCAAGTCTACAAGGCAGCAGGAGGCAATGAGAAGAGCATTTTCACTCAAGTAAAGACGTGTGGAGGAAAGCAGTGATAAATACACCTGTAATGAGACTGAATGATCTTTTATTCCATGCTGATTCTCTCCTCCATTGGGTCAAGTGCAAGGTGAAGAGTCATCCGTTCTCTTCAGAAGCCAACCCAGAGTTTGCTCTCAGGTATCCCCATGGTAACATGAAGTTGCTCTTTCTACACCTTCAGATCCCTTAATACCAGGCCACTGTGCTTTTCTCAGTATTATCCTCAAAGTGGCCACAGTACCCATCAACAACAGTGCCCCTTGGCTTAACACCAACACTTACTTTATTTACACACCATTTTTACTAATTGCAACATGAAACTAACAGGTAGCTCCATCCCTCATGGAGAGCCTTGTAGTGATCCTGCAACTCTAGGAAATTTTGTCAACTGAGTTCAACCAAATTACCTGCGGTTTTCTTTTTAAGTTTTAAATTAAAAAAGTTTTCTTCTATATCTAAGAATCTCCCTAATAGCCATTCTGAAGATGTTATTTTATGTTCCTCTCTCTGTATTTTATACTAATGCATTGGCTAGAATTCGTGGGTAGAGATAGGGAAGCACTTGGCAGTTTTATGATACTTTAAATTTCATAGGAATTAAATTTTCTAGATTCACAAAATGAGTTCATGAAACTCTTACATGTTGGGTCCCACCCTTTTTATGAATTTTTAGCAAATATTCTCCATAATGCAAGTGTTAGTCCTCAAGTCTGATCTTTTTTGTCTCTAATATGAATGATGGCACTTCTGTCCACCTGCAAGCCACCTGTGGCTCTCTGATCATCACAGGCATTGGTACCATTTCCTAATGTTGAGAAGGAGATCACAGGAGCCCCAGTAGGGAGAAACAGAAGGTGAGTTGGGAGCATTCTGGAAAAGTGGTGGCTTGCTGACTGGATTGATTTGAGGAACAAGGGGAAGTCTTAGGAACCAAAGAAGTATTTTATGTAACATGCTATTGAGCCTGACATTGTCGCCTATGATTGATGGCTAAAGTCTGGATTCAGGTATTATTTTCATTACCTGTATACTTGGTAAAGCATCACAAAGGGTCATTAACATCTTCACATGAATCAAAATCTCCTTAGAGTTGTAACTGGGCATATGATTACATACATTTTGATAGAAAAGAAGTTTGAGTCAGAATCAGTTCATGAGAAAGTTAGATTTCAAAGAGTAAGCTTTTTTTGAGTGGCGGATGAAGAAAAGGCATACATAATATACAAAATATGTTTAAATAGTATATTATAGGCTGTAGTAGTTAGCTTTTCATCAACAGGAGCAAATACCTGATCTAACAACTTGAAGAGATGCTTATTTTCTCTCATGAGCTCGGAGGTTTCAGTCCATGGAAACGTGGAACAAGATGGCAGAAGGACTGGGTAGAGCTCACTTTATGGTAGCCTGAAAGCAGAGTAGGTTGGAAAAAGTGCAGAAGATACGTTCTCCAAAGTCACACCCCCAGTGACCCACCTCATGTTGGATCCTACCTCCTAACAACACATTTAGCTATGAACATCAGTGGTGTATACAGAGGCTTCCGACCCAACCATCTCTCCAGTAGTCTCTTAATCCTGTCAAGCAGACAATTAAGCTTAACTATCACACAGGCATGGACCAATAAGAATGGACTCCAAAACTACCTGAATGGACACAGGCCACTGAGAAGACTACAGTGGTATATGACAGTTAAACATCAGCAGTGAGAAGAGAGAACATCCTCACAGACAAACTCTAAGAGCTTAAATAGTATTCATTGATTCAGCATAAAGAACACTTATTGAGTTTCTTCTGTGTGCAATGTGTAATACCAATTGTATGTGTATGGGTGAGTATGTAAAATAACAGATCTTCATATGTAGCCACTGTACATGGACATAAAAAAATAAGGGTTAGGGTATTTTTCTATAATTCAATACCTTATAGTGTACTTTAGCAATTAAAAAAAATCAAAATGATGTCATGAAGTCACAGTAGGAAACTAGCAAGATGCTGAAGATGTAAAATAACTAATGTTTACTGTATAACCTTGTGGCAAAAAGATTCCTCCTTCATCTTTTGCAACCTTGTGGCTCAATTAATTTTTTTCTCAGCTACTGAGCAACAGATGAGCAGAAAACTCCCTGCCCCACCATTTTTCGAAGTGTGTCAGAAAGACCACATGCTCTTATTCACCACTGGTGAAACACGACTTTTTTGTGACAAGTTCAGGTATGATTACATCATAATTGATCATTTCTAACCCCTGTGCTATTTGTCCTTTTTCTATACCACCCCCCCAATGACAATCTAAAAGTAAACTGGCAGCAGTCTGCAGATCCACTGCATTCTGTCTCAGCACTCAGCACGTCTGTGGTCTGTACCAGTGGTACCTCATTTTCTCCGGGATTCTGATTTGCCTGAGTTACATCACACTTACCCAATCAGGTAGCATAGGGATCTACTATGCAAAAAAATACCCATCTGACTGCACAGGATGGTGGGAAATACATGACAAACTGCTTTCTGAGAGACATTCCTATTAAGTTCTGGTCTCTCCATCAACTCACTGCAAGTTGTAAAACTAGTCAGCAGTTGCCCTTTTAGATTCTCATTAGAGGATGGTATATAAAAGTGACAAATAGCACAGGGGTTAAAAATGAGAAACTATGGTAGAATTATACCTGAATTTGTCACAAAAAAGTCATATTTCACTAAGTGGTTGAGAGAGGGATGTGGGATTTAAGCAGCCTTGGGCTGCTACAGGGCAATGAGTGAGAAGCATGCTCCAGAAGCAAGAAAGGAGAGAGCCATACCAGTGGAGTGGAACAAGGATAGGCTGGGTGTAATATTTCAAGTCCTGAAAGAAAACAACCTCCAACCCAGGTTGATGTATCTTGCAAAATTATCTTTCAAAATTAATGGGAAATAAGATACTTCCATGACAAAAAACAACCGAAGAAATTAATGACCACCAAACCAGTTCTCCAAAATATTCTGAAGGATATTTAGAAATAGATAACAGACTACAATTTCAAGAACACCAATAGAAAGAATCCCCCAGGCAAGGCAAGCAATTTACGCAGAGTGGAAAGACAGAGAACCAACAGCAGGAAAATAATATGACAAGGATAATCAATACATACTAGTTATAATCATCAATGTAAATGGTCTCAATTCACCAATCAAAAGAAACAGACTGGCAGAACGGATCAAGAAACAAGATCCAACAGTATGCTGCATGAAAGAAACATATTTAGGGTTGTGACCAAGATGGCAGAGTGATAAGCAACAGGGAAAGAGCCTCTCTGAGAGTCGTCATCCAGACACTGGACTGTAGCAACTCAAGGAAGACAAGAAGGAGTGAAGAGGAAAGATCTGAAGTGAGAAATGAAGCCCAAGGAGAGAGTGAAGAAAGAAACTTCAACAAAGAAGAAGGAGGTAGCCGGAGGCACCTTCTCCCTGAGATGGGACTCACTGTGTGAGAGGAGCAGCTCAAACCTGCAGACACACAGTGACTGCTGGTGACCCCAGAGACCTCCACAGAGAGACGTGGTAGTGGAGGGTGGCAGTGGACATGAAGGACTGCACTGCCTGGTGGTGAGTGCTGAGGGCTCAGTCACCTCATAGGAGAGAGCAATTGGCCAGGAGCCATCGAGGAGAAGGGCTGACTGAGCTCGCAACTCAGAGCAGCTGCTGGCTCCATCTAGCAGCTCCCAGCTGGGCTCAGGCCCAAGGAAGGTGTGCTGACATCTGCAGGCTGAATAAGTCTGGTCTCAGCCAGAAGGTTCAGGCTCACTAAGATTATCCACTACCCCACCAAAAAGCTACTTCTGGCTTGCAGGGATAGATTGGCATGGATTGGGACTCTGTCTCCACATATTGTCTACCAGTGACAGCAGAGACAAGCCCAGAAGTGGACTCTTCTTTTCTTTTCTTTTCTTTTCTTTTCTTTTCTTCTTGTCTCTCTCTCTCTCTCTCTCTGTTTTTTGTTCTTGGCTTTATTTTTTTTCTCCTTCATTATTTGATCTTCTTTTTATATGAGTGTGAATGTGGTTTCTAGCCTCTTTGTGGTTGTGGTTCTGTTCTGTACTTCTTTTTATCTCTTCCTTCTCTCTTTCCCTCCAGTCTTCTGCACCAGTTTCCCAAACTTAGCATGATCCCCTTGTCTTCCAGCCTTATTTCTAATCTCTTCCTTTTCTTCCACTTTTCTATTTTCTCCTTAACCCATTTTAAATTTTAACACTTGAGGGCAAAATTGACATATTAAAGACTTGTATACTGCATATAATTTTCTGGTTTGTTTTAGATTTTGTTATATAATCACAAATTTAGTTTACATGGTTAAAAGTGGCAAATTACTGGTTAGCTCACTCTGTCATTTTCTAGGCTGTGTTTGATGCTATTGGTACCACTATAGCCAAAAGTGACATAATTGTTCTAAATAGCTGTTCTTCCTGGTATTCCATGACTGACATTGACTAAAGGTCACAGAAAATACTGTGGCACAGTGCCAAAGAACCAGGGACTGGGCCAAACAGGTAGCAACTTCTCATCTCCAACAAATTGAAGAGGTAGGATCTTGCAACAGACTCAAAACCCAAAAACATGCTATACCTGCAAGATACCTTGGAGAAATAGCTATCTCCTGAGGGTTCTAAATACTAGCAATAAAGCAACCCACCATAGGTGATTTAGAAGCATCACCCCAGGAATTAAACTAAAGAAAGAAAAGACAATGAGAAGATACTTAAACAAGATGAAACCCAAGATATACAGTTCACCAAAGACTAACCCAGGGAGAAATGAGGTGGGACAATCTGAAAGCCACCTACCTGGCCTCTCTGAAGTGGTAACAACAAAGCAATTAAATGAGGCTCTAGCAAAAAATCAAATCAGAAATAATTTCTCACATAACTGCAGATATGGTGTCCACAATGAAGACTGTGTTTAGTGACTCTAGAACAGATACAGCCAAAAAAATAGATGAGCTTAAGAAAATTATAGAAGCCATGAATGCTCAGCACAGGAAAGAAATGGAATCCATAAGGCAGATCCAAGCAGATATCCAGGAGAATAAAAATTCCATTAAAAGTATTCACAGCAGATTAAGCCAAAGGGAGGATGGGATCTCAGATATAGAAGACAGGCTTGCAGTTAGCGATCATGAAAAGAAAGAATTCTTAAAAATAGCAAGGGACCATGAGAAATCAATCCAGCAGCTACTAGATGAGGCAAATGAGAATAATTTAAGATTGATTGGAGTCAAGAAGCAGGAGATAGTAGAAATGATATTAAAAAAAAACTGTTCATGGATGCCATGACAGAAAACTTCCCTGGTACAGAAAAAGAATTTGACATACAGATAAGTCAGCCATATAGAACTTCAATTAGCCATGATAAAAAAAAAAATCTACAGCCAGGCATAACATAGCCAAGATTCCAGAAATACAACACAAGAATAGAATCTTAAAAGCTGTTAGAGAAAAGAAACAAATCACCTATAAGGGAAAGCCAATCAGAATCACAGCTGACTTCTCAGCACAAACCCTCAAGAAGAGCTTGGAGTGAAGTATTTCAAGTTCTAAAGGAAAACAGCCTTTAACCCAGATTGATGTACCCTGCAAAACTATATTTCAAAACTGATGGAGAAATAAAATACTTCCATGACAAAGAACACCTGAGGAAATTTTTGACCACCAAACCAGCACTCCAAAATATTTTGAAGGACAATCTAGAAAGAGATAACAAGGACTACAACTCCATGAACCACAATGGAAGGAATCCACCAGGCAAGGCAAACAATTAAAGAGAGGAAGGGAGAAGAAAAAATGAGGGAGAGCCAACAACAGGAAAATAACATGACAAGGATAAGTCAATACATATCAGTTATAACTATCAATGTTAATGGTCTCAATTCACCAGTCAAAAGACACAGACTGGCAGAATGGATCAAGAAGCAAGATCCAACAATATTCTGCATACAAGAAAAACATTTAATTAAAAAAGAAATTCATAGATTGAAAGTCAAAAGATAGAAAACAATACTCCATGCAACAGGAACCCCCCAAAAAACAAGGGTAGCTATTAGATTTGCAGATAAAGTGAATTTCAAGCCAAGACTGGTTAAGAGAAATAAAGAAGATCATTACATCCTTGTAAAAGGAACAATCCAAGAGGAAGAGATAACAATAATAAATATATATGCAACAAATACCAGTGCACCCAACTATATAAAACAAATATTAATGGGCATGAAAAAAACTAATACAAGTGTACTGGGGGATCTCAGTACCCCACTATCACAAAAAGACAGAAAAACTAGACAAAAAATCAACAATGAAATATTAGAAATGAAACAAACTTTTGAACAAATGGACTTAATAGATGTCTACAGAGTGTTCCACCCCACAACATCAGAATACACATTCTTCTCAGCTGCACACAGGACGTTCTCCAAAATAGATGGCATACTAGCTCATAGAACCTGCTTAAGTAAATGCAAAGGAATTGAAATTATCCCATACGTATTATCAGACCATGGTGCAGTAAAATTGGAAATCAATAGCAAAAGAAACCACAAGAATTTAATAAATACATGGAAATTAAATGGCACTCTCCCGAACAACCAATGGGTCACAGATAAAATTAAAGAAGAAATTAGACACTTTTTACAGTTGAATGATAATGACAATAAATACTGGAACATATGGGACACAATGAAAGCAGTTCTAAGAGGGAAATTTATAGCAGTAAATACCCATATCAGGAAAACAGAGCAAGCACAAATAAACAAATTAGTGGTGAACTTCAAACTTCTAGAAAAAGAAGAGCAGGCTAAGCCAAAATCTCACATGAGGGAGGAAATTATAATGATCAAAGCAGAAATTAACACATTAGAGACTAAAAAACAATACAAAGAATCAATGAATCAAAGAGTTATTTCTTTGAAAGATTGAATAAAATCAACAAACCCCTATCCAACCTTATCAAAAAAAGGAAAGAAAAGACTCAGATCCAAGCATTTAGTAATGAAAAGGGTGAAATCACAATGGACCCTGCAGAAATCCAGAAGATCATCTACACCTACTTTGAAAACTTGAATTCTAATAAAATGGAAAATGCAGAAGAAATGAACAGATTCCTAGATACAAGAATTACCAAAGAATTATCAAAACCAAATTAAGAAGATATAAAAATCCTAAATAAACCAATATCAATCAATGAAATCAAAGATGTAATTAAAAACCTACCAACAAAGAAAAGCGCAGGCCCTGATGGATTCATTGCTGAATTCTACAAGAAATTTAGACAAGACCTAACACCACTTCTTCCCAAACTCTTTAATGAAAATGAAAGGGAGGCAATACTCCCAAATTCATTCCTGGAAACAACCATTACCCTGATACCAAAACCAGAGAAGGACCCAACTAAGAAAGAGAATTACAAGCCAATCTCCCTAATGAATACAGATGCAAAAATCCTCAATAAGATACTGGTAAACAGAATGCAGCAAATCATCAAGAAGATTATACACCATGACCAGTGGCATTCATCCCAGGGATACAGGGATGGTTCAACATACGTAAATCAATAAATGTAATACACCATATTAACAGAACCAAAGACAAAACCATATGATCATCTCAATAGATGCAGAAAAAGCTTTTGACAAAGTCCAGCACTTTTTCATGATAAAAACCCTACAGAAAATTGGAATAGATGGTCTTTACCTCAATCTGATAAAAGATATCATCACAAAAGAACAGCTAACTTCGTACTAAATAGACAAAAACTGAAAGCCTTCTTTCTAAAATCAGGACCAAGAAAAGGATGTCCACTGTCCCCACTCTTATTCAACATAGTCCTGGAAACTTTAGCCAGAGCAATTAGCAAAAGAGAAAGAAATCAAATGAATAACAATAGGAAATAAAGAAGTTAAATTATCATTATTTGCAGATGGCATGATACTCTGCATAGAAGACCCCAAAAACTCCACTAAAAAACTGCTAGATTTAATAAGCAAATTCAGTAGAGTAGCAGGATACAAAGTCAACACTTAAAAATCAATAGTCTTCCTGTACACAAATAATAAACTCACTGAAAGGGAAATTAGTGTAACACTTTTCACAATAGCATCCAAAAAAAAAATGAAATACCTAGGAATCAATCTAACAAAGGATGTAAAATACCTCTACAGTGAAAACTACAATTCTCTGAAAAAGAAGATTGAAGAGGATATCAGAAAATGGAAAGATATCCCTTGCCTTGGGTTGGAAGAACCAATATAGTGCAAATGGCCATACTTCCAAAATTGTTATACAGATTTAATGAAATTCCATTCAAAATTGCAACAGTATATCTCACAGAATTAGAGAAAATAATCCTAAAATTCATTTGGAATCAGAAGAGATCTAGAATAGCAAGGCAATTCTGGGCAACAAAGGCAAAGCAGGGGGCATCACAATCCCCGACTTGAAATTATACTATAAAACTGCTGTGATAAAATCAGCATGGTACTGACAAAAAAAAAAAAAAAAGAAAACCAGACCTGAGCATCAGTGGAACAGATCAGAGGATGCAGAAACAACTCCAGACATACTAAGCCATCTTATCTTAGACAAAGGTGCCAAACACATTCACTGGAAGAAAGATAGCCTCTTTAATAAGTGGTGCCGGAAAAACTGGCTTTGCACATGCTGAAGATGAAAATTGGACCCGTACATTTCACCATACACTAAACTAAATTCAAGATGGATCAATGATCTGAATATTAAAATAGAAACATTAAATCTGCTGGAAGATAGAACAGGTAAATCTCTTGAATACCTTGGGGTAGGCAAAGACTTTATGAATAAACCCTGATCACACAGGAACTATCACAACTTGGATCTCAAGTTGGATCCAAGTTGATAAATAAACAACTTGGATCTCATCTTATTAAAAATCTTCTGCACAGCAAGAGAAACCACCAACAGTTGGAGGGGACAACACACAATGAGGGAAAAAATGTTTGCCAGCTGTTCCTCACACAAAGGATTACTATCAAGAACATACGAAGAACTCAAAAAAATCAGACCTCCCAAATTTAAAGACCCAATCCAAAAATGGGCATCTGAGATGAATACGCATTTCTCAGATGAAGAAATGCAAACAGCAAATAAATATATGAAAAAATGTTCAACATCACTGGTCATTCGAGAGATATAAATTAAAACAACACTGAGATTCCACCTCACCCTGGAAAGAATGGCTATAATCAAGAAATCAACCTATAACAAATGCTGGAAAGGCTGTGGGAGAAAAGAAACTCTTCTCCACTCTTGGTGGGCGTGTAGACTGGTGCAACTACTGTGGAAATCAGTGTGGTGATTATTCAAAAAACTAGGATTGGAGGTCCCATTTGACCCAGCTATTCCCCTTCTGGGTATCTTCCCAGAAGAATTAAAGACATCGTACCACAGTGACATATGTGCACCCATGTTTATAACAGCACAATTTGTAATAGCCAGATCTTGGAACCAAAGCAAATGCCCATCAACCAAGGAATGGATAAAAAAGACGTGATCTTTTTATACAATGGAGTACTACTCAGCCATAAAGAAAGATAAACTGAAGACTTTTATAGGTAAATGATGCAACTCGAGGCCATACTTATAAGTGAAATAAACCAGACACACACATATAAACATCGTATTGTCTCCCTAGTGTGAAAAGCTGAAAGTGTAAATAAGATCCAAAATGTACAATAGATATTGTAAAATGTGAAGAAATCTCAAAAGAAAAGAGAAACTGGGATGGGGAAATGGAGAAAAGAAGGAAGGGAAAAGCAAAAAAAAGAAAAAAATATATATATATGATAGCTAAGATAGCTGTACTACTAATTTATCTTAGTTTATTGAAGGGAAAGTTTTGTGCTAATATTGTTTGGACAGTTGAATGCCAATATCTTGTACTCTGAGTAACTAATTTAAAGATAAAAATATGCAATATATTAACCATTGTTACCCACCTATTATCTTGTTTTGAAATTTTGTTCTCTTTTTTCTCTTTAAAATTAAAAATTAAAAAAAAGGAAACATATTTAGCTCAAAAAGAAATCCATAGACTGAAAGCCAAAGGATGGAAAATAATACTTCATGGGACGGAAACCTGGAAAAAAGCAGGGCTAGCTATTTTGTTGGCAAACAAGGTGAACTTCAAGCCAAGACTGATCAAAAGAGATAAAGAAGGACACTACATACTTGTTAAGGGAAAACTCCAGGAGGAAGAGATAACAATCCTAAATATATATGAACCAAATACTAGCACACATAAGTATATAAAACAAATAGTAACAGACATGAAAAATCAAATAATCACTAATACATTTTTAATGGGGGGGCCTCAAAAATTGACTGTCACAAAAAGATGGATCAACTAGACCAAAAAAATTAACGAAGAAATATCAGAACTGAACCAAATCTGTGAACAAATGGACTTAGTAGATGTCTACAGAGTGTTCTACCCTACGTCGGAATACACATTCTTCTCAGCTGCACATGGGATGTTCTCCAAAACAGACCACATGCTAGCTCATAGAACATGCTTAAGTAAATGCAAAGGAACTGAAATTGCCTCATGCATATTATCAGACCATAGTGCAATGGAATTGGAAATCAATGGCAAAAGAAACCATAAAAACTACATAAACACATGGAAATTAAATATCACACTCCTGAACACCAATGAGTCACAGGTGATTTTAAAGAAGAAATTAGACAATTTCTACAATTCAATGCTAATGCTTATACAACATACCAGAACTTATGGGACACAATGAAAGCACAAATTTTCCTCACTGATACAAGGGAAATTTACATTCTTATATCAGAAAAAAAAAAAAAAACAGAGTGAATTCAAATAAACAACCTAATGTTGAACCTCAATCTTCTAGAAAAAGAAAATCAAGTCAAGCCCAAAGCTCATTCTGTGGAGGAAATTATAAAACTCAGAGCAGAAATTAATGCAACTGAGACTAAGAAAACAATACAAAGAATCAATGAAATGAAGAATTGGTTCTTTAAAAGATTAAATAAAATTGACAAATGCCTAGTGAACCTTATAAGAAAAAGGAAAGAAAAGACAAATTCATGCAATAAAGAATGAAAAGGGTGAAAACACAACAGATTCTACAGAAATCCAAAAAAGTATCAATACCTACTCCAAGAACCTCTACGCAAATAAGATGGAAAACAAGAAATGGACAGATTTCTAGATACATGTGAATTACCAAAGCTGAATTGAGAAGATATAAAAATTCTAATTAACACAATACCTGTCCATAAAATTGAAGATGTAATTAAAAACCTATCAACCAAGAAAAGCCCAGGTCCTAATGGATTCACTGCTGAATTCTACAAGAAATTTAGAAAAAACCTAATATCACTATATCTCAGACTCTTTAATGAAAACTGAAAAAAAAGCAATTCTCCTAGTCATTTCTGGAAGCAAGTGTTACCTGATACCAAAAGCAGAGAAGGATCCAACCAAAAAAAGAGAACTACAGGCCAATCTCCCTAATGAACATAGATGCAAAAATCTTCACCAAGTGCTGATAAGAGCATGTGATCTGGGCCGGTGAGATGGCTCAGCAGCATAAGCACCTGCCTGGCAAGCACAAGGTCCTGAGTTCAACTCCCGGTACCCACATATGAAAAAATGGCTGGTGATATCACTCAGGGGCACAGGCGCCTGCTGGTGCACGAGGTCCTGAGTTCAACCCCCTGTACCCACAAAAAAAAAAAAGAGGAGCATGTGATCTTCTTGACTCCCTTGCAAAATGGTGGGGCAAGGAGTTTTCTGCTCATCTCAGTAGCTAAGAAAAAAATTTTACCTGAGCTACAAGGTTGCAGAAGATGGAGGAGGAATCTTTTTGCCATAAGATTATATAATAGACATTAATTATTTTGCATCTCCAACATCTGTTTTCCATTCTTTTGGTAAAGGCACCTAATTTGGGAGGTTTTCTTATTCTTTACTTCAAAGATGGGCAGATGACTCAGACCATGTTTACCAAAATACTTAACTCACTTGGTGTTAGTCAGCTTTCCCATTGCTGAACACAATATTCAGGCCCACAGTTTAAAAGGAAAACTTTGATTTGGCTCACATTTTAAGGGGATACAGTGCACATTTAGCTGTCTGAAAGGCAGAAACATCATGGCAGAAGATCATGGTGGAGCAAAGATGCTTAGATCATGGTGTTCAGGAAGCAGAACAGAGGAATAGTAATAGATAAGGGGAGAAGGGCCAGATATAGACCCCAGGGTCACATCTTTCTGACCCACCCAGACCAGACATGCCAAGAAGTGTGCTCTGCCAATCGCTTGGGTGGATCTCCAGCCAATGAAGCTGACCTAATCTAGTTTAACTGTCACACCTTGACATGATGATTGTTATAGAGATGCACCTATGCATAAAATGAGATCAATGAGTCCATGAGCTCAGCACTCAGTCTTTTGTTAGAACAGCAGCAGTCTTCACTCTGTTGGAGTTATTGAGTTTGCAGGATGTCATCCTAGCTTCATTGCCACTGTAAAGAGAGCCAAAAATGTAGGTGCAAATGAAGAAGTCCTAATGATAACTTTTGAAAGTGTGGAATAAATCCTTGGACTAATCTCTTGAACTGAGCACCCTTTTAATTTAAGCCAGCTCTAGTGGACTTCCTAAACAATATAGGTTATTTCTTTTGGGATTGTCTTCCTGGCTTAGGTGGGTGACAGATTGGAAATATTTGGTCCTTGGTAAAGAAATTTTAGACTTTGAAATGTAATGAATAAGGAACACCTGTAATGGTCATGAAATTTCTCCTTAGGCCCACAAGCAGTTGTTGTGGTTTTTAGCAGGATATAGAGTAGTGAGGAGGCAGAGACACAGGTTGCAGTTTAGTCACGAGATCTGACATCCCAAAGAAGAAAAGTCTAGCTGTTCACACAGAAACATCAAGCCAAACTCAGCAAACCTGTCTGTGATTTTCTCCCCAGTTTCAAAATAGCACGAAAAGTCAATGGTTCTGTAGATTGCTCCTCACTACACTCTGCCTTTCCAATTTACTCACAGATCTGTTCTGATCGACAAACTCTACCTCAAATAGCAAGAAATAACATGATCACTGTCCCCAAGCTTCTTGGCACTTTGGAAAATCTTAAAAAGTATGAAAGAAATTTAGAGGTGTGAGATAAAAAAGCATTATTCTAAAGTTGTGAATTGGGGGACTGTCAGAAGGGGAAAGATGTCCATGTAAACTGTCTTTTTAAAGGAATAATTTCTGGTGGGAGGGTGGGAGTGACCATAAGAAATTGGATCATCCATCTTGATAGATTGCAGGGCCATCAGTTATAGTGTCTATCTTCCCACAGAACCAAATCTCTGCTCATAGAAAAATTAAAACACATCTTAATGCCTTAGATTGTCATTTCTTCTTTCAGTTTATCTGGCTATAAGATTGGGCCATCAAAGAAGCCACTGAGATCTCCAGGAGGCAGGAAATCAGTATGTGTAAACCCTGGAGATGGGTCAACTGATTTTGGTAAAGTCAACCACCAGCTCTGTGGTCTCAGACAAGCACCCTCACTTTTTCTGTGCCTCAGTTTCTTCATTTATGAAGTGGGAAACAATAGTACCAACCACACCAATTTATGAAGGGGATTAAAATGAGTAACACATGGATGGCTTGTGATGTGCTAAGTCTCCATGCATGCTCGCTGTTATTGTTCTTATTATTATCATTTCAGATCTCTCAGGGTAGTTTTAGGGTCCTAAGCAAGAGTCACTCAGATGAGTTATGGATTCAGATCTGGAACTCTGGCTCCTAAACTCTGAATTTCTCATCTTTAAAATATACATGATTGTTCTATTTGTATCATAATTTTCAACACACCAGTATGGGAAGCTTCAGATATTCCTTAAAATGAAAAGATATTTTTTAAAGAGTCATGTGGTAATTTAAACATGTTATATTACAAGCAATCATTCATTGTCTTAGTCTACTCAAGCTGCTAAAATTAAACAACATGGATTAGCTAACTCATAAATAATGAGAATGTATCATTCATAGTTCTAGAGACTTGTGAGTTCAAGACTGAGGCACTAGATAATTTGGTGCCTGGTAAGGGTCTTTGTCTCCTTCACAGATGATGACTTCTTGCTGTGTTTTTACATGAAAAAGGGGCAAGTATACTCCTTTAAGCCTCTTTTATAATGGCTTTAATGCCATTCACGAGGGCTTTGCTTTCAAGACTTAATCACCTCCTGAAGGCCTTGCCTTCTAATGTCATCACCTTGTGTATTAGGTTTCAACATATGAATTTGTGGGGACACCAACATTCAGACTATAGCAGTCATCAAAGGATAATAATATTGAAATCTGCTATCAGTACAATAAAAAATTCTGTGTCATGCACCAAAAAAATAATCAATGTTGAATCTTGAGAAATAGTTGAAGCAACTCTCTCAGGCTGACTGATAAGAAAAGCTTGCTTATTAAAATTATGAAGATAGCTGGGGATATAGCTCAGCAGCACAGCTCCTGCCAGGCAAGCATGAGGTCATGAGGTCCTGAGTTCAATTCCCAGTACCAAAAAAAAAAAAAAAAAGAAGATAAATTTTCCTGGTACAAAGATATGACAGGAATTGTAACAAGATGAAACAGGTGGAAATGTTAGTTGGGCTAAGTTTCTACATAATGCTCTGCAGGTGGTATCGTTACCCAATTTGGATTCTCAGCTTCGTAGGAATTGTCCACCAAAGCCCGCATTTCCCTCTATTCTCACATTTCACACTTTTTCTCTCCCTTACTTCTCTCTCCAGTTCCTCACACCAAACTCTACAGATGAGGTGTCCTACTTTCTCTAGGCTCTACTAAGTGATAACTACTCAAACTGATCCACTGCTCTGGGTTAATTGTGTGATAAGAACTAATGGCTTACGACGCCCTCCTTTGGGAACATATCTGCTCATTACACAAGTCTGTTGGGAGCTCATGGTCCTAAGCAGAAGATGAAGGCTAATAAGAGAAGCTGGAGATGAATGCAAAGGGAAAGCTCTTTCACAGTAAAACTATTTCAGCTGGATATATTGGACAACTGTTTATGCTAGCATCTCATGGAGCTTGATCAGAAGTTGGGTAAGAGAGTTTCAGTCATCAGTTAATTTGTGTACTCATTCTTACAACCACACAATTAGATTTGAACCTAGGCCCCTGTATGTGAACTTTATCTTATCTAGAAACTAATTACTCTTAGCAAAAGTTACACCAAACTTTGCTGATTGGCTATAAATTTTTATTCTTTTCCAAAGTAGATGCATATTTTCTTTAAAATATCTTAGATATGTTTTAAAATGTTCAAAAATATTTAATGTTCTTCATATGCTGTCATTGGGATGCAGGATAATTGCATGTCAGAAATCAGCCAGTTGGGGCCCAGATATGTGTGGGTTTCTCATCCATAGCATCACATGAAATCTCACATCGAATTGATGCAAGTTTATATGAAAATGGATAGTTTGATTTCCCCACAGCAAGCATATTTGCAAATGTAGCAAATCAAACTCTTATTTTTGCCAAATGAAAATAGAACTTCTGCAAATGGTTAGGGAACAAAGAGTTTGAAGGAGCAGGGAGGGAAGGAGAGGTAGGGAACCAAAAAAATAAGATGTATAATGTACATGTACAACTCCGCACAATAAATGTTATCATTATGTACAGCAAACATTTACTAATGAAAAATAAGAAAAAATGAAAAATAAAAATTAGAATGGTTTAAAAATGGGGCAATAACACTTAGCTTCAAGCAAAGTGCAGTTTGGTAAATTTTTGGATAATTTTTTAGTGAACAGATTAACAAAATAAAAGCTTTACAGAATTGATCTGAGATGTACTTTCCACTTACATCACTGGCACTTTTAATACACAAGACAAAACAAAAAAATCTGCTCTACCAAGATTAGGACAGTGTTCTATGAGAAGTTACCAATGAATTCAGTAAATATTTTCCATATTCACGAAGGGATACATACAGCAAAAGTAACTGATAAAGCATAACTTAGATGTGAACTCACCATGGAACATTTGCTATGCATCCATTGCCAAGGGGAAGACTTAAGGATGTTGAGTCAGAGAAATTATTGAAGTCTCCAGTTTCACCAGTAGGCATAATAGCTCTGGGACTACCCATGCTTTTCAAAACAAGATAATGAAGAATTAATTGGATTTTGTGAAATATGCAAGTAATATCCACTCAAGTTAGCATTCTTTGACCAAAATTCTCAGACAAGTCCAGATGATTACATTTGTTGGAGAAAGAAGAAAACAAAAACACAAGTTTATATAAGGAATATATTAGTGTACATTTTCTTCCCTCTTAGTGCTAATGGATATCTGTTTCCAATAAAATATTTTACCTATACCTAGAAGGATCTCATAAATATTTATGATCAATTGCTTTGGTTATTTAAACAGAAATAATAAGGTTTATTTATTTCAGGGATATAAAAATCTTATATGGGGGGCTGGTGAGATGGCTCAGCAGCGTAAGTGCCTGCCTGGCAAGCGTGAGGGCCTGAGTTCGACTCCCAGAACCCATATATGAAAAAAGGGCCGGTGATATCGCTCAGCAGCATGGGTGCCTGCTGGCGCGAGGTCCTGAGGTCGACCCCCGGTACTCACAAAAAAAAAAATCTTATATGGGGTTGGAAACCCCCATAAAACTTATCAGACAGGTTTTGGGACATACTTCTAGTGATCAAGACATTAAATTTAGTTCCTCAATCCTAATGGTTCTAATATAGGACTGTAGGAAAGTCAAATTAAAATTTGTAAATTTCCACCCAAATTTGTATGCGACTAGACATAGAGAGCAGATATTCAAATAAGAAGCCACTCCAGATAATCTTAGCCCTTTTGTGGGTAAATTCCAGGCATTTAGACCTAGAAAGACTTGGTATATTCTAGTGTCAACCAGATGGCATGGATCTGCTTCAAAGATAATTAGATGACTTTAGACCAGTTCAAGTGAGAAACTCTAGCCAGAATGAGACCATACTCCTCAGGGTTAGATATGAGCTAAAACATTAGAAATTGTCTCAGAATTTAACAGTCTAAGTAAAGTAGAGTTTTAGCAATGATAGAGTTTGCAATGTCAGCTCATCCACTGGGCACTGTGTATGAAAGTTACCTTCCGATTCTTATTTGTTTGAAATCCCCAGCATTTTAAGAGTATGCAGGGCTGCTGTATTAGTCATCACTGGAATAAAGTACCCTACACTCACAACTTAAAGGAGGAGAGGTTTAATAGGGCTCACAGTTCCAGGAGATTCAATACATAGTTAGCAGGCTCCAAGACAGAAACTCATGATGGAAGGGTGTGGCAGAGGAAAGTTGCTTAGTTCATGGCAGCCATGAAGCAGGGGATCAGTGCCAGAGAGGAATGGGGTAGCAATAATACATAGGACTCAAGGTCATACCTCCATGAACACCCCAACACATTCAATAGCATGCTTTTCTAACCTAATTAATTCAATAAATTTGAAAAATCAGGATTAATGGTTACAGCTGCTGAATTCAGCAAACATAGAATCACCCTCAATAGCAAAATTGCCTAAATATTTTCTACACATGCCTATGAATATCTGTGAGCATGTGTTCTAAACTTATGTTTCATTCAGGTTTTATTTTTCCCCATTTGTCTCTCAGAGTCCCAAGTGGCAGGCCCCTATCTATGATTTGCTTCAATATTTCCTTTCTGGGATGGCTTCCAAGTAGGTTTGATTAGAATAGAGCAATGTTTTACAGCAGGAGAAAGGAGAGTTGAGGTGCTGCCTCCACATTTTATCTTTGCAATTTCGTCCTCCACACCTCCCAGTCCTCATGGACCCTGGTAATATTCTGTGCTCCCCTTGGTCCTCAGGCCTAGCAGTGGCAATGACCTTGGCCTCCATTGCCAAGTTCTGGCACATCATTTGCTTATACACTTAACCTTACCTGTCTTCTTAAGTAATACCTAAATGTGAGTCTTTTTAGTTTATCTAAGTGAAATTATTTTTCCTGCCAGAAATCTGTTAAATTCGGTAAAGTACTATATATTCTTTAAGACATTTCATGCAAGGGTCTTCAAATCTGCCTTTAGGGACTAAGCATGTGAAACAGGCAAGGATAATGTAGTAAAAAATGATGAACTTTAGGAAAATGGGAAGTTGTATGTCCTTTAAATCCATTTATACTCAACTTTCTAAAAAGATATAAATCTGAGAGCAGCCATTTGAGGTCTCTGAACTGGGACATTTGCAAGCTACTGTGCAGAATTGACGTATTATCAATATAGAGTTTTTGAGACCCAATATTATGTAAATCATGGTGTGAGTTTAGGTTCATTCACCATTAAAATCAAATTTTAATTAAATTAATTTTAATCAAATTAATATTGGTGTTTCCCCTGTATAAAACCATAAATAGAAGAGAAGGAAAACTAGAAAGAAAAAAATGCACTGGTGAACTGAAGTATTAGTTTTTTATAATGTGGCCACCAGCATTGTTTTAAATCAGCCCCATGCATACCTACCTGACAAGCATAAAGTTAGTTCTAAGTTTCTAGGAAAGGGATACAATTGCTAGTCAAGTATAGCTTAATTCACCAAATTAAAACTATAATGGATTAATTATCCAGCTGTAGCATGTATTAAAGAGATGTGGGGTGATGGCATATTTCATACATTGTCTCAAGTTAACACCTTACGTCTGAGCAGATGGCTATCCTGAATCACGTGGAGAGAAGCATCAGGCTTTAACAACCCTAAAGCTAACAATGGAGTTTGTTGCAGATAAATTGGATGTAGGTTGGGCACAGAAGCTGATATCCAATGGGAGAGATTCTACCACAGGATTTGTGAGGCCAAGACAAGGCTTAACTCACCCAGGGATATTTCTCTCTCTCCCTAGTGGAAATTTCCCATCGTCACACAAACTCATTGTGATATTCCTCATCACAAGAAAATCTTTCTCGTCCTAAAATTTTCTTCAATTACTGCCTCAACTCTCTGCTGTCCTTCATAACAAAAATTTCTCCAAAGATCTGTACATGATGCCGCAATCTCTCTACCACTTCTCTTTGAACTAATGCTAATCAAAGTTTTATCCCCATTACTACCCTAAAACCACTCTTAATCAAGTTTACTGGTGGCACTCATGTCACTGAATAAAATGATCAGTTTTCCAGTCTTTATTTTGTGCAGCCTAGAAGCAGCCATTGACACTTCTCCTTGTAACTTTCTTCACTTGGTTTTGGGGCATATTTGTAGTTTACTGTGTTGTACCTTCTGTGTCACCTTTACTTAACCTTCCTTAGCTTCCCAATTTCCATGTGTTGGATATTCCCATGACCTTTTCTTTACCTGCATATGGCTTTAAATATCATGAAAATATCTCATAACCATCTATTTTCAACACCACATGTTGCCCATTACTAATTTATACCCATCTTCACTTGGACAGCTAATGGGTACTCAAAAATGATTTCTTGGCTGTCTAGCCCCCCAAAAATCCCATTCCAACTCATCATACCAGACCTCAATAACTGGTGTATCCACTTACTCAATTATTTAAGCATTGAATGGCATCATTCTTATTCTCTTACCCCAGAAAACATTATTGCATTCACTGCTATATGACCAGTACCTAGAATATAGGGTGATGCACCATAGAGTCATCATAACTGAGTTTTAGTTTCTGAATATACCGTTTGCACTGTGTTTCCATGGTTAATTCACTTCTCTTTGAGGCTCAAGCTGTCATCTTTAAAGTGAGATTAATATCTGCATTGGCAGCATTTCACCTGGTTCCAAATAACGTGTAAAAGTTAACTTGCTTAAGAAAAAAGAAATGCACTTACTGGAAGAATTTAGTATCTCATGAACCCAGTGTCTGTTTAAGACTATGATCATTTAAGAAATTGGAAAGTGTTCAGAAGACCAGCCACCATAGTGTTCCCTTTTGTGTTCTTTGATTGTCAAATTTTTTCAGTGAACTACTCTCATCACAAGAAGTACGGTACCCATACCTTCCCCTCAGCTCCTGGATGTCAGTGCAGCAACCATCCATGAGGACCTCTGTATTAGCCAGCTTGTCTGGAGAAACAGAACCAATGGACATGTAGATGGATGGATAGATGAGAGATGATAGATAGATAGATAGACAGACAGTTATGCAGGAATTGACTCACAGTTATGGAGGGCAACATTTGAGATCAGTAGTTAGCAAGCTGGAGATTGAGAAAACCTGGTTGCTGAGTAAAATCTTGACTCTTATCAAGGGCAACTGCAAATATGAAAATCAAGAAACCCAACATCTACTTTTTTTACACTACTATCACTAAATTTTCAACTCAATCATGGTGTTTTCATATACAGTCAATAGGTTCAGAATTGTTTTTTTTTTCTAGTGGCATCAATGGTACTTAATATGAACATTGCCTTCTTTACAGCTTCTAAAGTGGTCCTACTTTATTCAAAAATATTGTTTGAGTTTCAAACATGGCAGACACCACTGTAGGTACAGAGACAAACAATTGACTGAGACACAGACCCTACTCTCCCGCAACTCATGATTCCTTTGAAGAAACAAATATTATATGTTCTATAAGATATTTATAGAAGGATATTTATGGCATACTGGGTTTAAAGTGGCTGGGGCTGGTACGATGGCTCAGCAGTGTAAGCGCCTGCCTGGCAAGCGTGAGGGCCCGAGTTCGACTCCCAGAACGCACATATGATAAAAGGGCCGGTGATATCACTCAGTGGCACAGGCGCCTGCTGGCAGGCAAGGTCCTGAGGTCCACCCACGGTACACACACACACACACAAAAAAAAAAAGTGCCATGAGGATCCCGAGGGTAAGAGTTTGGGGACCTTGCTATCAGACACTTAGAGACATCAGAAATTTCTTAAGGTTGAGATCCAGGAATAGGCAGCATCTATACTCAAGGGTCAGCTTCCTTAGAAATCTAACATTGAAAATATCAGTGTCAGGAGGTGGGGCTGTAATTCTTCTGTGCCACATTTACTGATGAGAATCTTCATTTTCACATAATTAAAGAAACAACGTCATCTTAGGTTATAGTTGTACTTCAACATCAAAGTGAATAAATTATATTTTCTCCTAATATTTCTTCCTAGAAGTCACATTTTATTTCAGCCTGAGTTTTCCTTTTCTAGTCCATAAGTTTAACAACTTGAAATAGATACTTTCTGTACTTGATACCGTCATGGTGTGGGCTATTCATGCTTCTTGCAGTGCCCTTCTTCCACGCATTACGTACCATGTATTCTTTTGCACGTTGACTTCTACTTCCTACTGGAGATTCCTGTGCCACCCAGGCTACAAAGCCTTTGTTGCCCACTTTCCATCTGGATGTATCAGACTCCATTTATGGGTACCATGTTGGACACTCAGTTTTCACAATGCTTACATACTGTATTCCACTAGTCATTTGTTTGACTCCTATATGCTTATTCTGTTCAGAATCACCTTCTTTGGGCTGGTGAGATAGCTCAGCAGCATAAGTGCCTGCCTGGCAAGCGCGAGGTCCTGAGTTCGACTCCCTGTACCCACATACAAAAAAAAATGCCAGTGATATCACTCAGCAGCACGGGTGCCTGCTGGCACGTGAGGTCATGAGTTCGACCCCCAGTACCCACAAAAAAAGAAAAGAATCACCTTCCTCATCTCTGATTTCACAAAATTAATGTAAAGCCCAGCACACAGAAGGTATTCATATTTGCTGAAAAATCACTGAACTAATAATCTGGAAGGACTGAAATAAAAGCCAAACACTTCTCACAAGCCTAATGCCTTTTTAAGTCCTTTTCTGATAAACTACCTCAACAAGTACATGTTTTCTTCAGAATTAGCACGGTCAAAATATATCTTGATTAGTGAAAACAAAATCTTAGGAAATTTTTACATTTTTTAGTTCCTAGGAATATATGCCTACACTGTTCAAATGCTCTTGTATGGGCTGAAGATAGAATCATAATCCAAAAATATCTCCACAGGCTGAAGAAATAGCTGAATCTAAGAAGATGAAATATGACAGAGATCAATTTAAGCTTTCCAAAAGCACATGGTGAAGGAGGGTTATAACTTCGAAAAAGCATAGCTGAAAAAGACATGAAAGGGAGTCATGCGATTGATATAAAGTAGGAATAAGATTTGGCCCCTGAAATATTTAAGATGATCTCCACTTGTAATAATAAAAGAATTATTTCTAAAATAAGGGAGGCAAATATCTCATTCTATTATGGTCAGATTCCACCTTAGCATGCTGATCTATAATTTGTAATGTGATTACTCATCTATGGGAAGATACAAAGATTTTGAAGGAACATGAACAATAGTATTTTTGAAAGAATCCACTCTTGGATAATTACCACCCATATTTTTTTTCCTAAACGTGGTCTATCTGAGCAGGTGCCCACGGCTGAGTTTCTTCTCTGCTGCCTCATCCCCCTCATCATCTTTCCATGCTATAAAATGAAGACGTACCTCTCCTTCACCCACAATTTCACGATGACATGTCCCCAAAGTTTTAAAACACTTCAAGTGAATCGAAAAGAAATAAAAGAATAATGAGACAGGTCATTCAATCAAGGTTAATTCATTCAAATATCAGCCCCGCTTAACTCATTACAAAGTACTTAAATGTTTATTTTTCTTTTAATAATCATTTGTCAGGATTTGTAATGTGCTTGTAGTTTGATTAATTATATACTATTTTTATTATAATGTAGTCTCATAAAATTTTAACACATGAATCTTTGTCACTGCAAAAAATAAAAACTTAAATTGACTTCATTATTGCAGAGAATAATTAGTGTCATTAATATATAAGATTTTAAACATGAAAGTGTATTATGTTAGGACAAATTTCTGTGGGAAAAATGGGATAATACTATGGCTTCAAGGAGAAATAGAAATGAGTCTGAATCTCAACAAAATACATGTGTATTTTCAAAATCGATAATGGTGAGTATTGAATCACGTTGAGGTTTATAGTTACTTGAATGCATTAAAAAGAGTGATGCAACACTTTTATTTTTAGAGTCAATATTTTCAATAAATGTGCAATTGTATCCACTGCAGCTATTTATACTTCCAATGAAAAAGTTTTAGTTATCTAACTCTAAATATTCAAAGGAGTACACAGTTTTTCAGAGTTCTTTTGGGACTTTAATGAAAAAACAAACCACTGCTCTGTGAATCACATTTAATTCTGAGCTTAACACTTTAAAAGGGATTAAGAAAAACAAAAAAAAAATCATTGAAGTGTCACAAGATTACAAGAAAACTTAGATTTATATAATGTGAAAATTCTTTAAAAAGTCATGAATATTTGTCTTGGGGTAGAAAAAGATTTTTAGGGCCGGTGAGATGGCTCAGTGGCTTAAGCGCCTGCCCGGCAAGCGCGAGGGCCCGAGTTCGACTCCCGGATCCCACATACGAAAAAGGGGCCGGTGATATCGCTCAGCGGCACAGGCGCCTACTGGCGTGCGAGGTTCTGAGGTCGACCCCCCGGTACCCACAAAAAAAAAAAAAAAAAAGATTTTTAGACCCATAATAGTGAGCTACACTTTGAGGAGCTGTTTGCAATTCATTGGGTAGGTCAAGGGCTAATAGGTTAAAATATGGATATTTCAGCTTCTGTTTTACTGAGCTTAAGACTAGAGGTCACTTTGTTTGCCACTGCATATGGAGTGCCCCCATGCAAAGCTTGACAGGGGGTAAATTAGTGAACTTAGTCTGAGGAACAAGTTCTCATCATGAAATCTGCCCAGTGATTAAAGAGATTGCTATAGAGTTTTCCTCAAAGAAGATGCTCAATGTTAAATTTAAAGAGCATTAACACAATAAAGTGCTCTTGGCTGGAATAGCTCTTTCTGGTCACCTCTAATTTTCCTCTTTCAGGATCAAAATAGGATTTCTCCCATATAAAGAAGAAATGTTAGGAACCTAAATCAATACTAAAATTTTTACATGGACACACTTAAGAGTTATTTCCCTACTCTACATGGAAAAGAATAATTTTCTTCAAGTAAAAGTCATTTTAATATTGGTAAGGAATGTTGAGTTTGAGATGGATATCGCTAATTTACTTGGGACAATGTCAAAGATCAAATCAGTGAGGAACTTATCAGAGTCAGGTGGCTGTGTTAATTTCTTTCTAATAATGACTGCAACTCACTGATTCAATAATTTTGGCTAAAATACTGAATTTATCATCAAGATTATCTTAAGTGCATCCAATTAAAGGTAGCATCTGGATGCCTCTTGACACAAGCAGCAGAAATTAAATCGAAAGAAGAACTGTCATTGTCATTTATTTCCAAAGGACTAAGACATTCTCCTTTCACTTTTATTCTCAAAATTCTCCCAAACTTTTTTTTTAGTAAGAAATTATACAAAATCTATTTTCTTTAGAAAACAACAAAGCAAAACAGATATATAGGTGATATAATTTAAGATGCTAAGAATCCACGCAGCCATGGTCCACTGGAACTTCAGTTGTCTGTCTCCATTCTTGCACATCACCCTAATTTCTCCCCATGGCTTACTGGGTCCCTGGGCTCCCACAACCCAGAGTGGAAAACTTGTGTACTACTGGCTAAGAGATGCCTATTCATGAGAGACCATGGACAGCGCACCCTCACTTCCCCTAATAAGAAATCAACAATAAAACTAACTTTGTTTCATCTTCTAAAAAAGCAGTAATTTTAGGTTTTCAACCACGCCAAGGTGGAAACTCAACTTTCAGGAATCTCATATCTTTAGCAAAGTCTTCCATTAGAGCCCTAGATGAGCCTTGGTAGCTGCATGGCTCTGACACTCTCTCCAGGTGTCTTTCTGCAGGCTCTCTTTTGAAACTCAATACTTCTTCATTCACCAAAAAACACATATCATAATCTCTTTTACACTAATCATATGAACATCAATATTTTTAATTTAGTGAGGGTTATTATTGGACCTTATACCCACCCTTCTTTTTATCAGTTTTTATTTTTTATTAGTACATGTTTGCAGTACGCAATGATTACATTCCTTATGTGGAGTTGGTACATGTACATAACACATCTCAATGCTTTTTCATCCCTCTTCCTTCCCCACCTGCCCCCTCCCTCCGTCTCTTGATCCCCTTCCCATTTGAGAAAGATCTATCTCCCTACTTCTTATTATCTGTCTTTTATTTTGCTCCTTATTTGTATTTGGGTTTCTCCTATAAAAGAACCATGCAATATTCAATCTGTGTGTCTGGTATATTTCACTTAGCATGGTCTCAAGGTGCATCCATTCTCCTACAGATGACTCAAGTTCATCCTATAGAGCAGAGAAGTGGAATGAAAATCTAGAAATCTGAGCCCGTATCCTAGTTTTACTGCTAACTGTTTCTCTTTCACTTTTCTAGATCTTACTTTTGCACAGTTTCCATGGTGATAACAGCCATTATATGCTATCCGCACTGAAATATTGCTTCTCTGATGGCTATGATGATATGAATAATATAATACAATGTTATAGATGAGGAACAGCCAACTTATTTTTTGTCTCTTCTATTTGTCCTTTTCACTCTTTTCAGTAAATTTTGCCATTCAAAATAGTGTGTTTAAAATTACCTATTTTCCCTGTGGGGAATATTAATTACTATAAATTAGTCAATTATTCCTTTCTTTCAATAAAGCAAAAATACTAAGCTCTTTGGTCATATCCTTTCAAACTGATGATAATCCTTCTGTCCAAAACATCATGTGTTCTGAGTATCTGATTCTTACCTGCCTTGAATCTCCTTTCAGCAGAAAGTCCCCCTTTGGAACAGTCCTGCCAGAGCAGGACAAAATAGGAAAGGTAGCCAAATCCTGACACCCAGGTCTCAAGGTCCTATGTGCCTTCTTGTGAGAGAATAAGAACAGTTACTGTTCTTGACAATGATTGTCAGGTCTGTCTGTTGGCCTCTAATACTCGCATGTGCTTTTTCAACTAAATTCAAGTTGCTGGACTGAGTGGTCACTTTTTTGTCTCAATACTGGCTTTAAACTCATCTCTCTTCTTATTCTGTTTGATTTTTCCACACTCTTTCTTGAAACAGATCATGTTGAAAATGAAAGGACACAGAGGGAGGAGCCAGAACATCGGTGACTGACTCCTCCGTCCATAGCTTACTTGATAATTAACCTTGGACAAGCTATTTTATGCTTCATGGGTCTGTTTTCTTCCCTGTATAATGGTGATATAGTACCTAACTTAAAATAACATGAATGAAGACTCCTTCTTTAGATACTAAGTGGTAAACAATAAATGACAATTGTCATTGTACCATGTAGGGCTCTGACCATTCTCTTGTCAAGTGGAATGTTATCAAACAATATAACATGCAATAAAAATAATCACTTCTATTAAAGAGGCTATATAGTTAACATCTCTAAATATTCTCTTTGTAAGCAGTATCTCCAGGGTAAAATGTGGAACAATGGCATGAGACAAGTGAAATACAACAACAGAAAACATCTGGAATGACAGCTGATGTCTTAATACATATTTTTCATCAGTTGTATTCTAAAAGGGACAGTATTACTTAAAATAATTTAAATATTCATAGTCCCCTTGTTTACAAAATGATATTCATCTTCATGATTTTTTAGCACTAACAATAGATTACTGTAGAAAATATTTTGAATATTACTCCTCTACTATCCTAAGTAATTTGTTAACATTATCTTTGTGTGTGTGTGTGTGTGTGGGTACTGGGGGTCAAACTCAGGACCTTGCGCGTCAGCAGGCGCCCGTGCCGCTGAGCGATATCACCGGCCCCTTTTTTCGTATGTGGGTTCCGGGAGTTGAACTCGGGCCCTCGCGCTTGCCAGGCAGGCGCTTACGCCACTGAGCCATCTCACCAGCCCCTAATATTATCTTTTGAGAAATAAGACTGGGTTGGTATAATTAGACTACAATGTTATTAATTGAATTCCTTTTTATATGCGTCAACAGTATTCAATCACTATTTTCATTAAGTAATCCATCTATCAACAATACAAGTTTAAATAGTTTTCAGGTCAGTATTTTGAGCCTTCTGAATGTGAGACATTTACCATCCACCTCTCTCACGAGCACATACACAAAATGTTTCCAGGGAACAGAGCTGTTCGAACGTTTGCTCCCACTCAACGAACCAGTTTTCACCACTTGATGTTACTGGACTGCGAAGTACCCCCACAGTTCACGCGAGGGATCTGGGCTATCAGTATGCAAGGGTCACGTGCTGTTGCAGGTGAGAGAAATTGTATTTACACATTTGCCGCAAGCACTAATGTGTGTGTGGTCTGAGGCAAAGTAATGCAGAAAAGATAGAAAGGAACATCTCAAATGGAGGGAGATACAATGTTGAACTTGGGTATCTCTATAAACTTAGTTCCAGCTGTCTGGGTCAAATTTATACACCTTTATGAAGATTGCTAACGTTAACTTACAGTAACTTTAGACAGAATAATGGAATTGGTTCATGCACGATGTTATTTGCCACTGATAGCCAAACATACTCACAACCTGTCAGCATTGTCATCCTGTCCTCACTACCATATTGTGGTAAGTTACAAGGGCGCTACAGTCTCAACTTAAGTGAGTTTACAAATTAAGAAGATAATTAATCAGCATTCTGAAATGACAGACACTTTAACAACAGAGCAGAGAAACTTTCCCACCATGTCATGACTCCTGACTTTTCTCCAAGATGAATATTTCAAAAATGTACGTCAACATTTTTAAAGTTTAAGGAAAATATGGAAAAATATTCTGCTCCTCTATTTTTACTTTAGTTATGGACATTCAAGGAAAAAATTTAATAATCTGTGCCTGGAAGTGCACAAAAATTTTTGTTAAACATATAGGGAAAAATAAATGGTAAATAAGTTAAATATATATATACCTTTTCATATATTACATATATACCTTTTCATATAATATATGTATTTTTATATATATTTCATATAATATATTTCATATTTTATATATATATTCCCAACAAAGAAAACCTAGAGGAAATACAACAGCTTAATACACTTTTTGTTGCTATAACAGAATACCAGAGATTGGATAATTTATTTTTTAAAAACAGATTTATTGGGCTGGTGAGATAGCTCAGCGACATAAGTGCCTGCCTGGCAAGCGCGAGGTCCTGAGTTTGACTCCCAGAACCCACATACGAAAAAAGGGCCGGTGACATCCCTCAGCGGCACGGGCGCCTGCTGGCACGCGAGGTCCTGAGGTCGACCCCCGGTACCCACAAAAAAAAAAAAAGATTTATTTATTCTAGTTCAGGGGGTGAGAAATCTCAGTTTAAGAAGATGGCATCTGGTGAGGCTTTTTTTCTCTTACTGTTATCATATGACAAAAACACGAAGGTGCAAGTGAGTGGATGTGAGCAACAAAGAGAGGTGGGGAGGAGGAAGTCAAACTCATCCTTTTATCAGCAATCAATTCCCGCAGTAACTGACGCACTCTCAAGATGTCAGCAATAATCCACTCCTAAAGACAGACCCCTCACAACCTCATTGCCTCTTAAACATCCCACCTCTGGATGCTACTGCACTGGGGGTTAAGATTCCAACACTGAACTTTGGGAACACATTTAAAACAATAGGAGATTTATTGTGAACAAAGTAACCCCTTTCATTCACAGAATGAACACAACTGATGATTTGTCTAGTGAAAAATGACAAATATGTTCATCACCACCTATTAGATGGGCCCCATGAAAACATAAGAGGATTCCTTCAGCTCTATTTGGAAAGTCTCAATGAATAAAAACCAGTATGTTCCCTTCTCTGGCAAACCCACTACACCTTAGAAAATAACAAGCAAATATTGGCAAGCCCAAAGCTGCCCCTTGCTCTTTTATCCTAGCTGTAAACACATTTTTAGGATCATTTTTTCATGCTCATATTTGCCTATAAATTTCCTAATCAGGTATTGTGTTAGTTACTTTTATCATTGGTGAGACAAAATACCTGATGCCCAAAATTAAGGGAGGAAAGATTTATTTAGCTCACAGTTTGTAGAGGTTTTAGTCTATAAGCGGCTGGCTCCAAGGCACAGTGGCTTGGCAGAGAAGAACAATTTATGGTGGGCAGACTGCAGGAAAGCAACAAGGAGGGAAGACAAGACTCTTTCTGTCCCTTGTATTGTATGCGGGCTACCCGCCCTAGGGCCGGTGTAGCACCCGCACCCTTAATCCTACCCAGTACTATGCCAAACCAATCAGTGGACTGATTTACTAATCACACATCTTTATCCCAGCACCACACACTCTAGATTCAGCCACCTCTAAAAAAAGCCCTATGACTGCATGAGGCTTTGAGAGACATCTAGACACAAACATCTACGTAAATAACAGGTAGTTTTACAGAAAAGCACTGTAGTTATTCACATCGATGTCTTAATGTTCCTTATCATTAAAAAAACAGTTATTATGAAGAATTGGGAAACAGAGAAAGATACAAAGAATAAAATAGAGATCACTCATAGTCCTACTATAAACTACTATTAAAAATTGATGGTTTTGAAACTTATTTTTCCACAACCTTAGAAGGCATCTGTAATGTAATGCAACAAGCTGGCTTGGAACTTCAATACTGAATTTAAGTTTTGGACTTCAGAGTTTTGTCTTATTTCTAATTATAACAGAGTATTTTTGCTGTAGCTCCTCCACACCCTTTACCCAGTGTACACTCCAGCTTGAGGACTGCTCTAACAGACTGAGGAAAGGTGCCAGCATTGCAGAGGCCAGACTCCAAAAATAGGCTGCTCCCTACACACTCTCTCACACACCTGAATGAGGAAGCCTAGCATGGAAGCTAACTGCAGGGCCCCAGAAAAGCTGCAGACTACAACAGGTGACACTTGGGGGAGAAAAAGAGAGCCATAACACTAAAACAGGCAAGCCCCATCATCTGTTCAAACACCAGGGACCTGTATGTCCTGGTGGCATCCTGCCCACCACTCACTGTTTAGCAATGACAAGGGAGGCCCCCACCCTAAGCAGAGAGTGGGTGAATGCCACGAGCCATAGGCAACACAGAACTTGCTGTCTGGGAACTGCCAATGGCATCCCCCGAGACACAGGTGAGAAAAGGGAGATCCAGCAGAGCCAGTCCAGAGTGAGCATTCTCCCACTGGTTCCCCAAACACTGGAGAGATGAGAGACACTGTGAAAGCCTTTCTGCTGCCCTCCATCTTGAACAGGAAAAAGAGGCCCTCTGCCAAGGCTGGTGCTGTGCCAGGTTCTGCGGGTCAGATAGCTGAGCGCTTCAGCAGGGCAAGATAAAGGATTGTGGGAGGAGAGTCAGAAAGTGGCACCTAGGTCAGAGGGTTTCTGGAGTCACAGTAGGCAAAACAAAGAAAACAAAGATGACTGCAGATTTGCCCTGCAATGAAGGGAGCAAGAGGGGAAATCTTTGTGGAAGTCAATGGAAAAGCATGTGTTCAGCAAACTACACCAGATCGTCTTCCTCCCAAATTAATTGAGGCAGATGGATGTTGGAACAAAAGTAAAGGCCTGCCATCAGCCATGCCCAAAGCACAGCTGGCATCCAGGAGACAGGTCCAGAGAGGCATCCGGATCAGGAGTCCTCACCATTCCCACACAGGAGCTATGTGGTCTTCAGGGGGAAGCAGCTTGCCTGCTTGAGCTGGGTGAGCACTGTACTCTATGTACAGTAGCTTTGTTTGTTTCATGGCTTGTTTATTTATTCTGTGTTTCTTTCCTTTTACTCTTCCATTTTAGTTCATGTTTCCTTATTTTATTTTATTGTTTTATTTTTTTTATGTGGGTACTGGGAGTCGAACTCAGGACCTCGTGCTTGCCAGGGAGGCGCGTATGCCACTGAGCCATCTCACCGGCCCTCATGTTTCTTTACTATTAATATATTCTTAATTTTATTTAAAAATATTTTATTGTGCTTTTTTTTTTACTTTTCATTTTTAAAAATTTTTCTTTCCTATTTTCTTTTCTGCACTCCTCATTTTCTTATCCCCTTGTTTTCCCCTCTTTCTCCCTACCTTTTATATGGCTTTTATAGAGGAGGTGCCAGTGGATGTGTAAAAGGCAATATGAAGTAATAAATGCTTTAGTTTAAGTAGTGTCATTTATGGGCATGTCAGGGCAAACCTTACTAAAGTGTGCTTAGAGGATCAAACAAAACTAACAACAAACATATTGACAGGTCTGACAATCTCACAGGGTCCCTCAACCTCTAATTACACTTCCCTCCCTCTGTGTCCCTCTTCCAGCCTCCACAAATATTCTCTCAAACCCCCTCAACACTAAACCTTTATTCCAGCTATAAAAGAAATCCTACAGAATCCAACCTCCTGCCCATTTTTCATCTATTCACATTTCTTTTATTTCCCTCTCTTCTTTTTGATTTATGCTTTTTCTTTTCCCCTTCCTCTTTCCTTCTTCCCTCCCTCAACATCCCAGAAAAACCACTTATAAGAGTATATTGTGGGACCGGTGAGATGGCTCAGCGCTGTAAGCACCTGCCTGGCAAGCGCAAGCTCCTGAGTTCAACTCCCAGAACCCACATACGAAAAAGGGGCTGGTGATACCGCTCAGTGGCACAGGTGCCTGCTGGTGCGTGAGGTCCTGAGTTTGACCCCCAGGACCCACAAAAAAAAAAGAAAAAAATAGAGTATATTGTAAGAGGCATTGATAAAAGGGTGAAATTGTCGAAACAATGTTCAAGATGGATGTATGGTTGGACCTTATGATGCTGTTATAATCAGTAAGAATTCTCTCTTTGCAACAGTAACTGGGTACAATCATATTAAACTGAATTGATCAAAAAGGTAGACAATACCTCTTGACAAATAAAACCAACATCTCATCATGTAAAGCAGAATCTAACTAAAGAACTTCGTACCAACAACAAAGTCTCTTCAATCTATTTGACCTCAACCCTCAGCAAAATGCCTCCAAAGACTCCCAAGACTCCCAAATCTGACTCAAGGAGCATCAGAGGAGAGGAAATCAAATATCAAATGGCTAAATTACATGAAATGATCAAAGAGAAAGCAAAGAAACTCAGTTAGGTCAAAGCTACTGTAACCAGATAGTGGAACTAATAAACAAACTGATCAGTGCACTTCATTCAAAGAATCATCAGATAAAATATTCAACCAAAACCATTCAAAACATGAATGAAAAATTCACCAAAGAAGTAGAGTTTATGAAAAGGTATCAAATAAAAATCCCAGAAGTAAACAATTCTGTTGAATATATGAACAGCAGAAGTGAACAATGTGAGGAGAGAATATCAGATCTAGAAGACAGATTTGATGCTCAAAACCACATACTCAGGTATCTTCAAAACAACAACAGAGCAAGAAAAATTGACCCAGAAGCTACTAGGTGACACAGGAAGACTAATCTAAGACTAAATAGAGTTAGAGAAATGTCAAAAGACAGGAAAAATAGAATAAAAAATCTGTTAACAGAAATCATGGCAGAAAACTAAGTATAGAAAGAGAATTCAGCATACAGATAAGTGAAGAATATAGAACCCCAAATAATTACAACCAGAGAAGAAGTTCTCCATAACATATCATAGTCAAAATTTCAGAAGACGAGCACAAGAACAGAATCTTTAAAGCTGTCAGAGGAAAGCAAAAAATCACTTAAAATGGTGTACTTGTTAGGATTACAGCAGACTTCTCAGCACATAATGAACGTAATCATTATGTACTGCAACTATGTACTAATAAAATTTAAAATTTAAAATTATATATAGTAGCTATATAAATGTATAAGCATAGTTATATCAAACATGTCTTTTTGGGAGGGAGACAGTGATTTCAAAACATATGTTCACTATGGTGCCATTTATGTAAAATTTTGAAGCAAGATATTACTCAATATTACTGCATGCTGTCTGTGAATAGGTTAAAAAATATAGAAGGACACCAGTAATCCCAGCACTATGGAGGACTGCGGGAGGATCACAAGTTTGCACCTAGTCTGGGCAATTTAGCAACTTGGTGAGAACTTGTATCAAAATAAAAAATAAAAGAGTGAGCAATGTAGCTTAGTGTGAAGGGCTTGGGTTTAATACACCACTAGTGAAGTTTCTTATCATTGGGACACAACACCTAACCCCTCTGCAACTTAAAGGAAGAGAGGTTTAATTTACCTTATAGTTTTGGGATCAGTCGCTGGTCAGCTGACACCAAGGTAGAAACATCACAACAGAAAAGTGTGATGGAGCAAAGATGTATAGTTTGGGGTGGCTGGGAGGCAGAGCAGCAGAACAGTGCCAAAGAAATGCACCAGGGACTATGTACAGTACCCAAAGTCCCACCTTGACCCACCCAGACACACCCACAAGTGTACTCCACTAATCTCCTGAGAAGATCCTAAAGACAATCAAGTTGATACTCCAACCTAATCACCACATCCCTTCCCTTGTCATCTTGGCTGACCACAGTGAAATGAACCCCAGGAAACTAACTTGCTAGGAGACCCTTCTCAGTAGGGGTCTCAGGGACTCTCTCCTCAAATGAACGGTTGATGCTTTTGTAACCTTGAGCCTGTGATGGGTGGGGTCTTGCTGATTTCTGAGATACCCTCAAGGCATCTTTCTTCTTGTACAGTTACTTGCTTTCTTTTTCAGTGATGCTCTCTCTTCAGCAACCATACCTCCTTTGTCCCCAATTTTATACATGGTTCCTTCTAGGCCAAAAATCAAATTTTCCAAATTTTCTGCTTTGCCTTTGCCCCAATTCTTACTATAAATCTGACCAGTAACCAGCAGTGCTCATGCCATAGCCTGAATGTTGGACTGCACTGAAAATTTACTTTCCAGGGGCTGGTGAGATGGCTCTGCGGCATAAGCGCCTGCCTGGCAAGCGCGAGGGCCCGAGTTCGACTCCCGGAACCCACGTACAAAAAAAGGGCAGGTGATATCGCTCAGTGGCACAGGCGCCTGCTGGTGCGGATGTCCTGAGTTTGACCCCCGGTACCCACAAAAAAAAAAAAATTTACTTTCCAGGTTAATTAGTCCATTACACTTCATCACAATCTCCTGTAAAGTCTCAGAACATGGGCTAAATGTAGGCAAATTTTTTGCCAAAGTGTAACACACATGTCCTCTAGCCCAGCTGTCAATGGAGTCCTTGTTTCCAAATGAAACTTCCTGAGCCTGGCCTTTACTGTCTGCATTTCTATCAGCATTCTGATCTTCGGAGCACCGACCAGAATCACCTACCACATTTGGCTTATAGCATTCAACCACTTTAGCTTGATTCTCCTTTCCAAAATCCTCCTGCAAGCCAGTTCCAAAGACATTTAAACTACATGGTCAGGTATGGCCCCAATTCTCTGGTACCAATTTTCTGTATTGGTTTGCTTTCTCTTTGCTGTGACACAATGCCCAATGTACACAACTTAAAGGAGAAGAGGTTTAACTTGGTTTGCAGTTTCTGGGAATTTAGTATATTGTTGGCAAGCTCTAATACAGAAACATCATGGTGAAAAGGCATAAGGGAGTCAAGATGCTTAGTTCGTGGCAGCTAGGGAGCAGAGGTGGGAACAGTCCCAGAGAAGAAATGGGCCAGGGAGCCCATATAGTATCCAAAGTCATACCTTTATGAGCTACCCAGACACACTAAGAATTGTGCTCCACCAGTCCCACCCCCCAGTAGATCCCAAAGCCAATCAATTTGACAATCCACCTTAACCACACAAATCCTCAGTTAGTGGGGAAAAAGAGATAAAGAAGAACTGATTAACAGTATTAAGATAGTGAGAGACTTCTGAGAGAGACAAATGAAAACTTAGTGTTGACATTTCAACTGCACTGGAAATATTTTACTTCATCAGAAAGTGATATAGGTGGGTGTGGAAATGTTCATTATCTTGATGAGTGTGTAGGTACATCACAACATAACTGCAAATTTACTTGTAATACACATAAACCATAACTTATTAAAAACAAAAAGAAAAGAAAAAGTGCTATATAGAAAACATGACAAAAATAATGTATTGGATATAAATTGGAGTATATGGGTTGACTGTGATATTTTTCTCAGGACTTTTTGGCATGTCTTAAATATTTTATAAATAGAAAAAATACTATTGTTATCTAGGAAGCAGAAATAAATATAAAATGATACATATGAGTTTCTTCTTCATCTTCTTAATCTAAAAAAACTGCCACTCTACAAATTTGTTCCTGGTGAGTGATGGCAGACAGATGTGCTATTTCCAGAATAAACACAGATGAATAAACTAGGATAAACTTCAGGTGGGCCTTAGAAAGGTGGGAATTGGGCTTCTTTTTCAATGTAATGAGAAATCTGCTTGAGGTGCCTTTTACTGTACAAAAAGCATGCCCCTTCTGCTCAAGAGGAGAATTTTTAAATTTTGATTTTAATTGTATTTTAACTTCCTGGAATATGTTTTGATCTACATTAAATTGCTTATCTATGTTAAGTGTTCAACTTGGAAATTTCTCTTGACACTCAGTAAAACTTGTGAAGTACCACAGCTTCTGTCTCAATTCAGTGTGTCATTTCCTCTGGCAGTCTCGCTGGCTTCCACCCCAGAAGCTCCATCCAAGAGCCTTTCTCCATCTGATCTTTGTTGTGTGTCCCTGGTAGTGCAATCTCCCTATTTCTGATGTGTGAAATGGGATATTGTGAGTATATTTTACAAGGACTGTTGTATGATTAAATAAATTAGTGCATGTGAAGTCCTTAAAGTAGTAGAGTAAATCCACTAATAATATGAACATTATTTTGTTAAAATAAGTATTGCATTTTCACACTCCCTTCTTCATCTCTGAGAAAACTATTGAGTGGCTCATTGTCTTCACGCTGAACTCCTGCCTTCTGATTCCTCCTTTCACTGCTTTAATAATTTCTTTCCATTTTTCTTATCAAAAACTTGCTTTAGCGAAGTCAATTTTATTTCCTTTCTAAGAAGCCATATGTGTTTCCACTTTTTCACAAATAACCTTTGTAAAACCTCATGAATAATCATTCGCAAGTCACTAAAGCCTTCAAATTACTCTAAACTATTACCTACCTCTAAACTCTACCTCTAAACTCTACCTCTAAACTACCTCTAAACTATTCGACTCTGGCACTGAACTACTTCTGCTGACACTTGGAAAACACGTACAAAAGGGAAAAGCAAAAAATAAGGTGGTATGTCACGGTTCTCATTCAACTACAAATTTCTTAAGAAAAAGGACTGTCTGTGTTCTGGGCTTCCACATTTGCTGCAGAACTCAATACTTAGTAGGGAAGTAGGTAAAAGTTCTAGGTTACTTTGGAATAATTCCAACCTGATTCTCAAATTCTTTTACTTCTTCCTTTCAAGGTCAATGTTGGACTCAGTTACCTGTGCGGATCTGGGTAAAGCCAAGTTGTTTGTACAGGAGACTGTGTGAAGGGGGAGCTGAGAAAGGTAACCCAGCAGGAAGGGTTTCTGTGATTTGCTACTCTTACAGATAGAGTTGACTTTTGCCTGAAAATGAAAAGCACAACCTAAGCAGAGGAGAGAATGGTAGCCATTTGTCTCAAATCCCTTTCTCCAGTTTCATTCATGTCCCTACTGCCTTTATGCTGTGCTTAAGTATATCAGGCATGTATCAGATCTTTCCCAATGCCTGATTTTTCAGGTCCGTGTTTTGTTTCCTGTGGGATGAATTTAAATGTACAAAATTGTTATCTACATTTTATAGATGAGGAAACTGGTAGCTAGGTCAAACAACTTGCTCACAGATTTACCACATTTAACATGAACCTGCTTTGACAGCCAAGAGTGTTTTGCTCCAGAGCCCAGTTCACCGCATGGACGCTGGCCCACTTTCTCTAGGGAACAACATTTCCTGTGGGAGCCACCCGGAGAAGGAGAATCACACTAGAAGATGTTGGGGTTCAGGGCTCCCCTCTGCTAACTGTTTCAGGCCAGAACTTTCACTTCACACTGATAACTCTGCCTGAAACAGATCCTTAAAAGATTAAAATCATAAGCAAGCCAAATAATTTCCTCTCCATATCAAATCTAAATCCAGTCCTAGAAATTATCTTGTTCTAATGTTCTCAAAAGTTTATATATCACTCTGCATGGAAATTATTTTTTTCCAAAGCAATTGTCAAATTCAGTGGGTTCTGATGTTTCCTTACTGGATATGCAGTGGAAACCCAGAGTCTGGCTGCCAGCAGGAAGGAGCGTGAAGTCATAATTTCCCTTCACACCTCACACACAGGGTGGGGAGGTGAGCGAGGGGAGCGGCTGGGATTAATTTACAAGGTTGACCCTGGAGAGGCTGTTGGCTCTCAGTTCCCTCCAAGCAGATTAAGTACAATTAAGCAGCTGTTCACAGCAGAGGGAGTTGCTAGTGCCTGAAAAGAGCATGCTTTTTAATCTCCGTATGTTTTAAGAAGCTAACGCTGAACTTAAACAAATGTGCCTAAATACTTAACAGGGATGCTGCGGGTTTTTTGAGAAGGAGATGTTACCAATCGCGATCAATGGTTTCCAGAACTCAGTAGAAGACACAAAAGATAAAAACACAGAATAGAATCATTTGAGTGATTTATAAAACAAGTCTCTGCGGCTCATCTCTCACATAATCCCTGATCCAGATAGTGTAGAAAAAGTAACCAAAAACCTGAGCTTACCTACAATGACTTTATTACCAGCCTGTAAATCGCAGGTCATAAAACTCCTGGTAGAACTCGTAGCTGCACCAGGAATTTCTTAGTGTAGAAATATAATGACCATAGGCTATCCCAGTGCTTCTTACCATTCTTCCAATGGGATCATTTCCAGTGACTTTTCTAATCAACATTTTATCTCTCGAGATTTTATCTTAATTGTGTGAGACACAGAAGAAAACCAGGCATGGGTTCTCTACGAGCTCCAGGAGTGAAAAGTTTTTGCAGTGAGTGAATGAGAAAGAAGGAAAGTTTATACCTACATACTTTAGATATGTCACAGTGTGAAACAATATGACAATCTTCTGCTAGTTATTAGGAAACTAATAACTCCTGAATGTCTACCATGTCCCATGTGATGGCATACATCTGAAATCTCAAATAATCTTCCACAAATCTATATGTATTCTTAATTCCCACTTTATGAATGAAAAACAACTGAGACTCAGAAAATTTAATCATTTCTTCCAGGTGCCACTGGCAGAAGTTCAGATTCAGAAAACAAGATAGTACTGCTTCATTTAGATGCCCTCTCTTTATCCAAAATACTGGGTTTTATTCCTAAGCAAGAAGAAACTTTCCCACCTTACTTATTACTGTCTTGGAAACCGGGCTTACATCAAAGATGGATGTTACACCTAATATTTTCTATGCACTACCCATTCTTTCTATGAGCCACAGAAGTGGTTGACAGTGCTGGTGCTGGGCACTGTGAAGCCCAGATGTCTGTCAGGAGACCTCCTGTGGGAGGGAGCTCTGTTGCTGGAGCCTCACTCCCCCCACTGATCTACCACTGGCTTTGCACCAGGCCAGGCTTCCTCCAAGCTGCTTCAGAGCACAGTGGAGATAGCGCAGGCTCCTTCCTGCCCAACGTGGGGCACGACCCAAGAGCAGTCTTTGCTAGAGGCCTGCACTCAGCAAGACCCACACCTCCTCAGAACTGTGCTCCAGTCCCTAGTGCTTTCTACCCAACCCCAACCTCAACCCTTCCTTCCTTCTCCCCTTGCCACAACCTGGCTAATCACACAGACTGTGTCTCAGAGGACCAGAATTAACACAGTGCCCTGCTCTCCGTCTTCCAGCCTCTCCCCCTCACTCCCTCGTTCTCCTGCACTGTTGAGCTCTCGGCCAGAGAATTCACACTCATGAACTGGGGCCTTGTCTGTGTCTCCATTCTCCTACTCCAGCCCAGAGCCATGTCCTTCCAGTTGCTCAGTCACCTTCTGAAAGGGAAGGCTGAGCGCACTGAACGAATATATTGAGGCTTTGAGTGGTGGCTCCCTACCTTCTGCAAAATAAACCTGAGTCTGCAGGGCACCTCAGTTCCTCCCTCAGCCTCTGTCTCAGGACCCAGCTCCAATCAAACTGAGTCACTGACCGGCTCCTCTTCCTTCCTGCCTGTGGGTGTGGAATACAGCTTTTCCTCCTGTCTACAAGTCCTGCATTTCCCCCAGGTGCCATAGAACTTAACATGGCTCTTATTAGAACTCGCAAGTGATTTCAGTCTCCTTACCTTGAGATTATTCTTAAAATTTGCATGGTAAGGCTTGGAGATTAATTTTCCAGGTCATACTAGTGAACTTGATGCCCCTTTCAGGAGTTTATCCCTTAGAAATCATTAAAAGATGTATGTGAAGATTTATATACAAGGTCCATTCATCACAGTGTTAATTATAATTTTAAAACTGTAAAAATAACCCAAAGGTTTGGTAACAGGAGAGTAGTTAAATAAAGAACAGTCACATACAGAGTAGAAATATATAAGTATGTGGTCATTAAATATGCGAATGAAGAATGATGTCTTGGGAAACTGTATTGTATGAAGTGAAAATATAGAGTTCACTTTTAATGTCTTCTTTTCTTTTTTTTTTTTTGTAGGTACCGGGGCTCGACCTCAGGACCTCACGTGTCAGCAGGCACCCGTGCTGCTGAGCAACAACACCGGCCCTTTCTTCGTATGTGGGTTCTGGGAGTTGAACTCGGGCCCTCACGCTTGCCAGGCAGGTGCTTACACCGCTGAGCCATCTCACCGGCCCTTAATGTCTTCTAAGAATCAGTTAAAAAGTAATTTAGGGCCGGTGAGATAGCTCAGCGGCGTAAGCGCCTGCCTGGCAAGTGCGAGGTCCTGAGTTCGACTCCCAGTACCCACATACAAAAAAAAGGGCCGGTGATATCGGTCAGTGGCACAGGTGCCTGCTGGCACGTGAGGTCCTGAGGTTGACCCCCAATACCCACAAAAAAATAAATAAATAATTTATAGGTGGGTATAGCAGTGCACACCTGTAATCTCAACTATTCAGGAGGCTGAAGCAGGAGGATCTCAAATTTGTTCAAGGCCAGCGTAGGCAACTTAGTGAGATCCTGTCTCAAAACAAAACAAAACAAAACAAAAAGGCTGAGGGTGTAGCTCAGTGGTATAGAGCTTACCTAGCATGCAGGGGACCTTGGGTTCAATCTCCAGTACTTACAAAAAGTGAAAAAAGAAAAAAAATGAAACTAATGAAAAGGATGAAATAAATATGACTCAATTTAAAAATATATAGATAACCATATCTATGGCTATATATATGTAACAAGTGAAAGGATTTATACCCTTTCAGGAAATGAAAAGGTATGTGTGTCTCTGCTTTCTTTTCATATTTTTCTGCATTTTTCCACTTTGTTTTTAACCAGAGAAAGCAGAAAATATCCAAAAGCATTATCAGACTAGATAATATGTTGTGGTGGTATCTAAAGGGGTGAGGGTGGCAATCGAAGAAGAGATGGTTAGGTTTTATAATACTACTAAAACTCAGAAAATGCATACCTCTAAAGATGAATATTCACAAATACCCAAACAACACCAAAATTAGTGTTTTTTAAATTGAAAAGAAGTTTTTGAATTTAAGCTTGTGTGACAAGTTTGCCATTAATAAATCATCATAAAAACTATACACATGTCATCACATGTAATTAACAATGCATATTTATTGAGAATAAAATTAGTAGTCTTTCATATGATCAACAACAGGTTTTCTTGTTTGGGGGGAAAGTAACAATAAAAATACATTTCTAACTAGCAACAAAAATCTCTTCAAAGATTACTTGCATTTTTGCTGTGGATTATTTTCCCTTACTTGGAGAAAGCTAAAGCAACTCTTTGGATTTTGCTTTTCTATTTCACATGATTGACAAAAGCACAGTTTTTCCATTTTCGGAGTAATAAAACTAAACCTCCTCACAGAACAGTAATCTCTCTAAGACTCTGAGCAGCTTTTCATATGTTTTGATCCAATTTAATCCTAACAACTAGCCAAGGTGTGCTTTGTAGTTTCTCATAAATAAATGTATGGTTAAAAAGTAGTGGAAATTTTCTAAACCAGTGGTTCCTAATCTTTGTGGGACTTCACCACTGAGCCATCTGACTTCTTGGTGCTATTCTCTGACCTGCATTCTCTTTCTTTCACCCATCTACAAAATGGTATAGGAATGCAATTTCTGAAATACGTTTGATTTTTCAGATTCCTCTTGTATTAAAGCAGACTTAGCTAATATCCCCTGAACATGTCTTAAAATGAGGTTGGGCAGCTCACTGCAATCACACATAGAAGTAGATGCCTCCCTTTCTACAAAGCGATGAAGAGCTATATCGAGACCCTGACCTAGGACTACTGATCTCCTGCTCAGGGGCACGATGACAGAATAAAACACAGACAAGATACATATTTTAGATACAAGATACAAGGGGCACCAGGATGGTCAAAGCCCAATGATGGGCTAAGACCACAAGGCATGGTGTCCTTGGCCTTTATTAGGTGCCCAGCTTGATTAAGGGGGTGTGCTGGTGGGCTGCAGGAAGCGGTGGGGGTGAACTGTTGAGGCAGTAAAGGTTCAAGAATTGAGGAGCAATATATTTTTGGAAAAGTGCACAGGAACAGATCAGTAACTAGTAACCTGATTGTCTGCTAACTGCGATTACTGAGCTAGAAGGAATTTGCGCCAGTCAAGTCCTCAGCTGCCATGTTATCTTGCTTTGGGGCACCAGAATTTCACAGAATGTTTGCTAGTCTCGGTTCTGGCCGTTGGCTTAAAGATTAACCTGCCCTTAAGCCAGCCTCAGGTCTTGCCACAAGTCATGTATGCCTAGGACAGACTCTCATGTTATTCTTGTGCCTATTTACTAATAGTAATTATTGCCTGCTCTGTACAGCATCAAGCTTGTCCCCAGCAGAACCGACTTTGGAAGAGCCATTTTGAAACAAATCTGAGCCAAGACAAATTTTTAACCCAGTGAGAAGAGGAATAAAGTACATTTATCAAAACAGGCCACCTCTCAGAAACTTCCCAAGTCATGGGAATCTATCTATCACTGTTTAGCAATGCTGATTTAAGTCAACAGATCACAAAACCACATATTTGCCTCTTGTCTCTCCTTTCCACAGGGGAAAAATCCACACTGGACACCTGAGAAAGCTCAACTGTATTCTTCCTTCACTCTAAAATTTTTACTCATATGCTTGAGGGCTTCAATTTGAGCGTCTTAAGAGTTGCAGTTAGTTTCATGCCTATCGCATTGAACAAAACAAAACACATCAGGATCCTAACTTTGTATTTACTTGAAGTTCACCAGCTGCTCAAAATAGGAGCAGAAGGTTGAGGGAGTAGATAGAGGAACTTTATATGTCCTGGGGATTTGAGATTTCGGAGGAATATGGAAAGGCTTTTTATAATTTTCTTTGGAAAATAAAGAATTTTCTGCTTCACTGAAAATAAGTCAACCAATGAAACAAGTAAATGTGTGGTATTTGAAAACTTCAAAGTTTCCATGACATTATACAAAAGTAATAAAAATATGATTGCCAAGGCTTCGTCAACAGGGTATTTAGTTTAACTTTTATATTAACCTTTTAATAAAATAAACACAGAAAATGTGTGGATATAGTTATAAAGCAGATAAAAAGACATATATACAAAATACATATGGAGGTATTTTTCCTAAGCTTGATAATAATTTTCAAGGAGTAGACTTCAGGTCTCTGAAATTCTCCTATAATGGTATGTCCAACTGGTGTTTACTTATCCATTGCAACATAGCAAAGCACTTCAAAACTTTGCATTTCAAACTTACAGCCATTTTGTTTTTTGGTGATTGGGTGGGTCAGGTGTTCGGTGAAGCGTCCACCAGGATAGCTTGCTTATATTCTACAGGATCTGAGCCTCCACTGGGGAGGCTTCAGTGACTAAGGGCTAGTTTCTTATATTAGCTAGGGTGGCCCACTTGTGGTAGAGGGTCCAACATAGCCTCAATCATAGTTTTGTGCCCTGGTGCTGATTGTCATGTAGGGTAACTCAGTTCTCCTTCACACGCTTTCTCTCTCTATTTGTAGACTGTTCTCATTCAGTTATTTAGTCTAAACTCCTATACATGGTGACTAACTTCTGATTTGTTTGGCTGACGTGTTTGAAACATGATGAGAGTACTGTTTTATAGCTCTAGACCAAGGCCTGGCAGACTTCCATTTTTATCATCTTAGAAGTTACAAGTGAGGAGAACAGAAAAATTTGAGGGATGGAAAAAATTATTGGTAGTTGTCTTTGGAAATTACGTACCCAAAGACCAGAGTGGCATGGCATTTTTGTCCCAAGGAACTAAGTTCATCTGACATACCAGACTTAATATTCTAATGAAAACACAAAATAATACGAGAAGCTTTCTAGTAATATAAACTTACAATGAATTAGAGGAATAATGTTGCCTTTTGGGTTGACATTTCTTATCTGAAAGCTAACTAAGTTTATTTCAGTTCATTTTTGTTCAGACTATGTATTTTTAATCTATCAGACCTCTTTCATTTAGTCGTTCATGCACTTAATCAACCCAACTTCGTTGAGCATGTTTTCTATGGTAGGCACTGTTCTGAATGCTGGAAAACAACAGAAGAAAATGGGCAAATTTCCCATCCTCAAGAAACTTACATTCTGGAGGAACAAATGAATAATAATCAGTGTGTGTATTATATATATATATAATATTTATATAAAAGATTTCATGTCGAGTAACAAGAAGTACCATGAGATATTATACACGGACAAGATGAAGGGATAGAGAAAGATAGCAGTGAATTTTTAAGAAGAGTATTTGAAGAAGATCTCTCTTGAAAAAATGGCATTTGAGCCAAAGCTGGGAAAGGAGCAAAATAGTGAGCTTTGCGTATATGTTGAAGGACTGGGAGTAGCAGGTACAAGGGACCTAATGCAGGTGCCCGCAGGGAAACCAGCATGGCTGGAGTGGAATGCATGAGGGGAGGAGGATGGAGCGAGGGAGGTAGTAGGGAGCCACATAGCATAGTTTTGCAGAATAAGACAAGGACTTGGGATTGTACCCTGAAATAGGGAGCCACTGCATGTCATGAGCAGAGGCATAGCATGATCTGGATTATATTTTGAAAGTACTGGTTTGACAACAGTGTAGACAACAGTGGTGGAAAGTTAGAAGTAGGAGACCTCTTAGGCGGGTATTACAGTGGTTCTGGTGGTACATGGAAAGACATCTACAGATTTACTGTTCCAGGTAATAAGAGGTTAAATTTATTTTTTTTATATTTTGTGGGTACCGGGGGTCGACCTCAGGACCTCGTGCGCCAGAAGGCGCCCATGCCGCTGAGCGATATCACCGGCCCCTTTTTCGTATGTGGGTTCCGGGAGTCGAACTCGGGCCCTCGAGCTTGCCGGGCAGGCGCTTACACCGCTGAGCCATCTCACCGGCCCGAGAGGTTAAATTTAGAATCTACTTTCAAGTTAGATCCAATGGTGTAGCCTAGTGAAGTGTATGCAAAGCACATGGAAAAGGGAAGAGACAAGGATGCTTGCAGAGTTTGAGAAACACAGCTTGTGATGGTAAAATTTACTGAGTTGGGTATCATCTTTAATTTCACCTTTATTGAACAATAGCCCTCTAAAATGTACTGCTCTCTGTTACTGCCTTCTGAAGCATCGGTAAGGAGAAAATGTCAAAGTTAATTGAAGATCTTATGAATGGCTCAGGCCCCTTAATTTCAACATATATCTCCAAGTGTGTACAGAGTGGGGTGCCTCGCCTACTGAATTATTCTGTCTTTGCTGACAATACAATAGACATCAAAGGTGACTTTAAAGAAAATTTTAAAAATAATAACACAGATACAAGCTTGTTTTGTGATCACTTTTTTTCCCTTGAAATGGAGGACAGAGAAGAGTATGCACGCTTCTGTCGAGTTATACATTCTATTATTTTAATGATAATTACTGTTATGGTTTGAGAGTGTCCCCCAAGCTTTCATGCATTGAAAACTCAGTGCTCAGTGCAGTGGTGACAATAGCTTATGGGACATTCCAGAGAAGGCTCGAAGTGGAAAGTCCTTACAGCAATGGGGGTTTGTGCCCTCTGCAAGGGTTCACATTGCTCTCCTCCAACCTCAGTCTCACCTTGACCTTCTGTCTCACCTTGGGACAGCTGCCTCTCCCACACTTACCTGCTATACCACCCGCCGTGAGGCTATGCAGCCAGGGGGCTTGTCAGAGCCCTTGTACGCTGTTTGGACTTTCACTCTCCAAAACTGTGAGCTATGTAAAGCCCTTTTCTTTATAAAATACCCAGCCTTGGGCCGGTGAGATGGCTCAGCGGCATAAGCACCTGCCTTGCAAGCGCGAGGGCCCGAGTTCGACTCCCGGAACCCACATACGAAAAAGGGGCCGGTGATATCGCTCAGCGGCACGGGCGCCTGTTGGCGCGCGAGGTCCTGAGGTCGACCCGCCGGCACCCACAAAAAAAAAAAAAATAAAATAAAATAAAAATAAAATACCCAGCCTTAGAAATGTCACTGAAGTAACAGAAAGCAGACTAATACAATTTCTTTATCACTAACTTATCAATGTATAAAATAAATCTTGATCTACAACCAGAATGAAACAAAGGAGACTCTTAATTCTAGAAATCATTAGGACAACACTCTTCTGAAAATTAACATGGGTCAGCAATTTCAGCAGGCTCCTTGGGTGTGTGTTAGTGCGCGTAAGGGGGATTCACATTCTTTAACCAATAGCTAAATATGACAGGGTGATATCAAAATAGGAAGAGACAAAAATAATTAGGAGGTAAAAGAACCAAAAAAGTGGTCACTATGGGCATCTAATCAACCTTAGCTTATTTCACAAAATTACAGCCTATTATTGGCCATCCTTGAAGAAGAAAAATTGAGGAAGGAAATTGACTAGAACTCCTATTAGGCTTTCATCGAGGTAATAACACATTATCCCTTTCTCCCAGTATTCCCTGGCTGCTGAGAAATACCCTGGTGAACCTTGGCTGGATTCTCTGCGTTGTAATTTTCTCAGTGGGAACAACATTGCTTGCTTTTGTAAGCTGTGGTTTCATCCCCTGCAGGGATGTTGGCTGTTTCATGGGTCTGCTTGTCAATCCTACAATCTCTCGTTGTAGAAAGCTTTCCCATTATAATTTTTACCACCTGCCTCTGACATTTAGGCTGAGAGTACCTCAGTAGGGGACCTGGTGCAATATTTAAATAACTCAGCCAAACTTCCTCCTATGTCTTGGCAACCCTCACATGCCTCACTCTCATCTTCAAAGTACAGTTCGTTTTTTTAAAGTCTCAGCCTTCAGGGAAAAAATTAGCCAGGACATGGGACAACCACAAAATTTGACTAATAACAGAAATATACATTGTATAAGGCCAGACACGATTTATTGACTCAAGCAAAATGGAGAACCCATCTAATCCACTTTAGAAATAGTATTTAAATTTAGATTTCTATACATTTTTAGCTTGTTCTGAGATGGAACAATGCACAAAAAAACCCCAAATTGATACAATTACTGTTTTGCCAAACTAGCAATATGATTCTATATTTCACAATACTTATAATTTATGTAAAACCTGTGCAGGGGCCTGTTTTAGGGATTACGTAAATGGACACATGTGATCTAATCAGAGAGTGCATTAGTTTTCTGTTGCTGCTATAGAAAAAGTTACTACAAATTTAGTGGCCTAAAACTAGGTAAATTTATTACCTTACAGTTCTAAAAGTCAAAGGACCGATTCAAGTCTCTGTGAACTAAAATCAAGGTGCCTGCACTACTGTGTTCCTTTCTGGATGTTCAGATAAAGCTACCCATTCTCCTTCGTGCTCTCTATCCACTTCCTCCATCTTTAAAGCTAGCGATACTGCATCTCCCTCTCTTTTGTCCTCCCTACTCGCACTTGTATTTTACTTCTGTCAGAAAAGGTTTTCTACTTCAAAGACTTATATAATTAGGTTGAATTCACCTGAATAATCCAAGGTAATCACCCCATTTTAAGATTCTTAATTACAGCTGCAAACTCCCTTTTGCCATATAGAGTGACATACACAGATTCTCACACCTACAGTGTCGACAGCGCCATGGGGCCATTATTCTACCCGACAGAGATGTGATAGAGTGACAGTAACTGTATCAAGTAGTATGAAAAGCTTGTTTCTTTGAAATTATTAATATTTCAATTAGAATAGAAAAGAGACAACATATAAGTTATTTTTCCATTAATTTATTTACCATTCCTTTCTTTTTTTTTTTTTGGTGGGTACCAGGGGTCGAACTCAGGACCTCGTGCTTGCACCGCTGAGCGATATTATCAGCCCTTTTATTCCTCCTTTGTATGTGGGTACCAGAAGTCGAACTCAGGACCTCACGCTTGACAGGCAGGCGTTTATGCCACTGAGCTATCTCACTGGCCCCTATTTACCATTTCTAAACTCAACATTCATAACTTATTATTTAGTATTTGGTGTGGCAGGATAAAAATAGAATGGAGGGCCAGTGATACAGCTCAGCGGCATAAGCGCTTGCCTGGCAAGTGCAAGGTCTTGAGTTTGATTCCCGGTACCCACACTTAAAAAAAAAAAAATAGAATGGATTGTTTTTTGTTCAAACCACTTAAAATACACCCAGTAAATCAGTTTACTCGAGTACCTTATTTACCCCATGAATTCATGTTGTGGATTGACTTGTGTCCCACAAAAATGCATGTATTGAAGCCCTAACTCTTAACACTTGAGAATTGAACCTTATTTGAAGTAGAGTCATTGCTGAAACAATACATTTAACTAAGATGACATTTTCACAATGGGGTAGGGTGGGACAATATGACCCAGTATGACTACTATATTATTATTAAAAAGGAAACTTGACACACACATACACACAGGGAAAACCCATGTGGACATGAAGACAAAATCACGGTGAGGATTGTGCAAGCCAAGAAATGTCAGTGATGGCCAGTAAGCCACAAGGAATTAGAGACAGGAATGAAACGGAATGTCCCTCATATCCCTTAAGAGGGAACTGATCTCCCTAACCCCTTGATTACAGACTTCCAGCCTATAGAACTGTAAGACAATGAATGTGTGGTATTTAAGCCACCTGGTGTGTGATTCTTTGTCATTGTAGCCATAGAAAACTAATACACCACCTAACTCATGGAAACCATTTAGGAGATAGGAGCCCAGTCCTGGGTTGCACTAGGAATTGACAAAATCACCTTCCTCAGAAAACACTGTGATAAATAGGCATAAAGTAAATTATCGCTCCTGCGTATTATGTATGTGCATGTACACATGAAGATATTTTCAATAGTTCAAATATTGACCTTTCAAATCTTGAACTCTGCAGTTAATTAGGAGTCAAAAATACTTGCAACAGAAAAAAGTACTTACTAAAGCTGAAATTCAAAATTTAGAAATCTTTGTCTGTTGATCCTACAACTTTAATGATCAAATAAAACCCAGCCTAGGAGTTTATAAGGACTATGAGCTGGTCACTTACACTGTCTAAAATCCAACTAGTTTGTGTTTTGTATATAAAACATTGTTCGTTGGATGGACCTCTCTTCTAACATGTTTACTATCCACATATCATGCATTAAAATATGTTTCAGATTTCTATTTCTATGTCAAGAATTCATTTTTTAGCACATCAACTAATATTTCTCTCAAAGACAATGTAATGTTAAACCTGTAACCATTTTCTCACTACCAATGGCAGGAATAAAGAACAAATCTCAGTTTCACACAAAAGAAAACCAGCTTATTATTCAAACATTTTGGAATTAGAGTGTTTCACAGACAATAAAAAAGAAAAGTCATTCTCATTGACTATATAATTGTTTGAGAAGGTCTTATGTGGGAAAATTGAACTAGTGGGGTTAATAGGTTGAGAACCTTGCTAAGCCATGTTCAGATTCCTGAGCCACAGAAACGGAAATAATGTTTTAAACTGTTGTGTGTGGTTACACAGCCTTAGATAATTGAAATAGACAGTAATTCTTTGAGCAGGAGAATGTGAGCATCCCCCCACTTGGATCTGCAGTACGTACCCCAGTACTTTTGACAGAGTAATTATTGAAAGAGCAAGGGAAAGGAGTATGATACAGTAAGATCAGTAATATTTCAATCCAGCTGATGGAGTATAATGAGTCAAATGTGTGCAAATAATTCGGAGATGGATCCTGAGCTACCTCTGGAAGGTCTGGATGAAATGCAGGGAAATGTAAGGGAAATGGGCCCCTTCTGAAGCTGGGAGTGGGAGAACAATGAATAGACCATGCCCAGGATGACACGGAGTCTGGCCTAGGAGGAAGGGATGGTTGAGTTTGAGTTTGTGAGAAACAGCCACCTTGAAGAACCCAACGACTATGAGAACTCGGGCATTCTTGGCATTTGGGGAAAAGAGAGAGGTGGCCAAGACTGGAGGATGCAGGACCATCTGCATGGAGCCACAGTGGATACAGTACTGAAAGAGGCTGCCTCAGAAAGCAGGTCCCATCGCTGGGGACACAGTACTGAATGTCACTCCCTGTTGTGAATTGTCCTTGCAGAGTCAGCACGTGTCACAGTCCTCCTTCTGAATCCTGTGTTGGACCCATATTGATTAGAGTGCAAGTCAGGTGCATAAATCACCTGCAGAATTTTATCTCTTCTGCCCTCTTCCCACCCTCTCTGACCTCACCACTTCCCACCTTCTCTCTCCCTTACTCTCTTCCTGGCTGGGGAGGTCTCCTTGCTGTTTCTCAAACACAGTAGATGCACTCCATCTTAGTGTCTCCACAGTTTCTGGAACACTCTTGCCTGAGGAAACCACCTGCCTAAGTGTCCCACCTTTATGAACTATTTCTCTTTGCCAACTTCTTGGAGAGGCTTATCTGGACCACCTATGTCCAATATCGCAAACTGACCAGTGTCCTGCACTCCCCATCAGTCTTACCTTTCTACTTATTAAAGTTGTTGAATATATTCCATTAGCTAGTAATCTCTGGGAAAGCAGGGTTTGTTTATAATTTTTGTTTTTATCTTTTGCTTTACTCCAGATGTAACCAAACTACTCAGCCTCATGTGGAGTAGGGCTCAGTAAACACCTACAGAGTTGAATTGAATTGAATTGAATCTCTAAGGTTGAAGAAAGGGCACAGCATCACCCATGTCTAAGGGGATGGGCCACAGAAAAGACTCAGGACATTTAAGTGCAAAGCTAATTAATCCTAGCTGACCTCTGCAAGGCCCTGTTCCCAAACCCTTGAGGAGGAGAAAAAGGCTGGGACCCTGGGCTGTGGGAAAGAGTCTGAAAATTGCAAGTCCGTCCACGGGGCAGGCAGGTCCAGAGCGCAGATGTGGTCTCTCCTGAGCTGAGATTGCCCATCCCTTCGGAGGGCTGGAAGTCGAGGAAGGGGCTTAGCTGGCCATTTGTTCAGGTTCCTGAAGCCCCAGAGCTCACCCAGTGGAGGCTTTAAATGCCTACTCTGGATGGAGGCTCACTCCATCCTTCCTCCCTTTTATCTCCTCATCTCTCTTTAAGATTACTTGTCATCGCACATGTGTTAGCATCGTATTGTCTCTCTAGTATGAGAAACTGAAAGAGTAAATAAGATCCAAAATGTACAATAGACACGGTGAATCAAAAAGAAACTGGTCAATAAGAAAGAGAGACTGGAATAGGGAAAAGAAAGAAGGGAAAGGGAAAAAAATCGTATATATATATAAGATGGTTAAGATAGATACACTACCAATTTTACTTAGTTCATTGAAGAGTAAGGTTTGAGCCAATAATGTTTGGACAATTGAATGCTAATGTCTGGTATCCTGAATAACTAACTTAAAGATAATAATACATAATGCATTGACCATTTTTACCCTCATATTATGTTGTTTTGAAAATTTGTTCTTTTTTTGATTTGTTTTGTTTTTTCTTCTCTTTAAAATTAAAAAAAAAAAAAGATTACTTGTCATGAACCTAAAACAATGGTTGAGGCATTATGGAGGTGACTTGAGGTCTGGGGAGAGGAGAAAAATACAATTATTATTTTATCTTTTTAAACTTAAATTCCAGCCTCATTAGACATATATTTATATCAAATGCTGGACATATTATTCAGTATTTCACATTTTGCCTTTCACACATGGCCCCTTCTCTCATAAATCTTTAGTGAAGGTGTTAAGTCAGCATGAGGTCTCATCTGAAGACTCAACTGGCGGAGGATCAGCTTCAAGCTCACTGAAGTAGCTGCTGGTAGGCTTTGGACTGCAGGCCTCAGTTCTTTGCTGGTTGTCAGCTGCAAACTGCCTTCAGTCCCTTTCTGAGTGAGCTTGGTCAAGGGCAACCTCACAATATAGCTGCTTGTTCCACAAAGCCAGCGAGGGGCAAAGTTTGCTACCAAGACAGAAGTTGCAATTAGATGCATTGTAACATTATTATGGAAGTGATAAACCACCATCTATCATATGCTATTGGCTAGGAGGGTGTCCTAGGACTAATGCTAAGCATGCACATCAGGAGGGCAGGGCTCCTCACGTCCCTCACGGAGTCTGTTTGCCACCCAGCCTAGACTGAGGCAGAGACTGAGCTTACTGATGGGACATGCAAACAAGGAGACAGCAGATGGGACAGCGCCCATGAAAGAAAGTCTATGGGTTCCTGGGTATTTTCTCATAGGGGGAGATGAACTGGATTAATTAGAAGAGATGCTTTTTCTAAGAAAGAAACAATAGAACAAGGAACTGAAGTTGGGGTAGGAGTTAGGTAGTGACTTTTAACGTATTTTACCTTCTTTCCCTTCCTCTCTGCATCTGAGTCACTCTTTTAAATGATAGAGCTATTCAGGGAACAAAAGATGCAGAGAACATTGTATTTCACATCAGTTGAGCTCACTCCAGAAATGTGCAGCAAATGTCTCATCTCCTTACAGAAATAAACAGTGCCTTCCAAAGAATGGGAAATGAGCAGCCATCATTTCCAACATCCTGTATTCCTTTGTGGAGATATCACCTTGACACTAACAAAGTAGACAAAACTTTAAGTGGAATACATTGATTCAAAAAACTTTGAAAGAAAAAAGTGACATTTCTACAGTTACAGAAAAAATTAAATACTAGGATGCAGGCTTTACCTAAATTTAGCAGTTCTGGCTATTGAACCCAAGCCTTTGTGTCCTTGTCTTTATCCCAGGGAAGTGTATAAGCAACATCTCATTTAATTCATCTCACACTGAAATGAGGAACTCTGGATACATGGACTGATATAAATCTATATAAAATATAAAAACCAAAGTAAATAGAATGTAAAGATTATTTAACTATCCTTTGAGAATGGAAGATATTATTGAGTAAAACTATGCATAATTCTTTTTTATATAATACAGTGGGGAAGTTGGTGGAGGTGGACAGCTTTCACGTGATTGGCTTTGGGCTCTATTTCTTATGTCCCCGATGTGTAGGCACTTTTTCTGTGCCCTTCTATGAGCTAAGCTATCTTTTTTCTAATTGTTCCTTCTACACTGTCCTCCCACTGTCCACTGACATTTCTGTAATTTTCAATTCATAGTAACTTAAGAAGATCAGAAGTTTCTTAAGGAGAAACCAAAAAGTTCAATTTACGAAGTTGTAAGCTAATGTCACACAGAGTGTAAGTCAATATTATGGGTCTGAAGATTTCATTTATTTCTGAATGAAAATTTTATGGGTAACGTTATAACTCTACTCACTCTCAGAAGAGCTTCTGTTTGTTCATTTAAAACTATATTTCAGATAGCTAAAGCTGATGATGATTAAACACTAAAAGAAAAGCTCATGACATTGTGTGGAAAATGGAGATGAGAGACATTCAGCAAAATGCATGGATTTTATGGTGATAATTTTTCCCCTTTCTTGGAAGGTTTCCTACTTTAAAATATATGTCTTATCCAGAACGCAAGAAACCTGTCAACTGGCTCTGGTGCAATAGAGTAACTTGAGATTCTGGTCCTCACTATAGATGATATTAAAGGCTCACAAAATAAGTTTATTCTAATTGTTCCTGATTTTGATAGAACTAAAAATATGTGAATGTAACATCTTACCAGTACTTTATCAGTAAAAACTCATACAAAAATTTATTCACTTTGTTCATAACTAAGGGTAATTTTGAGATTATATATTTAGATGCTGTTGTCATTTGGGTTTGCAAGGGAGTAGATTTAATAAAGGACACATAATTTATAAGATTATTTTATAATATTCACCCAAAAAGTCAAATGAAGAAGAATGCAGCAGATCTGTCCACAAATTAGAGACCCGAAGAATCCAGCTGAGGGCCTGGATCCCCTGACAATGTCCTGCGTGAGTCCAGCTGAAGACCTAGAGCCCATGGCACTGTCCTCCGCTAAACCCACTGGAGGCCTAGAGCCCGCGACAATGTCTAATGCAAGTCTGTATCAAGGATCTGCACTGAAAAGGCCCAAAGATCAGTGGTGGAATCCAGGAAGTCTGCACCAGTGGGATGAAGGATCTGTGCCACCAGGCTGAGGGATCTGCACTGGAGCCAGGAAGCGATGCTCAAGGTAAGGGCCAGAGATTCTCCAAAGGGAAACGCAGCCATCCTTAGCAGCAGCAAGGATCTGAGCTCCTCCAATGATGAGAACAGCTGAGTTCATATCAGGAAAGCCAGAGTGACAAGCTTCTCCAGGAGAATCAACAGTGCATAATCTTCCCCTCCAGTTCCCCTTTTATGCCCTTGGCAACAATTCTCAGGTGGGCCTTCCGCACCCAAAACCACACTGATTCAGTTCAGCTGGGTGTTACAAGTTGACCATTAGTTAATCCACCACAGATGCATTAAAATGTTCACTGTATGTACTTTTGACTAGGGGTAGGATGGATTAATTTACAGTAGAACAATGTTCCTGAATAAAAAACTACAAAAACAAAATAAAATACAAAAATTATTTTATTGAAACCCCTGAGAGCTATAAATCAATGATGAACAGGGAATCTGAGACTCTAAAGAAGGGAGGACCTCAGCAAAGTAAGCTACATTTTCTCTGGGTTCATTTGCTGCCTCTAGATCTTGGTAAGAAGCTAAAAATTCAGCTTTTTTATGGGTTGGGGTCAGAGGGACCAGCACTGCTATTGAAAGTTATGTGGGGGTGAATAACGGAATCGGTAGGCCTCCAGAGATCATTACCCTCCTAGGACATTAGTTGATTTCATTTTTCTGCCATTTTCTGTGGCTACAAGATTACAATTAATGTTCATAATCTGCCAGGGGTGAGAAAATCTCACAGCAGACTCTCCATAGAAAGCCCAAAGAGGAACAAAAGCAAACCCAAGACAGAACAGTCCTAATCAAACAGTTATCTAGTCCTGACACAACTCCCATCTGGAATGGATTTTAGTGAACACTCCTTCTACCTCCCTTAAAAAAAAGGTAAACGTGGGCCGGTGAGATGGTTCAGCGGCTTAAGCACCTGCCTTGCAAGCGCGAGGGCCCGAGTTCGACTCCCGGATCCCACATACGAAAAAGGGGCCGGTGATATCGCTCAGTGGCACGGGTGCCTGCTGGCGCGCGAGGTCCTGAGGTCGACCCCCCGGTACCCACAAAAAAAAAAAATGGTAAACGCTCTCTGGAGAAATACACCATATACAAAATATTTATGTACAAAACATTTATATACAAAATATTTATATTTCAATAAAAATTACTAGGCATACTAAAAGGCAGGATATTAAAACAACAAAGCCCAGAGGGGAAAAAAGTAAAAACAAAAATAGAAACAAACCTCCAGTAACCATGATATGGGAATTGCAGACAAACATCTTAAAATAAATATGAGTAACTTATTTATGAAAAATATAATGAAGAATGTCAATAGTAGTTAGAATATATTACCCATATGGAAATTTCAGAACTGAAAATACAGTCTGAAATGAAACTTCAATACATGAGTTTAACAAAGTTTAGACATAGCTGGATATGGTATTAATAAATGGAAGCATGTTAATAGTAAATATAGGGGCCGGTGAGATGGCTCAGCGGCATAAGCGCCTGCCTGGCAAGCAGGAGGTCCTGAGTTTGACTCCCAGTACCCACATACGAAAAAAGGGCCGGTGATATCGCTCAGTGGCACGGGTGCCTGCTGGTGCACAAGGTCCTGAGGTCGACCCCTGGTACCCACCAAAAAAAAAAAAAAAAATAAATATATAACTTAAACATGAAGAAAAAAATAAGAAAATACCGAAAAGAGTGTTAAAATACATGTGGGAAAAGCAAAAGGCCTGACATACATGTAACCATGAGGAAAGGAGAGAAAGATGGAGACATGCAAAATATATAATGGTAAGTATTACCCAAAACTGATTTAAAACATCAACCAATAACTGAAGAAGCTCTAAAAACCCAGCCAATATCACTAAAATAAAAATTACCTAGTCAAATGAACACCCAATAGCCAAATAAAATAGCCCAGAAAAGTTACCTTCAAAGGAGTAATAATTTGATGGAAGATCTTCATCAGAAAATATGAAGGTCAGAAAACAATGAAATGATGTTTTAAAAGGGCTAAAGGAATGTAACTCCAAATCAAAATTCTGTATCCAATAAAAATTTCTTGAAAAGTGGAAACAGCCAAACCATGAATAAGAAAACAAAAACATAGATTTCTTTTTTTTTTTTTTTTGTGGGTACTGGGGGTCGACCTCAGGACCTCGCGTGCCAGCAGGCGCCCGTGCTGCTGAGCGATACCACCGGCCCCTTTTTCGTATGTGGGTTCCAGGAGTCGAACTCGGGCCCTCGCACTTGCCAAGCAGGCACTTAAGCCACTGAGCCATCTCACCGGCCCAAAAAACATAGATTTCTTAGTTCATTGAAAAGAAAGGTTTGTGCTAATGTTGTTCGGACAAGATGTCTTGCCTATATCTTATACTCTGAATAACTACTACAAAGACGACAATACATAATGTATTAATTATTGTAACTCTCCTACTAAACAGTTTTGAAACTCTATTTTAATGTTATTTTTTTCCCTTTAAAAGAAAAGAATGAAAAGAATGTATTCAAAGTTAAAAGTTTTGTGCATCAAAGGAGACTATCGATAAGATGAAAATCAACCTCCAAAACTGAGAGGAAATGTTTCTAAAGCATACATCTGCCAAGACATCATTATACGTAACTAACAAAGAATTCCTAACAAAAACAACACCAAAGTAAACCCTATATTAAAAAGTTGGCAAAGAATTTAAATAGACATTTCTCCAAAGGAGACACATAAATGGCCATGTAGTACCTTAAAAATATACTCAGTATCACTAACTTTTAGGGAAATGCAAGTAAAAATTATAAGATACCACTTCACAACCACTAAAATGGCAGTTACTAAAAAAAAAAAGACAAAAATAGGAAATAAAAAGTCTCGAAGAGGATGTAGAGAGATAAAATCCTGTATATTAGTGGTGGGTACATAAAATGGCTCAGTAACTGCTTTAGTTTGGATGTTGAATGGCCCTCAGTGGCCCAAGTATTAAAGACTTTGGTCTACACAGAGGCACTACTGGGAGGAGGGGGACAAAAAGGACTAATTCTAGATGATTCTACTTATATGAGGCACTGAGAATATTCAAATTCATGGAGGCAGTTTTGGAGATTGATGGTAGTGGTTATACAACAGCTGCACTCTATGCATAATGGTGTTTAAAATGGTAAATTTCATGTTACACATATTTTACTAGATTACAAAATGAAAAAGAGACATTTTCATTTATGTAAAAATTGAAAGAATTTATCACTAAAAGCATATATTAAGGAACATTTCTTAAGAAGAAAGAAATTGATCTCAGAAAACACAGAACTACATAAAGAAATGAGCAGAAAATAGAAAGACTGGAAAGTAGAAAAGCAGAAAAAAAAATCCTTCAAATTTTATGTTAAAGAATTAACTGCCTTAGTCTCATAAAGGCTACTTACGAATTGCCTCTTCTAACCATACTTAATGGTAAATATCGGGATCTTTTCCCCAAAGTTCAGAAACAAAGTGAATTTTAAAATAATATATAGTGTACATCAAAATTGCTAAGAGAGACTATCTATAGTTCTCACCTCAAAAGAAAAATAATAACTGTGTAGGTAATGGATACATTTATACAATATATGCATATATCAAAGTATCATATTGGATATCATATTTACATACATACATACAGTAGTCAATTGTATTTCAATAAAGTCACTTATTCCATTGTATTGCAAATCCTAGCTATGATAAAGTGAGAAAAAACATGTCTACATACATACACACATATTTATATATTAAAACACATACATATATAATGAAGAAATAAAATTATCATTATTAACAGAAATATGATTGTGATCATTAAAAATCCAAATGAATCTCTAGCAAATGATTAATATCCACAGAAAATTAAACAAAATCATCACATATAGAATCACTATAAAATCTATCCCTCTACCTCAGACAAAAATAAAAATCTAAAGTTTTAAAGAAATGTTATTCAAAGTAGCACCAATTGGCATCAAACATGAATGAAAAAAATCTAATAAAAGATTCATAAATCCTCTACCCAGAAACTACAAAACATTGACAAAAAAATTTTTAAAAGTACATGGAGGGCCGGTGAGATGGCTCAGCGGCGTACGCGCCTGCCTAGCAAGCGCGAGGGCCCAAGTTCGACTCCCGGAACCCACATACGAAAAAAAGGGCCAGCGGCATGGGCGCCTGCTGGTGTGCGAGGTTCTGAGGTCGACTCCCAGTAGCCACAAAAAAAAAAAAAAGTACATGAAGGTACCCACCACATTCTTGTATTGGAGAATTCGATAGTATAAAGGTAGTAATAACCACCGAACTGGTTTATGGGTCAACAAAATATCAACCAAAACCCCAACAGTATGTTGTGGGAAATTGACCTGTTATTAAAATTTGTGTGAAAATGCAAAAGTTCAAGAATACACAAGACAATCATGTTAGATTAATTTATAGGTCCCAATTCTTTCCTCTCTATGGTAATATTGGATAGAATATACTTCTTGGATTCTCAGTTTTGGCACTGGGCTATGTGGCTTACACAGAACAGAGAGATATTATTGGAGGATGTCACTCAAGCATGAATATGAGATGTTTGTGCGTATTCGATCCCATGGGCTTTGCCACTACTATGCAGCCACTACTCCCTTAGGCTTAGTTACAGAATGAGACCCCTGGGCCAAGGTCATTCTAGCCTACCTATCTACCTGCAGCCTGAAGGGAAGCCCTCACATTCACTCCACAAACCAAGAGAATGAGAATAAAGGCTTACTGTTGCCTGCCACAGAACCTTAGGGTAGTTTTTCAGCACTGTTGTGGAAATAGCTGATTAAAACAAAACAACAAAACAACAACTGAACAAAACTGGAGGACTCATGACCAGATATCAAGATCAATTAAAGAGCTGCAGTAAATAAGAAAAGAGGTATTGACAGAAGCCAAACAAATAGATAGAAGAAACAAACTAGATAATTTAGAGAAAGACTCACACGCTAAAAATACACTGATTTCTTTCCAAGATGGCACTGCAGTATAACGGGGGAAAGAATAGTGTCTTCCATAAACAGGACATCCAACAGGAAACCAGCAGTTTCTTGACCTCCTACTCCAAGCCAGGCAAAAAATGAATTCCAAGTGGATTTTACATTTAATTCAATTATTTTGGAGAAAAAAAGCACACAAAAAAAATCACAATTTTGGTAAGGAAAGATTTCTCCTTTTTTCTCATATATGTAGTATGAGAGTTTCTTTTTCTTTTTCTTTACTGTTATTAGTACGTGTTCACAGCACATAATGACTACGTTCACTGTAGGGAATTGGTGCACATACATAACGCATTTCACATCTTAATCATTTTTACTTTCCCACTTTCCTCTTTCTTCACTTCTGCGGGTCTTTGATAAGCAAAGATTTCTTGAACAGGATCTAAAGGCTTTAACTTTAGAGGACACATTGGTAAGTTTGATTCATTAAAAGCAAGAACTTTTCTTTTTTCTGAGATGGGATCTCCCCACGTGACCCAGATTGGTCTGGACACTCACAATCCTCCCATTTCAGCCTCAGGAGTAGCTGGGACTAGCATACTTGGCAAAACCAAGAACTTGTGTCTATCAAAGGTACTATTGGTGGGCACCATAGCATGCATGTGTAATCCCAGTGACTTGGGAGGCAGAGGCAGGTAGATCTCTAGTTCAAACCCAGCCTGGGAAACTCAGCAAGACTTTGACTCCAGATAAAAACAGCTGAGCATCCCTAGTTTCATTCTCCAGCACCAAAAAAAAAAAAAAAAAAAAAAAAAGGTGCTATTAAAGATAGATAAAGCCAAACTACAGACTAGGATATATTTTAAATATATAAATCTGACAAAGACTTTTATCCAGAGTTTATAAAGAACTACAAACTAACAACAAAAAGGCACAAAACTAAAAAAAATGAGTAAAGACTCTGAACAATCATTAATCATCAGGGGAAAAGAAATCTAAAACCATCATGCCCCCTATCTGAAAGAATGGCTGTATTGAGAAAGGCAAAGAACCAAGGATATGCAGGAGGGGGGCATGTGCATCTCACCCTACCCCTGAATTTAATGACATCATTTTGGTATTTTCCATTTGGCCACAGTGGGCATATTTAGATCACAAGAACAAGAGAGAAGGCTTTATTTCCCTGCGCACAGACAGCTTATCCATACAACACTACGTAGAGTTGGTAAGGATGGAGAAAAACCCAAACTTTCACACAATGCTGATATAAAAAGTCAATTAACAATCATTTTGGGGGCCGGTGAGATGGCTCAGTGGCATAAGCGCCTGCCTGGCAAGTGCGAGGGCCCCAAGTTCGACTCCCGGATCCCACATACAAAAAAAGGGCCGGTGATATCGCTCAGTGGCACGGGCGCCTGCTGGCGTATGAGGTCCTGAGGTCGACCCCCGGTACCCACCAAAAAAAAAAAAAAAAAAAAAAAAAAAAAAAAAAACAATCATTTTGAAAAACAGTTTGACAGTATCTTCCAAACATGCACATAGACAGTTCCACTGCCAGGTGTATGTCCGTCAGAAGTACATATACAGATTCAGAAGAGGAGAAGGAATATATTCATAGCAGACCCACACTGGAAGCAATGTAAATGTCATAAGAAACACTTAATAAAAAATTTTAAATGATGGTATATACCTACAATTGAAATTGAGACAGAAATGGAAAAGAATAAACTACAAATATATACATTTACATGAATTTACCAAATTTAATTTTGGGTGAAAAGAAGTTAAACACAGAATTCTAGATAAATTATGACCCCATTTATATAAAGGCAAATGAATCTGTGGTCTTAGGAGTCAGGAAATTGGTGTATTAGCTTTCCCATTACAGGGACACAATACCCAATACCCACCACTTAAAAGAGGAGCAGTTTAATTTGGCTCACGGTTTCAATAGATTTAGTCCATGGTTAACTGTCTCCAAAGTAAAAATATCATGGTGGAAGAGTACAGCAGAGCAAAGATGTTCATTTCATGGCAGCCAAGAACCAGGGCAGAACAGCACCAGAGAATAAGGAGCCAGGGACCAGATATGGTACCCAAGGTCATGGCTCCATGGCCCACCCAGGCACGTATAGAAGTGTACTTTAATAATCTGCTAAGAGTTTCTTAATTCAGTTAAATTGATATACACTTAACAGTCACAAGTGATTACCCTTGGCATTGAGGAATTGATTAGATGGGACATAACTGGGGATCCTAGAGTACTGGCCATGTTTTACTTTTTAATCTAGATGCTAGCTAAAGTTACTTTTAAAAATCCAAAGAGCAGGGCCGGTGAGATGGCTCAGCGGCATAAGCGCCTGCCTTGCAAGCGCGAGGGCCCGAGTTCGACTCCCGGATCCCACATACGAAAAAGGGGCCAGTGATATCGCTCAGCAGCACGGGTGCCTGTTGGCGCATGAGGTCCTGAGGTCGACCCCCCAGTACCCACAAAAAAAAAAAAAAATTCCAAAGAGCTATATAATGATTTATGTAATTACTACCTTTTATAGTTCAATTAAAAATTTTACTGTACAAAAAAAAAAAATTTTACTGTACAAAGTAAAGAGCCACACACTAGTGTCTGTAATTCTCCTTAAGTTCTTAAAAAGCAAGGTGGATCCATGGTTAAGGAAGTCAAATGGTGTTGATTTATGGGGAGTTCTGGCTGGAGGTGGGGTTGTTGGAAGAAGGAGGATTCTAGGTGCTAGAAATAACGTACTTTGACCTGGAGATTACATGTGTGCATGCATGTGTAAAAAAAGTCATCACATGGGCTGGTGAGATGGCTCAGCGGTGTAAGTGCCTGCCTGGCAAGCGCGAGGGCCCGAGTTCGACTCCCAGAACCCACAAACGAAAAAAGGGCCGGTGATATCGCTCAGCAGCATGGGCGCCTGCTGGCGCGCCAGGTCCTGAGGTTGACCCCCGGTACCCACCCCCCCCAAAAAAAAAGTCATCACATTGTAAAGTGATATTCTAAGTTGTAATTCAGTAAAAAGAAGTCGCTTTGCTGTGGGGACTAAACTCACCCAATCTCATTTATCTTACTGAGAGGACAATGTTTCCTCTTGGCATGTTCCTGTTGCTCAACAGCTAAACTTCCAGTTCATTTCCTTGCTCACTGACTAGGTTTGGAGGCAATGAGAATCCAATGAAAAAAGATAAATGGATCCTGTTTACAGGTAGCAACAGTCAGAGAAAGTTTATTGACAGCCCTGGCAATAAATATAGGGGCTAAATAAATATGGGAACTATACTGAAATTTATAGGGTAATACATGATAAAAAGCCCTCCAAGAGCTTATATTCTACTTGGAGAAACACAACACACTGAGATATATTTTAGAAATTTACAGAACTTATAAAAGCAAATTAATGCAGTGCCATGAAACTAGCTTTCTCTGAGGTACAACTAACTCTAAAATATAACTTTCAGTCAGAAGAGAGCTTTTATCTCCCTTATTCCTCTTATTTCTACTAGTTCTAGTATCCTCTCTGAAGAGTATATAGAGGTAAATGAAATAAACTTGTTAAAATCCAAGTGCGTTTATTTTTTAGAATAATTTTTCAATCATGTGACTGAAAATAAATTCCTTTTTTTTTAGTAAAAAAAGAAAAAGAAATTGTAAATGCCAAGTTACAACTATCATTAAACCTGTAAAGCAAAACTGTAAATTATTAAGCTGAGAAGAAACTGGGTTTTACTGCTTGTAAAAAGTTAAGATAAGGAGAGATAGAGCCAAGTCAATTCTCCTTAAATGAAAAAGCATTTAAAAGAAGTGGAGAAATGGGATAAAAGGAGCCAGACAGAAGCAAGAGAGCTGCAAGGATACAGCTTCTATGTCTTGCTGAACACATACCTGCAAGTCCTGTTATTAAGACTTGTCCTTGATGTTTTTGATTATATTACAATAAGCCAAGGTGGGTTTGGAAGAGCTCTGAACTTGCAGCTTCTTCCTGGGCTGCCTCCCTCACATGTGAGAGATACTGAATGAGCATAGAAAAGAGGATGCCCACTTGAAAATATTGTTAAATTTGAAAGTGAAGGAGCGATAACCTTTCTCTCCTCTCTTTTTCCGCCTGGATACATTATGGCTAACGTTTCCCACTCAAGGCACACACTGGTCCAAGGAGCTGGCTCAGATAATATGGCCTGGAGACCATATGGGACCCTCCTTGGACGTGTCAGCCATTGGATGCGGCCACCAGTTACCTACAACCTGTGCAATGTACGAAACTACTGAGTTGCATGTTGGTGGTGCCAGAGGCAATGTGGGAAGGTACAGCATCAGTGAATGAAGATGCTTAAGAAATAGAGACTGAACAATGGCATCGAATGTGCAGGATAATCTGAATACTCTTCTATGGAAGTTTTGTTAGTTTGCTTTATGGTATAAGTCAACAACTATTTCATTGTTTGGTTTTCATTGTCATTTTGCAGTAAGCCCTTTCAGCACTAATAAGATTTTTAAAGTGCATGTTTAAGGAACGAAATTTAACTTCCATTTCTTAAAAAGTTCACGATGACAAAAACAACTAAAAGATATTTTAGAAAGGAAAAAGAAAACAGTTCATGACAATTTGCACGAAATGTTTTTCAATATTGACTACCCACCTGGGGACTGTGGGAATAACATGAGCAACTACAAGATGCAGATCTACTGAGAATATGTCAGCATCTACTTCAGTAGTACTTATTTAAGAAAACTTTGACGCAAACTGATGATTAAATAATTGCATTTGCCAAGGTTGCACTACATCACCTTTTGAAGCATGACTTTTCATTTAAACCAAATGACAGAATTTTCTGGTTAATTTCACTTACTTTTCAATACCAGACTTTCTTTGCATGTAGAAAATAGTGAAGGAATAACTTGCTGATGCAGTGGCCCCCTTAATCGAAGACCTTTGCAAACAGTGGAGTTCAGCCAGTGTTATTTCACTATCATCAGATGCCCTAGGTAGTTACATTTCATTATATTTGACTGCTCTTATTTAAGAAATAGAAATCATAAAATAAAACATCTTGAGGTTATACACATAAAGCTATTTAGTCAACTGGATTGCCAACACATTTCTTGGAATAGTGCTCTTCCCCACTCTCCACTGCCCCACTCTGCCCCCTTCTGGTGGGGTAGTGTATCTACAACAAGAAATAGAAAATCTAAAACCAGTGGAGCCCACTCTTGATGTTGCTTTGCTGCAACTGCCAACTGGCATTGATGTTAGATCTTTTCCCTTTGGAGGAGCAAGAGGGACAGAACACAGCCTGAGTGGCTTCTACTTTTATGGCAGTTTCAATAAAAGGAATTTTAAAGAAAATTTAAAACACATTTGGTGATAAATTTGTGAAACAATCTGTCATCCCCCTAGAACAGAGGACTTTCCACACTTTGAAATTTCTTCAAGTGACATAAAAGACTTTAAGAAGCCAACAAAGCTTATCAAAATAAATAATAAATGCAGCCTATTTCATGCTAATAAAAGCAAGTTTATAGATGTCAATAGTGCAACATGCAAAGGAAGCATAATAAAGAAAATATGGACCAAATTGAATAACTAAAATGATCACTCATAGTATTATATCTAATTCTAATCAGGAAATACAGTCTTTCACTTTTTATAAAGAATAGAGCCAGATGTGAAATTGAGTTAAGCATTTTTATGTTACTGCACTTACAAAGTAAAGGAGAAAATAAATAAATTGTGGTGAGACAAAAATGCCAAACTTGAAAAATATTCTATTTTGTGTGAATATTTGGGACAGAGATGCCTCAGCTCTTCTATAATTAACTATCTCTAAATGATCAAATGAACAGCCTCTGGATAAATTAGTTCAGGCCAAGTACTATTCATTAGGGTTATTTCAGTTCATCATCAAAAACTAAGCAGGCAGGGCCAGTGAGATGGCTCAGCGGCGTTAGTGCCTGCCTGGCAAGCGCGAGGGCCCGAGTTCGACTCCCGGAACCCACATACGAAAAAAGGGCCAGTGATATCGCTCAGCGGCACGGGCGCCTGCTGGCGCATGAGGTCCTGAGGTCGACCCCCGGTACCCACCAAAAAAAAAAAAAAAAAAAACTAAGCAGGCACATAGCAGAATTCAGTACCATAAGAAACTCCTCCAAAACCAGTGGAGACTGGTTACTGGAGCCAGGATAATAACAAGGTTAAGTCTATGCATGAGTATTAGGGTCAGGAGCCTACAAAACAAGGCAAGAGTAGAGTGGAGGCAGAAGTTTCACTGATAAAAGGAACTTTGAAAGCTTTGTAGATATTCAAAAATAAACATGAGACTTCCTGTAAAAGAAGCATACAAACTGAATCAAGATAAGAATAATGAAAAGTTCGTTATTGTTGTCAGGAAGTCTCACTCACACCCGTGCACCTCTGCTACCTAACATTACATGCAAGTGTTCAAGGTCTACTGGAATAAGCTATCTTCTCTCCCACTTTCAGTCTCCTCTCTTGCATTCTCTTCCTTCTCACTCCCAAAGCCTTGCCCACACTGCCCACGGGCCCTGACCCTCGGTTGCTCCCGACTTATTACTCACTGACTGCACTGCAGTTCAGGCTTAGCTGTCCCCCCACACAAGCCTTGCTCACCACCCAAGACAGGGCAAGACACTCTGGCCATGGCCATCCTAGAATTTGCACAGAACTTACCAGAACATAAACACACCTCACAGTGGTCTTTTGTCCACTTGAGGATAACTTCCACTAGGTGAAGGGTTTCTTCAAGCAGAGCAGTAATGAGTTCATTGAGAAATCTGAGCACCCAGCATTACCTCTTACATAAAATAATACATAAATGCACGCATTTATTGATGAACATGGATGCACTTTACAAACCGCAAAAGAGTTAATCTTCACAAAAGCCTGGTGAAGTTATCGCCAGAAGGCTTTGACAAGTGGCCTTAGGCTCCACAGCTGGCAAAGTGGCAGAGCTGGGATTCAGAAACCAAAGTTGTCCCTGCAGGGTGCGTCCAGCTCTACACTGACTGTACTACATTTTGGATGTGCATCACCATCTATGGAGGAGGATTCTTGCAGACTTTCTTCATGAAAAATCAATCATCCAGGATAACAGCTATCTTTATTGATATCAGGGATTCTTTTTTGTGTGTGTGTGTGTGTGTGTGTGTACCGGGGGGGTCGACCTCAGGACCTCGCGCGCCAACAGGCACCCGTGCCGCTGAGCGATATCACCGGCCCCTTTTTCGTATGTGGGATCCGGGAGTCGAACTCGGGCCCTCGCGCTTGCAAGGCAGGCGCTTACGCCGCTGAGCCATCTCACCGGCCCATATCAGGGATTCTTTAGAATGAAGTGTGATATAACCTCAAAAATCAGCTTGGGATAATCCAAGCAAAGTCCTAAGAGAATCAAGTCAGCTAAGACTTTATTTGGATGTAGGTGGAATGTTGGAGGAAAAAAAACTGACTGTGGAATCATAGTTTCAAATCCAAAAAGGATATAGAAATCAATTTGGCATCCAATCGCCCATGAGACCCTGAAATACCCTCTGCAGCAGCCAGTTGGAGTGTATCGGGGCGCTCAGGCTTTCTCCATTATTGAATTGTCAGAAATCTTGCTAGATATGCCTTCCTTTGTTGAATTAAAATCTGCCTTCATGTTGGTGGCATCTCTACCATCCAGAGGTGCTAGAATGAGCCACATTGTCCCCCACATGACTGATTGTCCAGGGCTTAAAGGTAGCTGTAGCAGCCCCTTCTGCATCTTCTCTCCAAACTCAAGATCCCCAGTTCTTCCAACTGGCCCTCAGGTGACCTTCTTGTCAGGCTCCTCAGCACCCACATTAGTCTCCTCTAGAAATAGCTGCTCAGAGTCACACAGATTGAAATCACTGCCAAGCTCAGCTGATGAAGGAAAACCAGGCCCCAGGAATTCATCTCATACTCTTGATCCTTAGAGAGCTATCGTTTCATTGCAGTAAGAGGGATGAACTATTGCCAGAATGGAAGTAGTAATGGAAAAATAAAATGTACACCATTCCTGTGGTTCCTCACAGTGAAACTGCTCAGGACTTTCTGTATTTGGAGGTTGTCTTGAGATCAGTCAGAGCAAATGCGTCTTACATAGCTGCAGACAGGGCTTTGGGAAGAATTAAAACGGTATCATTAAATGACGTGAAAAAATTCTCACAATGTTAAAGAAGGAGTAAACACTTGTGGACAATGGAGAATAACAATTATATTCATATATATGTACATATATTTCCAGCAGAAAAAAATATTCAAAACAAGTCTTATGGAGGGATGTGGTAGACTTCTACTTTTTCACAATTTTTAAATTCTCTACAGTGACAGTACTTCGCTCCTCTTATCAGCTGGGAAACAAGAACTTTAAAAATACTTCTATGAAGTGTTATTGCCTAAATCATGACCTCATCCTAATAAAGTTAGCTATAAAGGAGAGATATATAGTTTCATGTGTATGCGTGTAAAAGAGAGGTTTATAGGTTTGTGTCTGTGAATGACAGAGGGAGAGAGAGAGAGAGAGAGGGAGAGAGAGAGCAGACAACAAGAGATGTCATTTTGGAAGGGTTCCAAGGAAGTGCAGAAAGCCTGGGAGACTGGGCTCTGCATTCTGCCCATATTTAGAAAGCAGGAGGAACAGATGCTATGGAGAGAGGTGGAGAAGATCAGCCCCTAGGTAGGAGAAAAACCATAACACAACCAAGTGGAGAAATTGCAAAAGCTAAATATACTGAGAAAACAAGGCAGGGATTTCCTGAGTTGAGCCATGAATATGTCAGTGGTGCGCTTGGCAAAGACAGCTTTAGGAGCAGGTGTAGCTGTCACCCCCAGAGCAGAGGAATGGAGGATGGAGGGAGAGAGGAGGAGCAAAGATGGCTGCCATCCCCTCTGACTCTCAAAGTTATAAAGTTTTAATGTTGTTGAAGTAAAAGAAACAGAGCAAAGATCGTACCTGCTACATTTTAACTGGATCAACTTAATCGCTAATAAAAATTTTAAAAGCAAATTAAAATCTACATAGGAGAGTAGTGAGAAATTTGAATTACAGACAAGATGTCACAGAGATGGAGAAGTCTTCGGACTTTTTCCTCTCAGGTTTTCCAATTCCTGTTAGATACAGGTTACACGGGTTGAGGTAAATCACCCTATCAAAATAGTATTTCATTTAAAATAAAATTTAATTGTTAATAAAATCAAAAACAGATCATAAACAAACTTATAAACAGGATGCCTGATTTTTTCCACTGTGTTAAAAGTAAATATTAGTAAGAGTCTCACAATACAATCTGACCTTTCAGTAGATAATTACTGGGTACTTACTAAGCATCAGCACTAGAGATGCAACAACTGAACAACCGGACAAAACGGGGCTCTTGTCCTAGCGAGGCTCAGGGGAGGGTGGTGGGGGATAGACAAACATATAGCATGTCAGGCCATGATCGCTCTTACTAAGAAGCTGAGGGAGGGGAGAAGTCAGAGAATGCTTCATGGGACACTTGAGTAGAGACATGGGAATGCAAGAGAATGAGCTCACAGTGTTCATTAGGAGGTGGCCGATCATGGAGAATTTGGCAGCATCTTTGGCTTTAACTAGTGAGATAGGCACTTGTCACATAAAGTACTTTGAGCCAAGGTGGTGTGTCTCAGCTTTAAAAGGACCATACTGGCACCTGTTTGAATAGGGAGGAGCTAGGGTATAACAAGGAAGACTGACAAGGAGGCTACCTCTAGACCTGGGCAAAGGATGGTGGTGGCCTGGGTTGGGTATGGTGTTGATGGTGGTGAGAAGCAGTTGGATTCTGACTACCTTTGGCAGGTAAAGCCAGCAGAACTAGCTAACCAATTGAATTTTAGGTACAAGACAGAGTAGTCATAGATGCCTTCAACGTTTTGTGAATGAAGTTACTATTTACTTGCATTTGGAAGATGATGGAATAACAGTTCTAGAAGAGGTGGTGTATTCATCTTTTGTGGCTGGTATAACAACTTAACACAAAATAGGTGGCTTTAAAGTATCTGGAATTTATTCTCTCAGGAGTTTGCAGGCCAGAGGTCTGAAATCAAGTGATAGTTGGACACGCTCCATCCCAAGACTCCAGGGAAGGCTCTTCCAGCTTCTGGTGGCTCCCAGCACCCTTGGCAGAGGGAATGTAACTCTATTACCTGCTTTGATCTTCAGGTCTTTTTGCCCTGTGTCTTTGTATTCTCCTTTTTTGCTTTTCATAAGGACACTTGTCATTGGATTTAGTGCCCACCTAAACCCAAGATGCATTTATCTTAATATCTTTACCTTAATTACTTATTCAAAAACCATTATTCCAAGTAAGATCACATCCTAAGGTTGCAGGTGGCTGTTACTTTGAGGGGAGGCATTCAATCCTCATAAATGGGAAAGAAAGAACTCTACTTTGACATGCAACATGTAAGATATATCTTAAGTGTCTTAATAGAAAAGCCAGATAGGTTGTGAGATTTATATCATGAGTTCAAGAGAAGAAGTCTGGAACGGAAATAAGAATTGGAAAGTCATCAGTCTATCAATGTTATACTTCTATTACAATGCGTTTTTATCAAGAATTTCAAAACAGGCATTCATCAGTCTATGAATCAGAAATCCATTCTTTTAACTTCTCGACATAAAAATATTTTCTTAGATGCTAGAGCCAGAAAAACAGAAGCAAAGCAAATTAATAAAGAAGATATGTGATATTTGAAAGCCTATTTGAGAATAAATTTTTATGAAATCATAATGTTTATGTCTTTGCTTACAGCTATTAAATAAGGAAAAGGACATTGTGAAATCAGCAATGTACATACCCTTGTGCCAAGAATTGTACATTACATAGCTAATAAATTTTCTAAAATTCCATTGCCATTGTCATGTTCTAGATTCATCTTGCTAATATTTCATTTCCTGTCACTGATTTCTTAAAAGAAGCAAATTAAAGTTAAGAGGGAAGCTCCAAGTCTCAGCCCTACCCATTCAAAAATTGCCTCTACTAGGACTAAGAAGCTGAAAAACAAAATTTTCCCTACTAAAAACTAGGAAAATAGTCATAGAATAAAGAAGCAAAGAACCTATTCATTTAAAAAGAAACAAAATATTATCAGCTTGAAATTCAACCTCCTGAATTTTGCAGAAGATGAAGGTTTTATAATATTATTCAGGAAAACTCTGAAAAACATATTCTATGCTATAATATACAGCTTAGAATAACTCCACGTGTCCTAACTTGGAGATAATCGGTGAATGCTTTCAACTAGTCAAGTGGTCTCTTTCAGCAGAGTCTGATGTCCTTACTGTCACCATAGAAATCATCTGTATATTTACATTTTCAAAGTATCTGAATAGTATAAAATCAGACAACACTAAAGCTTATGCTGAGGACCATTTCACTGTCATAGCAACACTGTTAAGTCTTTTAGTGTCTTATAGAGTCTCAAGGGTACTATTGCGAACATCAGTTATCACATTAATGAAATATGGAAACAGATCGTGACATATAGGACAGAGAATGTCAAGCCAAGAGCTGTCTGCATGTTGCTTGAGATACATGCCATGATCTCAAGTGAATCCTCATTCTGAGAGAGGCTTTGTTGTCTGTTTTGTTTTGTTTTGTCTCAGGAAAGAGATTCCGGAAAGAGGATAGCTGACTGCCTCCCATGCTTCTTTAGCATAATTCTTATTGCAAACAAAACCCACTTCTGCTGGGGTCAACAGCAGATGGGAGCCCAAGGTGCCACTGAGCTTCTATAGTCCTCTTTCCTCTATGGATGATGTGCAAGAGTGAAGGTGAAATAAAAAAAGAGGTTTCAAAAATTTGAATGTCATGGTACTAGAAGAACTCACCTCCAGAAGATCCCTGAATTCTGTGAAGGAGGTGGACATTCATAGAAGAAGGATGCTAGGTCTTCCTGTCCACCGAGCAATTGGTTTGAATTTTCTGACTTTCACCTTTGGGTGGGGCAGAAAAGACTTAGAGACAGAGAAAACAGGCTTCCTCATAGGCCTCTCCAAGACAGGCAGATGCCACCCTGAGCCACTTCTCTTCTAATACTTGCTACATTAGGTTCTTTTAGATGGAACTGAGGCTGGATCTCCAAGTTAAAGTCATGTATCTGAGGAGCTTTGGCATAGAGAAGAACAACAAACATAAGAAGGGATGGAGAAGTCGGAGGACATAGAAAATAACTTAAATGACAGCATAATACAAGTATCTTATGTAGATCAGATAAGAAAAAAGATTCCTAGAACAGATAGGAGATTTGAGGGAGAGACCCAACAGGCTCATTGGGATAAAGGAACAGATGTAGGAAACCCAATAATTAAACTACTCATAGAAGTAAACTCTCATCAGAAGAAAGACTGACAAATCCAAATGTTTTTGATGAGAAAACACCTTCACTAGACATACACACTATGATTTGAAATTCTGGAAACAAAAGAGAAAATCTGTCCAGCTTCCAGACCGAAGTAACGGCAACAAAAACAAAGTAGTTACAGATAAAAAGATTCCATCAGACTTCGCATCTACAACATTTAAAACCTTGAGGATAAAGAAATACCATGTACAAATCAATTACAGCAAATGATTACAAAATCAATATATCTGACATTGGAAAAAGATACAAAGGACTCAGAGCAGCTAAATATTCAAAGAAAACTAAGAGAGAGATGAATGGTAGTAATCTACAAATCTCCTAAAAAGAAAGATTACAGGTGAAAGAGAGAGGAAGAAAGGAAGACAATGGGAAGGAAGGAGGAAGGAAGAGAGGGAGAGAGGGAAAAAAAGAAGCTGCCTTGAAACTGTAAAATAAACATTAACACTATAAGTAGTTACATGGTGACACATTTGAAAAACTACAGGATGGGCTGGTGAGATGGCTCAGCAGCATAAGCGCCTGCCTGGCAAGCGCGAGGTCCTGAGTTCCACTCCCGGTACCCACATAAAGGAAGAAAAAAGGGGCCGGTAATATCCCTTAGTGGCACAAGCACCTGCTGGCAAGCACGAGGTCCTGAGTTTGACTCCCACTACCCACATAAAAAAAAAAACCTACAGGAAATGGTTCATCTTCAATAAAACCAAAGAATAGACCTTACGCTATAGAAGTGTCATTATAAAACTATGCTTAGGTACTATTCTCTCACGGAACCCTGAGGACATCTCCTAATCACATTACTTGATTCTCTGACTCTTCAACCAATGAAGGACAGAAAAATTACAATTTTCCACACTTATGATCCTGTGGTATTTCCTGTTTTTCCCTATCGCTAGTGCTTCTCCTATAGGAATGGCATCCAGAAAGCACATGCTATTATTCCCTCCTTCTTTGGTAAGCAGAGTTCCAAATAAGTGGGTACCAAGTATTAACAGGTCTGCACTGTTAAGAAACACCCTCCCCTTCCCACAAAAGTTAGCCTCCCGCAAAGTTGCCTAGGTTTCTGTTTGTTAAAAGACCGGACTCAAAGACAGAAGGAAAGAAGTCAAAAACCTTACTGAAGGTTCTCTGTGTCTCTCACGATTGTATTTTCTCCATGTACAGTAAGTGCATTGGCCTTGTATTTATTGGATAATCCACTCACTTTCTGGCAATAAATAGGATGTTTATATCATTTTTCGGTAATATTGAAGACTTTCATTATTTCCTTATATTTTATTGAGAAGGTAGGAGCTGTTCCATGTAGGTAGCCAAGCACTGTCTTATACTTTATTCTTTGTTGTTTTTTTTAAAATGACTGTTCAGTGCTACAAGAAAGCACTAGATCGATATAGCTCAAAATATAGAAATGTCACCTAAATGTTTATAAACATTTCTAGTAAAAAAAAATTATGTTTCACCCATTGGCTTAACAGAAAAAATAACCTACAACTTTCATAGAAAATAATTTAAAAGTTTTAGTGTAAATTTATCTGGTCTTAATAAGTAAAATGGTTTTGTGATGTGCTGAACCAAGCATAAACTAAAACTACCTGCATTACTAATAATGAGAACAACAGTGACACACTTTCCTTCATTTTCTCCAAATATGAAAATATCCCTGGATTTAAGCACAGATTTCAGGTTTTAAAATAAGAGCCCTCAAAAGAAGCTAGCACTCCAGGGCCAATTCTGGACACACAGTAATTATATATATGGGCAACAGGGGAGGCTACTTCAACGGGGTGACCGAACAGTTTCTAAAACTTCCAGGAGATAAGAATTTCAGACAGACTGTTCAGATAACTTGCTTTTGAACAACTTTATCTGATAACCTGAAAACTCTCCGTGTTTGTTTTACAATATACTGTACTAAAAAAAAAATACTTTGAAAATCAAAACAGCACCCCTAATTTTAGTTCTGGGTTTACTTTGAAGGAGAATATGGCCAAGGTTCTTCCACCGTGAAACTGCTGAATCCTGGGCAATTACACTATGGATTTCATAATTAGCTGGGTAAAAACATACTAGGGTACTAGGTATGGAGATCAGAAGCAAGCTCTGGCCCCTCCTGACAGTGACCTGGGAGTTTCTCTGTGGTGTATAAAGGCCAAAGGCAGGCTGGACATGGTAGCACATGCCTGTAATCCCAGAACTTGGGAAGCTGAGGCAAGAGGATCCCTGTGAGTTCAAGGCCAGCCTGGGCTACATAGTGAGTTCAAAGCCAGCCTGAACTGCATACCGAGACCCTGTGTCAAAAAAATAAAATAAAATAAAATAATAAAGGGCAAAGTCAAGAAAAGCTGATTTCTAATGAGGATTCTGCAGTGCTATATTCAAAACAAATTTGAAAGAAAATGTGAGATATTAATGTTCAAAGTTTGTGTGGTTCTTTGTGTTTAACCTTCCAAATGTCAGATATAATACAGCTATAACTGACTTTATTAAATTTATAAAAAGAATGTATTTTAGCCTATATGTATTATTTAGTGTATGCATCTTATCTGATTATAGACTTTTTTCAAGATAAATTTGTGCCTTGATGTTGAAATACACAGAGAAAATATATTCATTTTTTCCTATAATACAGTTTAAAACATACTAAGCTTGAACTAGATACATTTAAACAAAAAAAATCATTGTATTGAGACGTCACAAAGGATTCATCTAGTGGATCATTACGCTTAAGTGAAATTCACTCTGGTTTTGAGAGAATATTTTTTGTACTATGTTATCATGGAAAAAGATTTTTTCAAGATAAACAGGGTTTCATCAAATTTTCCTTCTGTGGGGGGAAATGGCTTCCAAAATGCCTTTAAAAATAATGTTGTAGAGATTAAATGACATGTTTCAAGAAAATAAATTTTTACTAATCCCTTGAACAAGGAGAAAATAAATATTTTTCTTATTTAAAACTACCCTATGAATTAATGCTTAGAATTGAAACAAAAGATACTAGGCAAAGTGAATTTTTCAGTACCATTAATGTTTCCACACCTGGTTTTGAAAGTACAACCATTCTAAACTAACTCTGTTCCTTTTTTTTTAATCACCTAAGGAAAACATATCCTAGAGAGAGAGATTTCGAAGCTCTATTTTCAGAATCTGGATAGGTTGGTGGGCATGAGGCAAGCTCCTGAAATGGCACATTGTTACAGAACTGAGCACCAAGGCCACTGAATTATTGATGGGGATCTCCAGGCACCTGGTCACTATGATTAGGCTAAAAACAAGGAAGGCCAAACCAACTCCCCAGGTTACTTCCAAATGGAATATTTAACGTATCAAAATCTCACTGTGGTCTTAACTTTTTAAATCTGTCTTAGTAACTTTCCCATCCCTGGAACACACTACTGTACAACTTAGAGGAGAAGAGGTTGATTTGGGCTTATGGTTTTTAGAGGACTCAGTGCACAGTTGACTGGCTCTAAGGCAGGAAAGGCATGGTGGAAGGGTCGGCAGAGGAAAGCTGCTCACATCATGGAGATCAGGAAGCAAACAGAGAGGGAGGACCCAATCAGGAAGATAAACCCTTTCAGGTTATGTTTTACGTGACCTATGTCTTCCATCCAGGTCCCACCTCCTATCAGCACCTTCAAGTCTAAACTCATTGATGGGTTAATTTACTGATAAATATAGCACCTTCATGCTCCAATCACTTTCCATACACACAAGAATTTGGGGGACATTTTAAATCTTAACCATAACAAATTATAGTATTTAAAACTGTTCATTGAAGAAGATTCTCAAAATACTTAAAAGCACAAGAAGAAAATACATACGACTTATAATCCTATTTTCCAAAGATAATCACTTAATATTTCAGTAATACATACCTCTAGTACTTTCATGTACATAACTATAGTTTTATAAATAAAATTGAGCTCACACTACATTTCACATCTTGTAACCTTATTCTTCTATTTACCAATAAGTCTTAAATATTTTCCTTGTCATTAAGATTTGTACAACACATCATTTCTTAGGTCCTACAAAGCACAATTTTTGATTTTGCCATAATTTGTTTATGCAACTCCCCTTTTGCTATATAAATAGTGCTAAAAAGAACACATTATAGATATATTTAGCAGAATTTTCATAACTCTGCTGGTTATTTGACTACCCCTTTACGTTCTCACCTTCTCTACTACAACAATTTGAAGTTCTTTAACACCTCTAGCACTTTGGCTCATTCATTCTCTCACTGTCATGTATTAATTAACTGTTGCTACATAACCAATGTGGTGGATTGACAATTGGTGGTCAACTTGTAACAGCCAGCTGAACTGAATCAATGTGGTGCTGGGTGTAGAAGGCCCACATGAGGATTTTTGCCAACAACATTAAAAAATAGAACTGGAGAGGAAGAGATGGTGCTGTTGGTTCTCCTGGAAAAGCGTGTCACTGTGGCTTTCCTGATATGAACTTGGCTGTTCACATCATCGGAGGAGCTTGGGACCTCATTGTCACTGAGGAAGGCTGTGGTACTTTTGGGAGAAGCTCTGGTCCTTACCTTGAGTGTCACTCCCTGGCTCCAGTGCAGATTACTCAGTCTGCTGGCACTGATCCTTCATCCCACTGGCACAGACTTTCTAGCATCCACCACGGACCTTTGGGCCTTCCCAGTGGATCCGTGAAACAGACTTGTATGAGACATTGTCATGGGCTCTGGGCCTCCAGCTGGACTCATGCAGGACATTGCTGTGGAAAACAGGCCCTCAGCTGGATTCTTTGGGTCTTTAGTGTGTGGACAGATTTCCTGCCCTCTTTTGTATATGACTCTTTGGGTGACTATTATAAAATAATCCTATAAATTGTGTGTCCTGTATTATATCTTTTCCCTTGCAAACCCTGACTATAACAACCAATTACCACAAAACTTAATGGCTTGAAACAATGAACACTTGTTTTTTCATAGTTTCTGCAGATAAGGAATCCAAGCATAACTTAAATGGGTCCTCCAGCTTAGCAGCTCTCATAAGGCTTCAATAAAAATGCTAGCCATGGCTGTGGTCTCATCGGAAGACTCGGCCACAGAAGGATCTACTTTTAGGTTGTTGACAAGACTCAGTTCCTTGCAGGTTGTTGGACTAAGAGCTTCAGTATCTCACTGGCTATTGAGCAGAGGCTGCTCTCAGTCCCCAGTCATGTGGCCCTCTCTGTGGGGCAGCTCACAATATGATGGCTTGCCTTACCAAGGCAAGGAAAATAGGAGATGAGAGAGTGCCAGCAAGACAGAAGTCACAGCCTTTCATAACCCAATCTCAAAAATGGTGTCCAATCAGCTTTGGCATAGTCTATTCACTAAAGCAAATCACCAGGCCAACCCTGAAAACAAGGTGAGGCAACTGCCTAACAGTATGAAAACCAGGAATTGAAGATAATTGGGAGCCACTTCAGAAGTTACCTACAATATATCATCAGCCATTTGCTTGGTAGACTCACACACAAGTCCATCATTGTAGTAACTGTCTTGCAAACACTCTAATTCTCTGTTCCTCTCTCCAATACTCCCATGCCAAGCAAAGTTCAAATCTTGTTTAAACCCAAGGGTATATGTGACACATCCAAGTAGCTAGATATTGATAAGAAAAATATACGACAACACTGGCTCTTTTCCTTTATAATTTGTGATGGTAAATCTCCAAAAGAGCTGTCCATATGACTCAGTTATTCTATTATACTTCCTTAATTTATTAACTTTACCAGGCCCCAAACTATTTCATATTTTCTCTTTCATCGTTCATCATTCTGCTCTGTGCCTGACCATCTCACTCATAGCCAGTAGCCTTGCTTCATACTTTACTGATTGAAAGAAAAAAGCAACGCATTCATCTTCCCACCAGAAAAACTCTCCACCACATCTTTTCTTCACATTGCATTGGATAAAATATCCCTGATCTCAGCGATGGCCCACACCTCTAGAAATTATTTCTCTAGGAACTTACTTCTCTGCTGCCTTTAAAACTTCTCGAATCATTTGTGTCTACTTGGTGCCTTCAATTTTTCCTTTTATTCCTTCTTTCCTTTCTTTATCTCATCTGAATAAATTGTTTCCCAGTCTGTCTGAAAGAATGCTCTTGGCAAGGCCCTTAGTGATTGTCACTTTGCCAAATCCAGTGATCAGTTATCACTTCTTAGCTTAATGTCCATGCTCTCTACACAGGACTGTTCCCTCCTCATGAAACACTTTCCTCTCTTAGTTTTGTATCACTACATTCTTCCTAGTGCACCAGTGGTTCCTTCTCAGTCTTGTTTGGTAGCAATTCCTCCTCTCCTTAACTATTAAATATCGGAGTCATCCAGGGATCTGACCTGGCCACTCTCTTGTGTTCTGTCAATATATTCCGGAACACCTGTCATGTGTCTTTAAACAACATTTATATAATAATGACCTCCATCTTTTCATCTCACTTTGACATTTTCCTAGATTTCTTGACTCTTATTTACAATGACCAGTTCAATATTGTTATGGTTTGTGTCTCGATGTTCCCCCAAAGCCTCATGTGGTCATGGGGGGTGGGCTTTTTGAAGACAGCTTGTTAAATCTGGATATCTTGTTTTCACGCCTTCACCTCAGGAAACAATTACAGCATTTCCAGCTCAACTCAGCAGGGAGCCAGGGTCCTCACTTTGTAAACATCCTCAGGCTATGCAAGAGGAGGGCACGGGTGACAAGTAAGTCCTACACCCACCCTAGGGCGGGTAGCCTGCCTACATTATAAGGGAGGGAAAAAGGCTTACTCTCCCCTTTTTTGCTCTTGTTGCTTTTGCTGTCTTCTGCCACCATGAACTGTTGCCCTTCACCATGCCCCCCGGCCTTGGTGCCAGCTGATTACAGATTAAAACCTCCACAAACTGTGACCTAAAAAAACCTTTCTCTCTTTAAATTTGGGTGTCAGGTATTTTGTCCCAACAATGAGAAAAGTAACCAAGACAAATATCTATGTATCAATGTCGAATAGGATTCACAAATGTAACAGAGTCAAAACAAAACTCTTAATCTTCTTGTCTCTTCTGCTACTACTCTTTCTCTAGAACTTCCATCATACAGCCACTCATGCTAAATATTGAGTGTTATTCTTCTCTCCTGTAGTTTCCTCATGTCAAATCCATCAGCAAATGTTCTCTGCTCATTTTTGGAGCACGTCCTGTACCCATCACTTCTCTTTTTTCAGTGCCAATAAACTGCTCTAAATCATCACATCTCTCCATTTGGACAACTGTCCTAGCTCCCTGATTGATGTCTTTACTTCCTTTTTTGCTCCTGCATGTAGTTTCTCCATGCAAAAATAATCATTTGAAAGTGAATATCAAATAATACCATCCCACGCTAAAAATTACCAGTGGCTTCCTACTATGCTACACATCAAGGCATCACTTAATGATGATATATTCTCTGAACCACATCATTAGGGGATTTCATTTTTGTGTGAACATCACAGAGTATACTTATGCAAACCTCGATGGTGTTGGTCAGATACTCAACATGGCCTCTTGGTGCAATCAAAAGAATTGGTAAACAAGACGTGCATGAAGCTGCTTCAAATGAAACACAACACCCTGTCTCACAGTAAATGCTTTTTGTAAATAGAAGGAATGTACACTTTAAAAATAATGGTAAAATTATAGTAAATGCATAACTGAGTAACATAGTAATTTATTAGCACTATCAAGTATTATGTACCATATAGCACATACAATAGTTTTACATGACCGGCAGTGTGGCAGGTTTGTCTACACCAGCATCAACACAAACACATAAGTGATGTGCTATGACTTCAGGACAGTATGATGGTATGACATTATGGGCAATAGGAATTTTCAAATCCATTGTAATCTCAAAGGACCATTGTCATATATGCAGTCTGCCTTTGACTGAAACATTATGTGGCTCATGACTCTGGGTGTGTGTGTGTGTGTGTGTGTGTGTGTGTGTGTGTGTGTGTGTGTATGTACAAAAAGCCCTGCAACTATTTAATGTGTGCAGTTTGATGAGATGGTACAATTGCTCATCCTGGCTGATAAAATCTTACACAACCTAACCACTTCCTGCTTCACCTACATCTCAAAAGGCTCTTCCTTTTGTTCACCACACATAACCATCCTATTCCTACTTTATAGCCTTTTTACCAGTTGCTCTCTCTTCCATGAAACGCTACTTCCGTATTTGCATAAAACTGGTGCTTTTGATCATTCAGATATCCACTGCAAACTGCGATATTTACACAGCGAAATGGGTGAAATGACCTATTCAGTCTAAAGTAAACTCTTAGAAGCCCCTTTCAGACACCCTAACCCTAACCCTGACTCTAAACCTAAGTGTTCCCATAAAGCTGAAATGAAGCGTATCTAAAAAGAATTATCACACTGCAGACAGCTGGAAACAAATTCTCATGGACACAGAATTTGAAGTTCTTCAAGCAGATTTCAAAGACAATGCCTCTCTAACGCCAGGCTTGGAACCTCACTAGTGTGGGCCTAAATACATCACTTCCAAGGTCACAAATTGGTAGTACTGAAAAATAATTACAGGAAGAATGGCAACCCTAGATATATATGTCTATTTCCATGCATATTTTTTAATGCACAAAAATGTGAACAGAGCTGATGTGAGCAAAATGGTGGCCATCAACTTTCTTTAACTTCCCCTTGTACCGCCTCTCTGTTCACTAGGATGCCATATTGCTGTTCTTGGGGCCCAGCATCCCTGAACACCCCAATTCCACAGCCCAGCTTCCTACTCCATTTCAGCACTTCAGTAGATCACCTTCCACCCCCAAAGCATCTAACAAGAGCTCAGTGCATTACAGGCCCCATTTTGTAAGCAGTATATTTCTTTTGAAAATACACTATTATTTGAACAGTAGAAGAAAATTTTTCACAGGAGCCAATTGATGGTGTCCACATTGTATGATTTAATTTATGATTTTTCAACTTTCTGATGGGGTAAAACTGAAATGGACTCTGTAGAAACCATACTTGAATTTATAATTTTTTGAAAATCATTTTTGGGGTATTAAAAGTTTTTATACATACATATAACATATTTTGATCATATCCATCCCTCCTGTCGCCCTCCCTTGTGCCCTCTCCCTCTTCCCTTCATTCCCTTGCTCTTGTCCAGTAAGAATCTCCCTTGCACTTTCATGTCATCTTTGTTGTTGTTGTTTTAGATTCCATATATCACGGAAAATGTAATATTTGTCTGTCTGAACTTTGCTTATGTCACTTATCGTGATGATCTCCAGTTCCACTCATTTTCCTGAAAATGATAGAATTTTTTTTGTGGCTGAATAACACATTATTGTGTATATATACTATATGTTTTATACATTCATATGTTGACGGGTACTGAGGCTAGTTGCACATCTTGGCTAATGTAAAATGTACCACAGTAGACATGGGTATGTAGGTATCTCTAGGGTATGCTGACTTTAATTCCTTTGGGTATATTCCAAAGAGTGGTATAGCCGGGTCCTGTGGTATTTCAATTTTTAGTTTTTTGAGGAACTTCCATACTGATTTCCATAGTGGCTGCACTAATTTACATTCCCACCGACGAAGTAGGAGGGTTCATTTTTCCCCTCATCCTTACCAGTATTTATTGTTTGTTTTGTATTCCTAATGAAAATCATTTTGACTAAGGTGAGATGGAATCTAAATGTAGTTTTGATTTGCATTTTCCTAATGGCTAACGTTTCTGAAAATTTTTGATATACTATTTATACTTCTTCTTTTGAGAAGTGTCTGTTCAATTCAATTGCCCATTTACTGATTGAGCTTGTGTGTATGTGTGTGTGTGTGTGTGTGTGTGTGTGTGTGTGTGTGTGTGTAGGTGTATGCTAAGTTTTTTGAGTTCTATGTTGAATTTTCAGTTTTGATCTTTTTTCTCAGGCTAGAAATATACTCTCATGATAATGGGCAATTCCCAATTAGCCAGGATACTCCATGATGTGCTAAATTGTCAGTAGTTTTTGAATATAAATATTCAATAAGTTACAAGAAATCTTCAATACTTAATCATAGAATAGGCCTATATTCAAAGATTTTGCCCAACTGTAGGCTAACAGAAGTGCTCTGTGCATATTGAAGGTAGGTGAGGCTTAGCTCTGATGTCCAGTCTATTAAATTCATTTTTAATTTATGATACTTTCATTCTGCAATTGGTTTACCAGGATACAATCTTATCATAAGCTAAGGCACACCTTTAACTTTTTTCTAGAATAGAAAGGGAAATAGTTTTGAAAAGCAAAACACCTGTATATACTCTTTTCTTTTTTAATGCAGCTATATCATCTGTTTGAAACAATAGAACTCCGATAAACCTGTATCTCCTAGGTTAAGTGACTGAAGGAATAAATATTCCCAGTCTTTCTCTGAGTGTTGTGGCATTGGGACTTCTCACTTCATATGTAACAATATTGGACACGATTTTTTTTTTTTTTGTGGGTACCAGGGGTCGACCTCAGGACCTCGCATGCCAGTAGGCGCCCGTGCCGCTGAGCAATATCACCAGCCCTTTTTCGTATGTGGGTTCTGGGAGTTGAACTCGGGCCCTCGCGCTTGCCAGGCAGGTGCTTATGCTGCTGAGCCATCTCACCGACCCTGGACACGATTATTAAACATTCACCTGCCACAGATGTGGAGCTTAGTGTTTTTTTTTTTTTTTTTTTTTTTTTTATTTTAAAGAGAAGAAAAAACAAAACAAATCAAAAGAAGAACAAATTTTCAAAACAACATAATAGGAGGGTAAGAATGGTTAATACATTGCGTATTACTATCTTTAAGTTAGTTATTCAGGACACCAGACATTAGCATTTAATTATCCAAACATTATTGGCACAAACCTTACTCTTCAATGAACTAAGTGAAAATCGTAGTGTATCTATCTTAACCATCTTATATATATATATACAATTTTTTTTCCCTTTCCCTTCTTTCTTTTCCTTATTCCAGTCTCTCTTTCCTTTTGACCAGTTTCTTTTTGATTCACCATGTCTATTGTACATTTTGGATCTCATATACTCTTTCAGTTTCTCATACTAGAGAGACAATACGATGCTTACACATGTGCTTCTGGTTTATTTCACTTATGAGTATTTTCTCGAGTTGCATCCATTTACCTATAAAAGTCTCCAGTTTATCCTTCTTAATGGCTGAATAGTACTCCATTGTATAAAAATACCACATCTTTCTTATCCATTCCTCAGTTGATGGGCATTTGGGTTGTTTCCAAGATCTGGCTATTACAAATTGTGCTGCTATAAACATGGGTGCACATATATCGCTGTGGTATGATGTTTTTAATTCTTCTGGGAAGATGCCCAGAAGGGGAATAGCTGGGTCAAATGGGACCTCCAACCCTAGCTTTTTGAGGAATCTCCACACTGACTTCCACAGTGGCTGTACCAGTCGACACTCCCACCAACAGTGGAGAAGGGTTCCTTTTTCCCCACAGCCCCTCCAGCATTTGTTATTAGTTGATTTCTTAATAGTAGCCATTCTTTCTGGGGTGAGATGGTATCTCAGTGTTGTTTTAATTTGCATCTCTCGAATGACTAGTGATGTTGCACATTTTTTTGTATATTTATTTGCCATTAGTATTTCTTCATCTGAGAAATGTGTATTCATCTCAGATGCCCATTTTTGGAGTGGGTCTTTAAATTTGGGAGGTCTGATTTTTTTGAGTTCTTTATATGTTCTCGATAGTAATCCTTTGTCTGAGGAACAGCTGGCAAACATTTTTTCCCACATTGTGGGTTGTCTCTTCACTCTGTTGGTGGTTTCTCTTGCTGTGCAAAAGCTTTTTAATAAGATGAGATCCCAGTTATTGATTCTTTGGGATAGTTCCCGTGCGGTTGAGTTTTTATTCATAAAGTCCTTGCCTACACCAATGTCTCCAAGGGTTTTACCTATCCTACCTTCCAGCAGATTTAATGTTTCTGTTTTAATATTTAGATCTCTGATCCATTTTGAATTTAGTTTAGTGCATGGTGAAAGATATGGATCTAGTTTTAATCTTTGGCATGTGTAGAGCCAGTTTTTCCAGCACCATTTATTAAAGAGGCTATCTTTCTTCCAGCGAATGTGTTTGGCACCTTTGTCAAAGATAAGGTGGCTTAGTATGTCTGGGGTTGTTTCAGCATCTTCTAATCTGTTCCATTGATCTTCAGGTCTGTTTTTTTGCCAGTACCACACTGTTTTTATCACAGTAGCTTTATAGTATAATTTCAAGTCGGGGATTGTGATGCCCCCTGCCTTGCCTTTGTTGCCCAGAATTGCCTTTGCTATTCTAGGTCTCTTCTGATTCCAAATGAATTTTAGGATTGTTTTCTCTAATTCTGTGAGATATGCTGTTGGAATTTTGATTGGAATTGCATTAAATCTGTATAACAATTTTGGAAGTATGGCCATTTTCACTATATTGGTTCTTCCTATCCAGGAGCAAGGGATATCTTTCCATTTTCTGATATCCTCTTCAATCTCCTTTTTCAGAGTACTGTAGTTTTCAGTATAGAGGTCTTTTACATCCTTCGTGAGGTTGATTCCTAGGTATTTCATTTTTTTGGATGTTATTGTGAAAGGTATTGTTTCCCTAATTTCTCTTTCAGTAAGTTTGTTATTTGTGTACAGGAAGGCTATTGACTTTTGAGTATTGACTTTGTATCCAGCTACACTACTGAATTTGCTTATCAAATCTAGCAGTTTTTTAGTGGAGTTTTTGGGGTCTTCTGTGTAGAGTATCATGTCATCTGCAAATAATGATAATTTAACTTCTTCCTTTCCAATCATTATTCCTTTTATTTCTTTCTCTTGTCTAATCGCTCTGGCTAAAGTTTCCAGAACTATGTTGAATAAGAGTGGGGACAGTGGACATCCTTGTCTTGTTCCTGATTTTAGAGGGAAGGCTTTCAGTTTTTGGCCATTTAGTATGATATTGGCTGTTGGTTTGTCATAGATAGCTTTTACCAGATTGAGATAAAGACCCTCTATTCCAATTTTCTGTAGGGTTTTTATCATGAAAAGGTGCTGGACTTTGTCAAAAGCTTTTTCTGCATCTATTGAGATGATCATGTGATTTTTGTCTTTGGTTCTGTTAATATGCTGTATTACATTTATTGATTTACGTATGTTGAACCATCCCTGCATCCCTGGGATGAATCCAACTTGGTCATGGTGTATAATCTTCTTGATGATTTGTTGGATTCTGTTTGCCAGTATCTTATTAAGGATTTTTGCATCTATGTTCATTAGGGAGATTGGCCTGTAGTTCTCTTTCTTAGTTGGGTCCTTCTCTGGTTTTGGTATCAGGGTAATGCTTGCTTCCAGGAATGAATTTGGGAGTATTGCTTCCCTTTCAATTTCATTGAAAAGTTTGAGAAGTAGGGGCGTTAGGTCTTCTCTAAATTTCTTGTAGAATTCGGCAGTGAATCCATCAGGGCCTGGGCTTTTCTTTGTTGGGAGGTTTTTAATTACATCTTCAATTTCACTGGCTGATATTGGTTTATTTAGGATTTTTAAATCTTCTTGATTCAGCTTTGGTAATTCATACGAATCTAGGAATCTGTCCATTTCTTCTGCATTTTCCATCTTAGTAGAATATAAATTTTCAAAATAGGTATAGATGATCTTCTGGATTTCTGCAGGGTCCGTCGTGATATCACCCTTTTCATTTTCTTTTTTTTTTTTTTTTTTTTTTTTTTTTTTTTGTGGGTACCGGGGGGTCGACCTCAGGACCTCGCGCACCAACAGGCGCCCGTGCCACTGAGCGATATCACCGGCCCCTTTTTCGTATGTGGGATCCGGGAGTCGAACTCGGGCCCTCGCGCTTGCAAGGCAGTCGCTTACGCCACTGAGCCATCTCACCGGCCCCCTTTTCATTTTCAATTGCATGGATTTGAGTCTTTTCTTTTCTTTTTTTAATAAGGTTGGATAAGGGTTTGTCAATCTTATTTATTCTTTCAAAGAACCAACTTTTTGCTTCATTGATTCTTTGTATTGTTTTTTTTATTCTCCAATACGTTAATTTCTGCTCTGATCTTTATAATTTCCTCCCTTGTATGGGCTTTTGGCTTAACCTGCTCTTCTTTTTCTAGAAGCTCGAGGTTCACCCTTAAGTTGTTTATTTGCGCTTGCTCTATTTTCCTGATATAAGTGTTTAATGCTATAAATTTCCCTCTTAGGACTGCTTTCATTGTATCCCATAAGTTCCGGTATGTTGTACTGTCATTATCATTCAGTTGTAGAAAGTGACTAATTTCTTCTTTAATTTCATCTGTGACCCATTGGTTGTTCATGAGGATGCTGTTTAATTTCCATGTGTTTAGGGAGTTTTTGTGGGATCTTTTGCCATTGATTTCCAATTTCATTGCACTATGGTCTGATAATATGCATGGGATAATTTCAATTCCTTTGCATTTACTTAAGCAGGTTTTATGAGCTAGTATGTGGTCTATTTTGGAGAACGTCCCATGTGCAGCTGAGAAAAATGTGTATTCTGATGTTGTGGGATGGAACACTCTGTAGACATATACTAAGTCCATTTGTTCAAAAGTTTGGTTCAGTTCTACTATTTCATTATTGATTTTCTGTCCAGTTGATCTATCTTTTTGTGACAGTGGAGTATTGAGCTCTCCCAATATAATTGTATTAGTGCTTATTTGATTTTTCATGTCCTTTAGTACTTGTTTTATATAGCTGGGTGCATTGGTATTTGACGCATATATATTTATGATCGTTATCTCTTCCTCTTGGATTGTTCCCTTTACAAGGATGTAATGACCATCTTTATCTCTCTGAATCCTTCTTGGCTTGAAGTTCACTTTGTCTGCAAAAAGAATAGCTACCCCTGCTTTTTTCTGGGTTCCTGTGGCATGGAGTATTGTTTTCCATCCTTTGACTTTCAGTCTATGAATTTCTTTCTGAATTAAATGTGTTTCTTGTATACAGCATATTGTTGGATCTTGCTTCTTGATCCATTTCGCCAGTCTGTGCCTTTTGATTGGTGAATTGAGACCGTTAACATTGATGGTTAAAACTGATATGTATTGACTTGTCATGATATTTTCCTGTTGTTGGTTCCCACTCTTTGTTTTTCCGCTTTCCGGCTATTTAATTATTTGCACTGCCTGGTGGATTCCTTCTGTTGGGGTTCCTATCTCTTTCTAGAATGTCCTTCAGAACGTTTTGGAGTGCTGGTTTGGTGGTCATAAATTTTCTCAGATGTTCTTTGTCATGAAAGTATTTTATTTCTCCATCAATTTTGAAAGATAGTTTTGCAGGGTACATCAATCTGGGCTGAAAATTATTTTCCTTTAGAGCTTGCAATACATCATTCCAAGCTCTTCTTGAATTGAGGGTTTGTGCTGAAAAGTCAGCTGTGATTCTGATGGGTTTTCCTTCATAGGTGATTTGTCTCTTCTCCCTAACAGCTTTTAAGATTCTGCCCTTCTGTTGAATTTCTGGGATCTTGACTATAATATGTCTGGCTGAAGTTTTTTTTTGATCATGTCTAGTTGGTGTTCTGAAAGCTTCACTTATAGAGGTGTCAAATTCCTTTTCTCTTCCAGGAAAGTTCTCCCTGATTATGTCTTTGAACAAGGTTTTAATGTCGTTGATGTTATCTCCTGCTTTTTCATTTATTCCAATTATTCTTAAGTTGTTTATCTTTGAGTCATCTAGCAGCTGCTGAATTGATTTTTCATGGTCCCTTGCTATTTTTAAGAATTTTTCCATTTCATGATCACTAATTGCAAGCCTATCTTCTATATCTGAGATCCTGTCCTCGCATTGGCTTATTCTGCTACAAATACTTTCAATGGAATTTTTTATCTCTTGGATATCTGTTTGAATCTGCCTTATGGATTCCATTTCTTTCCTATGCTGAGCATTCATGGTTTCTATAGTTTTCTTAAGTTCATCTATTTTTTTGTCTGTATCAGCTATAGTGTCCTTAAGCATGGTCTTCGTTGTAGACATTATCTCTGCAGTTATCTGTGAGATTATTTCTGTTTTAATTTTTTCCAGAACCTCATTCAGTTGCTTTGTTGTTACCACTTCAGATAGGCCAGGTGGGTGGCTTTCGGATTGTCCCACCTCGTTGCTCCCTAGGTTTGCCTTTGGTGAATTGGATGTGTGGGGTTGCATCTTGTTTAAGTGACGTCTCATGTTTTCTTTCTTTAATTCCTGGGGTGATGTTTGCAAATTACCTATAGTAGGTTACTTTATTGCTAGTGTTTAAGATCTTTAGAAGATGACTACTTCTCTGCAGTATCTTCCAAGTGGAGCTTGCTTTTGTGTTTTGAGCTTTCTGCCAGATCCTATCTCTTCAATTCGTTGGGTATGCGAAGTTGCTACCTGTTTGGCCCAGTCCTTGATTCTTTGGTACTGTGCCACTGTATTTTCTGTGTCCCTTAGTCAATCTCAATCATGAAATATCAGGAAGGAAAGATGTTTAGAACAATTATTTCACATTTGGCTATAATGTTAACTAAAGCATCAAACACAGCCTAGAAAATGACAGACTGAGCTAACCAGTTATTTACCACTTTTAGCTGTATAGAGTTGCGGTTATATAACAAAATCTAAAACACACCAGAAAAATTATATGCAGTATACAAGTCCTATGTATGTCAATTTTTCCCTAAGGAGTTTAAATTTAAAATGAGTTAAGGAGGAAATAGAGTATTGGGAGAAGAGGAAGGAATTAGATGTAAGGTTAGAGGACCAAGAGGGATCCCACTAAAATTGGGACACTAGTGCAGAGAACAGGTGGTAAAAAGAGAAGGAAGTGATAAAAGGAAGAACAGATCACGACCACAATCACAAAGAAGTTAGAGGCGCTGTTTACACTCATATAAAAAACCAGAGAGAATAATGAAGGAAAGAGCAAATACACATACAGAAACAATAACGAAGATAAAAGCAATAAAACAGACAGATCAAAAATAAAACCCCACCAAAAAACAAAACTAAACAAAACAAAAACAAAAAAAAACCCTTCGCCAGAACAAAAAACAAATCAGTGAGAAGAAAAAAAAATAATAATAATAAAAAAAAATAAAAATAAGAAAAAAAAAAAATTAAAAAGAATCAGTTCCAGGTGTTGACTTTGTTGTAGGCAGCTACCTGTTCTGTGCAGGTCCGTCCCAGTAAGCCAGGAGCGCCCTCTGGCGGGCGGTGAGCAGAGGCGCGTACTTTCAGGTAGAGACCAGTCTAGCTCGCCTCCGCTCTCAGCGCCCTTTCACGATCCCTGGGCCTGAGAGGCTCAGCGCGCTGTCCGAGCGCGGATTCCCTGCACTGGTTCCCGCCGCTCTGGTTTTTCGCCACGCCCCCCACAATGGCGCCGGGCCAGTCGCTCTCTGGCGCGGGACAGGTGTGGCTGTGAGTTCAGTCTCGTTCGCCTGCTGACCTCAGCACACTTTCGTGGGCTCAATTGAGAGGCCCTGTGCTGCCCTGTCCAGAGCACAAGTTCCCAGAGCAGTTTCCGAGCCGCTCTGAGTTTCGCCACACCCCCCACAATGGCGCCCGACCGGTCGCTCTCTGGCGCGGGACAGGTGTGGCTGAGAGACACTCACCGCCGGTCAGCGCCGTTCTCCGCCGCTCCCCTGCCCCGCCGCTGTCTCAGGATCCTCCGTGGGGGCTCCCTGGGCGCCAGCTGCCACCGTGTGTCCGTAGAATTGAGCCTCCGCCGGCGCTCCAACTCCCGGGATATTAGAAGGTGCGCGCGCGCGGTCTGCTCCTTCTTTCCGTCTTCTTTGTTAGAAGTCACCCGTCACTGGTGCTGGGGGTCCCAGATTGCGCTTCAGAACTTCTCTGGGTTTCGGGGAGGCATCTCCCCCCCTCCTGCGCTTTCCGGGTCGCTATTTTCTCGTGTTCCAATGGTAACTTTTAGAGAGAGTTTCGTTGCCTGCTTCTTACTCATCCGCCATCTTGAGGCTACCCCGGAGCTTAGTGTTTTAAATGGATTGTCTCATTTAATTCTCCTTTAACTATAAATGTCACTGGATGACATCCTTTATAAAGAAGCAGTTGTATTTATATTTGCTTCTAAATGTTAGATTTTGCTTTTTCCCTGACATTACTTTTATCAAATCATTCATTTATTGTACTGCATAAAAACAAAAAGTAGGTAATTTGATGAACACTGATTACTTTAGAAAATACTTCAGTTATATTTTCCAATAATCTTTACCCTGTTGATGTTTTATAACCTATAGCCTTTATAAAATTTACAGTCACCATATACTGCTTTTTCACTGAGGTTTATTTTGGAAAAGGGAGAGATATTTAATAGGATATACCTTTGCTGGAATTAAAAAATAAAATTTGGGTACTTATCTGGGCTTGCAATTTTTCTGTAACTCAATGCTTTTGTTTAAAAGGGTTTGAAGCATTGGAAAACCTATTAATTTTACAGGATAATAAAGGGTTAACTCATCCCAGACCAGTCTTTCTAGAAATCAGGGTGGAAGAAGATGGAGGATGACCTACAATATGGTGTGATATGGGGAGAGGTAGAGAGAAGACTCCCCACCTCCAATGGTAATATCATTCCTTCTTGCACACCCACCAGAGGCTCAAATTTGCCCATTAAAATGCATTTTCCTAGCAAGAGTAATATGATTTAACCATTGCAATATACTTTAGTTTCTCATTTCTAAAATCTGAATGTACTTTGTGTACATTTTCTGTCAATGTGTACATTTAACATAATTGTATTCCTACACCCTATGCCCTTAACAAAAAGCTGTAAAATCTGTGATGTTTCTTATAATTAATGGCATCTCGGAATCAAGGAAATGTAGAATTTGAAGTAGTTTGGAAATTAGTTTAAAAGAGAAAGCAAGAAGCATACCCACCTTTGTGGTAAGTCACAGGGGCAGCGCCTAGGGATAGGAAGAATAATTACGTCAGAGGGAGAGGGAAAGAAAATAGCCAACAATACCACAGGGTACCTAGTGCTGCAGTGAACAAAATATTATTCTGAAAATTTCTTGACATCTGCACCTCTCATTGACACATAGGTGAAGTTTGGCCTTTCAGCACACTTCATTGATATGATGTGAAGCATCTAAATGCTCTCTTTGGATCTGGTAAGATGTAAGAAAGAGGAAAGGAAAGAAAGCAGTAAATAAAAAAGAGGACAGACACTCAACTGCCATTATCTAGAGACTCTTTCAAACTGGTACCAGCTGCTTCTCAATCAAGAGCACCCTTTCTTAAACACTGTGCTTCTATTTGCAAAAACCTTGTTATTTGGGGTGGATTGGGAATGTATTTTTCTTACTGTTGGAGTTGGAGATCCGTATAGATCTCCCCTTACTTCTGATAGAGGTCCATAAAGGAACCTCAGAAGTTTTATGAACAAGGAACTACTCAAATAATTTTTCTTTAATTTTATTTCTATTACTTCTTTTGTCTTCATAGACAAAAAATTAATATTACTTTTTGCAAGAATGTTACTATTTCCTATCAAACCAGTAAAATGTGAGATCTGATGCTATGGTACAGTCAGGGAATGTGTAGCTGCTCTTGTATCTATGTATTTGTCAGAGTAAGAATTTGTAAAAATCATTTTAATTACAGGGCAGGTCTTTGTCTTGAGCTTTTTAGGCTAGAAAATGTCAAAGCAAAAGTCATATGACAAACTTGTATATATGAAGGTGTTACTTTCGTTCTGAAATGCCATGTGTGTTTGTCTTTGTGGAAGAAGAGTTACCAGTCCAGAAAGCATATGGATGTAAAGCCAAAAGAATGTCATATGTCATGTTATTAGCCAGCTTTTTATCACTGTGACAAAATACCTGACATAAGCCACTTAAAAAGAGGAAAAGCTTATTTTGGATCACGGCTTCAGAGGTTTGAGTCCATGGTTGGCTGGCTCCAAGGCAGAAACACCATAGTGGGAGGGAACAGTAGAGAAAAGTTACTCAACTCACGGAAGCCAGAAAGCAGAAAGAAGAAAGGAGATACAGAAAAGGGGGCTAGGGGCCAGACATAGTCTCCAAGGTCATGCCCCCCGAGACCCACTCCTTTCAACTAGACCCCACTTCCTAAGTTTCTTTTACGTTCCAATAATGTCATCACACTATGATCTCTTCAATGGATTAATCAACTGATGAAGTTAGAGTCCTCTTAATCCATACGCACCTGAAAGACCCCACCTCTGAATGTAGGAAACTTTGCCAGCTATTTTAGATCTAAATTATAACAGTCATCCAATGAGGAAATACATCTGAAAATTGAACTCCTTCTCAACAGAAGACTCAATTGCAAAAGTCTAAAACTTCTGCAAGATTTGGATATGTCCCAGTGTGAGGCCTTTAATATTATCGGCATGGAAGAATGTGCTAGTTCAACTGTTCTTCGGCCCAGGTGGATACTCTGACAGAGGATATAGAATGACAAAGGATGAGCTGTGCAAGATGAAGCCCAAGGAATAGAGAACCCCAGACACCCAGGTACACCACAGGATTCTTAAGATCCTTCGGTCAGTCCTCTCTAAATGGGAGGTAAGGGTTCACAGTTCTTTCTTAGTTGAGGTAGAATCAAGAGACTTTCTAAAGATAACTTCACAAACTTCTGGGCAAAGGAATATCCCTTCATTTATTTAGTCAAATGCTTATTGAGTATTTACCAAGCACCAATAACATGCTAGGTGTTGGCAGGACAGCCCTGAACAGAACAGGATTCTTCCCTAAGACACTGACATTCTAATAAGGGTCATTCCATCATGAAGAATCTGAGGTTTTGCTGTTCTCCCTCTCTTCTCCTTCCTGACAAACAAGCCATGGCACTTCAATTCTCTGTGCTACTAAAGATGTTTCTGAATCTAAATTTTTAGGATATGTTGCCAAAAAAGAAAGAAAAAAAAAAAAAAAGAAGGTTGAGATGGATGGCATGTCAAAGATAACACATTAAAGATCACTCCATAATTTTATTTTATTATCATTTAAGTGTTAATAGACCCTTATTTACTTCTGAACCAGAGTAACATTTATATGTTGGATTAAGTAACTGGGATTAATATATCTTTCATGTATTAAGTGGTCATGGATTTGTATGGGGAAAAGGAAGAATAAAAGGAATGTATAATTGTAAAGATGTTTTAGATATTCTATGATTTAGATATTCTATATAAGGAGATCAAATTCCAAGGCAATGAAATAAACTGTATTAACAGTGAATGTGTATATGTATTTGCATTTTTCTGAGAAGCACATCCTTAGGGCTTGAAACTAAGTTTTAAAAGGCTTGAAACTCCCAAGGGAAATAGGATACTTCAGAATCACTGCCACAGGACAACACGATCTTCCACCTTGCAAACTGTAACAACTCCTAGAGAAGCTACTCATCACACGTCTTCATCTGTCGTACTTGGGGGGCTGTTGCCTGTGGCTGAGGAATAACACACAGGGTAGGTTAAACCATCAGTCTGCTTCGAGCACCTATTTCCTTGAGGAAATCCCAGTTGACCTAAGAGGTGCTTACAAGAAACTAGCAAGATGCATCTGCAGTGATCTTCACTCTCATGGGGCTTCTAGTACACATCAAGAAACCAGACCTAATCACAAAACGCAAATGGACGAAATACCATAGTGACTCCCTCACATGAAACTAGCAAGATGCATCTGCAGTGATCTTCACTCTCATGGGGCTTCTAGTACACATCAAGAAGTCAGACCTAATCACAAAACGCAAATGGATGAAATACCATAGTGACTCCCTCACATTTAAGTTCCTTACATAGTGGAACACAAATTATATTAGGTAGCACAGGGACCTGATGCTAAAGAATACTGAATCTCCATAATAAGAAAGACATGTCTTTTCAGTTCTCTTCTATCCTGTAACAAGTAGAGCATCTCAGTTCAGGGCTGGTATGTCATTAACACCTCTCTTATCCTTTCTAATCTTTCTTAGAGAAAGCCAGCCTCAGGCTTGGGCACTTGCAAGCTAAGAATCTTCAGTCAGAATTATTTTTAAGATTTCATCATATGTCATTGGAATTTTATTTTTATGAGGTGTACTATGCATACCTCGCACTAACCCTAAACCCATAGCTTGATAGATTTTTATATTATGTGTAGATGGCTCCCAGTAGCCATTACCCAGATTAACTTACAGAACATTTCTATTATACAGCTCTCTATCACAGAGAGCTCTTGGGCCACTTCCCAATTAATACGCTTCTCTAGTTATAACTACTGCTTTGACTTCTATTTTCATAGATTAGTTTTTCTCATTCTGGATTTTTATAGAAATGGAATCATATAGTACATGCTCCAGACTTTTTCATTCATCACTATGTCTTTGAGAGTCATCCAGTGGGATATCATAGTAATTTGTTCTCTTGTATGGCTATGGAGTATTCCTTTGTGTGGACACAACACAATTTCTCTATTGTACTATTATAGACATTTGAGTTGGTTCCGGTTTGGGGTTATTACAAATGAGCTGCTATAAACATTCTCTTTCTCACTAGGATTTAATAAAAATGTTATGATTTGTTTGTTTTGTTGGTTTGTTGTTGTTGTGCTACTGGAGATTGAACAGAGGGCCTTGGCAGTGAGCTACATTCTCATCTCCTTTTTTTTTTTTTTTTTTTACTTTTTATTTTGAGACAAGTTCTTACTAAGTTTCTAAGTTACCCAGACTGGGCTTGAACTTGCAACACTTCTGCCTCAGCCTCCCAGAGTGGTAAGAGTATAGGCACCCACCATCACATTCATTGTCTTCTTTACAGTTACTTTTTATTGAAGGAAACTAATGCCGATGTTGTAGTCAGAGTTTTCAAGGGAAAAGATCTAATACAGGACACACAATTTATAGGATTATTTTGTAATATTCACCCAAAGAGTCAAATGCAAAACAGGAATGTGGGAGATTTGTCCACAAACTAGAGTCCCAAAGACTCCAGCTGAAGACCTAGAGCCCATGGCAATGTCCTCCATGGGTCCAGCTGGAGGCCTAGAGCCCACAATGGCTCATGCAAGTCTCTACTAAGGATCTGCACTGGGAAGACCCAAAGGCCAGTGGTGGAAGCTAGAAAGTCTGTGCCAATGGGGTGAAGGATCTGTGCCAGCAGGCTGAGAGCTCTGCAACTGGATCCAGGAAGTGATGCTCAAGGTAAGGACCAGAGCTCCCCTGAAAAGAACCACAGCCATCCTCAGCAACAGCAAGGATGAGAACAGCTGAGTTCATATCAGGAAAGCCAGCGTGACAATCTTCTCCAGGAGAATCAACAGCACATCATCTTCCCCTCCAGTTCTCTTTTTATGCGATTGGCAACAATCCTGAGGTAGCCCTTCCACACCCAGAACCACACTGATTCAGTTCAGCTGGGTGTTACAAGTTGACCATTAGCTAATCCACCACAGCTGATTCCATATTTTAAGGAGTGATAAAACTTTTCCCTTTATATTTAATTGATTTGTGTGGGGAATCACTCAGACTGCTTCAAAGCTCAGGGGCATCTAAGAACACCTGAGGATGTGACTTCGCTTGTCTAGCACAGGTGCACAATGGGATACAGTTATGTAACCATGACTTAGCACAGGTAAACACACATTTGCTGGTTACAGCACTATGTAAGAATGTAAATATGAGACAACAACCTGAATAAGAATTATACAATAAAGATACAGATGGGTGTTGCTCTGGCTCTCTGCTCTGCTCCATGCTGCCTGCTGTTGCTGATGTCTTGCACATGTGCGTTCTTTAACCTGAGAACCTCACCTGTGAAAATCTCCCTTGGGCCCCCCAAGCAGGCTGACAATTTGAAAATGGCAAAAGTTCTAGAAAATCTTAAATAATTATACAGTAAGAAATATATTAGTTCAGTTCTGTGAAAGCAGCAGCCAAAGGACTGGTGAACTATTCTAAGATCATGTGGGGGACCATTCTGAGACAGTATGAATTGGATAGTTAGTAGCTGAAAAGTTTATGCCATGAGAATTTAGCACACAGTCAGTCAAAGGGGCTGGCGTAGACATAAGGTCCTGGAGCATCATGGGAATGTGAATACCTCAAGGGAAGGAGCAATGTCTTACTTGCGTTGATGTGTTCACCACCTGGATAAAAGCACCTGGCCCCAAAGTAAGTCTCCACTAAAGTTTGTTCTACAAACCTGCGCTGCATCTGTATCTGAAAAATAGCACAAGACATCTATGGAGAACACCCAGAGTATGCATCAGGCAGGGCAACAACACGGAAGGCAGGAGGAACAAGTCAGACTCACCGAATATTAAACAGAACACATGCACTAAGAAGATCCTTATAGGGAAGCAGCAGAGGATGAGTGAGCTGCAGACCCCACTTCTGTGAGCTGTAGCCAGACAGTTAATCTTGGAGACTGCGCACTTGAATATTTTCCTCGCGATGGGAACATGAAAAACACAAGGTGCTTATCAGCGAAAAGCAATTTGAAGGAAGACTCTGAAATTTCCATAGCATGTGGGGGCGCTGGGTCAGCTTATCACCTGCCTCTTCATCGAGAGTGTTTTCTGCAGATTGTACTTCGCATTCTGTTCTTTGGGGACCAGGATGATTTTAAAATGAGGCCCTGCCGGCTCCTGAGCCTCCTGACTCACATGTTCCAGAAATTTTGCTTCCAGACAAGAAATTTAGTCTTTGCGTTCTCTTTTCTTTACAGGTGAACATGCCCACGGACACTTCATATTTCATCTGAATAGGCAAGTGCACCAAGAGGAGTCATCCACAACAGTTTAGAAAGGGCTCATTATGTTTAAAGCTGGTCAGAAGTATATGAGGCTTTGGTCTGTGAAATATCTTTTCATCAAAAATGTATTTTGAAAAAGCCGAGAAGCTGCAAGGCTCTGCAAGTCTTATTAGGAGCATGATTCAGGATGCAAACAGAATTCTTAAGCTCTTCATCATAATTATTCTTATGAGCCATGAGAGTCACAATCTGCCTTCCATCTCTCTGGAGCATAAACTTGGAAATATAACAAATAACCATAGATAACAAGGCCTGTAACCTGGCTTAAAACCATCTTGCAGAGGTGTCAGTGTTTAGAAGTGGCACAGTCCCATACTGAAGATCAAGATCAAGTACACTCAGAGCAAGGCACCACCTCCTGCACACACTGAGAATTGGAGTCACGGCCCAATGCAGACGTCAGGATGACAAGGCAGTACCTTCTGGGTTTAGGTTTAGGAGTGCTAGCGTTTTCACTCTGATGTATAAGTTTTGCATCCACAACCGTCATTATACAGACAAGGAAACTGGGGTGCAAGAATGCTCTGAAGAGTAGGGCATTGTGGAACACACCTGTAATCCTAGCACTCTGGGAGACCGAGGAAGGAGGGTTACAAGCTTGGACACAGCATGAACAGTTTAGCAACTTAACAAGATCCTGTCTCAAAATAAAAAATAAAAATAGGATTGGGCATGTGGTTCAGTGAGAAGGTCCTGTGTTCAATTCCCAGTACCACACACACGCACACACAATCACACACACACACACAAATGCTCTGAAGATCTGCTCAGCTCTAACATTTCAGGTGTAGACTACCTGCTGGTATCCTAAGGATGTAGACATCATGGGCAGCTCCTTGTGCTCAGCAAACATAAGTCTTACAGAAATATTTTTTATTATCATGAAAGCCTGCCACCCCATGATCAAGCTTGAATGGATGAGGAGTTGCTTCTTATGGGTGAGCAAAGGACATAGTTTCTTGAGATGGAATCAACTCCTGGTGCAGATCCTGTGAACACTGATAAAATGGCAACAAAAGATTTAGACTACTACCTAAATTTATTTGAGAAAACAGTGTCGAGGTTTGAGAAGACTAATTTTGAAAGAATTTTGACTGTGGCTAAAATGCTTTTAAACAACATTGAATGCCACAGAGAAATCTTTGGTGAAAGAAAGAGTCCATCGATGTGGCAAATTCACTACTGTCTTATTTTAAGAAATTGCCACAGCCATGCCAACCTTTAGCAAATATCACACGGCCCAGGGAGAAGCCATCGACATTGGGGCAAGCTCAGATGAATTATTAGCTTTGCTTATCAACAAATATTTTTAATTAAGGTACATACATTTTTAGTCATAATGTCACTGCACAATTAATAGAACACAGTATCGTTATTTGCAATAGGAATCCCAAATTGTGTGACTCAGTTTATTGCAAGTTGTGCCTGTATTGTTGTCCTATCACATTTTGACAGTGATGCTTTGCGCCTTATTAAAAGACTGAAAGAGGAGAGGTCAAAGCAACTTGGGAGAGCCAATAGCATATGAAAGAATTTGTTTTGGTGAGTATTAAGTTTCTAATCTTTTTCTAAAAATCAGACTTCTAGGACACATTTGAATGAGGTGAAAATGTGAACTATTAGAGAAAATTCTAGGTTGAATAACATAAACAAAGGTAATCTAGATTCTCCTCTAGAATTGTAAAGTAAATAAATGAGGAAATCACAAAAGAAAAAATGTAAACAACTGATAATATATGAAACATATTTACCGTATTGGTAATCTGAGTACTGCGAATTAAAACAATAATGATAATAATAATGTAAATTAAAACACTATTTGTTCTACTGAAAAGATTTAAAAGAATGCAGAGTACCATGGTTAAGGAAGTATAAATTAGCATCGCTTTCACAATGAGCAATTTGCTACATAAATAAATCTCTCCAGGGCCGGTGAGATGGCTCAGTGGCGTAAGCGCCTGCCTTGCAAGCGCGAGGGCCCGAGTTCGACTCCCGGATCCCACATACGGAAAAGGGGCCGGTGATATCGCTCAGCAGCACGGGCGCCTGTTGGCGCGCGAGATCCTGAGGTCGACCCCCCGGTACCCACAAAAAATAAATAAATAAATAAATAAATCTCTCCAAAAATGCATATTTCTTTTGACTTAGACATTGTACTTCTTAGAATTTATCCTAAGATTTTAATCTGACAAATAAAGAAGTACATACAAGTTGTTTGTCATACTGTAATTTATGATACCAAAATGAAAAATTCTGTTAAATTTTGCTACAATTGATGAACCTACACTGTCACTTAATTATTATCCATTATACTGCAATAATGGATCATGTCATCATACATTTGTCCAAACCAATGAAATTCACACCATCAAGAGTGAATCCTAACGTAAAATAAACTATTTTTTACTCTGTTAATTTTTGCAGAAACTGCTATGTTCATTTGGAATTGTTAACATTTCCTGGTCTGTTTTCCGTGCCCGTGTGTACTGTGGGGGAAGGCTAGCTCATGCTTTAGAAATCTTTGTGTTCCTAGAACTTTAAACATCTTTTGAGTTTTATCACACTCTAAAATATTCAGCTAAGTACATTTAATGAAGTACATTAAAAAAGAAGAAGGAAAGAACATTTTTGTAGACATTCATTTCCTAGAGATTTATGGACGTTATCCTTTCAAGCATGAATGCATGGATGCTCTCTCTGCCTGTCTTTGTAGATTTATGTTTTTTAGAGAGGGAAAGTGGGGCAGCTATGTGGAAAAGCTCTTTCTTCGTTGGCTCTCGTTGGTGTCTAGAGTCACTTTTCTTGTTTGTTTGTTTTTTGAGACAAGGTCTCACTATGTAGGCAGGCAATCCTTGAACTCATTGTGAAGACCAGACTGGCCTCCAACTCGCAATCCTCCTGCTTCAGCCTCCTGAGTGCTGGCATTACAGACATGCATCACCACGCCGGCATAGAACCACTTTTTGATTCATCTTTTTGTGTAGACAATTAATTTCTCTTACTCAAAGCTCACATAACTTTTTGCTAAACTCACATTCTCTCAGCAATATTGAGACATGGTTGGTTATTTTAGCCCAGTCTTGTACAACAAGAAAAAATGTGCTCCCAATGTGCTTAGAAAAAATTCAGTAACAAATGAACTGTAGGCACTCCTCATTTCATGATGGGGTTATGTGCAGGTAAACTCCTTGTGAGCTGAAAATATTAAAATGCACTTAATATACCTAACCTACTAAGCATCACAGTTTAGCAACTCAGGACACTGTAAAGTATTGGTTATTTCGCCTTTGATGGCATCGCTGACTTGGAGCTTCCTCTGGTTTGCGCTATCCTGCATCTCTTGAGCATGAGATCAGATACCAGTAGCCAGGAAAAAGGTAAGAATTTAAGGTGCACTAAGACTACTAAAACTAAAGACTAAGACTGTAGATTATTGACTAAGGTTAATGATGTCACCCATGTACCCTTGCTACCATAAGATCAATATTACCTAAGTGACTATACTTGCAATCTTATTGGTTGATCACAATTTTGACCCACATTGTACCTGCCTCATGATTTTGCTCTATAAAACTTCCTTTGAAAGATGGGCTCATTGGCAACCCATTCGGGACCCCTCCTGTCTCTCAGGAGCTATTCTTATTCCCCATTCCCCAATTTCTATTCTCCATTTCCTCTTCTCCAATAAATTTTCTTACCCTTAAAAAAAAAAAGAAAAGAATTTAAGGTGCAGTTTCTACTTGAATATGTATCACTTTCATGCCATCATGATGTTAAAAAGGCTTTGGACATCACAAGTTGGGGATCATCTATATTTTCTCTTGCTCCACGTATGATTTTTATTCAAAGTGTGGCCTTTATAAGAGAATAAGTTTGGTGAGTTGGGATCATAAATATGACCACCTGGGCCAATCTTGATTACTCACTAGTGTCTCAAGAGCTCTGTCATAAGGGTATCCTCAGCTTTACTCCCACATCTCATGTTAATCAGTCTCCAAAATGTTACATTCCTATTATTGGCTGTACTAATTTCTTGCAAGTCTTTGGGCTGGCCTTCCTCTTATGACTGTGTACACCCAGCTAAAGAGTGTATAATGGCCTTACTCATATGTCAGAGGGTATGAGGAGGAGGGTAGGAAGACTGAGACCATGCTCTTCACGTGGTGTCTCATCTGTCGGCAGATTGTTCCATCTACCATCAGATGACATCTAAGTCCCAAGAAAACAGGGAGAGGAGTCAAGGCATCCTGAATCTTAGGCTCCAAAGCTCCCAAACCATCATGTCAGCCACATTTTATGGGCCCAAATTAATACAATGCTAACCAAGATCCCAGGGGAAGAAATAGTATCTATCTCTCAATGGGAAGTACTGTAGCCTGAATGTTAGCATTTCCAAAGTAGATATTGTGAAATAGTAACGCCAAGGTAATGGCATTAGAAGGGGGAACTTGGAGAAGTTTTTAGGTCATGAGTGCCCCACCCTCGTGATTTGTAGTAATATATTTCTATAAAAGACCTCAGAAAGCTAGTTTGACCCCTCTGCTATGTAAGAACACAGCCCCATGGTGCCATCTATGAAACAGTAAGTAGCCCCTTACTAGACATTCTGATCTCACTGATCTCACTTCTCAGACTCCAGATTGGAAAAATAAATTTCTGTTGCTTATAAGCTACCCAGCATTTGGTACTTTCTTACAGCAGCTCTACTAAGACAGGAAGAATGGTAGCATTATATCACAAAAAATGTGAATAAATGGTAAATTATTACACTAATAGCACATAAAGAGTCGCACCTTCCCACACTCATACTTTTATGTATTCCCTTTCCAAGTTGACCATGGGCTTGGCCATGTGACTTGCTTCATGCCATGGAACATCAGCACATATAATATAAATGGAAGCTTGACAAGGGCTTGTACATTGGACTGATTCCCTTGGAATACCACCTTGACATTGCCATGCCATAAAAAAAAAAAGCCTGGGATAAAACCAAGTAAAAAAAAGTATTCAACTCAGCCCAGTCATGGAAGTACCAACAGCTGGACTCAGCTACATGAGTGAGTCCAGGTAAGACTAGCAGAAGGACCAATCAGTACAGAGGATCCACACAAATTTTATTTACATTAAGCCACTGAACTTTGAGGAAACCAGTAGTAGATAACTAACTGACAAAGAATATTCTAGACAAAGGGCAGTCTATAATCACTGTCAAATATCATCCTCACTACAATATCATTAACTCATTTCATGACTTAGACATATCAGAGAATCATATTTCAGAACGTGACAAAAATCTGTAGATAATGTAATCAATTGGTCTTCAAAATAGCTTTTACTTATACCACTCCTTTTAAAAAATCTTACTCAGGTGTAAAACAGAGATATTTCATTAGGAGAAATTCATTGTACTTCTAAAGCTAATTAACAAAAACACAATTCTCTTTAAGACAAAAATATTAAACCCACACTCAAAAACATGAAAGAATTCTTACATTTTCAGCTCATAATTAATTGATATATCTTTTTTTATAATACAGCATAAAATCACTATTTGAAAAGGACTGAATGGTCAGAAGAACTGTATAATTTATCCAAAACCATGAACCCATCTATCCAACAAAATACAATCATACTTAAAATATACTACATTTAACCATTTAAAGATTACCATGTTTAACTAAAAATATTTAAAATCTATTTTAAAATTCAAATCGAATATTTGTGGAGCCCTTGAAGAGCTTCAATCATACACAGCTCTTCTTTGGAATTCATTTGGAATCTACTATAACATGTGGAAACCAACTTCTCTTTGTCATTGATTTTGTTCAAAATTGACGGAAGCTAACTGCACATTTTAAGAGCATGATTTCTCCCATGTTTCAGGTGTCAGTGCATCCTTAATATCACTAGCTGAAAGCCTTCAAAAAATATTTCTTCTAGTTTTCTTTTTTATTTGTCAAGAATTTAAAAAAAAAAAAAACCACCCTAGGAAGAGAAATTGCTTAGCAAAAGAAATGTCACTGTTAAAATTGAATGGTATTTTTCAACTCATTTGTATGAGCTGGCAACACACTTAAGACTTCAGCAGGGGGTCTGGACTATGTCAGCTCAGCCAGCAGGAACATGCTCTCTCAAAAGCTTTAGTTTTTACCTTCACCACTGTCTTTGCCAGAACTGACTGACTGTTTAGCAGCAGGAAGCTGTGTGCTCTTCATCCAATTTTAATGAACCCTTTGCTTCCAAAAGGAAAGTCTGACAACAGAGAAGTCTTCAAGGAAGGCATGTAATTGAGCCATCTGACTAGCTTTAGCAGGAAATTGTAAGGATGGGAAATAATTGATAGGGTCATGGTTATGCAGGTGTGATCCAGAGGTTAGCAGTACAATGGGAAGAACTAGGCTGTTTTCCATTTCAAGACCTCATCATCAGGGAGACACAACACAAAAATATGGAAGAAGTGTGCATCTAGAATCTAGGAATCTGGAATTTTTAGAATTCCTATTGCCTGGGTAGAAGGGAGTAGGGTTAAAAAGAGAAGCAGAATGAAAAATGTCAGGGATTCATTGGTTCATTGATTCATTGATTCATTCAACAAATATTTCCTGATCAATCAATCTGCAACCACTGGGCTGAGCATTGAGGACAAAACTATGTATGAGACAGAAATGGTCCCCACTGTTCTGGGGAATTATATATGCAAAAGTACAAAGAATGGAAAAAACAAGAGGAAGACACTTTAGAGGGTAATTTTCAAATCTCTGAAACAAGCTCTGGGTAACGTCTGAACCTGACTATTTGGGATACATTCTTAATTCCTCCTTAATTGTTACATCTACTATATATTGAAGGTCTAATGGAAGTAGTGAGGTGAGGTCGTGATGTCAATGCACTACATCTCCTTAATCTTCAGGTCAGGTACCCAGGTACTCCAGTAGGGAATGCATTTTGATTCAGGTGGGGCTCACAGGCCAAGAACTCTGAATTATCAGCATTCTGAGAAGCAAATCTCTCCCAAAGGACTGAGACCTTCCTTTGACCAAGATCACAGATCTGATGTGTAAGCCAGAATGCCAATTTATTATTTATACAGCAAATAATATAACTATCAGATAAGCCAGCATAAATAATGTATTACCTTATAGCAGAATCACATAGGTAACCAAACTAGGCTCAGAAAGGAGACTGTAGGTAGCACATTCTCCAGTAACACAGCATGATCCTGACTTTCTTACCCCAAGACTAGTCTTACCTATGAGACGATGTGGTAGCTCTTGTTTACTACTGCCAGGCGCTTCTGCTATCAGCCACATCCAACCTGAGGGCAGAAAACACTGTCCTTGTCCTAAAGGTGTGCACCACCAGACTTACCAATTCAGAGCAGTCCCATACCCCAGGCATAAGTGTTCAGGGCTTGCCACATGACCCAAACCTAGAGAATCAGAATTCATTCCCCGGATGTTCTCACCAAAACTAGAAGCAAAACTTCATGGTGCGATAAATGTATGTAAGCAAAGTTGCTATGGTTTATTGGATGAACTGATTAACTCTTTTGCCTCTTTTTCCTCATCTGTAAAATTGGAATAATAATACCACAAAATACGTTATAGAGATTAAATAGAAAGTTCTTAGAAGAAAGCCAAGCCCTAATTGGTAATCAATAAATATTATGGTTTAGATCTAAAATGTCCTCCTAAAGTCTCATATATTTGGAAGGTGATTGGATCATGGGGGTGGTATACTCATCAGGGGATTCATCCATTGGTGAGTTCAGTAGCTGAATGTGCTGTTAGGAGACAGGGCCTATTTGGAGGTGAGTCAATAAGGAATGATCTGGAAGGGTGTGTTCTTGTCCCCAGTTCCTCCCTTCTCTCTGGTCTGCTTCCTGGCTACTGTGGGGTGAGTAGCTATCTTCCACCAGACCCTTCTCCGATGCCATTTCTGCCTTGGAGCCAGCCAACCACGGACTGAACCCACTGGAAACTGTGAGTCAAATAAACCTCTCCTTCTTTTAATTGTGTGTGTTGGGTATTTTGCTTCAGAAATAGGAAAGTAAGTAATAAAATGAGTTTTAGTTATTATTAATTCTTTCATCACAACCCCCACCAGTAGCATCATTATCTTGGGGTAGAGAACCTCTACTGAAGAAAGGACATTTGAGGAAAGGTTTGATCAGTAAGAGTAAGGAACAAGCAGCCCAAATATAAGAAAAGACTGATGGGGGTGGAGCCTATAGACTATCAAGAAACTGAAAGAAAGCCAGTGCAGTGAGAACACAAAGTGAGAGGTAGAGGACTAAGCAATGAGGCTGGGAAGGGACCTGTACATGGACTCTGCCAGAGAGTGTGGCTGGAAGCTGGTGATACACTCAAATTTGCATATTTGAAGATCACTATATTTTGTGAAAACTGGAACTTGGCCAGACTGGGTGTGGAAAATACTTTGATCAGACATAATAGTCAGTTGGGTATAGGATGATGACAGTGGATTTGAGAGACATAGAGATTCCAGAGCTACCAGGGCTTGAGGAAGAAGGCTACAGGCAAGAAGACATGTCTGGGTGACTTCTTAATTGGACTTGTTTGTGGAAATGGGGGGAGAGTAGTGTCATTAGCTGAGAAAAGAAACAGCAGAGGAATGGGTAGGAGAAGGAACCAGGAGTTGGGAATGTATCTGACAAAGGAACCAGACTGGTTGAAGGCTAAAGATCTGAAAGACACAGAAATAATGGAGTCTCCTAAGCTCCCTGAGGAGTCTTCATTCTTCCTAGAGACCAGCTTTGGGTCCTGGAGGGAACATCCAATCAGGAACGTTTCCTGCCCCCTCTTCTCTGCAGCTGCAATTACATAAGAAAGCAGAGGTTCAATAAAACAGGTGCCTTAGATTTCACACAACAGCAGGAAACTGTGTGAAATGCCATGTCCAGGAAAATGATGTCAGAATAAGATGTCTTTAGCCAAATGGGAGTTTTCCCTGGCTAACCCCTTGGGTATTGAACCATCCATGCTCTCCCAGCAGCCTTCACACATTCAGTGCATTTGAAAGAGTCATACACATCTGCTTTTGACAGAAGAAACAACTGAAACCAACCTGGACCACTAAGATATCTGAACAGAAAAAACTAAGTATGATCAAAAATATGATGAATGTTTAAATTTTAAAACATTTTTATAGTAAAAGACCATTATAGTAAATTGCCTTTAGTCCCCTCAAAATGTTCCCCTTCCTTTCAAATATGCCTATCCTGTTGTTCTTGCCACTTTCTAAAACAGTTCTGGAAGTCCTCTTTTGTGAGCATCTTTAGTTGTGCAGTCATAGCTATCTCAGTGTCCTGAATCTATTAAAAACACTTACCTTCCATGGTCATTTTCACTTTGGGGAAGAGCAAGAAGTTGCATGGTGCCAGATCTGGTGAAAAAATGTGGGTGGGGATTTACCATAATATTTTTATGTGACTCCATCTGTTGGATGGCACTCAGTGGCAACATTCACTATATTTTTGATCCCAACTTATAAAGACATGAGAAAGGACTTCCAGAACTGCTCCAGAAAGTGCGAAGAAGGATAGCATAATTTCATCTGAAGCTAGAGGGACTACTTTGAGGGTCCCTCAAACATAAAAAAATGCTCAGTTTAAAAAATCAGTTTAATGCTCAGTTAAAAAACCACAGTTTTTTACTGTAATAAAATTTTTATTGAAACAGACACCTTATGTTTTGATCAGCCCTTGTATTTCTTTTTTTTTAAGTTTCATTTCTTTTTAATTTTATTTATTTATTTATTTTTTCTTTATGTCAGCACCATGTGCGTTATTCTTTGACAGAAAGTTTGTCTTGATTTGCCTATGTTCTGAGAGTTCGCAAGAGACAGAGATTAAGGATGGTGGATTCATTTATCTGGTGGAGAAAATTTCAAGGCAGACTAACATTCAGACTGCGGCGTATGTGCAGCTGCCTACTTTTAGCTAAATCTATAGTGAAAATCAGCAGCAAAAGGCAGAGCCAAAATACATGAAAAGCTTTCAGTTTTTCCAGAAAGGAAGTGCCTCCAAACTTGGGGCAAAGGAGAGCATAGTTGCTGAAAAGATTAACTTTAAAAAGAAGCCAATTACTTTGCATCAGGACAGCAGGAAATATGGCTTGAAGGCATCTCAGGAATTGGCCAGACCTCACCCATTTCAGACTCTAAGGTGCAGAAGTCTAAATCTTTAATTTGAGAAAAGAGTCCCTAGGATATCTGCTCATACAGAGCCACCCAAGGAAGGGTATCCCCAACTTCAGCCATCAAGGCACTCACTACTACTGAAGTTTGCAGCCAACCTTGTTGTCATCTATGTGGTGCTGACTTTTCAGGCATGCAGAATGCAAAGTTAGGGGATCATGGAGGCTTCCACACAGATTTCTGAAGAACCAGGCAAAAATGTGTGATAGAGTTACAGTCCCTGCCAGAAGCCCAAGAGACGGCAGTACATGAAATTGTGACAGTGAAGTCAAAGGTGCAGTGGAGACCTCAGAAGAGTGTCTCAGCACTGTGGATCATCTGCTAAGGGAAACTGCAGGCAGTGAGAGAAGCCAGCCCAAGAAATGGGCCATGTGGGCCACAGCCAGCAAGACCATAGGGGCCAGGCTGCCCAAGTTCACACCTCACAATCTGCTCTGGGTTACAGACATGCAGCTACAGGCTTTAATGTTTGTCCTGCTGGGTTTGGATCTTAATTTGGTCCAATTTCTGCCTATTTTCCAATTTCTCACTTTTGGAATGGGAATATTTACCCTGTGCTTTTGTATGTGGGAAGCATTTAACTTTCTTTTTTTATTTTACAGGGCTCACAGCTAAGGGTTTGCCATGAGTCTCAGAGGAGATATTCTACTTGGACTTTTCAGCACTGCTGGAACTGTTAAACTTTGGTGACTCTTAGAGACAAGCTAAATGCATTTTTCATACTGAGATGAACATCTGGGCACCAGAGGCAGAATGCTGTTGTTTAGATCTAAAATATTCCCCCAAGGTCAGAAGGAGTGGACCACTGGGGATGTGACCTGAAAGGGTGAGTTCTTGTCCCCAGCTCCTTTCCTTTTGCTCTCTTTTCTTCCTGTCTGCAACAGAGTGAGCAGCTTTCCTCCATCATACCATTTCACCTTGCCATTTCTGCCCTGAAGTCTGCTGTTAATGGACTGAACCCACTGAAACTCTGAACCATAATAAACCCCTCCTTTAAATTTTGGGTCCCAGGTATTTTTCTCACTGAGGGAAAATGACTAACACAGAAATCCAGCAAAGTAGCTAAAGATTCTGTTTGTTCTACATATGCCCTGGTAGAGAAAATGCCTTTGGCTAAATACTTTTCCTCCTTTTCAGTATATAATTAGTCCTGTGGCAGAGAAAGTATGTTTTCTAACTTTCTGAGAAAACAAATCATATCAGTTTTCAGGGATTAAAACAAGCTTGGCGGGCTCTCTTTAATGATAAATATATATTTGTTATAAGTGAGACATTTTTTTCATGAATTCTACCACTGTTGGCTGATTAAGAAATGAATGACAATGCAGATATTAGGGCAATTACAAAACAATGAGATTTCATTTGTCTATAACTTATAATGTACAGCTGGAAAAAATAAAGGAGTATTTTAAAGAAAAATCTGTATAGTTATTAAATCTAAAAACTTCAGATGGTGTCAAGAATTCAAATTTTGTACATTTTCCTTTCAATCCCACAGTGAAATACAAGAAAAAAAAATAGGCAACTAAAGTAATTAAATTTTGACAATTCTCAGGTTGTCTTCAAATCACCTTATAAACTGAAAATCAGTTAATTTCTTAGCATAAACTATAACATACATTTTTTAAATGTACAAGTCATAAGCATTAAGCTCAGTGAATTATTACACAGTGAACATACTGATGTAACAACTGTCTACATCTATGGAACCTTAGCTCCTGCCTCCTCCCCACTCATAACTACTCACTTGACCTTTAAGTCCTTAGATTTGTCATGCCTGGTTTTTAAAGTTCAAATAAAGTCACATAGAATTACCCTTACATGAATGGTTTCTTTTGCATAACCTTGGCCAATTTATCTATTGTTACGTTTACCTGTAGAATATTCAGTGCAGAGATCTAGCCCATTGTATCAACATATCATAGCTTGTTTGTTCATTTACATATATATAGATGTACATCTTGACTTTTTAAAATTTGGGGCTATTATGCAAAAGTGCAATAGTAAATATTCTTAGGCAAGGCTCTTGCTGCAAGTGTGCATGCATACCTGTTGAGAAGAAATTTGTTGTCATAATATTTGTATTGCTCAACTTTAATGGGTAGTTTAGTTTTTCCAACATGGCTCTGCCCAAACTGGTACTGTTGTTCTTTTTCATCACACCTATTCTTTAGAAGGGTCTCACTGAAGTGTCTCACTGTGGTTGTCAGTTGTCGTTCAACCTGATGTGAATGAGGTTGAGCACATTTTCAAGTGTTTACTGGCCATGTTCGTATCATCCGTGGTGAAGTGGCTTTTCACATCTCTTGCCATAGTCTCTTGCTTTTAACTTGTGTTGTCTCTTCTGTGTATGAATGTGTGCAGATTCCTTAAACATTCTGTATGAAAGTCCATTGTCAGTTGTATGTACAGCAATTATCATTTTCCACTGTTATATCTTATCTTCTGACACTCTCGGTGGTGTTTTTGGAGGAACAAAAATCTTAATTTTAGTGTAGTTTAATTTATTGGGTTTTCCTAATTAGTAACATAAAACTATTAGTAGTTTTATGTCTTACATAAGAAATTTTTTCCCGTTTTAAAATTATGAAGATATTCTCCAACATGATTCTTTAAAAGCTCTACTGTTTTCCTTTCACAATTAGATTTAAATGCATCTGACATTGATTTTGTGTGTGGTATGGAGTTTGAATTTCTTTTTGTTACATAAAAATATCAAATAAACTCAACACTATTTACCGAAAAGACCATCTTTTCTTCACCATTCTGAAATGCCACCATTTGTCATAAACTAAATGTGGATTAGTTTTTTGCCTTAGCTTATGGTCTCTTGGTACTAATACAATAAATCCTCTCAGTGGCTATTGAAATATGCATGCCCAAATTACTGCTACTTTAAATGCATGTTTTCAAGGAGCTCCTCTATTCATTATCCCTTAAAATTTTTCTCTTGCTAGGCAGTAAGGCATGGGGCATTGGCATGAAAGATGAGGCATACAGACACATATGATTATATTATGTCTACAAAAATTTAATTGGACTATCACATAGGTAGCATTCCAATACAACTAAGAAATGAAAATGTAGGTACACATTATTTGTTTGTTTTCATGTTCATCTATGTTTTCCTTTGAGGATATAAACTGCAGAGGGTATGTACTTTGTCTTATTTACCACTCTATTCTCAACACCCATTAAGCACTCAATAAATAAATTTTTAATTAATAAACAGAAGAAAATAAAAAACCTACACAATTTCTATGGTGTTTAAGAGTCCACAGCCAAAAAGTAAAGAAAAAATTTAAAAGACATATATTAATAATGCTTTCTATAATCTAACAAGGACCTGAGACATCCAGCAATATTAAAAATGGCTGGTAGCAAGGTACCTGCTAAGGAAGACGACCCAACCTCATTCTTCCTTTCTCACTGCCACTGCATTATTTACAACTCTCATCATCTTTTTGTCTGGATTATTGTATTTTTCTCCAGTTAGTCTCCAAACTTTTGGTCTTGCTTCTCTCTGATTTATCATCCAGACTTCTGCTAAGTCATTTTCTATTACACAGATAGGATCGAGTTACTTATTTCAGATATCAACTTGAAAACTATGGGAATCTTCTCCAAATCCTCAATATGGCTGGCATTCAAAGCCCTTGTAAATATGATAGAAGTATTGTATCATATGTAATTAGTAATACATGGCTGATAGGAAGTATTCAATACTTGCCAATACAACATACCAGAACTTATGAGATACAACGAAAGTAGTCCTACAAGGGAAATTTATAGTAATTTCTCACATCAGGAAAACAGAATGAGCTCCAACAACCTAATGTTGATCCTCATACTTGCATAAAAAGAACAAATCAAACCCAAAGTACATATGAAAGAGGAAATTATAAAGAACAGAAAGTAATGCAATTGAGACTAAGAAAACAGCACAAAGAATCAATGAATTGAAGAGTTGGTTCTTTGAAAGATTAAATAAAATTGATCAACACCTAGCCAGCCTCATCAAAAAGAGGAAAGAAAAGACTCAAATTCAAGCAATTAGGAATGAAAAGGGGGAAATCACAATGGATCCTGCAGAAATCCAGAAGATCATCAATACCTAATTTGAGAACCTGTACTCTGATAACATGGAAAACACAGAAGAAATGGACAGATTCCTAGACACATATGAATTTCCAAAACTGAATCAAGAAGGTATGCAAATTCTAAATAACCCAATATCAGTCAATGAAATTGAAAATATAATTAAAACTTACCAACAAAGAAAAGCCCAGGTCCTAGTGGAATCACTGTTGAATTCTACAATAAATTTAGAGAAGAACTAATGCCACTAATGCTGAAGATCTTTAATGAAATTGAAAGGGAAGCAATACTTCCAAAATCATCTGTGGAAACAAGTATTACCCTGATATCAAAACCAGAGAAGGACCCAACCAACAAAGAAAACTACAGGACAATCTCCCTAATGAATATAGACACAAAAATCTTCAATAAGATACTGGCAAGCAGAATGCAACAATCATCAAGATTATACACGATGACCAAGTAGGATTCATCCCAGGGATGCAGGCATGGTTCAACACATGAAAATAAATAAAGGTAATACACCATATTAACAGAGCCAAAGATAAAAATCACATGATCAACTCAATAGATGCAGAAAAAACATTTGACAAAGTCCAACACCCATTCATGATAAAAACCTTACAGAAAACTGAAATAGACGGTCTATCTCTCCATCAAATAAGAGCCATCTATGACAAACCAACAGTGAACATCATGCTCAAGAACTGAAAGCTTTCACTCTAAAATCAGGAACAAGACAAGGATGTTCACTATCACTACTCCTGTTCAATATAGTTCTGGAAACATTATCCAGAGCAATTAGATAAGAGAAAGAAATAAAAGGAATAAGGGTAAGAAAATAAGAACTTAAATTATCATTGTTTGCAGATGACGTCATACTCTACATAGAAGACCCCGAAATCTCCACCAAAAGACTTATAGATTTAATAACCAAATTCAGTAGTGTAGCTGAATACAAAGTCAACACTCAAAAAACAATAGCATTCCTGTACATAAAAAACAAACTCACTGAGAGAGAAATTAGGGAAACCATACCCTTCACAATAGCATCCAAAAAATGAAATACTTAGGAATCAATCTAACAAAGGAAGTAAAAGATCTATACATTGAAAACTACAGTACTTTGAAAAAGGAGATTGAAGATATCAGAAACTAGAAAGGAGACTGAAGAGGATGTCAGAAACTAGAAAGATGTCCCTTGTTCATGGATAAGAAGAGCCAACATAGTGAAAACAGCCATACTCCCAAAATTATTGTACAGATTTAATGCAATTCCAATCAAAATACCATTAGCATACCTCACAGAACTAGAGAAAACATTCCTACAATTCATTTGGAAACAGAAGAGACCTAGAATAGCAAAAGCAATTCTGGGCAACAAAGGTAAAGCAGGGGGCCTCACAATCCCTGACTTGAAATTATACTACAAAACTACTATGATAAAATCATCATGGTACTGGCAAAAAAACAGACCTGAGGATCAATGAAACAGATTAGAAGATGCAGACACAGCTACAAACACACTCAGCCACCTTATCTTTGACAAAGGGGCCAAACATGTTCACTGGAAGAAAGATAGCCTCTTTAATAAATGGTGCTGGAAAAACTGGCCCTCCACATGCTGAAGAATAAAGCTAGACCCATGTCTATCACCATGCAATAAACTAAAGTCAAAATGAATTAATGATCTAAATATTAAAACAGAAACACTAAATCTAGTGGAAGAGAAAGTAGGTAGAAATCTTGAAGACATAGGTGTAGGCAGAGACTTCATGAACAAAACTCAGATAGCTCGGGAAATACTTCAAAGAATCAACAACTGAGGTTTTATCTTATTGAAAAGATTTTGCACAACAAAAGAAATCACCAACAGAGTGAAAAGACAATCCACAGAGTAGGAAAAAATTTTAGCCAACTGTCCCTCAGACAAAGGACTTCTATCTAGAACATATAAAGAATTGAAAAAAATCAGAACCCTCAAATTCAAAGACCCAATCCAAAAATGGGCATCTGAGATGAGCACACACTTTTCAGATGAAGAAATACAAACAGCAAATAAATATATGAAAAAATGTTTAACATCATTTGTCATTTGAGAGATGCAAATTAAAACAACACTGAGATTCCATCTCACTCCAGAAAGAATGGCTATCATCAAGAAATCAACCAATAACAAATGCTGGAGGGGCTGTGGGGAAAAAGGAACCCTTCTCCACTCTTGGTTGGGAGTGCAGACTGGTACAGCCACTGTGGAAATCAGAATGGAGATTATTAGAAATCTAGGATTGGAGGTCCCATTCAACCCAGCTATTCCCTTTCTCGGTATCTTGCCAGAAGAATTAAAAACATCATACCACAGCGATATATGTGCACCCATGTTTATAGTAGCACAATTAGTGATAGCTAAATCTTGGAAACAACCCAAATGCCCATCAACAGAGGAATGGATAAAAAGTATGTGGTCTTTTTATACAATAGAGTACTACTCAGCCATCAAGGACACATTTCAAACATTTATAGGTAAATGGATGCTACTTGAGACCATATTCATAAATGAAATAAATCAGACTTCTATTTGTAAACATTGTATTGTCTCCCTGGTATGAGAAACTTAAAGAGTAAATAAGGTCCAAAATGTACAATTGATATTGTGAAATGGGAAGAAACTGTTCAAAAGGAAAGAGGATCTAGGGTGGGGGAAAGGGAAAGGAAGGGAAAAGGAAAAAAAAATACAAGATAGTTATACTACTAGTTTCTCTTGGTTCACTGAAAAGAAAGGTGTGTGCTAACATTGTTTTGAGAATATTTTATGACTATATCTTGTACTCTGAGTAAACTTTGAAGATAACAATATACAATGTATTAACTATTGTTTTTCTCCTATTATTTTGTTTTGCAATTTTGTTTTATTTTATTCCATAAAATAAAAAAATTTTAAAAGGAAGTATTCAATACATACTTGCTGAACAAATGATCTCAACTCACCTACCCAGTATGACATTACTATAGCAAATACCTCGACTGCAAGACAACTCCGTCTTCTCTAAACAATTTATGACTTTCTCCTCCTGTTTCACTCCTGTTGTTGCCTTTCATGCCCAGTATTTCCATGTACAGTACTCAGCCTTAAAAAATAGTTGTGAGATCCACTGGTTCACCCTTAGATCCAGAGAAGATGAACTAATGCTTTGTTTTATTTGAACACTCTTTGGACTATTTAACTATCTCGTATCATTATTACAAATTTCATATTATAATTATTTGTTCAACAGTCCTTCCAAGTTATTTCAGAATTTTTATCTTCAAATTACTAGAATGCTTAGAATTTACATATTTACCTCTGTTATATATTTGCATATAATTTATTAATTATATATTCATGGTTGATACTTAATAAATGGTCACCAAATAAAAAATTAAAGGAAACTCTTACACAGGTATTGTCATAGTCATTCAGGGAGTACAGCCCCTAAAAATTATACTAATTTTTGTCAAACGATATAAAATGTTGGTAGTAAAGCTTCAAATTACACCATGTGTGAAACTGTGATCAAGTAGAATTACTAATTCTGAGATTCCCAAATTTAAAAATCTGAAACATTTAAAGGGGAAAAATAATGAGAAAAAAAAGTTAATGGAGAAAAGCTTTCCCGGTAGCTTTATCTTTCTCTGTTCTGGGAGTGACTGTCACTGTTAGAGCAGTGAGTAGGAGCCCAGGCCCCCAGTTCTGCAGGATTGTAGATTGAGATCTGTGGCTTCAGCTCTATGATTTTTGTCACTGCTGCCATTCTGAAATGAAGGAGGATGTTAGCAAGATGAGAGATTTTACCTTTATGTATTTGTACTGGATAAGTAAATCCCAAGGAATGATCACTCTTTCGAGAGTTGTCATTTTTCTAACTCACCTTTAAGCCTCAAGCATTAAATGCCACTGCACATCCCAGTTAACATCCTGTCGAGTCTTAGCAAATCAACGTGGGCAACTAATGATCTTTAAACACTCATGTATTTAACAACCATCTTCAATCAATCTTAATTCTCCAGATGAAAGTCAGGCAGAAAATGATCCCTGTAGAGACCAGAAAAATACAAACACAGAAAATTTGATTCAAACACCAGCTCCCTTCCACTTCTGCATTATAAAACTGGCTTCCAGAAACAGCCCATTCAGTCTGGCGTCATGGAAACAAGGACTTAACAGCATCATGTTGGGGCCGGTGAGATGGCTCAGCGGCTTAAGCGCCTGCCCGGCAAGCACGAGGGCCCGAGTTCAACTCCCGGAACCCACATACGAAAAAAGGGCCGGTGATATCGCTCTGTGGCATGGGCGCCTGCTGGCGCGCGAGGTCCTGAGTTCAACCCCCCGGTACCCACAAAAAAAAAAAGAAAAAAATAGCATCATGTTGGACAACTCATTGCTCAAGTGTATCTCCCTCGTTTCTAGGTCCTTTTCTTCAGAAAAGCATGGTTCCAAAGCCAGGCATGCATTGGACACTGACTTGTAGGCTGGACCTAAACTCAGAGTTAGAAGTGACTTTAGAGACATTCCAAGCAACTTTCATCAGATGGATCTAATTTAGCTATGACTATCCGTAGGAAGATACAATTACACTTACAACAACTCATAATACATTTGAAGGACTGTAAGTAGCAAGGTATTCTTTTATGTTACATCATCATTTGCCTCCACTTACCTCCACTTGTTTGTCTCTATATTCATGTAAATTGGCCCAGCAGTCTGATAACCTTAAGATTTTCGCTCACCCACGTAAGTCTGGGTCATTACCTCGTTCACTAGCAATCACCTACTAAAGGTCACTGGTGAACAGATGAGCGGATGAACAATTACGTGAATTTAAAGACATTTCCTCTCTTAGCTAATTAGTCCACCTCTCCAACAAAGCCCAGAGATGTACATCTGAGCATGAACCAGTCAAGATCTTTAATTTTCAACATAGATCCAATGAGACAGGCATCTTTGTCTACTTTGTTCCCTGACATGTGCCAAATATCCTGAACTGTGCCACATATATTGTAGTTACTCAGTAAATAGTTTACATGAATAAATAATAAAATGTTACCTGTATCCCTATGTTTGTTCTTTGTTTACTACTAGCACAATATAACCAAACTCTCAGTACTTTGAAGATAGTTTAATCTCAAAAGATATGTGAAATGTATTTGAGATCATTTATATTTAAAAGCCAAAGACATACCAAGTATTTATTCATCCTCTGCAATCTCTCACTTCTATCCCTGTGTAAGCTGAGCAGCAGAAAGCCACTAGACTACATTATTTTTATATCCTATATAAATGTCTTCTTAAAACAATAATTAACACAATGCCATCTGTTTCTATGTAGATTTGGAATATGAAATAGTCATAAGAAAAATGTGTTTAAATCTTGTATAAAAATGCTTTTGAAGAGATTTTCAATTAAGTTGCTCATTGTAAACAAATCCACAAAATAAATTTATCTTAGAATAATGTGTTGAATCTTCGACTTGCCTAAAAAAAATGGGGTGCTTTGTGTATCAGACAGTATCAGCTGTACAAGTCATTATATTTTGTTTTGTTTCTTTGCTGGTTGCCAAAAAACCCACAGCACAAGTCAATATTTAATTGCAAAAATGATTTTAAATATAGTTTCTGGGATAAATACCCTTATCGTGTCTCAAATACAGGACTCTTGATCACTTACACTTGTTTTAAAGACCTTATAGCACATGTGTCCTCATTGTTAATCACAGTAAATGTGCTTATTAAAGGGAACAATTTCCTTCTACCTCTGATTAAACTCCTTCCTTCAATATATGTGAGGTCCCACAATAAATCACCACGAAGGCTGCCTTCCCTTTGTGCTGCACTCTTTCCCTCCAGCTTTGGGTTCCACCCTAGGAACTGTTTTTTCTCACTTGGCTTTGTTGCATCCTCTCTTCTGATAAACTTGCAAATGATCTGATCCACACTAGTGCTACTAGCTCACTTTGCCAAGTTCCAAGTCCATCGCCCAATGACCAACAGGATTATTTCATATTTTCTGTTTCTTATACTACCCACGACAGCATCTACCCATTCCTCCTTGTCATCTAGTGATCTTGCTTCTTATTTCTCTCAGGAAATAAATGCCTTCAGAAAAGAACTACAGCCTTCCACCATAAAACCCAGCCATCTACCTGCATTGCTCACACTCTCCCTGCCTGCTTTCTTTCCCGTTAAAACATCAACTGCTTTTCCCCCACCTAAACTCCCCACTTAGATGCCTGGGACCTCACTCTCCTTATTAACTCAGAACTTTCCCTCTGCTGTCATTACTTTTACTTCATGCACCCCCATTTTCTTTTCTGTTTCTCTGCTAAATATTTCCCACCCATAAAAGCATGCTGAAATATCTCCCATGTCATATATATTTAAACCCTTTCCAGTTCCCCTTCAGTCCTGCTCCAAATCTAATTCTTATAGAAGAACTCCTTAAACAGCATCTACACTTGATTTCTCTATCTTTTAACCTTTCGTTATTTCCCAAACATCCTTAATCAGACTTTTCTTCCAACTATGCCCCATCATCAGATCTGATGGGCCTCATTTTACTAGATCTCTTAGCTGCAGGCAACATACGTGGTACCTCAAAGGGCACGACCACTTCTCTTTAGAAACAAGTTAGTCTTCTTTTTTTATGTACATATATTAACTCCCCATGATAAACATAATAATTATGTACTGCAAACATGTACTAATACAAAGAGGTAAAATAATACTGTTAAGTAAAAAGTGAAACTCTAGGAAAAAAAGCAAGTTAGTCACCTGGTTTTAGGGAGGCTGCACTCTTTCGATGTGCCAGTTACCTTTTGGCCATCCTTTCTCCACCACCTCTTTTGATGCTTCTTTCTCTTCTCAACCATAAACATTAATGCGCCCCTAGACTCAGCGCTAGCCTCCTATTAGTTTCTATTAACATCCCATCCTCAATGATTTTATCCTGTCCCATAGCTTTAAATACTATCTATATACTGGTAACTATAGATCTTTCCATCTGAGCCATTTATCCTCTAAACTTAAGACCAGCATATCCCTTTGCCAACCAGTATCTCTTCTTGGACATCTAATAGATATGTCAGGCTTCATCTATCCAGCCAAACTCTTACTCTCCCTCCCCAAAGGAGCTCGCTAATCTCTCTTCTCAGTAAGTTACAATTCTATTCCTTCATTTGCTAATGTAAAAAAACTTTAGAATCATCTTTCATGTCTCTCTTTCTTCCATTTCCTATATAAAATGTATCAGCAAGTATTATTTATCTTCAAAATACCTTCTGGATCCAACCACTCTCTTCTCACCTCCACCTCTACAACCCTGAGCTCAGGTGCATTATCACTCACCTCTGTCATTACAGTCACCACCTGGCTGGTCTACCAGCTCTACTTTTGCTCCCCAAAAGCCCATGTGCCACACAGTAGCCAATGAGATCTTTTTACAATGTAGACCATAAAATATCACATTCCTGCACTCAACCTTCTAGTGGCTACCCATGACTCTTAGTGTAAGATTTATTATTTTCTGAACAGCCTTTCATGATCTTGTGCCTGGATATTACTCTAACTCATTTCCTCCCCTGTGGCCACATGACCCTTCTCCTGTCCGGTATTAATCATGCACTCGACACCATTTGTCCTCTGCCCATGACTCACCCATGTGAGTCCATCCTTCACTGCCTTCAGGTCTCTGTTCAAATGTCACCTCTTTAAAAAGAGCCTTCCTGGCCAGGATGTCCAAGGTGATCCATCAGTAATTCTCTCTATTCCTGCTTAATGAAAAATGTAACTACCTGAAATTACATATTCATTCATCAGTTGGTTTTTGGAAAAACCAAATAACCAATGAAATCATGAACTGCTGCAACAAGACCCTAAAGTACCCAAGATAAATACTACTTAAATATATGCTTAAGATGGTGGAAATGTGAAATCCTTTGAGGGGTTGGAGGTGAACAATTCATGATTGGAGATGGTTTTCTTTTATCCAGAAACAGTTTACAGTCATCAGAATTGGAAGAAGATGGCAGTTTGAGAAACAGTGAAGTCTACGCTAAACTGAAGGCGTGTTAAACTGACAGATTCCAGTGTTTACTCTTCATAAGCCAACATTAAAACATTATTTGCTTAGCAGAGCAATAAAGATTAAAATGGACCATTACAAATAATAGAGCCACTATGAACCATTGGCTTAATACACAAATGCCCTCAAACAAAATTGGAAAACATGCTTAAAATTAGTGCTGGCTCAGAGCCCAGATGATTTACAGTTCAATAATCCACTTTTTAAAGTTGTTTAAGGCTTCATAGTGTAGAAGAGGAAGTAGATTCTTTGCTCAACCTTCAACTTTCTTTCAGGTTGTTTTACCATCACAGCTGTCATTGTCAAGCACCTAACACATAAACTTGCACCTTGACTGCCCCCGCCATGGTTTGTATACAGTTTGAGTGTGTCCCCCGGGGCTCATGCTTAGACAACTTGGTCTTCTGCGTGGGGACATTGAAATGTATAGGTGGGTCCTAGAGGCAGATTATTACTGACCCCTCCCCGACTTTGGATTCTGTTCTCTCCATTGGATCTCTCCCTCTCTCTCTCTCTCTCTCTCTCTCTCTCTCTCTCTCTCATATGTGCTCATGCCATCATGATGCCATCTGTCTGAGATCCTCACCACAGCTAAGCCAATGCCAGTGCCATGCCCTTACTTCCTCAGAACTATTAGCTAAATAAACCCCTTTTCTTTATGAAGTATCCAGACTCAGGTATTTTGTTATAGTAACATGAAACAGAATAATACATCTCCCCACTAGAAATACCAGCATAAAGCAACCTTTTTCAGAATCAGGCTTCACAAGTGGCCAGGAGGTCACCAAAGGCTGATATCTGCCTGCCTCTCTTCATTCTGTAGCACAGACTTGTACCACTTGTACCATGTTTTCTTAGGACCAAAGTCTGCATCTCCTCAAGTCATGAAAAAAATGATCTTCCCAGCTGGGTTCACAGGAAAGAACACAGATGATTCCTAGTTTGCCCTTTTGCTTCCAGACAGCATTTGCCCTTTTTACTGTGGCCTTCTGGAAAGCACATTCCTGCCTTTGTTGCCTACCTTGAAAGAAAGCTACAAGGTGGGCTGCTGTGGGGAAGAAAGTGTGTATAACCACCCTCCGGATACCCGCTCAAAACTGGAGAACTTGTTAACTGTCAGACAAAGGACTCTACCTAGCTCCATCCTGATGTTTAAAGAAAGCAGAAAAGCTGATGACAATTCCAAATAGTGGCTCAATCGAAGTGAAGATTAAGTTGGAAATAACGGTATCAACTCCTCCAGAAACAACGCACTGTACAAGTAGGGCGAGGCTGGGGCTTGACTGACTTTGAAACCCCTGTGCTCTCTGATTCTTCAAAACTTGAAAGCACCATTTGCACACATCAGAGGATCATTGCCTTCTGTCCACATAAGCAGAGTCATAAAGCCAGTCTACAGAGTTCCTCAGTCCTGAAAGGCCTCTCTGAATTGTTATCTGTAGAACATATCAACCACCCAAGCACAAATTAATAAATCTTACTAAGATTTTCCAGAGGTCGGAATGACAAGAACATGAATTTCAGGCCTTTTTTTTTTTTTTTTTTTTTTTTTTTTTTGCTGCTTAGTATTTCTCAAAACTACTATAAATTATCCAGGCCTGCTATAATTAATAGGTTTTCCTGCAGACTTATGAGTACCTGACATGCCTTTTAAGTTCTTATTAAAGAAGAGTTAACTTATGAGAAATAGTAAGTTAACTAGGCATCTTTTAAAATATACATTAAATGTGTCACTTTGTGTTTCTGTAGATTCTTGAAGTACAAAAATAGCTAATAAAAAATACTCAACAGAAATTTTTGTTTCAGAGACTTGATCAATGTTAATACTAAGAAAATTCTGAAGATACTTTCAACAGAAAAAAATAGGAAAAGGACTTAAATGAGTATGTTGAATTCCAGTTTATCTGTATTATGCTGTCCATCTTGGTACCAAGATCTACTCTACTGGTTGTTGTGTATTGCTGTCATTTTGCTACAACTGTGTAATTTATGATATTAGCATTGGAAACAGTTGCTTCCAAGTCTAGACACACAAAAGTGATGGGAAAAGTATTTTCAGAAGTAAATATAATCACTTTACTCCAACGGCCTATAAAAGCTAGCAGTAATTTTTGGCCCATCTGAAATATTTATACAGGAGAGCCTGGTAATGTGGGAAAAAGCCATCTTTCAACAACTTCCAGAAAGTATGCAAAACATTTGTGTGGAATGTCTGAAGATTCTGATAAGGAAATATGAGAAGATCTCCGCATAGATGGTTTTGGTTGAACATCTAGCAGTGCTAGAGATGGAAAGGAAGAGGCACAATGGAGGACTCCCTCCCCATTGTTGTGAGCTTCCTCCATACTGCTACTCCTTTGCCACTTAACCTTTGCTACTTATCTTTACTTTGAATGCCAATATAAAAATAACTATTTTTCTCCTGGCAACCCGAACTTTGAAAGTTTCCTTTAGCAGGAGCCCCTAGAAAAACTAAATTTGTTGAATTACGGGTGGCCACTCTACAGCTGCTTCCTCTCCCAGTCCAAGAGTGACATAGTAGGTCCTCTGTTCCACCTGATGTTCCAGATGTAGTGAAGAGGATCTGGGGCAGTGTGCTGTGCTTACAGTTCAAACAATTACCTAAACTGAAAGCCACTTTAAATCCTCACTCATCGTCCACCAAAGCAGGTAAATTTAGCACCGTGCAAATGATCCCAGGGGCCCTCGCTAAGGCGATGTTTTGTTGGCTCACTTTAGGCCTTGGGCATTTGGGGGGTTCATAAAATCTACACATTTGCCGTGCTGTCCTTTGCCCAGACTCTCACTGCACCTGACATTTCAGTAGATTTAAAAGCCTTGAGGGAGACCAAATGCTTATTCTAGCTGATATTTACTTCCAAAAAGTCAGAGCTATGTTTATGCTCCCTTATTGCTGCACACTAAATAATAGCCTTGTGAAAAGCAGTGAAATCAGATAGGAAAATATGACACTTAATCAATGTTGTGTCGGGGACCCAACAGCCCAGCAGCCTCAAGCTGCCAAAACACATCTGCTTTGCTTTGCAACACATGATGGGCCAAATGTGGGTGCCAATTCCCCAGCTTTATAATCAGGAGTTATAGTGAAGTCTGCACAGGTCTGATGATGGCTGTGATCACCAGGGATGGCCCAATGGCAGTAAAGCATCAACGAGCTTCTTACCTCAGACTGTGGAGTCAAATTACCCGGGCTTTGCATCCTGGCTCTCATACTTGTAGCTGTGTGACCCTCAAAAGGTTGCTTCACTTCTCTAAGCTTCGCTTTGTTGCATTCATAGAAACATTAGTACCTGTACAATTGTTATGAAGTCTGAATGAGAAAACATTTACCCAAAATAAACACAAAAGGATTATTTTTTTAAAAACACAGAAATGAGTATAAGACATTATGTATATTTTCTCTGCTAGGCTTATAGCAACAATTAAGGAAAGCTAGAGGTGAAATGGTAGTACTTCCCTCAATGTTTGAAGTCAGTGTCATGAAGAGGAGCCAACATCTTTTACAGTGGTTCACTGAGCCTCTGAGAAACAAGCCATTCTTAATGGTACATAGGTCTTTAAAAATGTGTATTATAAAAATATATATGTTTGCATTTATTTTTCAAAAAAAAAAAATCTCACCTAAGTGAGTAGAAAGTAGAGCACTATATTTATTGAGATTCACAAAGAAACCATGAACGGAGACTCCTGAAACCCAGCCCTCGCTACGATGGATATCCCTGGCCAGTGCTACTCATCCTTAATGCTGGCCTATAGGTACCACTGAGTGGTGGCTCAAAGAACACCTACTGGTAATCAGTAAGCCTGGGTCTGATGCATTTGAAAGTAATCCGCCCAAATCCGTCTTTGCACCAGCAAAGAGGGATACTCATGCCACCCTCCCCACCTTTCTCCCAGAGGCTATGTGTGCTACCATCTTAAGCGAGAGACCACATTATCGAAAGATCTGTGGCAATTAAAATGCAGACCAATCACGTAAAATCTCATTATACATGGAATAAGAATTCAGAGAAAGACCTGCTTAAGACCATACATATCCTTAACTATAGTGTTACTTTCCTGTTTAACCCACATCACAATAAATGTAGCAAGTACTGTGCATGGCAATATTTGGGGGCATACTTTTATATCATTCAGGCTCAAATTAGTCTTCTGGCACTGCCATAACAAATGTCTTAAGGTAACCAAAAGGCATCACAGTCCAAGGTGTTGGCAGGATTGAACTTCCTCCTGAGGCGCTCAGGGAAAATCAATTTCTTGTCTATTCTCCCTTCCAGTGGCTTCAGGTATTCCCTGGCTTATGACCATATCACTCAGACTGACTTAATGGTCTCACTGCCTCCTCTTCTATGCATTTCTTCTCTGTGTCTCTGATAAGGGCATTTGACATTGGATTTAGGGCCCACCCAGCAATTTCAAGATGATTTTATCTCAAGATCCTCAATTTAGTCATGTCAGCAAGGACCTTTTTTTTTTTTTTTTTTTTTTTTTTACAAATAAGGTCACATTTACGTGTTCCAGAGATTAGAGCCTGGACATACCTTTTTGGAGGCCACCATTCAGCCCCATATAAGGCTCAAGTACATATTTAGAAATATTAAACTGCTAGATTTAAGCTTCTTGACATGTGAAATGGCCACAGTGAATCCAGTCTTTAACCTGTTGTACTTCGTTATGGTTACACACGGCTATCGCAGACCAAACAAGACAGAGGAACAGGATACTGGAGCTCTGCTCTTAGAAAATGAATGAAGAGATACCAAATACAAGGTTGACTTGGAACAATAGCAAGGAACAAAGGCCTGCCCACGGGCCAATGTATTCATCTGCGAGTGTTTTGCTAAGAAAGTACCAAAGAATAGGAAGCATTGGAAAACAAAATTTATTTTCTCTGTTTAGAATACTGAGACGTCGAAAGTCAAAGTGTTGACAGGTCTCTTTTCTTGACTTACCAGTCACCATTTTCTCCTGTATCTTCACAGTCTTCTAGCCACCTCTTTGTGTCCAAGTTTCCTTCTCATACAAGGACATCAGTCATGTTTGATCAGGGCCTGCCTTAATGATGTGATTTCAACTTAATTACCTCTTCAACAATCCCATCTCCAAATACAGCCACATTCTTAGGTACTGGGTGTTAGGACTCAACACATGAATTTGAGGAACAAACAATTTATCCCATGAAACCAAACTCATTCTTGAAGGGCCAGATTAAGTATTTTTGGCTTTGCGAGTCATAGGATGTTTATGACAACTACCCAACTCCACCTTGTAGTGTGAAAGCAGCCACAGACAATTCAAGATGTGTGGCTGGGTCCCAAGAAAACAAGCAAAGCAAGATGAGAGGTGAGGTCCAAGAAACAAAAGGAATTGAGCAACTTTTTCCCCCCAGTACTCCACCCCTCAGACGGGGTTTTTGAGTCTTGGCAACATCAAGTTTCCAGAAACAGGCACTTCATAGAGACGGTGAGGGTGCTCCAGGGGTGCTTTTGTTTTGTTAACTCTTTCTCTTTTAAAAATAATTCAATTTGTAAAAACTGTCATGAGAAACCCGTAGACTCACCATCGTAACCATTTGAAAGGTGTGGGAGTACAGCGGTGTTAATTACGTGCACAGTGCTGTGCAGCAGCTTTCCAGAGAACGTTTTCACCTTGCATGGTTGAAATTCTGCACCTTTTGAGCAACCTCTCCCTCCCTCCCAGGCCCTGGCGACCACCATTCTATCTACTGTTTCTGTGAGTTAACTACTTTAGATACCTCTTCTAAACGTCTTTTGTGACCAGCTTATTTCATGTAGCATAACATCCTCAGTGTCCATCCGTATTCCAGCATAGGACACCTTCCTCTTAAGGATGAATAATATTCTACTGTATGTACTGACCACATTTTGTTTGACCACCGACGTACTTTTAGGTAGCTCCCATCTCTTGGCTACTGTGCATAATGAAGCAGTGAACAAGGATGTGCACATATCTTTCCAAGGCCCTGTTTTCAACTCTTTTGGAGGTATGCTCAGAAGTAAGATCATTCCAGGGTTGTTATTTTGATACCCTGGATATGTATCATCAAAGGAAAGAAGGTTTTCTACTGTTACTTTGGAGATGGGGTTGTAGTTGAGCGCTCCTGAGTAATAGATACTGTGGTATTGATGATATGTGAATCTGAGGAATGGTGATGGCAAAGTAGGGAACAAACAGACAAGTTTTTAGGAAAGGCTTCCTGAAACCAATTTTCTTCTTGGCTTGTTCTGAATGCCTGTTCACATTTAGAACTTGGCTTTTAGATGTGGAGCAAATTTACCTCTTAACTAGAAAAATATCATTTTAGAAAAAGCAAAAAAATCTGTGAATGAATTGAATTTCTAAAACCACCTTAACTGAGTTTGAAATTTTGCATTTATGCTTAAGTTAATTTTCCAAGATCTTTTGGGAGTCTTTATAATAACTAAACTGGAACTAAGTATATGTATGTTGAAGAAGAAAATAAAATCTTCCTTTTACTGGAGGAAAACTAAAGCAAAAGAATTCCTAACCAACAATAGCATACAGTGTGAGACACATGAGGAGTAAATTAACAGCCACAGAGGGTTTGTTCACTGAGTGCCTGGCCAGCCTCTCAGTCTCAGTGCTTAACAACTGGTGGGAATTATAATTATTAGCTATTGAAAAAGACAGTAGAAGCTAGATAATACCTGTGTTACAAAGATTCTTTTACGACTGGGATGTAGCTCAGTGGTAGAATGGTTGCCTAGCATGCAAAAGGCCCAGCACCCCCTCATAGCAAAAAGAATAAAAGCACTTAGTATTGTATGCTAGTTACTTTTCTTTCATTGCTGAGATAAAAATACCTCACACCCAAAGTTAAAGCAGGAAACGTTTTTTTAGTTCAGTTTGCAGAGGTTTCAGTCCATATCGGCTAGCTCCAGGGCAGGTTGGCATGGGAGATGGACATCAGTGGAGAAACAGTTCATGGAGGACAGAAAGTAGTAAAGAAAGCAAGGGACCTTAGCAGCTTCTTTCTGCCCCTTTTATATTCTGTCTACGCTACCAGGATTAGGGTGGTGCCAAACCAATAAGTGAACTGATTTTGTAATCACACACCCTGAATCCCAGCGTCACACACTCTAGATTCAGCCACCCCTGCAAAAGGCCCATCTATGACTGCAAGAGGCTTTGGGGAAGCATCTAAACACGAGCTGTAACATACTGATCCAGTCAAGTATAGGGGCTCATGTCAGTAATCCCAGCTACTCAGGAGGCCAAGGCAGAAAAATAGCAAGTTTGAGGTTTGCCTGGGCAACTTAGTGAGACCCTGTCTCAAAATGAAATAAAAGTAAAAAAAAAAAAAAAAAATTAAAGGGTGTGGGGGTGTAGCTCAATGGTAGAATACTGGCCTAGCAAGCAGGAGGCTTTGAGTTCAATCTCCAGTACCATACACACACACACACACACACACACACACACACATACACACACACGCACACATTCTTTCAGTTGTAAGGAGAGCAACTTTAAGCCAGTGTGATCATGGTTCTGATATTAAAAGTTCAAGAGCACAGTAGGTCCAGCAGGATCTAGGCTTTATGCAGTGTCACCAGGTCTGGGTCACTCATGGCAACCCCATGCCAAGCACAGCAGCCACTAATAATCTAACACACACTTAGCACCTCCTCCAGGAAAGTAGCACACTGCTGATGGCTGTAGCAGAGAAGTTCCCTTAACAGCTCCAAGTTGCGTGACTTGGCCACATAACCATCCGTACAACTTACCACTGGGACAGTATTCAGTGGAGGAAATGGGGGTTCTATTCAGAAAATGAGTGAAGAAATATTAACCACAAGCCTGGCATTTATAACAACGCACAAAAACAAAAACATACACATATAGTTTTCACTGAGAGGGTGGCTTTTTCCAGCTCAGACCTGCCTCCCTTAGTGTATCAACTTAAGGCCTATGTCTCTGGCTGCCATTACTCTATAACTGGAAAGGACCATCTATGCAGTCTGTAGATTGGTGGGAAAGAATAAAAGGCAGTACTTTGATAGAGGGGACAGATTTCTTACAGTGGAAGTCACTGGGGTTTTTTGCACAAGGCTTGGATTTTCTTATTATAGATAATTATGATTTCATAAGTTAAAGTGCATCAATGTGGGTATGGACTCGGGGAGAAGAAAAAGCTTCTCTGAGGAGGTGGCCTTAGAATTGGAACCTGCAGGATGAAAAGGAGAAGGCAGACCATGATCTGGGAGAAGATTATAGCTCGGAGATGGCACAAGATGACCCTGCAGTGTTGCCTGTCAGAAGGAAGCTGCTGCCCAAAGCACTAGTCTGAAGGGACCTCACAGTGACAGTGACTTGCATGGCACCTAATGCTTTCATTTCTGACCTGTCCTTTGCTACTCTGCCCTGCTCCCTTCACATGAACCAGCCTTGTCTCCTTATAGTCTTTCTAATCCTCCAGGCTGGCCCAGCCTTGGGGATCTTCAGCTGGCTCTTCTCTCTGCCTGGAGTATCCTGTCACTGGTTTTGCCTGTCTAACTCCCTCGTGTCTTCCAGTCTTTGCTCACACTTCAGATTTCACCATGATGACTACACTCAAACCTCTCTATCTCCATCATGTACCTTCACACTACCGGCAACCTTTCTCCACTCTATTTTCCCCTCCCCGCTCACCCCCATCTAATACACTATGTGACGTATACTGTAGGTGTTATCTTATCACCTCTTCCTCCAAGAGTGCATCATTCCATGATGGCAGATATTGTTTTGTTCACTTCTGTGGACCAGGTATCCAAGACTGCACCTGGAATATATAGTAGATGTTTAAATCAACACATTTTGAATAGAAGTGTGGAGGAAGAAAGGAAGAAGTTCTGTCTTCCTAGTGTTACTTTCTTACATGGGACTATAATCTATACTTTTGTCCCACAGCACCCTATCTATCTCAAGTCCCTGTGGTCCACTATTTATTTTACTGACCTTTGCCCTGAGTATTAGGCTTGGATATAATTGTGATAGATTGTCCTGAGAAGAGGCTAAATCCCACTGTAACAATTTTCAGGAACCATCTCATTTATTTTACTGCCCTAGAATCTTAATGCAGAATACTCCTTGAAGAAAGTAGGTCACTGACCAAGGATTGGAAATGGATTTGATGCTGGTGTTATCAAACTAGGATGTTTCAATTTGATAGTATTGGTTGTGAGGACTTAAAATATTTTTATTGAATTTTATTTTAGGATAGGCATTCCTACCATCCTAGCATCTGTTAAAATTTATATAAAATCTGAATATTGAAGTCCTATATTTATGAACAAGCTATAGTTGTATTTATTCCATCTTATAACTCCATGTAGCTTGTCTCGAATTCTTCTTCATTTATGGGATATGTACTCCCTAGAGAAAAATACAATATGTTTATCTGTCCATTCACATCAATATTTAGAATAGATTTTTCACTATTATAAGATTTTTAACTATGATTAATCTTTATAACACTTTATCCAAGATTCTCTGAGGAGAAAAAAAACTTCCAGACTTTTGGGGGGAGGAGGTAGCCTAAAGTATGTTTACAAAAGCTTACTGCTGTGCATAGGTTTATCACGCATTGGAAGGGGAGACTGGAAAAGATTCCCATGATCCTTAAGCTCCAGAATAAGATGTAGGGACATGGGCCTCCTTCTTCCCCAAATTGGAAACATCTGTGTTGTCCAAAATCTCACTTTTTCCCATCATCATGGGGGCAGCTCGTGAAACACTGGGGTCTTTCAAAAGAATATTGGGCTGTTTGAAACAATAACACAGGATTTCCTGAATTTCTCTTAACTATTTTTGACTCTTTGGGGTTATGGGGCTACTTTTCCACTATTAGTGGCCCCAAACATTTTGGTTATAGAAATTGAAACCTTATTTTGTTTAAAATATGACACCATAGTTATTACTTTGTGTACTTTTAAGGAAAAATTATCCTAAATAATTATGCATAAATGTTTATTGTATATCATTTTTATGTATGTATATGAAATAAAATGTGAGTGAAATTAATTCAACAAAGTATTCCTAAAACTTCTTCCTGTTCAGAGTTCAACTTTTTAAATAAATTTTCAACTTGAAGTGTTGTTAACATAATACCCTGGAAGATTTTTCCAGTATTGTCTCTGGATATTCTGCCAGTCCTTTGACATTCATTCTGTAAGCTTCGATTATGGGCACTTTCATCATCTCACCAGACTGCCAACTGGAAATTTTCATTTCACAACTAGGATTCAGTTTCTTTGTCAAACAATCTATGCAATAGTTTGTTGATGATAGTATTTATGAAATGCAGTTTTTGGGTTTTTTTCACCCCATTAGGGATTACAAACAAGGGTGCTCAATGCATGCAGTGAAAACTATTTCTCTTGGTTGCCAACACTTTTAAGGTACTACAAACTATAAGATGCATGCTGATTTCAAAGACTGTAAAACATGTTTTTAGAAAAGTGTATCTTTGAATTGATGAAATGCAATGATTCTCTTATCTGTATTATGTATTATGCTAACCACTTAAATGGCAAGAGGGAAATAAAACAACACCAGAACAATGCCAGCCCCCTCTCTATTGGTTTGAAATAGAAATCAGTCTTCAGGGAGAAAAATAATGAATTTTAAACTTTGAAAAAATAATAATAAATTGTAATCTGGGGAATACTAGTCTAAGGATGTCACATTTTCTAGTTAAAATAACCTAGCATGTCCATATTCTTATAAGTACACACTTCATTTTACAGAAATGCAACACGAATGTTTTGAAATCTGCTTTCCCAACAATGCAGGTTTAGAAACACTTGCATTCATTTTCTGAACCACCAGTATTGTGAAAACTATGTGAAGATAAATAAGCCAGAAAACAATTTATGAATCCTTACCAAATAATAGCAATTTGAGCCTGCTAAGCTTCCACTAACCAAACTGTCTTCAGCACAGCAAATAATGATGAATTTCAATTTGTGCTTAAATTTCTTAGTACCTTAAGCCACTTCAAATCCATTTTAGAAGTAGATGGGAATACATCTTAAATAAATTTAAAGACATTATATTTTTTCATAACACTATGTAGAAGGTTAAGATTATACTTTGCCTGACTAAAATCCAAGGCTGTTTTCCTGTTAGTGATATCTTACGAGATGAGCACTGACATTTTTATCATAATCCTTGACCTTGACTGAAATGGCAAATGGAATTTTGGTACAGGGTGACATATTACCCAAGTGGAAAAATTTCCTTGAGCCCTGTCATGGTGTGCCACTTATTGCAGCTTGAAAACAAGTGGAAAATATTTACCAGCCCATAACTTTTAGTAGCTTGTTTTCCTGAAAGGTGTAGCCACAAACCAAATGAAATAAAACCCATATTCTCTCCTACTCAGCCTGGCACAAAATGTACTGGTGTTCGCATGAGCAATAATCAAGGATTTCCTCCCTCAGACATGTTGTAAATTAAGGATAGAACCGAGTACCATGACACATGGTTTGAAGGAGTATTCTGCCCATAGGAGGCTGGTACTTGTTTTCAAAGCACTATAAACATCTTATATTTTCCTGCGAATCTTTCCATACCCTCTCAGTGAATTAAAAATGGTTTTGTTTGTTTGTTTTATTTGTTATTTATAGGCATGATTCCATGATTCATCTTACTATAAATCATAATAAGATATCTCTAACCAAAATAAATAATGAATATTGGAACTGTGAAACAAATGAAATTTGAGTGTTAGTAATTATATGGCCTCATGACTCACAAATACTTACAGGTTCTGAATATTTAATAGTTACAGGGCACAATATTTATTAGATTCTGAAAACTCTGTGCTGTGCTTTGCTCTTTTCTAGGGATAAGTATTTACAAATCCCTTGAACTTCAGAAGCCTAGAGGCTAAGCTTGGTCGTGGACTTTAAAGTTGAAGTAATTTCAAAGATCTATTGTTGACTCTTCTTTTACAGATAAGGAAACTGAAGCTCAAAGAGATTGAATGTTACCCAAGATGCAACATTCAACATACGGTGTGAGAACTGAAGCCAAATTCAGGTTCCTGGGCCCTCAAACAAATGTTCTTGCCCCATATAATCACATAGTATGTGATGATGAAGCTTTAGAAATACAGACATTGCCGAAGATTTCTACTTCCTTAGAGGCCTCACCCAGAAAAATTCTAGAAATGAAATTCTGATGGCTTTGAATGTTCTTTGCCCTAAACACTGAGAGTCAATGCATCTGAATTAAATTATTCCTAACAAACAGTTGACATCAATTCAGCATGCATCAGCATCTCTGAAGCTCATTACTGACATTAATTAGCAAGCCTACACAATATCCCTCCAAGGTAAGCTAAGGAGATGAGGCACCCAGTTACAAATTTTATGTGCTTATTGTCTGGTGCCCTAGCTACTAAAAGTCAGAAATGTGCCCCAAATCCATTAATTTCTAGGACAATGGTAGGACTCTAAGAGTATAATCTTCAGATCTGGTTTTCAGTTTTACCCTGACACCACAGTGCTTCTCCACAAGGAACTTTAAGCTTGCAATCCTGTCAAATTCATTGTCTGCAAAGAAACATAACAGGTATCTACCCATCCCCTGCTGTTTGCTCTCACTGTATAGGGGCTGAGGACGCAGTGGAGGGGCACCCTGGAAGGAACCAGACAAACAGAGTCCTGTCTGCCTGCAACTTCCTGCCTCCATCATTCGTCAGACTTTTCTTTTTCTTTTTTTTTTTTCCTTTTTATGTAGGTACTGGGAACCAAACTCAGGACCTCACACTTGCCAGGCAGGCGCTTATGCTGCTGAGCTATATCACCGGCCCTGTTAGACTTTTCTTGACACGAACTTATGGGTAAAAGAGATAATGAAGCACTGTGTTTCCCTGAAAATAAGAGGTAGCCAGAAAATCATCAGCCTTAAAAACTAGAGAACAGGGCCGGTGAGATGGCTCAGCGGCTTAAGCGCCTGCCCGGCAAGCGCAAGGGCCCGAGTTCGACTCCCGGAACCCACATACGAAAAAGGGGCCGGTGATATCGCTCAGCGGCACGGGCGCCTGCTGGCGTGCGAGGTCCTGAGGTCGACCCCCCGGTACCCACACACACAAAAAAAAAAACTAGAGAACAAAATTGCCAGTCCCAATCAGCCTATCCTTGCCTTAGCTGCCTTACAGAGCAGCCAGTGAGCAAGAGAACAGTGACGCAGGTAAGGCAACTTAGTCGCTCAGCAAGACTCTGTCTCACAAAGGGGCAGGGGGTTGAGGATGCAAATGTCCTCTGTTCAATCCCTAACACCTCCACCAAAAAAAAATAAAAATAAAAAGCTACTCTCACAAGCACCATCAATATCTCCAAATCTCTTACACAGAATCATAAACAATGATTGGGCACCTATTGCTGTGGGGAAATTGAAGCAAAGTGTATCTTCTGCTTTGTCCACACAGCCCGTTCATGCATAAGTAACTACTTAGCTTTGGAAAGCTCCAATAACTCCTATGTTATGTTTCTTTATTTCTAACCATCTATGCCTCTGCAAATGATGGCTAATATATTTTTATATATTCTTTCAATAACTTTCAGAAACTGGTACTACAATAGTCAATATTTTCCCCCTTAAATAGGCTTACAATTTTCTCATGAAGGCCAACAACGCCTTCCTGAAATTTATCAAAACTATTTGAAGCTTTGGGGAAAATCTAGCCATCAGATCCCTAGATCCTGCAGATTTTCCAGGTATGTATTCTGTAAAACTTCACTCCTGCTTCTAATTTGTCCTTCCTTCAAAGCCAAATCAGTACCCAGCCAATAATTTATATCTGATCTTTCTGTAAAGGATAAAGTAAAAAAAAAATTATTAAGTGAGTCTATCTTTAAATCATCTTCTATAATTAGATTTCCCTTCTTCAGTGGGAGGGATGAAAATTTTTATTTCATTACTCTCTGCTATTTAATAGTCTATATTACTCTGTGAGTCTTCAATATCCCTTACCAAATGACCTCCTGGATAAGTGGGGACTCTTAAAATAGCACAATTTCCTTGACCCATGAAAGACATTAAATACATATTTCCCAATGTACTTTCTTGAATAACATTTCTCCAAAGTCTTTTGGCATTTCTAATATGAGAGGAAATGTAAAGAGAAAGAGGGAGGGGAAAAGGGAGGGGAAAGGAAGGAAGAAGGAGGAAGAAAGGATGGAAGGAAGGAAGGAAAGAAGGAAGAAAGGATGGAAGAAGGGAGGGAGGGAAGGAGGGAGGAAGGAGAAAGAAGGGAGGAAAAGACAAGAAAGGGAAATGAAAGAAATACTTTTTGAAGCTCACATTAATTATTTGAGAAGCAAGCATTAGGGGAGAAACCTAGGGTAAAATATTCCAGCAGAAAAATAAATGCAGACTGACAAATTATTGGTAAATTCTGCTAGAGATAATTCATTTTCCCTTCTGAATTTAAACAGGGCTAACTAATAGCTATCACTTAAGTTTCTTATAAAATATGAATGAGTCCATAAAACACCGTAATAATAGAAAATGTATTATTAGAGCCACCAAATAGAAACTCTAGATTCCAACTGTGGCTTCCAGTATGCACAAAGCTTTTCTGCGAGGGAACATAATGTAGCTCCTAAATCAACATTTCCGAAAAATATAAAGACATAAACTTGGACACAGAAAATGACACGTTGTTTCATGTGCACAAAATGTTAGATTTGTAAACTTTCACACAACTGATATTTCTCCATTTCAAAGGAGAAAGCATAGCACAAAAAGAATTCTTTAAAAAAAACAATACAACACCTGATGCTAACCCGGTGCCTACTATGTACCAGGCACAGGCCGAAGGGCTTTACATATGTTTTGCAATTGACTTTCACAATGACCTTATGAGTATAGCACCATTTCAATCTCATGCTATGGACACAGGAAATGAGGCTTAGTAGAGACATTGAGCAACATGACCAAGACCAAATATTAAACTGGTTATGGGACCACAATCTCATCCCAGGCTCCCTGACTCCAATGTCCCTACTGGTAACAAATTCATTAAATAAAATCTGTAGACAAGAGCCACAAGCCTTATATTTCAAATACCGTCGTGCAAGATACTTATTACTCTGCATTTCTTTCAAGTAGGAAACACAAATAAGTCTTCCCGTAGAGAAGCACTAATCAATGACAAAAATATTTGTTTGTATGAAATTTATATGAATTTGTATAAAAATTACTAATAGAAAAATTACTCCTCAAAGCAAAAACCTAAGGCCATTATGTTTGAAGTTCACCTTTCCATTAAAAACTCAAATATCCTCTAAGACAAATTTAGAATTCCTAGAACTGCCTGACCTTTAATATTCATGTCATAAGTATACTTCAGGGTAATTATTATATTGTCATTTCTGTATCTCCATTATTCATCTTCCTCTGATCATTAATCAAGCAAACATCCTGTAAACAGCTAAATTTATACAGAAATATAAATAGGATGGAGTTCATTTGTTAGTCACCAAAATATCAAGATCCATGGGGAAAAAAACTTATGTTACAAAAACCATAGCTTGGTAGCAGCCTTTCACAGTCAATATCATTCTATCTCAAATGATTTCTTTTCTTATAGACCATGAAGTTAAGAGATTGAAAAGAAAGACAAGTATTCAAAAGAACAGGGAGTTACTTCATGACAGTCAACAATCAGGACCTTTTGAGATGAAATGGAAAAAGTAAAAAGTTATCCAATAGTAATCATTTATTGTTTGTTTTCTTTTATGTTTTAGTTATTTGCCAAGTGTTAAATCCTTTCCATGGATCATGTCTAAGTTTCAGTTCCTCAGAAGTTGAATCTATGACAATGATTCAAGGGCAAGTGATTAATTTACAAAGTGTAGGGAAAGGAGAAAGTGGGGAAAGGCATGAAACCGGAAGGGAAGACAGGCAACAAAGCTTGCATTATTGGGCCACTTACCCCAGTAGCAGAATGGTGCTGAATCCCACATGAAACACCTGCCTCCTAGTTGTCCCGCCTGAGACATGAGGGAGCTGAAGGATTTATGTGCTAGCACCCTGCAGTCACTATCTGGGTGATGTTCCTTGGACATCAGTTCCCCGACACTTCAGATCCGCAGCCTTCTACACATTTGAAGATAGTCTCAGGCAAAGGGAGTTGGACAGGGACCACCGGAAGAATATCTGCAAGCACAAACCAGAGAGACTCAAGAGCTTTAGTTGGTGTACACACCACATCTGCTACAAGTGACTTAATTTACTTTCTCACAAAAATCCCAATCGCTCTGAATTACTATTACCCCATTCTAAAGATGAGGATTTCAAGGTTCAGTGACATTGAGTAATTGGCCTGCAGCCACACCCAAATCAGAGGGCACAGCTTCTTTCATAGGAGACAATGACTCCAGAGCCTACAATCATACCTCTTACGCTGTACAATTTCCCAAGAGTAACCATCTAAAAATCCCCTGGACTCCCCCAAAGAAAAGATATGACTATTTTCTGTTGCCGCTAGCTAAGATCTGGTAGAGATTTACTTTCTGTAATGAAAATCCTGTTTGGTTTTTAATTTTTAGTGTAACTTTCTTGGATTTGTAAGTACAGAATAGATGAATGAACAGAACGGATGGATGAATGCATGAAGATAAGGTAAGCCACAAATACACGTGATGTGTACTCATCCATATTTCCAAAGAACTCTCCTGGCTTCCAGTTTAAAATATGGTCTCACAGATTCCTCAAGCACCCACATTTTTTGGACTCATCTTCCCATGCACGGGCCCACAGCTTTCTATACTGGACTCCTCAATGTGCCTAGGGGCCTCAAGGAAATGGAGTCACAAACCATGAGACAGCATCCACCCTTCCTTGTCTCCATCCCTTCTTGTGAACTACTCCACACCCACTGGGTACCCAAGCAGGTCCAATGGACCCAACCAGCACCACTGACATGTGGACACCACACAGCACCACATCCCCCGGTGTATTCTCTGCATACTTACTCCATTCCCCAGTGCCAGAGACAGATTCTGGGTCCTGGAGAGAGGACAGGATCCCAGGCAGGTGCTACGATGATTGAAGACTCCCCCAGGGCTGCAGGACCTCTCTTAATATGACCCCACTCTCTAGGCCTTCCTATGCTTCTTAATTTTAGCATGCTTAGCCAGCCACTTCACCCCGTCTATCCCCAGTGTTGCAGTGATGTTCAGGCTGGGTCCCTTGGGGTCTCCATCTATGCACAGGATTTTTAGTTCACCCATGATGTACGTATGCAACATTTTATATAGGGTTAAGAGAACCATCTAGCAATATTACTGCTGACTGATATTTCCCTCAGTCTCTAACCTTTGAATATTCAGGATATGAGCATAACAAGGTAAATTTTAATTTTAAAAATCTACTTTTAGACTTTTCCTATAACCCATATTATAGGATCTGGCAAACCCAGACAATTTAATTTCCTGACCTACTAATCCAATACCAGTAATGAAAGATATGAAAGGAACAATGTTTTAGCCAAAAGAATGAGTATCTAATGTTGAAGTTTCAGGGCTTGAGGCAAATAGATGGGAGCAAGTATGGGGCTAGCATGAGAACTTTCTCTGACATTTTTCAAATATTGTTATGTAGCTAAAGTCTAACTATAAAGTAAATCTTAACATGAATAGAGATTTCTGACTTAAGTGTTGTTCTTTTCAAGCAAAATGACAATGTGCTTTTTTGAGTGATAATCTTTGAGTGAAAAAATTAAAGAACACTCACAAAAAGTTTCAGATTTGAAAAAGATTAGTCTCCCATAAAATATGTTCAGATGGGTAAATATATTATATACACAAATATAATTGCATTTAGCTTTTCATCAAGCTTTGAGGGGAGGGAACAGTAAAAATCATGACTTAAATCAAATACAAATGTTATTTATTAAATGCTAATTAGATTCCTATTGAGATATGAATCCATGTATCAAAATTGTGTGGCTCAATATTGTCAGAAGAGCAGTTTCAGTTTATGGCATCAGTTTGGCCCAGCACTTATGCAACTAATGTATAGCTAATATATAGCTAATATATAGCTAAGACAATCAAAATTTTAAAAAAGAAATCTCGGTTATCTACAGGTATCTTGTGATCGTTATTGGACAGGCAGTGATTGTGATGAAATTATCTTCACTTTTGTAGAGGTATCAACCTCTGTGGCTTAGAACAAAGTCCTGGGGACACCAACGGAGCAAAATGACACACTCAGACTTCCTCAGCTCTAAGTTGAAAGGCAATTCCAAATAGCAAGTCTGAGTGTGCAAGTTGTAGGTATATTTTAGCCAACTGATGTTAGTAGATTTTCCTTTCCATGCATGGAAAGCTACTCGATATAATAAAAATCTGTGTTTACCTAAATTTAAAAACAGTCTTTCCGTACATTTAGCTCTTTAAAACCTAAGTGATAACATGTCCTCATAGTGTAGTTTAATTACACGTTTTTCCCTTTCCTAATGGTACCTAGAGTAGTGATGCTTCACACATTCAAGAGCACTTTGAATTTAGTAAAATGCTTTTTTTTTTTTTTTTTTGTGGGTACCGGGGGGACGACCTCAGGACCTCGCGCACCAACAGGCACCCGTGCCGCTGAGCGATATCACCGGCCCCTTTTTTTTTTTCGTATGTGGGTTCCGGGAGTCGAACTCGGGCCTTCGCGCTTGCAAGGCAGGCGCTTAAGCCGCTGAGCCATCTCACCGGCCCTAAAATGCTTTGCACAGCACTTTAAATAAATTATCTCATGCAATTTCATTCTTGAAACAACAGAATCAGCCAGGACTCCTTTGGTCTCAGGGCCAAACTAATGGTTCCGAATCCATGACAAATCTGCAATAAATGTCAGCTTAAACAATAAAAGAAATTGAAAAGTTCACATAACTCAATAGTCCAGAAATGATTCTGAGCTTCCAGACAGGTTTAATCCAGCAGTTAAAGTACGTAACTGAAGGATCTGGCTTCTGCCTCTTATTGTGTTGTATCATCTGAAGGGCGAGATTCCTCTTCGGGTTGGATCTCCTCATAGTGTTGAAATGGCTGTCGTCATTCTGGAATTCATGTCTTCACACACAGTGACCAAAGCTCTAAAAGATGAATTGTGTCTCTCCAAACTCTCCAACTCATTATTCATAATGAGATGCTCTTTGGAGACAGAGTCTTTAAAGAGGTGAATGAAAATGAGATTATTAGGGTGTGTCTCAATCCAACCAGACTGGTGTCTGTGTAAGGGAAAATCTGTACACATTAAGAGATACAGGGCTCTGTGCCCACAGAAAGACCACTGAGGATGCAGTAAGAAGACAGCTATCTGCAAACCAAGAAGAGAAGCCTCAGGAGAAACCCAACCTGCTGAAGTCTTGATCTTGGATTTCTGGCTCCGGAAATGTGAGAAAATGCCTTTCCATTGTATAAGCTTCCTAGTCTATGGTACTTTGTTATGGCAATTCTAGCAAACTAATCCACAAAGCGAGAGAGAGATTCCTCTGGTAGGTGTTGCAAGAGGGCAGAAGTGTCTGTCCCCAAGACCCAGAGCAAACACCTCCATCATGTACATCACACTGGCTCTCACTAGTTAACAAAGGCATGGGGTAGATTCACATACTATTGCTAATCAAGGCCCCTATCTACAAAGAGTTAAATTCAATGTCACTCAAACCATGGATGAGATTGTTCTCCCCTTGGCAGTTTCTCAAGGGAAATGTGTCCCATCTATGGTTCCCACAAAGAGGAGGAGCCAGTTCTGGGCATGGAGCTTCAGCAAAGGAACTTACAGATAAACGCAGGTCACAGAGTTTTTCAGCCCACGTTTTTTTACTCCACTGCTCAGTGTTTCCATGGCTCACTCCGCCTCCAGGCTGTGGAGAAGCCTCCTCTATTTCATTCCCCAGCTGAAGGAAGATTTCTCCATGAGCAATGGGCCTTAGGAGGAGACTGGCTTGTGAATGGAAAAAGGACTGTGTGACCCAGAAGCACTAGAAATGTACAAAAAGGAAGCAATATAAAATATGAGAGGAGAAGTTAACCTCACCCAAAGTCACAGTTCACACCTTTTATTTAGAAGCGCCATACCATGTGAGAGGGCACACAACATCTTTTAAATTGTTCACAAATGGTCCTGGGATCCATGTAGGATTTCTGTTGTTTCTCCTTCCTCCATTCTTTCCATCCAACTGAGGAAGAAGGGCTTTCCCAGGCATGTTTGAGAGAGAGGGGGAGGTGAATTTTTTTTTTATCTATACAGTTCATAAAACCTTTTCAGAACAATTTTCCCCTCAGAAAGAACTTCTCAGTCAATCTCACTTCTCATCCACTTACCAGGAAGGCTTGTCTGGCCAAAGTATGCACGTGATGATAACTTGGAGCTCTCACTGAAACTTAAAAAATTAGGAATTAAGAAGCAATGCAGGGCCGGTGATATGGCTCAGCGGTATAAGCGACTGCCTGGCACACACGAGGTCCTGACTTCGAATTCTGGTACCCACATAAAAGGAAAAAAAGGGCCGGTGATATCATTCAGCGGCACAAGCGCCTGCTGGCACACGTGAGGTCCTGAGTTCGACTCCCGGTACCCACATAAAAAAAAAAAAAGAAGAAGAAGCAGTGCATCCGTCTCCCGCATGCTTGGTTATGCAAAAGCTAACTCAGAATCAGAAGCCAGCACGGAGGGCATGTTGAACCTCCTGTGTGTCCTCATCCCAAAAGGGTAACCACACTGACTTGCTTTTGTGGGAACTGACACCCCCCCCACCAAACTCTGAGTGGGTCCCCTTGCACCATTGCTGCTTTTAGATTGCAATGTGTGGATGATTCCACATGTTTATGTCTCATCCATGGAAGTGTTCTCACTACTGCTCATGAAGCCTTGAAACTAGGCTGGTTTGCTCAGTTCCATTTTCAATAACACCAATTTGTCTTCTGAACACAGCTTTAACTGTCCGTCAAGTTGGTCTCAGCAATGGGAATTTTTCTCAGTCTCTCAAAAACTATAACCTTCCCTCAGACCTTTAGGAAACAAATATGAATCATTTTAGCACAGTGAGAAAGGAGAGGAAGAGCAACACACAGTGAGGAAATGTTGGCAGTGGCCTGCCAGAATTGCCAATGATGGTTCCAATGAAGTCTTTGCTTGTTCTGATGGAGAGCTATAAACATTTTGAAGAGAAGCTTTCTATTGCTGTACAAGAAACATTTTTATCCTTATACTCTAATACTGTCAAAATATAAAATGATATGGAATCGGAGCAAGAGATCAAGAAAAAATATCCAGAAATGTGACTTCAAGCAGCTAGATTTACATTCTTTACAGGAAAATCACAAAGTGCATTTGGACTTTTAATCAATTGAACAAATATTTGTTGTGTGTCTGTTTCATGTCAGGCACCATGTGAGGCACTCAGAATGAGAAAACATGCAGAGAAGCAGTAAATAAATGACCCCTGTGATACAGAGATGTAAGTGCTACAGTACAGAGTGATGGGGACAGCCACCATGCATTATTAAAGTGACATTAACTTATAAATAAAATTTCACAGATGCTATTTTAATTACAGATACACCTACTATAGACTTTAATTTTGTAGAGATCTTTGGTTAAGCACAAGAATCTAGTACCTTAGTTGTATATCATATCAAGCTTTGTAAGGAAAATATAGAACAGATGATCAAGTTAATCAAAATAGAATGCTTACCATGTATAATTCAACTGATGAAAATACAAAAGAATAGCTTTTTCTGGAAAGTGGAATTTGTATCAGATGTTATACTTTTAAATTATACCCAGAGAATACATGTAGAACCTTTTCTATAGGTTCATATCATTTCCAGATTGAGTCCTTCTAGAACCACACCATAAAAGATACCAATTTTTTTCTTTTTTTTAATTTTAAAGAGAAAAAAACAAAATTTCAAAACAAGATAATAGGAGGGTAACAATGGTTAATACATTGCGAATTTTTATGTTTAAATTAGTTACTCAGAGTATGAGACATAGGCATTTAACAGTCCAAACAATATTAGCACAAACCTTTCTTTTCAATGAACTAAGAGAAATTAGTAGTATAACTATCTTAACTAAAAGATACCAATTTTTCAATTATAACATTCTTATCTTCAAGGGTACATCCCAAGGCCTTCAGTGGATGCCTGAAACCACAGTTAGTACCAAAATCCTGTATGTATTGCTTTTTCTTTTGCTTTTTCTTTTTTTTTTTTTTTATATGCCGGTACTGGGAGTTGAACTCAGGACCTCACACTTGCCAGGCAGGCGCTTATGCCACTGAGCTATCTCACTGGCCCTGTACTGCTTTTTCTTACTCACTAATACCTATGATGAAGTTTAATTTCTGAATTAGGCACAAAAACATGTTAGTCAGCTTTCCATGACAGTAATTAATACCTGAGATAATCAACTTATAAAGAGCAAAAGTTTATTTTCCTTACAGTTCTGGTGATTTCAGTCCATAGTTGGTTGGCCCTGATGCTCTTGGGCCTGTGGCAAGGTAGTATGTCATGGTGGGAGCATATGCCAGAGAGGCTGGGACCAAAAACAGAAGGGAAGAGATCAGAGCCCTGAGACAACTTTGAGGGCACCCCCCAAAGACCAAAAGACCTCCCGCCAAGTCCCAGTCACAGTTTCTACCAGCTCCCAATAGCACCAAGCTGGAGAACAATAGCACCAAGCTGAGACTTCAGGGGAGGAAACATTTCAGGTACATACTGCACCACAAAGAAATTAACGAAGTGACAAATAATAAAATGGAACAACCGTAGCAATATACCAAATATAAAAGTTATGAGAATGTGATCTCTCTCAAAACTTTTTATTATTTCTGAAATTTCCCATTTAATATTTTCAGATCATGATTGACTTCAGGTGACTTAAAACAGAAAGCAAAAACACAGATAAGATGAAACAAATGAGTCTTTTCATTGAAATCCTATTTTATAAAACATTTACCTAAAGTTTAGGCTATTTGGTGCATAAATTTAATTCTGGAATTAAATTAAATATGCCACGCCCTTAATTCTCAATTTTCATTCTCCAGTGACTGAGGTTACCACTCAGAGCAAAGCTCACACACATAAAAAAAAAAATGCTTTCTTTAAATGTTAGGTAAATAATTTTTCTAATTTTATTTTGCCAATTTTATATTGTGGGGACTGGTTATTATTGGCTTTTTAAAGTTAAATCAATGCCTCCACTGCCACCCCTTCCACAAAATACACAGTCTATGATTAATATTTTAGAAAATCCTAGGCTTTGGGTATTATGTAAGAATTAAATTTTGAAAAATAATAGTCTGGCTTCTGTTCCAAGCTTCTTGTCAATTATTTGGGTAGTGGCTTCTCATCCTAAGTGAAATTTCTTGTATTTCTGGAAAGACACAAGTGTGAAGAGAAATATAAAGACCCAGAAAAAATAGTTGGTAGTCTCAGTAGAACAAAACCTCAAAAGTATAATTAATATTCTCAAAATGATAACAGGAGCTATTTCATCCATAAAGTAAAATTAGAGTGCTATGAAAAAGGAGTTATCACACCAAAGAACATGAAAACTACAGTATGTGATGCATAATGACATTTGGTCAACGATGTTCTGCATATATGATGCTGGTCCCATAAGGTTACAATAGAGCCAAAAATTCCTACTTCCTAACAAGGTAGCCATGGTAACATCACAGTGTAAGTCATTATGCACGTATCTCTCCTGATGCTGGTGTAAACAGACCTACTGTACTGCTGGTCATATAGAGGCATAGCACATACAATTATGTCCAGTACACAATACTTGATAATGATAATAAGCCACTATGAAGACTGATCACAAACTATTACATGCCTAAATTTGTTAAAATTACAGTAAAAATATATCACGTTGCCATTAATCTCCTTCAAGATATTCCCCCTTTCTTTGAACACACTTGTCTCATCATTTTGGCCACTTTCTGCAATAGTTCTGGAAGTAATTTTTCATGTTTTTATGAGGTCTGATCAATAACACAGTGAATGCTGATGCCACGCGCCATCCAGTGGAAAGGCAGGCTCATAAAAACATTACAGTGTGTCCTCATCCACCTTATTCACCAGATCTTCTACCATGCAACTTTGGGCTCTTCCCAAAAATCAATATGACCAAGAAAAGTAAACATTTTGAATCAATTAAGGCATCTAGACAGCTGTAACAGTGCAATTAAAGATGCCCATAAAAGAGGACTTCCAGAACTGCTTCAGAAAGAGGCAAGAATGAGGAGATAACTATGCTCAAAGGTAGAGGGAGTACTTAGAGGGGGATTAATGACAATGTGTCTTCTCCTGTAACAAATATTTTTAAATTTAAACATTCACTGTATTTTGTGATCATACTTCATATGTTCTTGACTTATGTATTTACTGTACTATACTTTGTGTTGTTATTTTAGAGCATACAATTTTGCCCATAAAGCCAAGTTTATGGTAAAACAGTATGTGGTGTTACACTGGCAGCAACCTCACCAATATTGTATACCACATCTCTTCAAGAGGCCACACCCAGTGATTGAACTGTACCATCTAGGTGTACGTAAGTGCACTCTAGAATGTTCACCTGCTGGGCTGGGGATATAGCTCAGCCGCATGGTGCCTGCCTGGCAAGCACGAGGTCCTAAGTTCAATTCCTGGTACAAAAAAAAAAAAAAAAAAGCAGAACGTTCACCCACTGACAAAGTTACCTAATGATGTATTTCTCAGGATGCATCCCCATCATCAAGTAATGTATGACTGTGTCTTCTACAACCTGCTGGAAGAGAAAGCAAATACTATAAACCAGCAAATCAAAAATGAGAATTAAAATCACTCTCCACAATCTCCAAACCATTAAATTGTAGGAAATTTAAGAGTCTGAGAATATTATGTTGGCAAAATACGGGGCAACAGAAGATCTGGTAATGGGAGGAGAAATTTCTAAATCATCTTTTGAAATCAGTATCTTGCCAAGTAGTTGAGCATTTGCTATAACTCCCAATATTAGCCTGAAGCATGAATCACAGAAAAATTCGTGAGTATGCACACAAACCTTGAGAAGGAGGAGGAGGAGAAGATGGAGAGGAGAATGGAAATGGCCTAAAAGTCTGTTGAGAGAGAAGAGATCAATGTAATGCAGCATGTTCATACAGTGGGAAAGATGATAACTGTTATGAGTTGTGTCTAGATGTCCACCCGAAGCCTCATGTGCTCATAGGTGGGGCTTTTCAGAGGTGGCTTGTTAAAGCTTGTGTCTCCACAAAACCTCAGGTAGTCATAAGTTGGATTTAGAGTGTGTGATGCTAGGATTAAGAGTGTGATGCTGGGATTAAGGGTATGTGATTACTAAATCACTCTACTCATTGGTTTGGCACTCACCCTAAGCCCAGGAGATCAAATATAAAAGGGACAAAAAGAAGCTGCAAAGATCTCTTGGACTTGCTACTTTGGCTGTCTTCTGTCTGCCGTGAATTGTTTCACCTCTGTGCTACCCCTCTGCCAAGCTACCCTGCCTTGGAGCCAGCTGATTTTGGACTGAAACCTCTACAAATGGTAAGATGGATAAACCTTTCCTCTTTTAACTTTGGGTGTTGGGTATTTTGTCTCAACAATGAGAGAAAAGCAACTAAGACATGGCTGGATCTAGTGTATAAAACTGGGATTAAGGGTGCATGATAACTAAATTGGTTTAGCACAGTTCCGGGTGTGGATAATGGAAGGCCCACCCTGATGTGGGTAGCACCAATGCATAAGCTTGTGGCCTGGATGAAATACAAAGGGAGGTTTGCTGCTGCTGCTGCTTGTTGCCTCCTGTCTGCCATGGACTGTCTCCTCTGCCATGCTCCTCTCCAATGCCACCCTGCCTTGGAGCCAGCTGACAGTGCACTGAAACCTCTACAAACTGTGAGCCAAATAAAACCTTCACTCCTTTAATTTGTGGGTGTCACGTATTTCATCACAGTGAGAAGAAAATAGCCAAGACAATAATGAATAAGTGATAGATATCACAAAGAAGAAGCCTCCTAAATACAAATTCAAGTTATGTAGCAATTTTTACAGTCTAATGCTAATTGTATAAAATTTTTAAGTATGCAAAAAAGTATGTGAGAAAAATTTGTAGTAAAACCACAAAAACATGCAAGGCAGTGATGCAAAATAGAAAAAAAGATACTGTAATTAGGGAAATATTCACAAGGGGCTTCACCTCTGTAGTGTTTTTATTTTTAACTAGTAGAGTGTGTTTTTCATTATTTTTTTTTCTGTACCACTGTGAGTCTGGAAAAATTGTTAAAGAAACTAGTACACAATAAGAATAATGTTCTGGAGGTTAAAAAGTATAGCAAATAGAACATAAAACTAAATAAAAAGATTAGAATATAAAGTCAAGATAGTTTCCCATAAAATAGAGCAGAAAGATTAAAGTAATGAAAATTCAAATTTTTAACAGATTAAAAGTATAGACAAAGTTCAATATCCAACAAACAGCAATTTTAGAAAGGAATTTCAAAAGAGAAATGGAGAGGAGGAAGTCATCTAAGGTACATTTAACAAAACCACAGGACTGAGCAGGGACCTTCACACTAAATGGATTGACAGAGTCCAACAAAACAAATGGGGAAAAAAAGTCCACACCAAACACATTGTTGTAACATTTCAGTACACTGAGGGTAAAGAGAAAATAATAAAATGTTCAGAAAGGAAAGATAGGGAAGAGAAAAAAAAAAAAAAACAAGATCCAAATTAAAATTGAACTTTTCTTTTTTTTTTTTTTTGTGGGTACCGGGGGGTCGACCTCAGGACCTCGCACGCCAACAGGCACCCGAGCCGCTGAGCGATATCACCGGCCCCTTTTTTGTATGTGGGATCCGGGAGTCGAACTCGGGCCCTCGCGCTTGCAAGGCAGGCGCTTATGCCGCTGAGCCTTCTCACCGGCCCAAAATTGAACTTTTCTACCACAACTCTGCTTGCTTAGAGATAGCATAGACTTTCAAATGATTTTCAACTAAAATTCTATCAATACCCATGTCTTAGTTCATTTGTGCTGCTAAAACAAGATATCTGAGAGTGGAAAATTGTTAAAAAGAAGAGCTCTATACCTCACAGTTCTAGAGATGGGAAACCCAAGACCAAGGCACAAGCATTTGGTGCTGGTGAGAGCTCCGTTCTTTCGAGGGAAGAGATTCTATGTCCTCACATGGCAGAAGAAGACCAAGCTAACTAAATTCCACACAGTCTCCTATACAAGGACTCAATGCCGTTCATGAGGAAGGAGACTTTATGGCCTTATCACCCTCAAAATCCACACTACTCAATATTATCATATTGGCAGCACCTGAATTTTGGAGAGGATACGTACAGCCATGATAGAGCCAGGCATTCAAATGACCTTTAATTGATATTCCGCACCCCAATGATTACCATATACCAATGTGGAAATGCAAAAAGACTCAAAAAATTAAGTTGTGTGAAAGAAAATCTTAGTGAAGTAGCAATCATATTAAGAGACACACAATATAACCAAAATTATAACTGTCGTGACAAGATACGGGAAGATACACTCGCTTAAATGGTGCTACATCGTTAGCCAAATAACAAGAATCCCATGGATAAACACTAAAAATCCCAAAAACAACAAATAGGAAATTTAAATGCTTCTCTTATAAATTTGGAAGAAAATAAGAAATAATTCACCGAAGAAGTTGCAAATGATTGGCTTTGGAATGGAGCTGATGAACTGGGAAGAAGCGAGGTAAGAAAATGCTGATTTTTTTACTACAAGCCTCTTAGCACTGTTGATTATCATATTTAATACTATACAGCTACCACTTGTGTACAAATTGAGTAATTTAGCTTAAGTTAAAATTAGTTAAAACAAAAATGGATATAAAGAAATTCCGCACATATTTTAAAGGGGCTTACAAATAAACGACAGCACAGTCATAGAGCCCATGCAGGCGCAGAGGTCCAGGTAGAGGAAAAAGTAAAGGAGGATTTCAGGGAGGCTGAAGGAGATGGCACCCAGGGCCGGCAGAAAGTTAGTGTTGGACCAACAATGCACTGACCTCACTGGTAACGAACGAAAAAGGGAGAATGGTGGACACAGATACAGCTTAGATGGTGGCGCCCCATGGAATCCCCAGCTGAGAGCAACATGTGAGTTGGGATGGTTAGTCTTAAAGTGAGAGTAAGGGAATGAGGTCCTAAGAGTCCAAACAGAAATCTTAAAATTAGAATCCTCTCCCCGTTCTGAAAGTGGATTTGTCTTTCTAGCCCTTTGTTCTGTGCTGTAGGTGATGAAAACAACCCAGGGCAGGGGGATGGAGAGTGAGGGGAATGGGACAGGAAGTGGTCTTCAGCCCACAATCCCCCTCCAAAGTCATCCGACATAAACATTCAAACACAATCTGCAAATGAACCTCTAAAACCTAGCTCAGAGCAAAGGCCCTGGGGTCAATTCCCAGTACCCAAATAGATAAATAAATAACAACAACAACAACAAAAATACTCCGTCATCAAGTCCTTTAGCCCTTCCTTTCAAAAAGACTGTTGCTCCAAGCCAATTCTTTTCAGAAATTTGGGAGGTTTAAATTTAATCAGAGTTTAGTTATACGCTGTGGTGGCTAAGCTTAATTGTTTCAACGTGCTTGACTTGGGTGCTCCTTAGGGGATTAGTAAAGCACACTTCTGGGTGTGTCTGGGTGGGTTGTGGAGACCTGACGTTGGGCACTATATGTAATCTCTGCCCCCTTACTTTCTGGTACTCTTCCCCTGCTCTGCTTCCAAGTTGCCATAAACCAAATATATTTGTGCTGCCATGCCCTTCTGCCATGATGTTTCTCCTTCAAACTGTCAACCATGGACTGAATCCTCTGAAACTATGTGCCAAACTAAACCTCTCTACCTTTAGGTCGTGGGTGGCAGGCATTCTCAGTGACTGGAAGGATGACTAATACATATGTGATCAGAAAAGGAATCTGAGGGCTGGGCATGTGGCTTAGTAGTAGAACACTTGCCTGCCCAATACACTGGGTTCAACTTCCAGCACCACAGAAAAAGGGAGGTGGGAGAGAAGGACAAGAAATCTAGGAACTCTGGTCTTTTCAGTCCTTGAGAGTGGTGTGGATTTGAGCTTCTGTGCACTAGCCACTCTCTCCCAAATTCTCCACGACTCCCACTCAGCATCCTACAACCAACAGAATGGATGTCAAGTGTGAGAAGGTGCCAGCTAGAACTTCGTCATCTAGGTCACTGTCACTACAGGAACGGAGAAGATGCCCCCAGTGTGCATTGACGAAGGCCCCTTCACAGGGTTACAGTCAGTCAAGGAGCTCCTGTGTAATTCAATCCACGTGAGAGCTGTCCCAGAGACACGTGTCCCCTTGGGGAAAATCCCTGGCCCTCCTTTAATTGAAAACTCTTCATCCTCCCAGAGGACAGGAAGTTAAGTTCAGCGTGTTACAAATCTTCTTGACACTTATTGAATTGGATAGGAAAATAGCTTCATCACTGACCTTTGCTATGATTCTCAGTCGAAATGTTAGATGAATTTAAGTCCACTGAATGGATGAGAAAAGACATATGAAAATGAAGGGCTTTTCATTCTAGATCATACCAGGCCACTTTTAAACAAATCTTGATGTCCCTCTTTGCATGGAACAGTGCCTAGGACAGAGGAGTGCCCAGGAAGGTCAGGCGCACTGGCGACCACTTGGGGTAGGCAACTTTCTATCTTCGGTGGCTAAAATGCCAAAAGGCTCTGCAAGGGGGGACTTGCTAGCAAAACTGGTTGGTGACAAGTATTGGAGAAGATGACCTTTTGAAAATCACTGCCATGGCTGATGGAAATGCCCAAGCATAACATAAACAGCCTTAAAAACATTTGAACATTAGGAAGCCAAACAATCTGCCTGATGCCTTCAGTTTCCAAAAGCAGCCATCCAATTACAGTTCTTGTACTCATATTTCAGACTCGTCATCTTTCTGTTTTTGCTGTTGGGCCTTTTTAAAGAAATAATGAATTTTAATCAGCAAAATAAAAGGTGAATTATTTTAATTTGAGGCCTTACAGAAGGGTTGGCAAAATAAAAAGACTAAGTAGAATTTCAATGGCAGTGAGGGAAAGAATATAAAAACAAGCGAATATTAATTTTTTCTCAATAGATCCCATCTCTAAGTATTTTGTAAACTCTTACACAGTTGATCCAGGCTCTGTGCTAGGCACTGGACATGTGTTCATTTCCAGGCAACACAATACACAGAGTCTATACTAGAAACTGGGCCAAAAGACCAACAGCGGAAAGACTGAGCAAATATTTATATTTCTGCTTCTTTTCAGTTGCTGTATGAATGCTAGCAATACAAAGTAAGTAACTCAGTGCTGTGACACAGAGACAACAAAAAGAATCATGGCTTGTTGATGATCCATTCTGGAAATGGAAATTTTTCTATTTTAATCTCAATTTCTCCTTCAGTAAATTCCAAATTGTGACATTTAAACTCTTTTTAATCAAAGTGGCTTTAGATGTGCTTTCCAGGCAACAACCAGAGATCCTCCACTTTCTGATCAGTGTACACTCTGCCTGGCCTTCAGTACTGTTGCACTTTTCTGAGCCCAGAAAAGTGGTAATGTGTGTGAAAGCCGACTTGGGAACCCAGGTGTTACTTATGCCTCGCTGCTGAGTTCCTTCTCCCAAGTCACCTGATGAAATCCAGCCATCCCATTGCTTCCCCTATTTGCCAAGAAATTTACTCCCTTCTTAAGAGGGCCAGGAGCTAGTCCAGAAGTGACCACTGGAGTCTGGTCCTGGTGGGGCTTCTGGGGACATTCAGGAACAGGAAAAGAGCAGCGTGGAACTGCATAGGCTTGTCTTGACTTCTGGCTGTATTTCTTACTGGCTGTGTAACTCTGAGCAAGTCCACTGACCTCTCAGAAACTCAATGTCTTTGTGTATAAAATGTGAATAACAACACCCATCTCATAGGACTGCTAAGCGCATTCAATCAATTCATGCACGTAAAGCCCACGTCTCAGTACTGAGCACTTAGTAGGTACGCAGACAGGTTTGTTCCCCATTAGTGCCCTCATAGTTCCCCTGATAAGAGCAGCTTCTCCAGAGCTCAGGAGTCCACTTCACCATGAGGCGGCTCACCCAGCAACCTGCACCCTCGGTGTCCTGATGTTTGCCCCTCTTCTCTTCCCTTTGCAGCCTGGGTGGGTCCCCTCCAAACTCTAGTCTTTTTTCTTTAACGTATGTAACAGCTTTAGTGAGATATGATTCACATACCACGTAATTCTACCATTTAACATGCCGCTCAAGGGTTTTTTAGTATATTTGAAGATATATGTCAATCACAGTAGTCAATTTTAAAATGTTTACATCACCTGAAAAAAAAAAAAACCCTTTAGCAGTGACTCCCCCTTTTTACCCCAGACAATCACCAATCTACATTGTGTTCCTATAGATTTACCTAACAAGGACATTTCATACAATTGGCGTTATATGATATGTGACCTATTCAGACTGGCCTCTTTCATTTAACGTAATATTCAGTGTGTATCTGAGTTGCGGCATGTATCACTATTTTAATTACTAAATAATATTCCATTGTATAATGGATATACCACATTGTGTATATCCACCCATCAGTGGATGAACATTTCCATAGTTTCCACTTTGGGCTACTATGAACATCCATTTACATAAAAGGTTTTGTATGGACACATACGTTCATTTTTCTTGGGCATACAACTAAATGTGCAATAGCTGAGTTATATAGTAACTCTATGTTTAATGCTTTTAAATTTTTATTAGTACAAATTTGTAGTACATAATGATTACATTCCTTGTGGGGAGTTAGTACATCTACATAACATATCCTAATTCCTTTTTACATCCCCTTTCCTTATATCTATTGATCTCCTTCTTTTTGAGAAAGATCTATCTCCCTCCTTTCTATTATCTATCTTTTATTTCAGTCTTTTTTTATATTTTGGGTTTCTCGTATAAGAGAAATCATGTGATGTTTAAGCTGGTGTGTCTGATTTCACTTAATATTAAGGTCCCAAAGTGCATCCATTTTCCTACAAATGACTAAAGTTTATCTTTCATCATGGCACAGAAGTAATCCATACTACATTTTTTTTTGTGTGTGTGTGTGGGTACCGGGGGGTCGACCTCAGGACCTCGCGCGCCAGCAGGCGCCCGTGCTGCTGAGCAATATCACCGGCCCCTTTTTTGTATGTGGGTTCCGGGAGTCGAACTCGGGCCCTCGTACTTGCCGGGCAGGCGCTTAAACCACTGAGCCATCTCACCAGCCCATACTACATTTTTGATACATTCATCTGTTGATGGACATGCTGCTTCCAAGATTTAGCTATTATGAATTGTGCTGTTATAAACATGGTTATGCTGTATCACTATAATATGATGTCTTTATTTCCTTTGGGAAAATATAGTACCTAGAAAGGGGATAGAAAGGGATCAGATGAAATTTCTAGTTTTAGATTTTGAGTAATTTCCATAATGGTTGCATTAGTTAACTTTTCCATCAACAACGTAGAAGAGTTCCTTTTAACTCTATGTTTAATCTTATAAAGAATATCCAGACTATTTTGCAAAACAACTGCACCACTTTACCTTTCCACCAACAGAATAAGACAGCTCAAACTTTTCCACTTTTCTAACATTTATTCCTATCTTTTTTTTATTGTAGCCATAGTAGTGAAGAAGTGCTATATGACCGTGGTTTTTGATTTGCACTTATCTAATGAGAAACAGTGTTGCACATTTGCTCTGGTTTGAATTTTAAATGTTGTCCCGCAAAGGCCTTATGTTTAAGGCCTGATGACTAGCCTGTGGCATTGTTAGGAGGTTTGGAACCTTTAGGAAGTGGGACTTAATGGAAGGAAGTTAGGTCATTGAGGGTATGCCCTGAAAAGGATATTAAATCCCTGCCCCCTCTCTCTCTCACTCTCTTTCTCTCTCTGCTTCCTGTGTACCATGAGATGAGCAGCTTTGTCTACTATGTATTTCCTGTCTAGATGCTCTGCCTCTCCACAGGCCCAAAAACAACAGAGCCAGCTGACCATGGAATGAAACCTGTGAAACTGTGAGCCAAAATAAATCTTTCCTCCTTTAAAATGTTTATTTAGGGATTTTGTCACTGCAACAAAATCTGACAAACACAGGGTCTTTTCATGGAATTATGGTCATGAATGAACCTTCTTTGGACAAATGTCTATTCAGGTCTTTTGTAATTAATTGTATTGTGTATTTTTATTATTAAATTATAAAAATTCTCTATGTGTTCTAGATACAAGTCTTTTATCAGACATATAATTTTCAAATATTTTCTCACATTTTCACATTCTTCCTACATTCTCTATGGTATTTTTTGAAGTACCAAAGTTTTTAATTTTAATGAAATCCAATTTGTCCTTTTATTTTATCACTTATACTTTTAGTCTTATAGTTAAGAAGACTTAGCTAGTAAAAGGTAACAAACATTTATTCCTATATTTTCTTTAAAATCTTTATAGCTTTAATTCTGACATTTTGGTCTATGATCCTTTTTTTTTTTTTTTTTTTTTTTTTTTTGATACCGGGAATCAAACTCAGGACCTTGTGTTTGCAAGGCAGGCGCTTGTGCCGCTGAGCTATATCCCCGGCCCTATGATCCATTTTTGAGTTAATTTTTATGTGTGGCAAGACAAAGAAGTACAGCTTCATTCTTTTGCATGTAGATAACCTAGTTACTCCAGCATTTGTTAAAAAGATAATTTTTCTCCATCCAATTCTTTTGACATCCTTGCCAAAAATCAGTTGTCCACAATCTTAGCGTTTATTTTTGTCAGTGTTCCATTTATCTAAATACTTATCTGTATGATAAGTCCTGATTACTTACACAATGTCCTGATTGCTCTTGCTTTACAATAAGTTTTAAAATCAGAAGTATGACTTTTCCAACTTTGTTCTTCCTTTTCAATATTATTTTGGCTATTCTGTGTCCTTTGCACTTCCATATGAATTTTTAGTTCAAAGTGTAGCTGACATTTTGTTAAGGATTATGCCAAACCTAAAGATTAATCTGGGACATATTGCTGTCTTAACAATATTAAGTTTTCTGATATATGAATATAAGATGGGTATTTCCATTTAAAGTCATATTTAATTTCTTTCATCAAGGTTTTGTAATTTGCACAGTATGAATTTGGCACATCTTTTGTTATATTTGTTTCTAAGTATTATATTCTTTTAATGCTGTTGTAAATAGATTTTTCTTTAATTTTATTTTTTGGATTGTTCTTTGATACTGTATGGAAATGCAATCGATTTTGCAAATTGATTTTATACTAAATATATCATGAGATTTACTTATTAACACTAGTTCTTTATTAGTGATTACTTTAAGGTTTTATGTATAAGATCAAGCCACCTGAAAATAGAAATAGTCATACTTCTTTCTTTCTAATATGGATGCCTTATATAACTTTTTTCCTGGCAAGAATCTCTACGATGTTGGATAGAAGCAGCAACAGTGGACATTCTCATACTCTTTCTGATCCTTTGGAGAAAGTATATAGTTTCTCACCATTAAGGATGGCATTTTTTCAATAGATTTTTTTAAGTTAAATTGAGAAAGTTCCCTTTTATTCCTAGTTTCTTCAGTACTTCCATTGTGAAGGACTCCTTCAAATACTTGTTCTCTGTCTACTGAAGTTATAGTGTGGTTTTTGCCCTTTGTTTTGTTGATATGGTATATCACATTCATTCATCAGCATGTGTAAAAGCAGCCTGCCATTTATGGGATGAATCACACTTAATCATGGTATATATATTATTTTTAATTATATATTACATATTTTATAATTATATATTTTTAATTATATATATAATTCTTTTTAATTAGTGAATTCCCAGGATTTCACTGAGGACTTTTGTATCTATAATTATAAGAACTATCGATTATTATAAGATAATTATAACTATCGATTATTATAAGAACTGTCGATTTCTTGTGATGTTTTTGTCTCAGTGACAGAAACATGAGATCAAAAGTGTTCCTTCGTCTTCTGTATTTTTAGAGACTTTGAAAAGAATCCGTGTTAACTACTCTTTAACATTTGGTGGAATACACCGGTAAAGCCATGCAGATCTAGGCTGTTCTTTATGGAAAATTTTTGAATTGCTTAATCAATTTCTTAAATGTGTTAGTTCCTAGGGCCACTATACCTACCACGAGGGGTGTAATATAAAATAATAGAAATTTCTTGGTTCATAGTTTCAGAGGTAAAAGACTGAAATCAGGAAGGCAGACTTTTTGGAGATGGAAATGGAAGCAGGGAAGGAGACTGGGGAGAAGGGATCAAAATAACCAAGATTACATAGCAATTTCCCAAAACAAATGTAGATATTATGTATCAAAAACAATTTAAAAAAAGGAAAAATGGGACTGAAATAAAAGTTCTGGCAGGGCCATTCTCCCTTTGAACCTCATAGGGGAGAATTTTCCTTTTCCTTTCTAGATTCTGGTGTTTGCCAGCAATCCTTGGCATACCTTGGCTCATATTAGATGCATAGCAGAAATCCTCACCTCCATCATCACATGGACGTCCTCCCCTTGTGTGTCTGCACATTGTCTCCCCCTCTGCTTGTCTCTCCTTTCCTCTTCTCACAAGCACAGCAGTCACATTAGATTAGGGGCCCACCCTATTCCAGCATGATCTCATCTTAACTAATTATATCTGCAATGACTGTTTCCAAATAAGGTCCCATTCTGAGTTACTAGGGGTTAGGACATCAACATACCTTTTTGAGGAATACGATTCAACCCATGGCACTCATTTAGGGTTTATACACACTTCTTATTGCTTATTGAGTTAGTTTCAATGGTTAACATCATTTTATGAGATTTTCCTTAGCTAAATTATTTAATTTGTTGATATACAGTCATTCATAATATCCCTATAAAATCATTATTTCTATAAAACCAGTAATAACACTCTCACTTTCATTCCTGATTGTATTAATTTATTTATTCCCCCTTGATTTCTTCATAAATCTAGCTAAAAGAGTATCAACTTTGTCGATATTTTCAAAAAAGACATTTTTGGTGTTGTTGATTCTCTACTAGTTTTTTATAACTTTATTTTATTTTTTACTGGTCAAAATAGTTTTTAATTTTTATTTTTATCAGTTTGAAGTGTACCATGATTACATTCATCATGGTGAATTGGTACATGCACGTAATACATCTGAATTCTTTTAACTTCCCGTTCCCCTCTCCTCCATCTATTTTGTTAATTTGCACCCCAATCTTTATTATCTCCTTCATCCTGCTTACCTTAGGTTAGTTTTTTTTTTCCTTTGTGTTTATAGAACATATTTTGTATTATTGCAATCCCTTTACAGTGATCTATGCTTTCTTTGTGGTCTAGCATCTGATCTATTCTGAGGAATATTTAGTAGGTTCTCAAAAACAGTAAGTATTTGTTGTAGGGTCGTACGTTTTATAGATGTCTGTTAGGTCTACCAGGTTTATGGTATCATCAAAGTCCTCTATTTCTGGGCCGGTAAGATGGCTCAGCGGTTTAAGCGCCTGCCTTGCAAGCGCGACGGCCCGAGTTCGACTCCCGGAACCCACATACAAAAAAGGGGCCGGTGATATCACTCAGTGGCACGGGCGCCTGCAGGCGCGCGAGGTCCTGAGGTCGACCCCCCGGTACCCACAAAAAAAAAAAAAAAAGTCCTCTATTTCTTTATGAATCTATCCTCTGTTGAAAGTGGTATATTGAAATCTCCAAATGGAATCATTCAATTCCCTAGTTCCTTTCTGTTCTGCCAATTGTTTTCTATATCTGGGGGTCTGTTATTAGATACATTTATAGTTATGATAATTGTGTTCTTCTTGATGAATTAATTTTTTATCATTATTAAATGTTCTTTGGACATTTATGGATGTAAGATCAACATACGATTAGGTTCCAGTCATAACTGTTTTCTTCCCTTACTTAAGATTTTTCATTTGTACATTTTAGAACATATTTCATGTATTTGTTGATTTTTTTACTAACATCCCTTTTATGAAATCATAACCTATGTCTTTGTATCTCCCTTATGGGCTTACTTGTGTCCTTCTCTCCAAATTCGTATGTTGAAGTCCTAATTCTCAATACCTCAGACTGGTTTATCTTACTTGGCGATAGGATCTTTAAAGAAGTAATTAGCTTAAAATGAAGTGATTACTATGGGTGGGCTCTAATCTAATATGACTGGTGTTCTTTTAAAAAGAGATTAGAACCCAGGCATACACAGTCAAGAAGAGCCATGTGAAGGCAGAAAGAGAAGATGGTGATCTACAGACCTCAGAAGAAACCAATCTTTTGACACCTTGCTCTTGGCCTTCTAAACTCCCAGAACTGGGAGAAAATCAGTTTCTGTTGTTTAAGCCATTCAATCTGTGACGCTTTGTTATGGCAGTGTTAACAAACCAATACAATCACCTGCAATCACAGACAGCATCACAAGCACTCCTCAAAGCAAAAAAATGGGATGGTAAAGAAGGACAAGGGAGAGCTCAAAGCCCTGTCCCTAATGTGCACTCATGTACCTTATGCCCACTGCCTGGGCTTGGAGCTCTTGCTGCATTTGTCCCCTGTTCTCCTGGAATTGCCTCCTCCTCCTGCTGTTTCTCTTCTTCTTCCTCCTCCTTTCACTGTGGGAAAGTTTGGATCCCTTTCCACAAAGGCATTTCTTTTTATCCTCCAATGCCCTCCCCTCCCCTGGAAGGAACACTGGGCAGCCCACTGTTTTCTTCCCGTCTGTCCTGAGACTCACACTGACAACCCAGGCAGCCCTCAGCTTCTAAGGCCATCAGTACTCTGCTTCAAATGCCGAATCCACATCTTAATATGCCTGGCAAGTTAAACAACCTTTATAAGCTTCATGATGTGTTCATGATGCCACTTACCTCGTTTGTTCAGTCACTGAGAGATTCAAATGAAATTAATGCTTTTGCAAACAATCAAGTTTTATGCTCACTAGAAGTTAACTATTCCAATAATTATTATTACTGCCTCCACTTACACCATGTTCTCCTTCTTCTCCTCCTCCTCTCGTGCCCTAGCAATCAGAGTTTATTTCCCGTGTTTCCCTACACTACAGTAACATGAAACGTAGAAGGACCTGCTCCCTCCCAGTCATCTCGCTGCAGCCTCATGGCTGTGCTCATGGCTGTGATTGACAGGTGCCATTGCATTCTGTCCTATGCAGGCCTTTTTCCATTCTTGTCTAGGCCGTGCCCTGTCCCCACAACTGCTGGACCTGTCATCAGTGTTCACACTGCCACACATCGGGTGCCCCAGGTGATGCCATCAGAAACGTGAGTGTGGCTGCAATTAAAATCTCACATTGATGAAAACACTGCATTCCTCATCAGCCTGGCTGCCTCGTCTCCACGGCTGCTCCAACCCTTGAACACTGGCACTTATCGTATGGGTAAACGCAGGTACATGCTACAGTAAAGTCGTTTAAAAAAGAGATCACTGGCAAAGCTGGTGTGTGTGTGAGTGTGTGTGCGTGTGTGTGTGCATGTGTGTGTGTGTGTGTGTGTGTGCGTGTACTGGGGATTGAACCCACAGCCTTGGCACTGAGATTCATCCCTAGCCATTTCGTTGGTTGATTGGTTGGTTGGTTTTTGACACAGGATCTTGATAAATTGCCCAGGCTAGGATCAAACATGTGATCCTCCGCCTGCCTCAGCCTCCCAGAGTGCTGGGATTATAGGCATGTACCATCATACCTGGCCAAAACTGACCTCTTAAATCCATTAGCAAGCAACACGCCTGAAAGACAGTTTTTCTAAATTCCTTTTGCATGTCATGAGTGACTCAAACTCTGATCATATTAACAAAACCTCTCTAATATACCAGATAAGGACTGAAGCAAATCAGTTAAAGCAGCCAAAGTACTTGCATATTTGGATGTTGTGCTATAAAGTGCTTTATGCTGTTATGAAAGGGAAGCCGAATTCCTGTCCCAGTGACTTAAACAGCTTTCTGGCTAGCTAACCAGATAAGGCCACATTCCCAAGTTATCTTCAATCTGATTACATCTGCTGTTTATAATACAGAATAGATTCCGTGTTAGGTTTCCTGCCTCTCTTCTTGAATCTCACAGTTCTTTCTTTATTGCCACTTGACATAACGAGAGAAAATTTCCTTTCTTGTCTAATTGCTTTACTGCAAACTGACTTTATCCAAGGGAAATAAAAACTTCTATGTTTGAGTATTTGAATAATTGTGAGAAGTCGTAAAACACGCTGTCATGAATTATATCTGTTGTTATTTACTTCAGATCTAACTGAATCGAGAAAGCAAAAACACTTTTTTCTCTTTTCCCATCTTAGATCAAATTTTTTGCTTCTAGCCCACTAAAAACCCAGAACAACTTCTAGCATTTTGAAATCCTGGTTGAAGTTTTCCTGGCATGTTGCCACAACCCAGAGTAATTTGTGGCTTAAATTATATAAAAGTGCTTCTGACAATTCCTAAGCTTACACATAGATCAAAGGACATTTTTTCTTCCATTTGGTTTTTTAATTTTTTCAAGTTTTGGAAATCATTAACTTAAAAATTTGAATTAAGAAACTAGAAAAAGAATGGAAAAGTATTTTTTTAAAAAGTAGAAGAGAGGAGATAAACACAGTAGCAGAAATCAATCAACTAGAAAACAAATAAAAAAGATATTTTAAAAACCAAGTTTTTTGAAAAGATGGCTTCACATGCTGAACAAGGTGGAGAAGACAAACAACACTTGGAATGAAAAATGGGCCAGAATTCAGACACAAGAGACAATTTTGAAATAATGAGATTGCTATGATAAACTATAGTCTGGTGCTTTATAAATCTTAAAGTAAATTAAAATAATTTTTAAAAACTAGTTAATGAAATTGATTCACAAAGATATAGAAAGTGCAAAGGAACTAAAACAATTTTAAAATTTGGATTGCTAACTGCAGCACTGAGGGAGACTGAGGCAGGAGGATCTCAAGTTTAAGTCTTGCCTAGGCAATTTAGCAAAACTCTATCTCTAAAATTAAAATACAGGGTGAGAGGGATGTAGCTCAATGGTAGAATACCCCTGGGTTCAATTCCCCAATACCAAATAAATAAACAAAATTGGTAGTCAGAAACAAATCCCCAGGTGGCTTTCAGTCAAAAGGTCTTGAAAAACTTTTTACTAAAAAAGAGACAATTTCAATCTTATATAAGCTATACCAGAAAATAGAAAAAGAAGAAGATATTCAAAATATATTTTAAAATGTATTTTTATGTGACTAATGTGTTCCTCAATATAGGAGAGGGGGCAGAGAGAATGTTAATGCAGGATCTCGTAAGGGGGCCTCATGGGTTTGGGATTCAGTAAGTCTTCTATCACAGGTTAGGAGGTACTACACAAGCTAAGAAAAGGGAATTTTTCTCTTAGTTTCTGTCTGGATTCCTTTTAATTTTTTGAGAGCTTCATTTAAAGTATTGAATTCCTTTTAAATAACTTTTGGCTACTGGAATTTGTTCTTCATAGCTGTCTTTATAAAGAGATCGACCAGTTGGTGGGCAAGGCGGATTTATTCAGGTAATATGATGAAGTACTGTGATAGAAACAGTCAGAATCCTTCATCTCTTTACGAATTACTCTTCACATTGGCAAAGCAGAGTTGCTACAATGCAAGACTTACTGTTAAAATAATGTCATCATCTTAAATTTTAATTATAAAATTTCTAAAGGCATATATATGTACATACACACATACGAGGTGTACACATTACCAAACTTAAGAAAAAATACTGCCAATACCTTGTAGGTGACCCAATTTTCCAGTTCTTTTCTTTTCTTTTTTATTTTCTTACTATGAGATAAGGTCTCGCTAAATTGCTAAATTCCCAAGGCTGGCAATACTTTGAACTTGCAAGTCCTTCTTCCTCGTGCTTCCAGAGTGCTGGGATTACAGGCATGTGCCACCATGCTCAGCTATTCCCTCGCCCTTTGATAAGGTTTGTGTCTGGATGTCACCCCAAAGCCTCATGCAGTCATGGGGGGCAGGCTTTTCAGAGACAGCTGAATCTAGTTTGTGATTAGTTTATTGTCTAGTGCTCAGACTGGGGACATGAGTGTTACACCTGCCCTAGGGCGGGTAGCCTGCAGAAAATATAAGGGAAGAAAAGAGGCTTGCTCTCCCCTTTTGCTCTTGTTCTTTCTGCTGCTTTTTGCCACCATGAACTGTTGCCCCTCTGCCACACCACCCTGCCTTGGAACCAGCTGATTATGGACTGAAACCTCTACAAACTGTGAGCTAAATAAACCTTTCCCCCTTTAACTTTGAGTATCAGGTATTTTGTCCCAGCAATGAGAGAAAAGTAACTAGGATGCCCTTCTTCCTCCTAGTTTGCTGCTTTGTGTTTATGATATCATACATTCCACTACAGTTTATCATTCTCCCTAGACAATATGTCGGCCAGGTTTAGATTTTTTCTTCTTCTTCTTCCTCTTCTTCTTCTTCTTCTTCTTCTTCTTCTTCTTCTTCTTCTTCTTCTTCTTCTTCTTCTTCTTCTTCTTCTTCTTGGTAGTACTGGGGGTTGTATCCAAGGCCTTCACATTGAACCAAATCCCTAACCCATTTTTTTTTTGAGACACAGTCTCACTAAGTCACTAAGTTGCATCGACTGAGCTTGAATTTGCAATCATCCTGCCTCAGCCTACCAGAGTGCTGGGATTACAGGTATGCACTACCACACCCACCTAAGTATAGCATATTTTTGAACTTCATATAAACTGAATCTCTATGTTGATTTCTTTTTCAATCACTGTGTCTTTGAAACACAATTATGTTATTACCATAGCCATGATTTATTCATTTTTATTGCTGTATAGTATTCTATTAACTAAAAATTCTATGAGCTATTATCAACATTAGAATGTTGAGGAATATGAGTTTCCAGTTTCTAAGTGTTTTGAACAATACTGCTTTGAACATTATTTTATATGTATCTAGATATGCTTGTGAACAAATTTTCCTTGAGTGTAAACATGGAGGATAAAATTCTTTATCAAAAATCATGTAAATTTCAATTTTCACAAAACAACACTAACTTGTTTCCAAAAGCAATTTTACCAAGTTACTCTCTCACTAGCATTCTATGAGCTCTACTGTTCGTCATCTTTTTTTTTTTGTGTGTGTGTGTGTGTGTGTGTGTGTGTGTGTGTGTACCAGGGGTCGAACTCAGAACCTCGCGCTTGCGAGCAGGCGCTTGTGCCACTGAGCGATATCACCGGCCCTTTTTTCCTATGTGGGTACCGGGAGTCAAACTCAGGACCTTGAGCTTGCCAGGCACGTGCTTATGCCACTGAGCTATCTCACCAGCCCTGTTTGTCATCTTTAGATGTTTTGATTTTTTATAAAACACTGTATTGGTATTTTCTTGATAACTAGTAAGGTTGCTGTATCAGTCAGTGTTCTGCAGAGAAATAGAACCAACACTGTATAAATATAGAGAGAAATCTTTTCTAAGAAATTGTCTTATGTGATTATGGAGGCTGGTGAGTCGATCGATATGCAGGGTGGAGCTGGCAGGCTAGAGACCCAGGAAAGCTGATGTTCTCACTCAAGTCTGAAGAGTCTTCCACAGAACCAGGAAGAACTGACCTCATATGAAGTCCAAATGTGGTTTGCTAGAAAATTCTTGCTTTGGGAAACTTGGTCTTTTTGGTTTATTCAGGCCATCAGCTGATGGGCTAAGGCTACCAATCTGTGGAGACCAATTTTCTCTGCTCAAAGTCAATCAATTTAAATGTTAATCTTATCAAAAAGTCAGCCACCCAGCCACAGAAACACCCAGAATATTTGACCAAACATCTGGAAACCCTGTGACCCAACCAAATTGACACACGAAATTAACCATCACAGTTGGCATATTTCTTACATGTTTTCTTGATATTAAAATATAATGGCTAACTCTAGCTGAAAAGAATTCTTCTGGAAGGAAGTCTTCTCTAGAAATATGTAGCCACACCTCAGTGCCCAGCCAAGCGAGGACATGTTCCACCCAGGCTTTCGCACGAGTCTAGATTTCTGTAACGACTCATGGAGCTCTTCCAGGTCACGGATCCTCCAGAAACACCACTGCACTGTGCTACAAAACACAGCAGTACCTGCCGGGCCAGTAGCATGAAATACGGAAGAAACCGAGGAGCTGTAGGAAGTCCTTCTGAGGATTTCCCTGACCCAGAGCAGCAAACAGATAATCAAGCAGATCTTAGTATGATATCATCTATGAAAGATTGACCGTCCTCTCTGCCACAGTCCTCCATGAAGGTTGTATAGAGAAGCTTGAGCTCAGAGCTGACTCAATAAAACTTGAGCTTGTTTGTCCATCATGCAAAGGGGTCTAATAAGGCATCTATTCTTCAATGTAAAGACTTGTTGTATTTCTAAATAATGACACCTTTACAGAATTAACATTTTCTGTACAAAGAAAGCCTGCATTTTCTGAAGACAAAGTATAAATAAACTGCAAAATAAAAGATAGATAATAGGAAACAGGGAGGTAGATCTTTTGCAAAAAGGAAGGAGACCAAAAATTGGAGGGAGGTCAGAGGGAGGAAGGGAAAGAGAAGAGATTAAAAAAGAATTTAGATGTGTTATGTGCATGTACCAATGCCCAATGATGAATGTAATCATTATGTATAACAAACATGTACTAATAAAAAAAATTTAACCCTATTCAGGAGCAATTTATTCTCAAGATTTTGCATCATCATACTTTCAAAAATAAAAACTTCCCTAAAGCTGAAAATTTTGACATTATTGAAGGAAGACCACAAAGAGAAAAAAAGAGACGTATTAGATTCTTTTATCCATTTCTTTTTCCTTTCTTTTATTCTTTCTTTTTCTTTTACTTTGGCTCTATTGATATATGATTAACAGATAAAATATACATATATTTACAGTGTACACCCTGATATTTTGGCATGTGCAGGCATTGTGGAAAGATTACCACAATCCAGCTAAGTAATGTAGCCATCACCATCACTACCTTTTGTGTTTATAAGTGGTGAGAACACTTGAAATCTATTCTCTTAGAAAATTTCCAGTATATAATACACAGTATATAATGTATTTCATTTCTACCAATCTAATAGGTGAAGAATACTTTACTGTGGTTTTAATCTGCATTTTCTTGATTACTAAGTCTGAATATCCGATCACTGGTTTTTAAACACTTGTGTACTTTTCTGAAGTGCTTATTTAATCTTTTGCCCATTTTTCTATTGAGTTGCTTGCATTTTTGTTGTTGTTGTGCAAAAATCCTTCACATTGTTTTTTTCACTTATAAGTATTAGAAAATTTTTCTCCTATTTCACTCTTTTTATAGGACTCATAGGTGAATAGGTAGCATTTCTTTTAAGGTAATATTTTGTGTATAATCTTCAAAATTTTATCCTACCACCCATTGAGTTTTGTCTCAGCACACACTGAGTAGCAATGTCATCCTCCCAGAGTCCTCCAATCAGACAGGGACTCCAGGTTCGGCTACCTCACCTTAAGCCTATCCTGAGCCCCACTTTCATTCCCACACATGGTGTTATTGTGCCCCCTCCTCAGCTCACCTTGGAACCCCCTGCTCTCCTGACTTAGCATTTACTCCCAGTTCTCTTACCACCTTGGTTTGGTTTGTGACCCCATGCAAATTTCTCTGCCCTTCTTGCAAGCTCTACATTGCATTGAGAAGTATATTGTAATTCACCAGCAACCCGGATTTCTTGTGGTGAGAGGACCTTTCAGAGTATGTTTTCTCCCAAAGATAGATTTGTGAATAATAATTATTTCACTTTTAAAAATCCTTATTTCTACTCAAATCCATGCAATTGAAAATGAAAAGGGTGATATCACGACAGACCCTGCAGAAATCCAGAAGATCATCTATACCTATTTTGAAAATTTATATTCTACTAAGATGGAAAATGCAGAAGAAATGGACAGATTCCTAGATTCGTATGAATTACCAAAGCTGAATCAAGAAGATTTAAAAATCCTAAATAAACCAATATCAGCCAATGAAATTGAAGATGTAATTAAAAACCTCCCAACAAAGAAAAGCCCAGGCCCTGATGGATTCACTGCCGAATTCTACAAGAAATTTAGAGAAGACCTAACGCCCCTACTTCTCAAACTTTTCAATGAAATTGAAAGGGAAGCAATACTCCCAAATTCATTCCTGGAAGCAAGCATTACCCTGATACCAAAACCAGAGAAGGACCCAACTAAGAAAGAGAACTACAGGCCAATCTCCCTAATGAACATAGATGCAAAAATCCTTAATAAGATACTGGCAAACAGAATCCAACAAATCATCAAGAAGATTATACACCATGACCAAGTTGGATTCATCCCAGGGATGCAGGGATGGTTCAACATACGTAAATCAATAAATGTAATACAGCATATTAACAGAACCAAAGACAAAAATCACATGATCATCTCAATAGATGCAGAAAAAGCTTTTGACAAAGTCCAGCACCTTTTCATGATAAAAACCCTACAGAAAATTGGAATAGAGGGTCTTTATCTCAATCTGGTAAAAGCTATCTATGACAAACCAATAGCCAATATTATACTAAATGGCCAAAAACTGAAAGCCTTCCCTCTAAAATCAGGAACAAGACAAGGATGTCCACTGTCCCCACTCTTATTCAACATAGTTCTGGAAACTTTAGCCAGAGCGATTAGACAAGAGAAAGAAATAAAAGGAATAATGATTGGAAAGGAAGAAGTTAAATTATCATTATTTGCAGATGACATGATACTCTACACAGAAGACCCCAAAAACTCCACTAAAAAACTGCTAGATTTAATAAGCAAATTCAGTAGTGTAGCTGGATACAAAGTCAATACTCAAAAGTCAATAGCCTTCCTGTACACAAATAACAAACTTACTGAAAGAGAAATTAGGGAAACAATACCTTTCACAATAACATCCAAAAAAATGAAATACCTAGGAATCAACCTCACGAAGGATGTAAAAGACCTCTATACTGAAAACTACAGTACTCTGAAAAAGGAGATTGAAGAGGATATCAGAAAATGGAAAGATATCCCTTGCTCCTGGATAGGAAGAACCAATATAGTGAAAATGGCCATACTTCCAAAATTGTTATACAGATTTAATGCAATTCCAATCAAAATTCCAACAGCATATCTCACAGAATTAGAGAAAACAATCCTAAAATTCATTTGGAATCAGAAGAGACCTAGAATAGCAAAGGCAATTCTGGGCAACAAAGGCAAGGCAGGGGGCATCACTATCCCCGACTTGAAATTATACTATAAAGCTACTGTGATAAAAACAGTGTGGTACTGGCAAAAAAACAGACCTGAAGATCAATGGAACAGATTAGAAGATGCTGAAACAACCCCAGACATACTAAGCCACCTTATCTTTGACAAAGGTGCCAAACACATTCGCTGGAAGAAAGATAGCCTCTTTAATAAATGGTGCTGGAAAAACTGGCTCTACACATGCCGAAGATTAAAACTAGATCCATATCTTTCACCATGCACTAAACTAAATTCAAAATGGATCAGAGATCTAAATATTAAAACAGAAACATTAAATCTGCTGGAAGGTAGGATAGGTAAAACCCTTGGAGACATTGGTGTAGGCAAAGACTTTATGAATAAAAACTCAACCACACGGGAACTATCCCAAAGAATCAATAACTGGGATCTCATCTTATTAAAAAGCTTTTGCACAGCAAGAGAAACCACCAACAGAGTGAAGAGACAACCCACAATGTGGGAAAAAATGTTTGCCAGCTGTTCCTCAGACAAAGGATTACTATCGAGAACATATAAAGAACTCAAAAAAATCAGACCTCCCAAATTTAAAGGCCCACTCCAAAAATGGGCAACTGAGATGAATACACATTTCTCAGATGAAGAAATACTAATGGCAAATAAATATACAAAAAATGTGCAACATCACTAGTCATTCGAGAGATGCAAATTAAAACAACACTGAGATACCATCTCACCCCAGAAAGAATGGCTATTATTAAGAAATCAACTAATAACAAATGCTGGAGGGGCTGTGGGGAAAAAGGAACCCTTCTTCACTATTGGTGGGAGTGTCGACTGGTACAGCCACTGTGGAAGTCAGTGTGGAGATTCCTCAGAAAACTAGGGTTGGAGGTCCCATTTGACCCAGCTATTCCCCTTCTGGGCATCTTCCCAGAAGAATTAAAAACATCGTACCACAGCGATATATGTGCACCCATGTTTATAGCAGCACAATTTGTAATAGCCAGATCTTGGAAACAACCCAAATGCCCATCAACTGAGGAATGGATAAGAAAGATGTGGTATTTTTATACAATTGAGTACTATTCAGCCATAAAGAAGGATAAACTGGAGACTTTTATAGGTAAATGGATGCAACTCGAGAAAATACTCATAAGTGAAATAAACCAGAAGCACATGTGTAAGCATCGTATTATCTCTCTAGTATGAGAAACTGAAAGAGTAAATAAGATCCAAAATGTACAATAGACATGGTGAATCAAAAAGAAACTGGTCAAAAGGAAAGAGAGACTGGAATAGGGAAAAGAAAGAAGGGAAAGGGAAAAAAATTGTATATATATATATATATAAGATGGTTAAGATAGATACACTACCATTTTTACTTAGTTCATTGAAGAGTAAGGTTTGTGCCAATAATGTTTGGACAATTGAATGCTAATGTCTGGTGTCCTGAATAACTAACTTAAAGATAGTAATACGTAATGTATTAACCATTGTTACCCTCCTATTATGTTTGTTTGAAAATTTGTTCTTCTTTTGATTTGTTTTTTCTTCTCTTTAAAATAAAAAAAAAATCCTTATTTCTTTATATATAGAAATCAGGTGTGAGGCTTAATGATGCAAGGACACTTCAAATGGCAATAAAGAATTATAAACTTCAAACTACCAATCCCTTCCACTGACCCAGATAGCATCACTGGACCAAACTGTAGCCTCTAAGCATTAGAGGATGAGTTTTTGTTCTGGGTATGGTGTGGTGTGGTGCGGTGTGGCATGCAGGTGTTTCATTTTGTTTCAGGCGTTCTAACCCCACAGGCATCCCCTGGTGGGAATCATTATTAGTCCTGTCATCCTTAGGTCTGAACCTTCAGGGTCAAGCTGGGAGTTTTTCCTCCATTCTCAAGTGTAAAAACAGAAATTCAAGACATACTAAACTTTCTTCCTTAGATGATTTTGGATGCAGTAAGTACAAGTCACATTTTAGGAAGTAAACAAACTACATACATCACACCAATGACTAAAGGATTTTTTTCAGCCGTTAAGGATCAAGAAACAAATAGCTAACATGACTCCAATCTCCTTGATGTTCTGTCATCCAGATACTTTCAATCTTACCTGCCATTCCTAAAATTCCTTGGCAGATGAAAAGAAAAAAATCACCAATACCAGTAAAGATAACGTTCCCAAAGTGGTAGAAGGAAACTAAATCAGCCTTTTAAAGATCAGAGAAACCATACCAAATCATTGCATTAAAAATACTCCTCGGCTTGATTTAAATTTTTTTCTAAGACTAAATATTTAATACACCAATGCTTGGTTTTAAAGAATCAGATTAAAATCCTAAATTTAAAAACTTGTCCTTCCTGGAAGGAAAATTCACAAGCATAGATGGACTTTGATGCCCTGTGACTACAGCATACAGCACACCTCAGTGGGGTTTCATATTAAACTTGGGGACTGTCCCAATGATCTGACAAATTATTCCAGCCACACTAGCAAAAGCCTGGAGTCTTTTGCAAGGAAAAAATACCCAGAAGACAGAAAAAGAGGCTTTCATTTTCTTTCAGTCACTTTCATCTCTACTTAGGTCTACGCGTGTTTAAATTGTGTAAGCAGCGTTCTGACTGCTCCAGTCTTGCTCCACATTTTGTGGCAGGAGTTGAGTTATAAACTCCCACCAAGCAGAAAACAAAGTGCCATTTAAAGTGTAAAATTCCATTAAAACAATAATGAAATTCACCAATTAGAATATCTTGCATCTAAATAAAAAACATACAAAATAAACATACAAAATTTTCAATCCAAGGTATCTAATTAGAATTACGGTTAGGTTATTCAGGCAAGCTCTACATCATATTAGAGTGTATCTCTTCCATAAATATAAATAAAAGTATAGAAATCAAACTGTATGAGTTGCAGATGACTATATGTATTTTCTGGTAACTTCACAGATATAGCAACAATAGGTTAAACAAGAGCAAAAGATATGAGATGTTTTAAGTTTAAAAAATAAGAGGATAGGGGCTGGTGAGATGGCTCAGCGGCGTAAGTGCCTGCCTGGCAAGCACAAAGGCCTGAGTTCAACTCCTGGAACCCACATACGAAAAAAGGGCCGGTGATATCGCTCAGTAGCACAGGTGCCTGCTGGCACACGAGGTCCTGAGGTCAACCCCCAGTACCCACAAAAAAATAAAATAAAATAAAAAATAAGAGGATAAAATTAACATTTAATAAGAACCAACTATGTTTCACAGAACAGGCCATTTATTTGCATTATTTTAGGCAATTCTGGGAGATTCTTATAAGTGATATATAAAAATCCTCATTTTAACAGAAAAGGAAACTGGTATTCAGAGAATTTAAGAATGGAGCCCTGGGTTAGCAGTGGTCAGTGGTTTTTTTCTATTACTACACTGGCTTTAACACCAAAGATAATCCTATTAAAATGTTTCCTTCTATAGTAAAACTCAATACATTATAGCTAGTATTTGTAAAATGAATTGAGATTCTTAAGGTAAAGAGTCTAAAATCTAGTGTTTTTCTCTTTTTATCTTGGAATTTAAGGTATAGGAAATGAATTCTGTTTTTTTTTTTGTTTTTTTTTTTTTTTGTGGGTACCGGGGGTCAACCTCAGGACCTCGCGCACCAGCAGGCACCTGTGCCGCTGAGTGATATCACCGGCCCTCTTTTCGTATGTGGGATCCGGGAGTTGAACTCGGGCCCTCGCGCTTGCCAGGCAGGCGCCTATGCCGCTGAGCCATCTCACCGGGCCGGAAATAAATTCTTTATAAGAAGAAAACTAGAATTTAAAATTGAGTGTTTCATAGTACTCAGTAATTCTTTCTTTTTTTAATGTGGGTACCAGGAGTCGACCTCAGGACCTCATGCTTGCCAGCAAGCACTTGTGCCGCTGAGCGATATCACTGGCCCTTTTTTTCCTTTGTGTGGGTACCCGGAGTCTATCTCAGGACCGCGCACTTGCCAGGCAGGCGCTTATGCTGCTGAGCTATCTCACCGGCCCCTAGCAGTCAGTAATTGCAGAAACATGTTAGCATGTGAAGTCATCCTTGATCAGATATTTTGCAGATTTTCTTCCACGCCTGTTTTTGTTCCAAGGGTCTGAGAATAATGGCCTCAGGGTCCTCATTAAATCAGGTCTAAGTGATAGAACAACATATTCAACAAAAAATGTTTTCTAAAGTGTACAAAATCCAATGAATGAAGTAACACAGCAGTGAGTAGAGCGACACTGTTAAACACGCTACAGAATAAGAATATACAGGTTCTAATCTTTCCCTCTAATCCTAATCTTATTGTTACCCAAAAATTTTTAAAAAGTACCTTTTTCAAGGTGACAGAACTCCAGAGATCATCGTTGAAGAAACTGAGTGAACTTTGGAACATAAAACAATGACTGAGTTGGAAAGTTTGCTTTGCTGCCTTCTTTTTCCTCAGCCTTCATTCCCTTTGGTAAATGTTAAGCAACAAGAGGGCATGGTTGGTTTGCCTGTTTTGAAGATTGGAATCCATGTCCTCAAAAGTTACAACTGTGGCTTTAATTGCCTGAAGAACTTTCTCATATGTTTCATTGGTTTTCATATTTGTGCCAGTGTTTTTGTTTTCATTTTTTTGTTTTGTTTTTTAATTTTAAAGAGAAGAAAAAACAAAACAAATCAAAAAAGAACAAATTTTCAAAACAACATAATAGGAGGGTAACAATGGTTAATGCATTACGTATTATTATCTTTAAGTTAGTTATTCAGGATACCAGATATTGGCATTCAATTGTCCAAACATTATTGACACAAACCTTACTCTTCAATGAACTAAGTAAAATTGGTAGTGTATCTATCTAAACAATCTTATATATATATACAATTTTTTCCCTTTTCTTTCTTTCTTTTCCCTATTCCCCTATTCCAGTCTCTCTTTCCTTTTGACCAGTTTCTTTTTGATTCACCATGTCTATTGTACATTTTGGATCTTATTTACTCTTTCAGTTTCTCATACTAGAGAGACAATACGATGCTTACACATGTGAGTCCGGTTTATTTCACTTATGAGTATTTTCTCGAGTTGCATCCATTTACCTATAAAAGTCTCCAGTTTATCCTTCTTTATGGCTGAATAGTACTCCATTGTATAAAAATACCACATCTTTCTTATCCATTCCTCAGTTGATGGGCATTTGGGTTGTTTCCAAGATCTGGCTATTACAAATTGTGCTGCTATAAACATGGGTGCACATATATCACTGTGGTACGATGTTTTTAATTCTTCTGGGAAGATGCCCAGAAGGGGAATAGCTGGGTCAAATGGGAACTCCAACCCTAGTTTTTTGAGGAATCTCCACACTGATTTCCACAGTGGCTGCACCAGTCGACACTCCCACCAATAGTGAAGAAGGGTTCCTTTTTCCCCACAGCCCCTCCAGCATTTGTTATTAGTTGATTTCTTAATAATAGCCATTCTTTCTGGGGTGAGATGGTATCTCAGTGTTGTTTTAATTTGCATCTCTCAAATGACTAGTGATGTTTGTGCCTGTGTTTTAATGCCTTTGTTCTTCAAGCAAGATTTGTATTTCTTAATTTCTGGAAATGAGAAGCTCCAGAGAATCTGTTGTCAGAATTTCTGATAGTGACTGATCTCTTTGTTTAGATGTGACGTAGGGTTGGCAAGATCGCCTGAAGGTTATGTCTTTTACCATCAAACTTCAAAACTTTGATATTTCACACCCTAGACTAATGCCATGTGGATGGGTAGGTATCTGAATATAGACTCCATACTGCAAAAATCAAACACCAAAATGCTAATATAACATGGCCTAATCAAAGATTTATGGCTAGCTGTTGAATATTTTAACTTAAATAATTTAAAAAACAATACTCCCACACAGAACTATCATAACAATTGTCAAGAATATTACTTTATTTTTTAACAAAGAATGCAATTTATTAAGAAATTAATGGACAGAAGGGACAGAAGCCTGTCTCAGCCAATAGCAGCACAGGATTCCTGACTCTGAGACAAGTGGAAGGGGCTTATACACTATGCTAGACAAAGGTATGTATGTGGGCTTTGTCAAAGACTATAACTTTCCACACACCCCTCCCTAACAAAGCATACACAAAGATTTACATGAGTTTGCCTCAAGGTTCTAAAATAGAACAGACTGACAGAGACAATAAAAATAATCAAAGTAAAAGAAAAACAATTCCATTGATATTTGCAGCATTTTTCTTACCTACATACAGAGTATTACAATATAAAGCTTTCTTTAACCATAAAAAAATTTATAAATAAAAATGGGCATGATCCTTTTCAAACTTGGACCCCCACGTATTTACTCCAGTGACACTGCTCTAGTTCAAAGTATATTAGGTGCTCTACACTTCAAATTGTCTGTAGGCATAAGTATACGCACACATGTGCGCACACATACACACAGAGAACTAACCCATTTCTTTCTGGGGTTACCCTTTGTCAAAAACTAGAAAAAAAAAATGATTAGCCTGTTTGCTTATTCACCTTAGGACCAAGAACCATTATCAACATATCTTTCTAAAAGTCTAGATCACCTTCATAAAAATAAAACTGTGCCACTGCGCGTTTGCTTTAAGATGACGATTCTAAAAGAAAAAAATCAAAAATATTTTTAACTTGGGAAATGGAGTTTGGATTATAGGTATAAGCCTTCCCAAGTCCTACATTAAAGGTTTGCTATTTTTCAGAGGTTTAGGCAAGTCTGTGAATTTAAAAAAAAAAAAAAAGTGTTACATGGCGTAAATGTTAAAAGTTAAGTAAGGCTGCCACATCTTTGTGATACAGTAGGTTAGTAAATAAGTCTAGGAATCTTCTCTATGCCACGTTAGGACCAAGGCATCTATTTCCTGTGGGCACAATGAGATCCACTGAAATACCTTAACATAAGCAATTCCAAACATAATTACTTGGCATATATGGCTGCATAAAAGGCAATAAAAGGCAGGAGGGGCTTAAAGATTTTAGCATTCAATGGAAATTTGTTTCAACTGTGTCACTCAACAAAAAAGTGCAGGCCGTGAATTCTGTAAAACTTGTTCATCGTAGTATGTGTAAGAAAGGAAAAAAAAAAAAAAACTAAGACTGAGGATTCGTCATGTTCATATCCTTAGCTGTATTAATCAGTTTGGGCTGACATTACAAAGCACCACACCCTAGGTGGCTTAAACAACAGAAACTGGTTTTCCCATGGTTCTGGAGGCTGGAAGTCCAAGATCAAGGTGCCATTGCGGCAGGTCGCTGATAAGACCTATCCTAGATTATCTAGTGGCTTCTCTGAATGCACAGAGAGAAAGAAAGCCCTCTGGTGTCCCTCTTGTTATAAAGAACACTAGTGTTATCAATTAGAATCCCACCCTTATGACCTCACTTAACCTTAATTACTGCCCTAAAGGCTCTATCTCCAAATATAATCACATTGGGGAATAGAATGTCAACATATAAATTTCGAGAAAATATATTCAGTCCATAACAGTTACTATTGTTATCTTATGGGACTTTCAGGTGAGGTTGAGGTAGAGTGTAAAATTTTAGTTTATGTTAATCCAGTCAGATGGCTAAATTCTGAAATTTCAAAATATTGAATGCACTACATACTTCTCTAGACTAAGAGCCCTTTGGCTGCAGAGGCTTTGGAAGTAAAGGCCTCTGGCGACCCACCAGACCTTCTAGTGGCTCCTGCGGTTGATCTCTTAGGATCTACTTAGTGTATATTTACCAGGTTAAAGTGCTCCAAGCTCAGTGGGGATTCCATGATTTGAAGCACTGCCGATTATGTCACAATCTCAAAGGTGGTTCCGATATTCCTGGTAAAATTTGCACCAAGCAAATACTGAACGTTCAGTGGATCAGGCTTGAACTGTCTACCGAAATTCTAAGAAAGCGTCTCAGGATGTCTGCATTTTCAAGCATCTGTCTTATCATTATAGCATAGTTTTAAGAGAAATGTACTTACTGCGAGAAAAATATCCTGCCCATGTGTCAGTCATGACTCCTTATATTGCAAATAAAAGAGGATAAGGAGAAAATGTGGGAAAGGAGGAGTCATTCCCCCAGTCATCAGTGAAAAGTGCTGGGCTTGACTGTAATCGGATGGTCATTTGTCTATTCCTCTGCCAGTCACTGTGGGATGGAAGTGCCGCATGATTTAGCCTGTCAGGGACCACGCAACCGAGAGCTAAGGATGGAGAAAAGAGAGTTCTTTGAAGGAAATTTTGGTGCTGAGAAAAAGGATACTGAGATGAAAATGAGTAGAAAACAAGAAGGGATCAAGAAAATGGTTACCTTGTTATTTCTTCCAAATGGTTATATTATAAATGACGTTTAGAATAATGGGGCTTTTTGCAAGTACCTTTGTTTGCATGAAACTTCTGAGTTAAAAACTAAGAATCATTATCACACATTTCCATTTGAAATCAGGTATTCGATGTGAACACATACTTCACATCTCAGAAATTGCTTCGTACCAGTAGTCTCGGTAGCTCACTCAGCAATACTCACTAGGTCTACTCCCACGCAGATTTGTACAAATAAGTTGATAAACTTTTCTAGCTCTACTACTAAAATTTCACATTTTTGGTACTAGGGATTGAACTCAGGTTTTTTGCACTGAGTTACATCTCCAGCCCTTGTTTTTGTTTTTTTTTGACACAGGGTCTCACGAAGTCACTAGGTCACCCTGGCAGGACTTAAACTTGTGGCCCTCCTGCCCCGGCCTCCCACAATGCCAAGATTACAGGTGTCTACACCACACCAAGCTGCACTTTTTATTAACAGGCTGTATTTCACTTATCCCATGACTCAGCAGTGGGAGCGCTACTAGATTCTGGCAAGTTCCAAGATCTCTGGCTACTCTGGGAGCTGCTTGGAAAGATCTTTTATGTAAAATTGAATCAAACTCCATCTGAAAAAGACACACCTGTGCTTAAGTCTTCTACAATCTACCTCATCTGGAAAAAAAGTACTGCCAAGGCAATTTGTAGATTCTTCTTCCTACAATTCTGAAATCAAGCTAGGGTGACTTAAGCAGGTTTTGCCATTTTATACACATGGAAGAGTTGGAAATAGAGGTCCTTAGAGTGGGTGTTATTAGTCCTATTTTGATGGAAATATTATATAGAGGTCTCCCTCCATTCAAATGACCCATGTATATTCTTAGATGGACACAATGTAAAACAGAATCCAAGAATAAAGAGCTGATATCTATATTAGCTTTCCAGTCACTGGGACACAATATCTGACAACCACAATTTAAAAGAGGAGAAGTTTAATTTGGTTCATGTTTCAGGGGATTCAGTCCATGATTATCTTGTTCCAGGGTAGGAGCATCATAGTGGAAGGACATGGTGAAGCAAAGATGCTTAGTGCATGGCAACCAGGAAGCAGAAAAGGGAAGAGTGCCAGAGAAGGACAAGGGACCAGGTATAGACCTCAAGGTCATGCCTCCCTGACCCACACAGAAAAAAACAGAAATGTGCTTTACTTGTCCCCTCTGTGATTCCAAAGCCAATGAATGAGGTTGACACAGTCAAACATAATCACTACGGTGTCACAGACCTCACTAGTAAAACCACTTCTCTCTGCAGCTCCACCTTCATATGTTTGGAGATTATTTCTACCTCTCAGAAAACATTTTCCCCAGGGAAGTTTTCTAACAAATTTTTCAAATACTAGTTCATTCTCACACAGCTTCTGTAGCCAGTAGATAAGATTGAGGACCCCAGGAAGATTAGACGAATGGAACATAACAATGATGTCATCAATTTCAAACTAACGGTTCCAGTAAATAAATGCATTCCAATAGAACAAACCAACCTAACTCTGGTTAAATTATGGGCCAAAATCCATGAAGACGCTTTTTGAGGTCAGTATATAAATCCTCAGGAATAAAATCTAACCGTGTTTGGTCAAGTTGGAATATCAAAGCTCCAAATACCATTATGCAGTCATATAAATATTCAGGACATCTTAGAACATCAAAGCCTAGCATTCTGAGATGACGCAAAAGAAGAATTAGAGGAGGAATTTCAGAGCTTAATAATCTGCCGATTTTCTGTACGTAGCAATCCCTATCATTTGAAGTTTCAAGATCTCGTCAGATCAGTAACTTCATAATACATAAAATTATATATGTACAAATAAATCATATTTCTCATGGTTGCATACAAAAGGAATTTCACTGTCACCTTTACCCTGGCTGCGTCAATTCTCCATTCATCTACTACTACTCAAAAACCAAGGCATGCACAATGGATATGAGAAAGGACCCTGGAGAAGGCACAGTCAGATTTCAGGACTCTCAATCCTATTCCAGCTCTGTACCACCAGCTGTGGGCCACCTCCCAGGACAGCTAATCTTTCTGCCCTTCAGTGTCCTTGCCAACAAACTGAGAGGATTCAATCAGTGTCTGTAATTCTTCTCAATCCCTGACATGATCCTGGGCTGCAAAGCTCATCTTCCCAACACAAAGGTGACCACGGAAACCCACTGGTGTTAAAAGTGCCTTCCCGGGCCGGTGAGATGGCTCAGTGGCATAAGCGCCTGCCTGGCAAGCGTGAGGGCCCGAGTTCAACTCCCGGATCCCACATACGAAAAAAGGGCCGGTGATATCGCTCAGCGGCACGGGCCCCTGCTGGCACGCGAGGTCCTGAGGTCGACCCCCCCGGTACCCACAAAAAAAACAAGTGCCTTCCCAATGAACAAATAACATGAACAATCTCAGATCCTCCTCTGACCAGAGAAACAGCTGGTAACCCACACCCATTCTGTCAAAAATAATACCCAGAAAAAAGTAATACCCTGCCTGAGCTTGGATTTTTATGGAAAGGACACAGCACGTGAAAACCCTGTAAGACATTTCTCCTCTCCCCGCAGGTTTCTTAGCACATAGCAGCCCTTCCCTGTCTTCATTCTCTGGGTAGCTCACTCACCACTGTGAGGCGCTTTCACTTATTGCTTTCAATTCCAGCTGTGCTTCTGTCATCTTCCAAGAGCCTCTACTCCTGCCCTGAGCCCTTCCTCAGAATAAAGTCCTTAGGGAGTTTATTCCATCTGCCCTTTTCTTTCAACAAGAAAGTCTGAATTCTGATGTATTAAAACGTCCCCACTCTTCATATCTATGGAGGCTTCCACATCCTGTACCTCTCTACATGGGTGCTGTACAGAGGATCTGACCCCATTTACACTTTTCACCTGTGAAGCTACCAGGAGCAACACTGCAAGCTCCTGCCTTCGGGATTAGCTCAATACATTATTACAATAAGATTTGCTAATTTAATGTTATCATGGTTCTGAGTCCTGAACAAAGGAGCAGATTTATCTGCTAGGATGCAGAGGAGTTAGTGTGAACACTTTAATTCCGATCATATTTTTATCTTGGTTAGATATACAGTGCCATTCTAAAAATGGTCACCTCACACAGAACCTAAAGTAAAACCTGGAGATTCTGTGCCCTGGACACGTCACTCTGCACGGTTACTCTCTGTGCTCTCTGCATATATATCAGTTTCTACTGAAATTTCATGAGACACACACTCATTTGAAAAATTTCATCAGCTTTAATGTTTTGGAGGATTGGATTTCATGAAAATTGAGTTTAAAATATTCAGGTGTTTCCTTCTCTGCTTATTCAATTCTACCCTCTAGTCAAATCTCTCAGGTGAGGAAACTGAAACCAGCAAAGTGTCTTCTCAAGTAATTTCTAATTATGATTGAGTCATGTTATTGTTTTTCTATTATGAGTTTGTGAAACAGATGACTGTATGAAAAACCTCAAGTGGTAGGGGCAAAACAGACCTCCATTTGCTCAGTTCCTGGCACACTGCCTGGCATAGTACCCATCAACAAATATTTGCTAAATGTGTCAGAGTAATCAGTGCCCCTTGAAGACTTTTTTTTTTACTGATGCAAATTTCCTGTTGTTAATGAAAACAAAAAAATGGACATTTATTCTCAAAGAATTAAGGAAAAAGAAAGTAAAACCATTCAACTTAGAAAAATGGGTTTGTGTATCATTAACATTGCAACATAAATACAAGATCAATGTTGGGCTTCAGGCAGAGATAGCCCCTGGCTCCCTGAACCTCTCAGATGTCACCTGCTGAGCTAGAGGGAGGGGTAACTTGCTGTAGCCTCGACCTTGCTCTTTAGCTTCTTTGAGTCCCCCTGCTCCATCTGTGAAAGGCACTGCCTAGTTGGCATAGTGTTTCTGGGAAAGACAATAAAACCTCTCACATGAAAGGGTTTCTTAATCTCTGAAATATAATTTAGACAGAAACGTTGTTTCTTTGAAGCACTAAGTATAGACAAATTTCTCCAGAATTATACTTCTGTCCTCCAAGCAAATGCAAAAAAGTATTTTTTAAAGAAAACTCTTCCCTCCATCAGTAAAGTAGAGCACCAGGGAAGGATGCAGAGTGAAGCGGTAAGGGCTAAAGACAAACAAGTTCAACTAAGTCGCAAGTCCGACTGAGGCAGATCCTTTCTGGAAAACACGGTGGGCGGTGGTCCTGCCTTGACCCCATCTGCTGTATTAGCTGCGGTGGCTGCCCAGACCCCCTTCAGCAACGAGGCTCTTACCGCCTCAGTGGCTAGAAATGATGACTGCAGATCCAAGAGGAATTTTGGAATCAACTTCCCACAAAGGAAACCTCTCCCTAGGCCACCTCTCCCAAGGCCCTACCCTCACTCCAGAGTACCCCACATCCAGCGTTTGTCACATCACAAGTGAGGAGAACACAAGTTTCCTTCATTACACGAATGGAGTAATGAAGGGCCACCTCAGCGCCTTAGCTTAGCTCTGGTGAGGTTGGTTGAGGCCTCTGTCACGGCTGCATCAAAGTCTAGTTTCTCCCTCCACCCGATCCTGTTCTCATTCTTTCACAGAGGTTGCTGCTAAGCACATACCTTAATAAACTACACATACAAATTTTAGTTTCAGAATTCATTTCCCTGGAACCCAACCTGAAGCAACAGATTGGTGATGGTCTTAAATGAACTGGATTCATCCACCTGTAATTCTAATGCCTGCTTTATATAAAACTGGTAATGTGCCTTATATTTTGAATTGAATGCCAGAGAGGAATCAGAAAATGTATTAATACAGAATCTAGAAAAGTTCTGGTGCATAATAGGTGCTCAGTAAATATTGGTAGAATGATTGCATTAAAAGCTTTTCTACATTTGTGGACCAAAGGATTAGCTCAGATTAATACCAGGGAGCTGCGGCCAAGGGCTTTTAACTTCCCTCCAGTTCTTCCCCAGTCCTTCTCTTCCCCAGGGGACATGATCAGAGCTCAAGCCCAGGCATCAGAACTGAATGCTGAGGGCAGCATCAACACTGCTTACAGAAACATCGCATCACCAACCCAAGGGTCACCTCTGACCCTAGAAGGAGCCCTTTTCCAGGAAATAAAATAATTTTTTAAAAGCCTTTTGTTTTCCCAAATGAAAATGCTAAATATTTCTGAATGTGTTCAAATTCAGCAATCTAAATCTGGAGATTTGGAGGGAGAGGAGGAAGGGAGGAGAACGGGAGAAGCAGTGATGTGTGTGTCTCTTTTTTATTATTTGGCTTCGACAGGAAATGCGTGCATCTGGTGATTGGAAGCAGCTGTGGACTATGACATCTGGGGCACAAGTGGAGCAGATGCAGCCCTTGAAGCCACTCCCTTACTCCCTCTTCCACTATAAACTCCCCGCACACTCTGCGTCCCTCTCCCGTTGTATTCAGGGCTAGTCCCTCTGCATAACAGTTACTACACGTGAATATTGGATGTGTGCAGGAGATGAATCTCACTTGAGAAAGTTTTAAGAAAAGAACATGGTTAAAGGAATGATTCCAACCCAGGCGGGTCCTGAACAGGGTGGGACAGTCCAGGAAGGGACTTCTCAGGTATCAGTCATGGCTCAGCACTGCAGTAGCTAAAATCCACTCACATTTATACAGCACTGTCTCAGTCAGGGGAGGCTTTATACGACAGTAACAAATAGCTCCCAAATGTCAAGACTGTCTTCGTTAGTTGTATGATATCAGGCCATCAAACATCAGCCCCAACCTGCCTCAGCATGTTGAGACCACCTGGGGAATTTTTTAAAGCTCTGTTGTCCATGACAATCTGGCCACAAAAATGTCTGAACTTGAGTAGAAGGAGTCATCCATCTTAGGGACATTTTGGGGCTCACAAAAAAGAGAAGAGCGAGAGATGACCAAGCAAATATTGTTTTTTAATGTTTCCACGTTGATGTGCTTCCAGTGGTCAAAGCAAATCACAAGATGACTTCTAAATCATGGTGTGAATGGATGCTCAATTGTCCTGTAGGCAGAGGGAGCAAAGGTCACAAGCCAAGGCCTGGAAAGGATTAGAAAACAAAGGCTGAGAAAGGTTAAGTGACTTGTCCTGGACCACCAAATAGAAAGTGGCAGAGTGGAGATTCTTCCAAGGTTCCCGTCAGACCACTGTGGCTAGCACAGTGCCTGGCACCAGATAAATACTGGCCTGAATGAATTAGGTAAATGAGTGAGTGAGTTACTGAATGACTATGGAAACTCCTAAGGTTTTGTCTTAGCAACGGTACTTTACAGAAGTCTATTGGCATAACTAAGTTGGAAATGGTCATTTACAGAGTAACCTTCCAAGTGCCACCTTCCACGGCTTTCATGAGTACAAGTCATCACTGGCCACACTGTCAGCCTAAGTAAGCCAGAGAAATTGTGTCAACATTAAGTCCCCTTTTTTATATTTAAAAAGAGGCACCAGCGAGACTGGCCAGGCTGTATTCTGAGCTGGAGCCAAAAAGTGATTGCAGTAGCGTCCATTAAGACTCTGTGTACTTTTCCATTGTGAGAGGCTGTGCTACTGTGTAATATTTCCAGCCTGGCCTTCCTGTGTCAGCTGAACCAAAGTTTAATAATTTGTGAGAAAACTCTTAAATTACACATACAGTGGATGTGTAATTTAGCAAGAGGCCTCTCCACCACCTTAATCCCAATTAAAGACAAGACTTTAATCTTCTCATGGTACTAAATTGAAAACAAGATTCCCCCAAGATAATACAAAGGCAGCTGATTTTTCAGCTTACTTGGAAATGATTTTTTTTTTCCTTTGAGCAATTTCAACTTTTGAAGACAATTTTAAAGCTTCAAAACTTTGAAATAGTAAAATCAGGTGAAAAAACTATCCATTTATTTCCATGTGAATGTTTCTTGTTTGATGGGCAGCTCATGAAAATAGCTCCATATCATTATATTTGACGCAGTAATATGTGCACAACAGAGGGAGTGGATAGAGATCTGTTATAGTAAGTGAATCGACTTTGCGTGACTCTAAAAATACGGCCTGATGATTTTTCATTCAAGCATATGAAGTGAATTTGTCTCTCATTAACATGTGTATGTGTTATAAATAAATATTAAAAGCTCCTAAGAAGCTTAGGTCTCATATTTTGTAAGTCATCCATTATTTCTTCCATGAGGTCCTACGCGAAACAGGTGCCCAGTGCAAATTAATCAGCAGCGATGTCCTCATCCAGGAAGAATAATTGGCAAATGCCATTCCATTTAGTCTACTCACAAGGCTCATTTTGTATTCAATTAAAGTCTTCTGCTAAGACTTGGAAGTGTAAAGAAAAACATTTGAGTTTCACAAACTTGGCTTTCTCCTTTGGGGAGCCAGGGCCATTAAACCTCCTTTTAGAAGACAAACATCCAAGATCCAGTGATAATTACCCAAGTATAAGAAGAAACACGATTCATAAGTGGAAGACTTTCTAACAGTTAGACCTAAACGTAGGCTTGGCCAGAATATCTAGTGTGTGAGTACAGAGATAACCTGTGTAATATGCATTCAGTGTTTGTCTGGTTTTCAGCCATGCACCAATAACTATATTAGAATAGTAACATTTATTGCTTATCTTCTTTAGCCAGGTAACCTGCTGAGCACTTTACATGCATTAAAAAATGTAATACAGAATCTACTCCATGTTACATGGTTCTCAAACTTTTTGGACACATTAGAATTACCCAAGGTGTTTTTTTAAACCCCAAATGTCCAGTCCACCCTACTAGGAAAACTAAATAACAATCTCAGAGGATCAGATATCAATACTTTGTTAACCCCCCCCCATGATTCCAGTGTGCTGTAAATGTCCCCGTAAGCCTCATGTAATCACAGGCAGGACCTCTGGAAGGTGATTGGATTTCAGGGGCTTAGAGTTTGCTGTTAGGAGGTGGGGCCCAGTCAGAAGAGGCCGGTTACTGTGGTGGTGACCAGAAGGTTTAGTCTCCCTTCCTGGCTCCTCTTTTAATCTCTCTCTGCTGCCTGGCTGCCTGGCCGTGAGCAACTCACCTCTGCCATGTCCCTGTGCCATGCTTTTCTGCAGTGGAGCCGACTGCTATGCACTGAAATCTCTACAAATTGTGAGCCAAAATAAACTTCTCCTCCTTTACTTTGCAAGTGTCAGGTTTTGTGTCTCAGCAACAAGAAAATGACTAAGATACAAGGTAATTCAAAAGTTTGTTGAATACAGGGCACAAATATGGTCATGCAGATTTGGTTTATTAATTAAGATGTGGATTATTACCAGAAAGTCTTATAATTCCTTCCTTATAATTCCTTGATGATATACACTGCTCATCAAATTCCCCAGCGCCAGGCAGAGAGGGACCCTTGAGGTCAACCATCCCCTGTTCACATGGCCCCTCTTCAACACAGGCACTGCCTCTGTGAGTGGGTCCTGCAGCACTCTGTGGAGACAACTTGATTTTGTATGTTGATATTTATCCTGAAATTGTTTGAATTTGTTTATTAGCTCTACAGGTTTTTGTAGAGTCTTTAGAGTTTCCTATGTGTAAGATTATGTCATATGTAAATAGCAATAAAGGATTGGAAAGGAGGTGGGAAGATGGAACACTCACACACCGTTGGTGGAAATGTAAATTATTGCAGCCATTACAGAAAACAGTATGGTAGTCCCTTAAAAACTAAAAATAGGTCTATCGTATGATCCAGAAATCCCACGGCAAGGTGTGCATCCAGAGGAAATGTAATCAGTAAGTTAAAAAGATACCTGCACTCCCATGTTGATTGCAGCAATATTTACAATAATCAAGATATAGAACCAACATAAATTCCCATAAAAGGATGAAGGATAAAGAAAATATGATATGTATACATAATAGAATACAATTCAGCCTTTTAAAAAAGGAGAAATACTATCCTTTGCTACAGCACGGATGAACCTGGAGAAACTAATGTTAAGTAAAATAAGCCAGGATCAGAGAGACGAATGCTGCATGACCTCATTCATATGTGGAGTGTAAACATCAAACTCATAGAAGCAGAGAGAAAGGGGAAGATTGGGGGGGGGGAAGAGAGAGAGAAATAGGGTGAGAGAGACCTGAGAGGCCATACAAGGACCTGAATGGGACACCAAGGGAAGGCAAATTGTGAACATCAAAGGAGGAAAAAAGAACAATGAACTTCCATGCAAGGTGTTGCATCAGAGACTCAGGACCTGGGTGCTCCAATCTCTCTGCCAGTGCCAGGCACACAGGGAGACTCAGGAGCCCTCAGGCTAGAATCTGTATGTGCTGCTAAACTCATGAGCAGGATCTAATTTACTTTCCAGTCAGAATGCACAGCTTTTTCCCCAATTCAATTCTTTCTTCTCATTACCCTCACGTTGCATTTCCCTTCCTGCTACCCCTTCAGAGACTGATTTATCCATGATCTCTCCAGTGAAAAAACTAAGGCTTTTCAGTTAGAGACAATGAAGAAATGATTCCAAATTATGTTTTGGTGTATAGCAAAGAGTCCATCCATGTGGACTGAAAGGGCAGTGATGTTGACCTCTAATTCTACCTCCTAATGGCTATAGGAAGGCATCTGCTATGGTTTGGATGAGTGTTCCCCAAAGGTCTATATATAAAAGCACTGTCCCTAGGCTGGTAGTATGTGGAGGTGCTGTGCATGGTCAAGAAGTGGAGTTTAGTAGGAGGTCCTTAGGTGACTGGGGGCATGCCCTTGAAAGGGACTGTGGAACCCTGACCTGAGTTATGCACCCTTGCTCCACTTACTCCCACAGTGACGTGCTGCCCTCCCCATACACCCAAACCAATGGTGCCTCCTAGTCCTGGACTTGAACTTCCAGAAGTGTGAGCGAACTTCTCTTTTATAAGTAGCCTATATTGGGTATTTTGTTATAGTGAGAGAAAGCTGGCTAACACAGCATCTAAAATTGAGGATAATATTTCCCTCAGCTATATCCAAGCTATATCTACAAACTGCTCAACAGTACCATCATGAAAGTATGGGGGAAAAAAACACTTGCTTCCAAAGACCCTGGTAAAGTCAGTGACTAAAGCAGGATTATAAATGGGGTTTGTATTTCTAAACTTGCCCCAGTTCCCTCATAATGAGTAAACTGAGAAAAGTAGCCCAGAATCACCTCCATGACAACTTAATAGGAGTTAGACAATTCTACCTGAATAACTTTGCAAGGGAACCCTGGCAAAGTATGAAATTTAAGCATCATGCCAGAATGACTGCAAGCAGTTATCTGTTATTCATGTTATAATATCTGCCCCAAGCTCCAAAGATGTAGGCCACAGCTGCTTTGCACAAATGGGTCCTAGAATTTCTACAGCATTGGCTGGCATGTAGGCGGCAGGCACTCTGGGAGTAAGGGACCCTCCTTTTGAAGCTTTGTGCATAGCCAGGGCCCAGGTTTTTTTCCAGCTAGGATTGATGGAAATTCTAATTCTAATTGAGCTGAAATCCTTCCAGCCCACATGTGTATCGACACTGGACTCCAACATGATCAAGAACCTGAATGGCTAAGTAACAAGCAATCCATCATGTATCATTTGACATTGGATTCAACCATCAGACCACCAGGAAATTGGCACTTAGTTTTTGTATTGTCTAACATTTTCTATTAAATTGTGGAGTTTCATGATTTTGTATTTTCATTAGCTGTAACTAAAAAGCTATGCATGTAGAGTTCTATAACCTTTTGCTGTTAAAATTGTTTAACCTGTATTGCAGCAAGCTGAGTATTATGACTGAGTCACAACAGTGTTTTACGTATTTCTTCATACACTGTTAAACACTAAATGGAAGAATAACTTTCAAAAACAAACCCTACAGGAATCAGGTATTATCTATAAAAATTTTTGAGGTCCACTTTTGAAATACCATTGTTTTGCACCGTAGACTAGAGTACGTGACTGAGTAAAGTTGCGTGTTTGCATAGAAAGAAAAATTTAGAAATTTATCTCATGGCAGATACTCTTGAACATAAATACTTAAGGATTTATGCTGTATATTAAAGTTAATCCCAAAATAAATTTATTGTATCTTTAAAAAAAGAGAGAGAGAGAGAGAGATTCAACATGCTCCATCTATGACAATGTGGGAGGCTTCTTTTCTTTGATTTGCATTTTTTTTTCTTTTTCCCCCTCTTTGGTGGAAGTGAAAGGACAGATGAGAGAAGCATGAATAGAGAATCTTCCATAAGTACAGTATAAAGAAAATCCCCAAATTCTTAAGTTGTTTAAATGTTGTGAAAGAGGTTTATCAAGAAATTCAATTATTTTTGAGTATTTCTCAGAATAGACACACTTTCAGAGAATCAAGAGACCCTTATTCCCAAAATTATTTTGTACCACTACATTTTTTTGAAAGGAAACTGTCCCAACCAGGAAAGGGTCAGAAGTTCATGTCCTCTTTGATTTAGACATGACTTTTTCTTTTATTTTCTGAGAAAAGCAATTAATCTACCCTATCAACTATGCATTTTGTCAATGAAAAAATTGCCTTCCTGTTGGAAAATAATTAATACCATCTGAGAAAGGGTTAACACAACCACCATCTATTCTCCGACTATCCTAAAATAACCCTGTGAGAAGGCTATGAACCTGGTGCAAGTCACCAAATGAGAAAGCCAAAATGCAGTGCCCCAACAAGGATGGCTTGGGCTGTCTGAGAATGGGAAAGAGCTCTGGCAACAGCACACTTTGGGGACTGTGCTGGTAGAGCTTACCAATAATGAGAAAGCCATCTTGTGAGACTATATTGTTCACAGAATGCAGTTGGTGGTATTTGTACAAGCTATTTGCAGATGAATTACTGTATGCAGTAGTTCAATAGCATTGTCTCTTTGCTTTTTGGCAAGGGAGGAATGAGAAGATCTGGGGCGTGATTACTGACTTTAATATTCAGCTTTAAAAATTTCAACAATACTTGCATCATGTCATGGAAGTGCTCATTCTGTTTCTTAAAGTGTTTCAAAATAAAAATACTGCTTCATTGATACAAGGCCACTCACTGACTCACCCTTTGCAGACCTGGCTCAGATTTCAGCTGTTCTGGAAATCTTACTATGCCACCCACTCTCCACGACACCTACACTCAAAGCGTGCCCATGGTAGCCCATAGTGTGTTCCACAACACAGAAATGTCCTGCTAAGATATCTGTTTCTACACTGTCTTGAAACCCTCTCCAGGCCAAGGACTATCCCTCCTTCCTCTTCCTGAGCACAGTGCCCGGCACAAAAGAAATTCTCCAAACTGTCATTGAGCTCAAGTGAACCGAGACCCTTGGGGATGGGATTTCCCAGTGCTATAAATGGTCTACTTTAACTCCCCTTCCTATGTGAAATGAAAGGGGGGTTTTCACAGCCCTTAAATCTCCTATGAGCCATTTCTCAAAAGTAAAATATGTTTATATGTATTTTCAGCTTTGCTAAACCCTGGTGTTTTCCGGTCTTCAACCAGAGCTTTTCTGCATGCTGTGAACTATTCCTTCATTTCAAGTGTCTTGATACTTTCTATTTTTTTCATCACCATGGTGTTTTTCCTTTTACAAATTGTGTTTCCCTTTGGGCCTCTTTCCTCTGGCAGTGTGCAGGCCTGTAAATATCAAGTTCACATAGTGATCCCGATTTTTACAGGAAACTCTAAGGAAGAAAAGGAGAAATATCACCATGTTTTAAATAAGGTTCATTTGTCTGATGAACTTTTTCAAGGGAAAAATTTTTGACTGCTTACCTTGCCTTGTAATGAAAATCTCCAAGTTTACTTAAATGTCAGAGACGCAAAGAAAAACTTCAGGTTAAATATTATTTGGGAGCAATTTCCAGACCCAAAAGTAAAACAAAGTGAAAAAGTGAAGATTTAATAAACTCAAAATGTATCCCAAATTCAAGAGTGCTTTGCAATTATAGATCTAAAAGTTTCTTCTTAACATTATAAAACCTCCATTTGATATTAAGTGGAAACTTACGTCTTGGGAGTGAGAGACCGTGTCTGTCTTAGTTATCATTCTCCCCAACGTTCATGGAAGCACTGGCACATAGACACCACAATATTTGTTAAATTAATGAGTACTTGTAAATAATTAAGTGGATGGGTTTAACAGCAATAAGTGGGTCTGACTGGATGGAAATACTGCTTCCTTCCTTCATAAACTTCGGCATAGCACTGAGAACAGAAAATTTGCTGAACCCAAATTGAACCTTCCAACAGTTGTTCTAACTAACCACTGCGATAATGTAGAAGTTGTGCATAAAACTAAAGGCTAAAAGACTTGTCCTTATCCTGTACTATTCTGTATTATTCTGTAGCTATGGACTCCATACATGCTAAATTTAACAGGAAGACAGTGAATTTTGTCTTCTCATTGTAAATATCCAAGAAAAACTATACCTGGCAATATGCCAACATTCCAGATTCCACAGCTTTTCAAATAGTATGTCTATGAGGAAAAATGAATATTTTTTCAACTTGCAAGTTTGAAAGGAGAAGAGTGGCTGTGTTTATGTCTTAAGAGATGAGAACAACTCAGATATCAGAGCTCTAACTGAAGCACTTTAACAATAAAATCTGCAGTACAACACCTAATGGTAGGTACCTATCATTACTAAACATAATGTGAGTTTCCACTAGTCCGCCATAACATTTCCACCGTTCCACAGATGTTCTACTACTTCCTTACTGTTTCCAACAACCCCATGAAACTATCATTATTTTATTCTCAGAATATTACAAATTTTAAAAACTGAAGCATAGAATAGCCAACTTGTCAACATTACATAATTTCACTTATCAATTTTAACTTCTCAAAGGGTATGCAATGGTAAGTGGCTGGCCCAAGATCTGACCATAGGTGTCCAGACAACAGAGCCCACCCTGGAGCAACTGAGGCTTGCACTTTGGTCTACAGTTAGATCATGCTGATCACTGCCATTTCTTTCAGGGCTCCCTTAAAACTGGTGACAAACATGGGAGGTCTCCCTTCTGTCCTTAGCCGAACAATGATGAGAAAATGATGGCTAAATAACTTCCCAAATTACACTGCATGCAATTGATGATTCTAAATCTTTCCTTCATGAAAATACAGTACCTCTCAAATGACAAGTACCTGTCATTGTTTCACAACATTTTTTATAGTCGTCCAGAAAATTTTGGTCTTTAAAATGTTCGCATGAACCAAAGCAAAGAGAAATACACTTGTGGGTTACAGGGATTATCTTGTTTTGGTCTTTTCGAATTAACAGGATTCTCTTTGCTCTATCGCTTTTCTTGAAATGCCTGATGATCATTGGCATTGAGCTGCCCAAATTACTATGCTTTAGGTTTTCTAAACACTGGTCATAAGCTTTTAGAAATCAAGCAATGTAGTGTCTCAAGATGCCAAAGAGCGGCATAGACCACAGTGTGCATTCCAGTGGCTGTTTCAAATGTGAAGAATTTTTGGTAATCTCCCCTCAGAGGTTTTAAGACTTTAAGTAAATTTTTTAGCAAAGAACCAAGATCCATGTGGTTATTTTTTACATAAATCATGGCATGCAGAGCTGATACCATTCCAGTTACTCTTTATAGTATCTCAAAAGAACTGACATGTACAAAAATAATTAAGATGTGTCATGTACATGTGCCAGCTACTCACAATGAATGTAATCATCATGTATGACAAACATGTAAAAATTTTAAAAATTAAAAATAAAATAAAAGAACAGACATACACTTGCCAAGAAAGAATCTCATGTTCTGGTAAGGCTAGCTGAATGTTGCCATGTGAGAGAAAGGATTTCCAATGAGCATCTATGTCACAAATCCTTCACTTAAAGATTAAAATCATCATAAGCATCTCTCCCCTATCTAAAATGTAAAACACAGATAAGCTCTTTAAAAATACCCAAGTTAAACACAATTTATTATCATAACATCCACCTATTACTTTTTCAGTTGTCAACATGATCAGAATTAAATAACAGCCCATGATGCTGGGGAAAGAGGGAAAGAGCCTGGCCTCAAGTTTATCCTACAGCAGCCATGAGTCTTTCCTTCCCAGTTTCCCTACCTGAGAAAGCTTCCCTTGGGTTGGAGACCATATGTAAGAGGTCCCATCAGCTCAAATGAGATTTCAGAGAAACTTTGCTAGCAGATCCCCTCCCTTCCTGCTCTCCAGAATGGAATAATACAGTCTCTTATTTTTAGTTCTCTCTTCTAATCTTTCCTGGATAGGATCCACCTCTCTCCTTCTTCTCTTCCCCAACTTGCTATACCGCAGCATCTGGTGTCCCAACCTTGGAGAGGCCGATTTGCCACTTATCACCACTCCTCCATCTTCCCAGAAGTCCCTGTGTTATTTTTAGAAGTGGAAGGGACCTCAAAAGATCTCAGCTCCAACGTCCTGCTTCACAGACCTTCGTACATTATTTACTTTTTGAAGATTATGAAAACCTACTCCATAATTTTCTCTTGCTCAGTAGGCTAGTTAGGATCTCCCATGGTCTAACAAAATGCTCTTTCCTGAAATTTAAACCATGTACTGTTGGATTCTAAACAGCTAGAAAGTAGTGTTAACTTTTTATATCTGAAAGAACAATCCTGAAGTCTTCACTGCTTTTTCTTTTATAGGCCAACAATTGTCTCAGTGAAATTACTTCTGTATGCAAGTAAGAGAAACCAACTTTAATAAATGTTTAATAAAACCTCACAAGGAATTTGTTATAAGGATGTGAGGATATTACCTACTGTATATTGATATAGCTGAACCTCAGAAAAGGGCTAAAATGATAAAACAGAGACTTGAGAACCAAGGTGACCCACCTAACAGTACAAGCAGATGGTCAGAACTCAGGCTGAAGCCAGATTTCCTGGGTTCAAATCCTGGTCCCACCAAGCCTGCTGCTTTCAGAGAAGGGCATTCATTTCAGCCAATCCTTCTCCCTTACATCAGATCCCATGCACCCCTGTCTGAACCCCATTATGGTCCACTATGTCCTTCTAAATGTTGAACTTTCCCAGAAATCCAGGGCAAACTCCAGGGACAGTTTAGAATTAGAGAAATGTGGCACTCTTCACCTATGGGATTCAACACTTCATGAAGAAAGAGAAGAACTTGAGAGTTTGCACTTTTATCTAACATCACTACATCTCATCAACAGCCGAAGTATATGCTACTACTCTTATTCAGCTTGGAAGAAGTAAAACAACAAAATCCTTTTGATTTTGGTGACTACTTAGCTTTTGCCTTCAAGGAAGTAACATTGGATTTGCCCTAGTTGAAATTTATGGTCTTTTAGACATACCACGTTCTGATTTTCACACTACCACTACAGATTCTATGACTCTCTTTCAAACTTGTAGCACCCTTTGCATTTTATGTCATCTGGAAGCTCAATGACTGCATTCTTGAGTCCACCTTTTAGGTGTTAATCCACCCATGAGGTTGGTAACCCATGGTATATATGACAGAGATGGCAATTGTCATCAGCACCATCCCTTATTCCATTCCCTACTCTGGCAGATAAACTCTAAGGTGGCCCCAGTGAGTGACAGCCTTGTAAAAATTCCTTCTTCTTGAGCATATGACTTGTTTCTACTCAATAAAGTACAGCAAAACTGCAAAGATGTCACACCCGCGATTACCTGACTGTCTCAGCACACTGCTGGCTTGGAGTTTAACTTCCGTGTTGTGAGAGAAGGACACGCGCAAGGAACACGTGTGGCTTCTAGGAACTTCTAGTGTTCCCCAGCCACTGTCAGCCAGCCACAAAACCGGGACCTCCTTCCTACAGCTATAAGGAACCGAATTCTACCAAAACTCTCAAGATCTCAGGAAAGAATCCATGTTCCAGGAGAGAATGTGACCCAGACAGCAAGTGATTTTGGCCATGTGAGACCCTGAGCAAAAAAACCAGTTAAGCTGTGCCTGGACTCCTACCCGTGGGAAATGTCCATCAAAATAGATGCTATTTTAAGCTATTAAGTTAATGGTAAATCGTTATGCCCCAAAATAAAACTAATAAACCATGCCCCTCTCCTTCCTATCCATCCCCTCCCATTACTACCCACGCAGCATGCCGTAACCCAGCTTCGGCCGTAAATCATTCATGCGGACAGAAGGGAAATGGTATTAACAGAGTACCGTTCATCTACCCAAAACTAATCCAGATATTCTCTTCTAATTCTGGGAGGTGGGTATTGTTTTCTAATGTTTAATTTTCTTATCTGAAAATTTAGGTGTTATGGCATACATTGTATTATTCTCTCCCCCCTCAAAAAAAAAGAAAGCTTCATAGGCTGAATCCCTAAACCAGTGTGATTGTATCTAGAGCAAGCGCCCATAAAGGGGTGACAAAGGTCAAATGCAGTCATAAGATGGAGCCCTAACCCAATGGGATTGGCATGCTTATAAAGAAGAGGAAAAGGTGGCGGAGATACATTCTCTCTCTCTCTCTCTCTCTCTCTCTCTCTCTCTCTCTCTCTATCTATCTATCTCTATCTCTATCTCTATCTCTATCTCTCCCAAAGCTGGGAGAAATAATTATCTCTTGTTTAAACCACCCAGTCTGGAATATTTTGTTAGGCAGCCTGAGCAAACTAATACACCTGAGGATAAGTATTTTGACCATAGCTGCCCATTAAGACAGACATGAGTATAAATCGTCATCACTCCTTACTATTCCTTCTCAGTCTTCGTGTCAATAGACATTAAACATGAGAGTCCACAGCACTGACTCTTGTTTCTCTACATCCTTCTCCTCCCCTCAGTCATACAACATCTTGATTATCGAAGAATGTTTATAAATGGGGAGAAAGAATGTTCCAATTTATATCCTCAAGCTGACCATGTGATACTCTAAACAGAGTACACTTTTCCTAGAATTTTTCAGGGAGGCCCTGAATTTCTCCATTCGCTAATTTCTGTGTGATCTTCTGAAGTTAATCTCTTATAATGTGCTCCGGATCACATTTTCCTATCTGTATATTGAGGAAAATTATGCTTACCTCATCATAAGTCAACCTAAGCTAAAGTTCAGCACTATCATGGGTACATAGTAGGCACCTAATAAATGTTAGCTGCTCTTATCAATGTTAATGAAAAATAACACCTTATCTCTAAGCAGTTCAGTGGAATACATCACTCCCAGGAAGAAAGAGTAACAACAATATCCCTTTTTATCTGATAATCATCCTAAACTATCTGAGACATTCATATCCTCTTGTTATAAAGCAACCCATAGAAACACTACTCTGCATCCATACAGGTAGAGTAGGGGGTTCCAACCTCACCACCCTGGAAATGAACCCAAGTTCTCCTCAGTTATCTGCGCCCACCCTGCAGCCCTCCAGGGAGACATTTTCCCACGGAACTCTCCACAGTTCTCAAGGTCCTTCGAGTATGGCAAAGCTGCTCTTCCGTCTGGATTATCTTGTCAAGGATGTTTGTAGAGTAAACAGCATTGTAAAACAGCGATAGTGACACCCTCCAGAGCAAAAGGAAGATTTGGTTGCTGTCTTGGATACTAAAGATAATGTCTTCCCCCGGGGCAGGTGTGTCTACCACTCATTATAAAAGAGTCAGGTTCCCCAAAGCAGGGGTTTCTCAGGTGTGATTCAAACCCACTACATGCACAGCATCCACTTGGGTCCCGCAGCACCATCCCTGTGGGTTTTTTGGGGGTTGGGGGAGATGACTGATTGGCCAGTGTAAGCATGATGCCTGTGCTGCTTGCTTTGCTAGGAGTAAATGCTAAAGTTCTTTTCTCTGACCTAAAAGTCTAGGTCTTCTGGCATCACCCACAGGGCTACAGCACAGTAACTAGTTTTTTTGTAAATAGGGTAAAATCTCAGACCCTTCTTATTCCTCAACACCTTCTCAAGAACAAATCAAGAAATGCACACAGACCTTCTTCCCATCTCCACCCTGGCATTCTATAACCTCTGAGGGCTGCTAGGAAGGGTGTATGGAAACAATGGTCAGAAAGCAGAGAGTGGAAATTTGTCCAGAAAAAGTAAAGAGCTGCTGAGAATTAGGATGTTTTCTGGCTCTGGGTCCTTTGAAAACTATCTCCACTGTTTTTGGAGTGAAGGGCATAAGGTTACAACTTTTTAGAATTTGTTTCATGATTAATACATAAATACTTGTATAATTGTTTTTCAAAAATGACAGCAGATTTTCCCTGATTTTTAATACTATTACAATTAAGGGATAAGTGCATGAATGTATACCAACGACTAAAATATCTTAGTAAGCAGTTCACTATTGATGACACATAGCAACTTTTGAAGTTTACCTAACTACTGGGCCTTCTAGTATGAGTTTATGTTCACTTAATGAATCAAGATGATTTCAGTTCAGGTAACAAACACCGTGACTCAAACTGTTTTAAAATTTATCTGACATAGAAAGCCCCAAGTTATGGGGCACTACAAATGTGGTCCATAAGGACTCCTAGTCTATTTTTCTGTAGTTCTCTTGATTCAACCCTCAGTTGGTTGAGGTGGATGTAGAAACAAAAAGCATCATATACAATTCAGAGAAGTAAGATTTTTTTTTTTTTTTTTTTTTTTTTTTGCTTCAAGAGAAGAAAAACTTTCCCAATGGCACCCACTAGACATCTTAACATTTCACAGTCCAGAATTCAGGCACATAACACCCACCACCATCAAAACCATTCTTCAGGTAAGTAACTAGGAATGGAATGGGTTGCCTTTGGTCTAGATTAGTCATTGTTTTACATTTGCTAAATTTTAGTCTTGAGAAAAATCAATAAGAAAAATATTGAAGTTGAAGGTTGATTTTAAGATTTGTATTAGTTTCTCTGGGGATTAGAGGCATTCTCTACCATTCCTACTGTCCTTGTGTTTCCTTTATCCACTCATCTTCATCTGGACTGCCGCTCATCCATCCACCCATTGAAGAAGTTTGTATTGAGCGTCACGTATACACTGGGCATCTTAATTGCCAAAGTACACAAGTGAACAAAATAAAGTCTCTGCTCCCAGGAGGCATACATTCTTCTGCCTTTTCTTAGAGTTATTACTTAGTATTCAATCATAGTTATCCAGAGAAACAGAACAAATAGGAGAGATGGGCAAGAGGGATGAAAGGCGGGAGGAGGGAAGGAAGGAAGAAAGGAAAGAAGGAAGCAAGGAAGCAAGGAAGGAAGTTAGTTTGGTTTACACTAAAGAAGTAGCTCACACAACTGTGGTTAGTGTTAAGTCTGAAGTCTGTAAGGCAGGTCAGCAGCCTGGAAACACAGGCAGTAATTCATAATCCAGTTTTGAGGCAGAATTTCTTCTTACTCAGGAAACCTCAAGTATTGCTCTTAAAGCTCTCAACTAATTGCATGAGGTCACTTACTAAGGGTGATCTCTTTTATTTAAAGTCAACTGATTATAGATTTTACCTACACTTCATATTAGTATTTGATTAAATTACTGGTTACTACAGCCAAGTTGATGCATCAAATTAGCTATCACAGATGCCTTCTTTATCTCCTCTGGTAGCTTCAAGAAAAAATGACAGCATCATATTTTTGCCAGTCTGTAATCCCCACAGAGCTTCACACAGTGCCTTGCAGCTGATGGATGTGCAAGAAATACGTTCTATCACATTCCCGAAGCTCAGCTTCATGACACACGCTGTGTCTGCCTGTCTTTGAATGAGAAGGGACGTTCGAATCAGAGAACCGCCCGAACTGAGGCAAGATCGCAAATCATAAAATATAGGGGCCAATCTCCTTATTCACTTGGCCAGATCTGAAGACTCTGCCCTTCTCTCAAGTCACACACCCCATGTTGACTCAGGAGTACGTCCCAGACCATTGCACCCATGTTAAGGAATCCCATTCCTCTAAAAAAACACTACAAAGTACGCCACGCGCCTTTTTTTGGGAAATGAACTTAAGCCTAGGATTTAAGAGGCTTAATTTTTTTTCCCATTTGACTTGGATCTTTTTCTTTCCATACAGCAGATGTTCATGAGTGACTTCCCAGGGAGCCCTGGGCCGGAGCCAGCCCTCTGATCTGCATGTGTCTCCATCAGCCACCCCTGGGGCCCTGGGCAAGCTGTGGCTCCTGTGACTCAGAGTTTGGCCTTTGCGAGCATTCCATACACCTGATATCTTCTGTGCCGCACCCCTCTTCCGATACTGAGGGGGAAATACATTTGTAAGTGTGTTCTCTTGCTATACAGATGCCTGATGTTCTATCCACAGTGTTAATCTAGCCACATTCTCAAGGCTTGAACTTCTGCATCCAAAATCAAGAAAAGATAAAAGTTAATAAACTGCTGGGTGTGGTGGCACACACCTGTGATCCCAGCATTTGGGAGGCTGAGGCAGGAGGATCACCATGAGTTCGAAACCAGCCTGGACTACGTAGTGAGTTCAAGCCAGCCTGAACTACACAGCGAGACCCAGTCTCAAACAACAAAAGGTTAATAAACTAATTGAGCAACTACTCTAAGCCAGGAAGTGAAGGAAGGATGCACACAGTTAAATCTTCATAAAACCTTACGAAATACATTTTGTTATAGCCATGATACCAATGAGGACACTGGGGTTAGCTGTCACTTAGAACACAGATGGAGATCAAAGAAAGAGGCAAAGCTCACTGAGCATGATCATAAACCTTGGTGACCTTACCAACTGGACAAACTCATCATGAGAAAATGACCAGTTTCATATTTACCAGCTGAGTAGCATATAATGCACTTGAATTTGGAGTGTTCTAAAATATCCAGAGTTCTCCAAAAGAAATGGGACAAGCGGGGTTTTGTTTTGTTGTTGTTTTAGAGGGAACAAGTGAAGTGTGCTCTTTGTGGAAACTGAATATAAACATTTTAAATAAACTCCTTTTCTCAAAGTATAGTAATCTGTCATTGAAACAGACAATACTGAAGTTAGTATTTAAAGGAATACAGATTTCTTCACATGCTTTCCAAATCTGCTTTTTCTTGCAAGGAACTGCCACACATAATCCCACATCTCAATACACAAAATCTCACTAAATAATTTTAAATTACTTAACCCGTGAAAAATATCCATTCCTTTGTGTCTTCATTTAAGGATTTTTCCCTTGGTTGCTTCATGCCACAAAAAATCCTCTTGCTCACAGGCCAAGAAAGAAAATCAATCAAAAAATCAGAGGGCTGATGATATAGCTCAGTGGCACAAGTGCCTGCCCGGCAAGTGCAAGGTCCTGAGTTTGATTCCTGGTACATAAATAAATAAATAAATAAATAAATAAATCAGAAATGTTAAGTTACATGGGTGGGATCTACCCAAAGGTTATCAAGAAACACAATAGTTTCCAGGTGAGTTGTTAAGAATCACCCAATTTGGTCCTGCAAGCTGAGAAAACAGATAAGAGTTCCCCTGACCTTTGCTCTCCCTACACCCAGCCCTCTCAACCAGTGGGTAAGTCTCTGTTTCCTTCTATTAAATAAAACCTTTCATATTTGGAAGAGGAAAAAAGGAAAACAAATCAATCAAGAGTCTCATCACAACAGTGAGTTGTCGGATGGATGGATGGATGGAATTCTGAGATCACAAAGGCTATAAAAAGTCATAGAGGGCTGCAAATAATACCATTTAAAAAGTGCAAAGACAGCCTACATAATGGAAGAAAATATTTGCAAATCATCTATCTGCTAAAGGACTTGTATCTAGAGTATATAAAGAAGTCCTAAAACTCTACAATAAAATGATGAACAAGTTGAGGCTGTAGATCAGTGGTAGAGCACTTGCCTAGCATGCATGATGTCCTGGGTTCAATCCCCTCCACTGCCAAAAAGAAGGAAGGAAGGAAGGAAGGAAGACAGAGAGAGAAAAAAATTATTAAAAACCCAATTAAAAAAGGCAAAAGATCTGAATCAATTTTTCTCCAAAGAAAATAAACAAATGGCCAGTAAGTACACAAAAAAGATATTCAGTACCATTAGCCACCAAGGAAACCAAAGTCAAACCCACAATTGCATCACCAGAATAGCAGTAACCAGTGAGACATTTAAATACTAAGTAATATTAGTAAGGGTGAGAAAGTAGAAAAATTCACACTCTCCTATACTGCTGGTGGGAATGTGAAATGGATACAAGGGGAGCTGAGAAGCACGGCCCCTGCCTGGACTGCCATTTTCCAGGAAAATCCCCATACAAAGGAAATGGAATCAGAAATTGTGTTAGACAGCTGTCTTGGCCACAACTCAGGCTAATCCAAGGTTTCTGGAAGGATAAGTCATTATCTACAGCTGAAATGACTCTCTTGAAAGGGTGTCATAGTATCATATGTATTCTGAGCAAGTAAACCTGAGAAAACTGATTAATGCCATGGGAGACTGCTTAAAACTAAATGGCCATTTACAAAAACTAAATAACCACCTAAGCCAAGCATGCAATTATAGATTCTTGTAGCTGAAAGAAACCATACAGAGCATCTATTTCTCACACAAAGTATTTCACCTAGAAAAAATGCTTATAGAGCTGCCATCTGTGTTGCCACCCCTTTGAGAGGCGGTGAGCTTGACCTCCTCTGTTTCACCAATATGCAGGCAAGTCCCACCCTCACTTGTCACCAGCACCAAAAACCAACCTGTGGCAAAGGTGGTGCAGTGAAAAATCAAGTCACACAGGCTGCCTCCCTTAGTGGTAAACTTAAAAGCGCTGAGACACCATTGCTTCTAAATCAATACAAAAGCATTTGTAGGTTACCCATTACCCTCTGGAGATTGGTGTTGGTGGAGAGCTCTCCACATAAGTAAAATCCACCCTTTATATAACTAGAACTTGTTTCTGTTTTTGTTTTTTAAATTAAAACATTTGGAACACTTTCTGAAATGTGTTCCATGCTTCCCTACCTTTTAGAATAGTAAACTATGTGCAATAGCATGCAGTCTCTTCTCGATGTGATTTAGGGATTTTCAACAGCATTTATGAAATCCAGGCCCTTTTTGGCCTCACGTTGATTTAGATCGTCATAGTTTGAGGATTCTTATAGTTTCTCTGGCTCTCTCCACACTCGGCTGCCCAGCAGCTCCTCATTCCTCTATTCCTGCCCTGTGTGGCTCCCTCTTGCCAAGTAGCAAAACTGCTGAGAGCATTTTCGCTCTTACTTTACACCTAGTCTTAAATACAGATTGGTCCATTTATGATTATTTGACATCATAATGGCGCGAACTCAGTAAAAACAGTACTTTGACTTTAGACCTCTTCCAGGCTAGCAATACGTGGTACAACACTCTTGCAGTGCTGGGCAGCAGCAACAAACCTTGGATCTCAGTCAGCCCTAAAATCACAAACCACTGATGCTCTATGGCAGCATATCCAGCCCCCCACCCATGGGCCCTGTGTGGTCCTGGACAGGTAGTAATGTAGCCCCACAAAATCATAAAGTTTTAGCATTGCTATGTGATTTTTGCCTACATTTTTCTTCATTCAGTTATGTGCCACTCAAGCTCAGCCTCAGGCAACAACGGACCACTGCGTACAGGAGAACGTAGTCAGGGTTCTCTCAGCCTCCTCTGCCAGCCACACGCAGGCAAATCGAAACCTGCCCGTGTCACCAATCAGCTGAGGGTTCTTTAGGTTCAGATAGAAATCATGAGTTGGCAGTTACAGCTCTGGGCTCAGATTCACTGGTTGACACTAATTAATGCCAGAAGCTATCAGTCAACTCTGCTGGCTGCTGTACTTTGTCACTGGATTCCATCAGCTGCTAACCTCTGGAGCTCTTCAGGGTTAACAGCTCCTAGTGTTTATGGCTCTCTCTTTTTTTATATGACTGTTCTGTCCACAGTACTCAGGACCTTGTAGATTTACAGGTCCTTCTGAGTCTACGCTACCTGAGAACTAAATCACAAGCAGATTTACAGGACCACCACAGGAGGCCTTGCGCTTTGGCACAGAGAGATCAATGCAGGACAGGAAGCCTGCCTAGCTCAACTCAAGAAGTGTGGTGGGGGCGCTGCTTATCTAGCAGCTGCGGGTCTGTGATTGGTCCAAATTCAGGCCTACTGATTGATCCAAATTTGAGCCTGCTGATTGGTCTAAATTGGTCTGAACTTAAGCCTCTCCATCTGATCCTCTGGTTGATCCAAATTCAATTTACCTGCTAGGTTCAAATTCAAGCCCACTGTGGTCAGGGTAGACACCTAGAAGGGATGGGGGTCGGGGGCACCCAGGACAGATACAGCTGTCAAGGCAGAAGACTGGGCGGAGCATCAGGAGAGAGGAGGCTGTTTGATTGGCAATTATCACATCTGTGCTGAACCACGGAATCTTCAAGAGGGCTGCTGTGTTAACTCCAGCTCACTGGTGTCTGCGGAGTTTCGGGATTGGCCTGGATCCCTTCCTGACCTCTGCCATGTTAGGGGGAGTCTCCCTGCTGCTTCTTCAAAGAGGCAGCCCCTTTCGAACCTGTGGGAGTTGGGGAGCAGCCCCACGCAGACAGCTGAGCTTCACCTCCTTTCAGAGTAGCAAAGAGCAGAGGACACTGAGCGGGCCATCCCAGTTCTTCCTCTGGGCACCAGTGGGGAGCAAAGGGAAGCAAAAGGGGAGGATGACAGCTGTCGGCTAATTCAAAACCCCCTCCAGACATCACAGGAGAGAAGAGGGTAGAGTCACGCTTTTCTTGTCTTTCCCACCTGTGTCAGATATACGTGCACTTATGCAACGCGTTGAGTAAAACCCACCTTCATGGCACGTGCCCGTGAAGATAAGCATTTATTCTTATTAAGCAGCCATGTAAGCTTTCTCAGTTAATTATTAAAGTGACGCTTGTTGGGCGATTTGGTTTTTAATGTTACAATAAAACATATTTTAAAAGAAAGTTTTGCAACTTCCATGCATTCATTATCATATATATGGTATTTTACATGTGGGCCAAGACGGTTTCTCTTCACTCACTACATTCCAGGCAAGCTGGAAAACCATGCTCCGCAGGGTACTAAGGTGCCTGCCTTTGTTGAGGTGTTGTGTTTTGTGTTTTCACGCTCCGTCGTGTTTACAAAGCACCCATCTGTGTCTCCTGTATCCATACATTCTGTTTTTCACTTTCAGTACAATATTCAATAAATTACCTGAGATATTCACTTTATTATAAAATAAGTTTTGTCTTAGCTGATTTTGATTTTGCCTAACTTCAGGCTAATATAATTGTTCTGAGTATGTTAAAGTAGGCTAGGCTAAGCCGTGATAGTCTGTAGGTTAGGTGTATTAAGTGTGTTTTCAGCTTGATATTTTCAAATAGTGATGAATTTATTGGTAGTATAACTCTATTGCAAGTCAAGAAGTATCTGTTAAAAACTTCCTTTTAAGTCACCTCAGCATCTTTATATGATGAGCATATATGATGTGACACTTCTTTCTTTTTTTTTTTTTCTTTCTTTCTTTCTTTCTTTCTTTCTTTCTTTCTTCTTTTATTGTCTTTTTGAAACAGGGTTTTGCTATGCAGTTCAGGCTTGCCTTGAACTCATGTTGTAGCCCAGGCTGGCCTTGAACTCACAGCAATCCTCCTGCCTCAGCCTCCCTAGTTCTGGGATTACAGGCATGTGCCACCATACCTAGCCTTGACACATCTTTCAACTTGTCAAAGTTCCCATATAGTTGGGTTCACCGTTTTCTTTGCTCCACATAGATGAATCTGTCAGACAATTGAATTCTAAAAGAAATGATATGGTTAATGATATTCTCATCATCTTTTAGTTAAGATTTCCATTTGTTTATTTTTTCATTAGTACGTGTTTGTGTGTTTGTAGTACATAGTGAGTACATTTATCATGGGAAGTTGGTACCTGTACATAACATATCTTAATTCTTTTTTAGTCCCTTAGCCCTCCCATACCCATCCCCTCCATCTTCCAGTTCCAACTCTGTTCCCTTCCCATTTGCAAAAGCTCTATTTCTGTTTTCTTGTCAATTCTTCTTTCTCTTTCTTCCCTTCTGTCTCCCTCCATCTCTTGTTCCCTTTCTCATTTGAAAAACATCTCCCTACTTCCTATCTTTTATTTTGCTCTTTATTTATATTTTGGGTTTCGGAAAAGCACACAAGATTTTCATTTGCAAGTGAGCCAAGGCCGACTCAAACTGGTTTAAGGGGGCCAGTGAGATAGCTCAGCGGCATAAGCGCCTGCCTGGCAAGCGCGAGGTCCTAAGGTCGACCCCCGCTACCCACAAAAAAAAAAAAAAAAAAAAAAAAAAAAAAACTGGTTTAAGCAAAGTAAGAAATACATTGGTTCATAATGTTGACAAAATCCACCCACTTCAGTCATAGCCCCATAGTTCAGGGGCTGAAACGATATTGTCCTCTCTCAACACCTTTGGCTCTACTTTCTTCCTTTGTTGCCTTTTTATCCAGACAAAGAGGGCCAACTGCAGCAATGGGCTTATATTCTGCCAGCTTCATGTACCAAACCGAGCTAAGTACCTTTCTGCTAGTGGTTGAGCAAAAGTGTCAGAACGGTTTCCATTAGCCTGTATTGGGTCACGTGACCATCCCTGAACCAATCACAGAGACTCTGAAGGGTGTTGAGGTCTATGGGAGGCCATTGTTTTGGACAAGCCTCCTGCACTGAGCCCCAGCAGACCAGACCAAATCAGAATGGAGTCACTTGTACTAAATGTCACATAATCGCTTTAAACTTTGAAATGGTCCTATTTTCAAAACAAACAAACAAAACCCAGGAGATTGTAGCAACACAAGTCAGTGTAATAAGGAAGCCCTCTCTGCTTTAATCCTAAGGAAAATAACTTGAAATGACTAATCTGTTTTTAATTCTGTTTCTGCTTTCTCCAGTTCTTTTCTACCTAGAAAGCATATTTCATCTGCTCAGCTCAGTGTAACACTCGTTCTATTATATAAAAGTAAGTGTTGCCCATTTCTAAAATCACAAGTAAAAACTGATTAAGATACTTAGATTAAATTTGTTATAATCTTATCTTTTGACCATGGCTAAGCTTTGGTCACGTGCTCAGTCCTGAAGTTCAATCCCTCCAAAACTACATGGACGAGACAAGAGAAAGTTACGGTTAATTCCCTAAGATGAAATCAAGACGCCATTAGCAGAAGAAAAGAGAAAGGATGCTGGGCAGATGTCACCTGAAGTTTATTGCTCAGTATTTAATTTAGGTTTCTAGAGGTTTAAATACAAGGCAATCTTTAAATAATCATTTTGCTGTAGAGTCATTTCTGCTAGTAACACTTCTATAATTTTCCATGTACAAGAAGATAAACTTGGCACTGAAACTACCCAATATACAATACCCCTAACATTAGGCCTTTGCTAAGCAGAACATATTTTTTTGTTTCCTGATAACAGCATGTTTCTATCATCACCCATATAATAATTTTCACACTTTTCCTCTGACTCGAAGTAAAAATTTCAGTGTGAAATTTCTCTCCTGTCTTCAATGTCATTATGTTAGCAGTTTTTCAGTCTTGGTAAGTCCTTCTGGAACATCATTTTCTCCTAAAACAGAAAGTATAAGAGCCAAAAATAATCTTTCCTTTTAGCCTAGAAGCTCTCCAGCGAGTGTCACTGGAAGGTTTAATAAAAGGCAGTATTAGCAGCCAGGGTTCTGCACACTGGTCCTTCACAGAGGCATCTTTGCAGTTCTTGTGGGGTCAGTCTCCCAGGCAGACGTCTTCTGTGCGAGGGGCCATATTTCCACCAGGAGTAGGCATGGTCTCCCTTTGCATCCCATAGGAGCCTCCCAGATACTGAGGGCTCACAGCACACAGCCCACACCCAGCTCTGCTCCCTGTATGCTCCCATGGTGAGAACAGGCCAGGCACTCCACACGCACACCCCATCCACCCACCTCCATAAATCCTGCTGTGCAGCAGGGCTGGAAATGGATCTGTTCTCTCTTCAATGGCCGTGAAGCCAAGAACTCCTGAAGTTCTTGCGTCAGCACCACTACTCTCTGTGCTGGCTGTTCCTCCCTGACACCACCTGGCAAGGGACCACAGCATCTCTTGGAATCATCCACCTCTCTGTGGTTCCCAGTAAGGACACTTGGCTTTGGAACTGGATCAAGCCACCTCCCAACAGGAGGTGTGATTCCTACTCACATCCACAGGTTCCTTCACTCCCTTTCCTAACCATAATCCCTGATTCCTTTCAGGGCTGCTCCCCTTCTCCACCACCATGCATGTGGTCCAGGCAGGGCTCTCTCCCCAAGCCTAAGCTGAGTACCACACCTGCACCCAACTGGTCACAGGATTGGTTCCAAGACACGCCCCAGTCTAAGATAGCTCTAAGCAAGTCAGGACATTTTGCAAGAGCTACTCAAAGAAGCATCCTATTTCCTGATATGCTTGAAGCTGAGCCAATGCTGGGGACCAAATGGTCACACTTCCCTGGGATTTTCCTGGCTTTAAAACTGAAAAGAGTGCCACATCTGGGGAACTCCCTCAGCTCCAGGCAAACCGGAAAGTTTGGTAACTAAATGATGTGAGGGCCAGAGCTGCTAAAGCCATACTCTTATTATAAGAAATATGGCAATCAAATCTGCACAAAGGAAAAGATCTGAGAAAGAGAGCGAAGAAGCCTGTTTCCTGTCACATCTCTAAATGCTTATTGTCTGTTATGCTTAAACCAGCATAACTTGGATTTCCTGACATTTGTAACAGAAAGTCTGTTTACTAATGTATCAGTTGCACATGATACAAGCGTCTCATCCCACCCCCCATCAAACCCTCAATAAGTGCAATTATAAAACTGGAATGATGTTTCCTGAAGACCACATGAGGTCCAGTGTCGAGCATCCATCTCAATGCCTGACATGTAGTAACTGCCCAGAAAGTCTGGCTTTCTTCCCTTTCTAATCTATAGCATAGCACTCGTAGACTGTGGCAGTTAAGAGTTAGAAGGGAAATAGACATGCGCTTGCTCAGATTGCTCCTGATACAGATAAAAGGAGATGAGACAGAGTTGAAAAGTGACTGCAGAAGCCCTTCACCTAGCGACAAACTCAAAACTATAACCAGACCCCCTGAGTGCTGAGTAGCACCCTTTCCACCACTTCATGAACTCAAATACATTCTTCTCTTCTGAGAAGGTCTGTCTGTTGATGCAGAGAAGAGGATGAAGCTTTCACAGCCCAAGCGGACTCCATGCAAACGTTATGACTGTGGCATGTCAGGGCAGGGCCAGGATCTGGCTCAGCAAAGACTCGCCTGGCTAGCCTGTCTCACTGGACACTGGCCAGAGTCTCGTAGGACATGATCCATGGGAAGCCTCTACTGTCCCAGGGTCACCTGCCCCCACTTAGTACTCTCCTTTGAGATACCAAATGCATGCCGAAGGGACCTATTCTCCTGAAAAACACTTAGTAATAAAGTGGGTCTGTTATAGCCTAAAATCATATATTGAAACACTAACCAGAATGGGGTGGTGTTAGGAGGCGGAAGCTTTGGGGGGAGATTAGGTCATGAAGTGTAGCCCTCATGATGGAATTTGTGCTCTTGTAAGAAGAGACACAGTATGCTAGCAATTCTATTCTCTCTTCTCTGTCTTGTCCCCTCCCCTCCCCCCATGCCATGTGAGATTATAATGACCCTCACTAGACCCTGACTATGCTGGCATCTTGATCTCAGATTTCCAGCTTCCAGAACTATGAGAAGTAAATTTCTGTTGTTTAAGCCACACAGTCCATGGTATATGCTATAGCTGACAGGGCTAAGACAATATCAATAACCAATTGCTAACAGCAAGATTCAGACACTCACTAAACTTTGGTTTCTTCTCAGGAAAGTAAAATTCATTTTCAAAATGAACTTCACAGCTTGTAAATGCTTTTCACAAGCAAATGATACTGGGGGAAGAAGAGGAAAGAACACAGTAATCCTGCACCTTGCTGCACTAGTAGCAAGGTGAGAAGAAAGCAGAGGAAGACTGGCCCCTTGTTGTCACCTGTGGGGTGCTCCCATGCTTGGCTGGTCTGCTTTCTCCTCCTGAGTTTAGAGGCAGAGCCAGGGGCGTACCAGAGCATGCAGAGGTAGAGCCCAGCTGTCTGCTGCATCGGTGATTTATTTGCCGTGTCCACAGCCCCCTCTATTATAGCCTGGACTGGTTTTATTCTAAGCTGACTCAAGATCATAAAAGGAATATTCCCCTTGACTGCCACATGCTTGGGAGGGAAACTTGGAATGTAGTGGCCAAGTGATTCCCCCAGGACTTCTGGGCTTGAGCCCAGATGCTTCAAAAAATCTTGGAGGAATGTACAGTACAGGCCAAAGGACTTTTCCTCTCTGTAGATGAGCAGCATCGCTGCTGTGTGTTCACAGTGAGAAGGGGACTTCTTATGAGCTGCGATGCACCAAAATGTGCCTGTGAGGCTCATAAGGCCAGGGACCATGGCCATGGCCTGGACTACATGTCCAACACACAGTAGTTTCATGTGTGCATTGTTTAAGGGTTCATGTCATCACATTGCTCAAAACTACAGGTTTTGAACCCATTGACAAGTACCAAAAGAGTAAGGCCATGATCCAAGCATGAGTTTTACTACAATAAAGCTGGATTTGAGGCCCTGGCTTTATCTAGAGGCCAACAGAAACTCATTCCTCCTTGCTGTCCTCTGCTCAGATGAGCCTACAGATCCAAGGAAAGCCAGAACAGCCGGACTTCCGCCTGTTCCTACAGGTCACCCGGCCTTCACATCAGCAATCTAGGTTCTCTAAGGTGACCCGCAATGTAGCCACACAGTGGTAGGTTTTAAAAACTTTGCAAAGGTAAGCTGACAACACTACCGTGTTGGTTAATGACATGATTCTTTCCAATCTCATGTTCCTTCTGTCATACTTCCCTTCATGATGGGTAGGTATTATTGGAATATCCAGGAATCTTTTGGGATCTGGAAAGTTGATTTAAGAATACATTGTTTTGGGATTAGCAATAACACCTGTATACAGTTTACACTTACCAACGAGTATAGGATATAGTGTATAGGATATAGTTAAACTACTGTTAACTATTATAGAGTAAACGTAACTTCCTGGAGCTCTTTTTTTTTTATGCGCGTACCAGGAGTCGACCTCAGGACCTCGCACTTGCCAGCAAGTGCTTGTGCCGCTGAGCAATATCACCGGCCCTTTTTTTCCTTTATGTGGGTTCTAGGAGCCGAACTCAGGACCTTGCGCTTGCCAGGCAGGCGCTTATGCCTCTGAGCTATCTCACCGGCCCTCCTGGAGCATTTTTAATATACTTTTTTTTTTTCCTTTTGTATCAGGAATCAAACTCAGGACCTTGTACTTGCCAGGCAGCTGCTTGTGCCACTGAGCTATATCCTCGGCCCTAATATACTTTTAGTTGAAATTTTTATGGAGATAATTATACTTTCATATACAGTTTTAAGAAATAATACGAAGATTTTTTATAAACTTTGCCTATTTTCCTCCAATGTTCACATGGTACAAAACAATAGTCTAATATCACAGCTGGATAGTCTGAAACCATTCCCTTACATTTAGATTTCCCAGCTTTACTTGTAGTCTTGCGTGCATGCATGCATGAGCGTGTGTCTGTGTGTATGTTTGTGTATTAAGTTCCACCAATTTTATCACCTGTGTGGATCAGGTCCATTACCACAAGTTACTGACATCTCTTAGACAATAAGGACCATGTTTCTCTTTTATATCTGTACTCAGCTTGCACCTCCTGCTTCCCCTAACACTGATCTTGGGCAACCATTAATCTGCTCTTCATTGCTAAAATCCCAAAAAGTGTTTTACAAATGGATCCATACAGGATGGAATGTTTGAGAATCAGCTTTTTCAGCATAATTCCCTTGAACTCCATCCAAGTTGTCGCATCTATCAATAGCTCATTCCTTTTCACAGATGAGTCCTCTTCTGTGGCGTGGATATACCACCGTTTGTTTAGTTACTGACCCGTTGAAAGATATCTGGGCTGCATCCAGTTGCTGTGAATGTTTATGTACTGGTTTTTATGTGAACTTCAGTTTTCAATTTTGTGGAAGTAAGACTTGGGTCATGCAACCAGCACGCAACTAATGAGTCATGTGGTAGCGGTTAGTGGCCTCTCCCTTTCAATGTGATTCTTTGAAAAGGGGAACACGTGTACTCAGCCTAAGCAGAAACCCTAGCAAATTCTCAATAAAAATAACTGCTACTATTGTAAACCACACCTTGTGCAATTCTAACCACCAGCAACAAGGAAAGTAAGTTTAGCACTGACATTCTGAGATTTATTGTCTATAGAGTAACAGTGCTTTTCAATCCTACCTAATTTTTTTTTCTTTATGTGGGTACCGGGAACCGAACTCAGGACCTTGTGCTTGCCAGGCAGGCACTTATGCCACTCAGCTATCTCACCAGCCCTATCTAACGTTTCTTATTATCAGGTAAGATTATTATTGAGACTACTAGGGAAGTTCAAATTTTCTTTTCCAGTTTGATATTTATCTTCAGAGTTTTCTCTGCATTAGAGAAAAGAAATCCTCACATTCTTCCATCTGTGTATGAATGACTTTAGAGAATGATTAAATCTAAAATGAAGTAGATGATCATATAGAACTATCAAAAATACAAAGATACATTCACAAATATGTGTTTTGTTAATACATGAGAACAATAAAATTATAGTACTTTTTACAGTGTTTATAGAAAAAGTAAGCAAATTAACAATATATACAAGATTTAAAGGAAAAAGTTTTCATTTGAAAATACTTCTAATGTTTTTAAAGCAGTAGTATAATCTAAATGCTAATCATACTGCATTATTCATTTTTTTATGAAACTAGACCCAGAAAACATTGCTGGCCACTTTTCAGTATCAGAACCTAAGAGGGATAAAGCTGTATGGGTGAGGGGAGTGACTGTGCTATAGGGAACAGAATTTCGTCATCTGAGACAAAGATTCTAGTCTAGATTCAAGAACTCACTAGCTTTTTTAATTATTGGACTCTTGGTTTTGTCATTTTGTGAAATGGAAATAAGAACTCACTGTTACAAGAAATTAAGGTATGTCAAGAACCCCAATGTTCCTTTGTTCAAACAATAATTATTCTAAAAATTTCTATTTCATATTATATTCAACCAGATTTTTCCATATCAATTATTCAATACAGATGTGTTTTCTATAGTTAGCATATGACACATCTATGACCTAGGCAAGTTTTCTATCAAAACTTTGGGAAAGTACACGTTTATTTGAACGCTTATTCTACTAAGATATTTTTGGGTCACAGATTGCTACTTTAAATTTCTCTCTTTAAAAAAGTGTGTTCCCAATCTGGTCTAAAAAATAGTTCCCCTGATAACTATAAACACTGTAGCCCAAGCTACATTTCTCGTGGAAGCAAAATTCCTGCCAATATCTAACAGCTTTGCCTACAGAAAGCCTGAAAACTTCAGGCTGATACTGCTTTACGATATTTTTTCCATTCCAATATACAAATCCAGTAGAATGTGAGAGAAGGTAATCAAATATAAAAAATAATGAGCATAAAAGGTTAACATTCTAAAAATACTTGTTAGGCACTTTTTGGGACTTGCCTTATCCTGACCTCTTTGAGCCTGTACCAATCACACACCAAAAATGTCTAAGGCATCCATGTGCCTGCCAGTTTCAAATCCTCACACAATGATAAGACAATGGAATTTTTAAATAAACCAAATGGGGTTTTTGGCCAAGACTTTTTTTTTTTTTCTGAGTCATGTGCAAATGTGTTTAATGCAACTGACCAAGGTAGTTTTGGTTGTTCTTCTTACTCTCCGAGGACTGAGTGGGAAGCGGGTTTTGACCATTTGCCCAGAAGGACTTTGAGAATATGGAGTCCCCAACAGGCAAACTGGCACTCAGCAGCCTTGTTAGCATAATCCTGATATGTAAGTCCCATAAGGCAGTTTTTCCAGTCAAGGGTGGAGTCAAAGAAGTCAGCAGACCAAAGTCAAAGCCAGATGGAAAATCACAGATGCAACAACACGACCATTTTGTCTTAGGAATCAAAAAGGTGCTACAGCTACAGCGATAGCAAATGAGCTTTCTTTTCCTGAGTTGAGCAACGACTTCCGTTCTAGGACATGGGAACAGAGTCACCTTGCATCAGACCCTCTGTGTTCCAGGAAGTTTATTAGAAATGGTTCTTTATAAATATAGTTTAATGCAAGTGCCTTTCAGCTATTCTGGAGACAAAGGTCTAAAGTGTAGACCTTTGCAGTGACCTTGGGGTCAGAACGCATTCGCACCCCAAGTGGCTGTGTCCCTCCCAATTAACCAGTTTGAAACTATTAGGAGCTTATTCGGGGCCTAAGTAACACTCCGTGAGGTAAGCAATTGTTTCAGACACCTCCATTTTGGGTTCAAATTTTTCAATTCATTCTATTTAGATTGAGGCCACTAGTAAGAAAATAAAACAATCAAATAAAAAACTGCCCAGAAGTGGAAAAGTAGGGTCTAGTTGGGTGGCCTGGGCTCAACATTGGAGTCTGCTACTGAGAGCAGCTCGTGGTTCGTGACAATATGGGACCCTTCCTAAACTAGTCACCATGGCCACCTGATCGTGTCCTCAAGGCAAGTTCAGTTTAAGACCTCCAGAGACCCTAAATACTGAGAACTATTATGTTTCCCATCCAATCATCATCCTTGTCCAAAATGTCATTCAAAATAATATTTATACTGAACTGTTTAATAAGGGTAGGAGAGTCCAAGGATAAGAACTGGCTTTTCCCATAATGTCTATTTTGATGCTGCTTTTCCAATCTCACATCGTAAAAAAAAGCTTTTTTAACCACAAGTTTGGTGGCCCATTTGAAACAGGATTTAAAGTTATTCAGCTGTGTAAGTTATTCAGCTGTGTTTTCAGTGAAGGCCATTCAGTGAATGGCCTAATGTCAGTGAATGCAAAGGTCTGCAGCCTTGGGACCCTAGACCTATTTTTGCCTGGAGAACCCAGAGCCAAAGGACACTCAGCAAGAATCCTCTCACTTATGGTGTTATTAGTAGCCCAAGTGCTTTCTGGCTGTCTTAGATTCACACTGGGTCACTCCATGGCCTGTTTTCAGCAACACTGTGAAGGGAGAGAGGGCCATCAGGGAGCTGGGGTAATATTCCAGGCAAGGACAAACATAGGCTGGAACCAAGGCAGGGGATGGAAAGAAGCCACTGGATGAAGGAATACTGAGAACAGAAAAACAAGGTTTATGGTGGATCCGGATTGTGAGGAAGAAGGACAGAAGAGTAAGGGAGAAGGGGGCTTCTTACTCAGGTTACAAGGATGAACCTGGTGTTCCCAATCAAGACAGAAATTATAAAGGGAGAAGCAAGGGAAAAGAGGATGAAGAGTGACATGGTGCCTGGAGTCATGGCAGGTTGGTTTGCTGGTAGTTGCGTGTAGAGCTGACCCTCCATGTGAGAGGGCCCAGACATGTACACAGAGCTTATGAGAAGGAGAACTGGGGAGTCACCAGGCAGTTGAAAATAAGGCAGTGACAACACTGTGAGCTAAAACAAAACAAAACAATGTAGTGGGAACAATAACAGGAGAGTAACTGTGAGGAATTAGGAGACGCACTCAGGAGCTAATTGAGAGAAAAAGGAGAATTTCTTCTTCTAGGACAGAGAAAGACTTGCAGAACATACTGATCAAGTTGGATACATTTGAAATGAAGAAAGAGATAAAGTTTATGTAAGGGAGCTTTGACCTTCTCAGAAATTAGGAAATGATGTTGTTGAGCATGGCGAGTCTAGAAGAAAGTGAAAAGTTCAAAGAGATCAAAAAAATTCAGTGGGGATCAAGGTAGAAAGGGGAGTAAAGAAACCCGGTGATGAGAAAAGGGTAGCACACACCTGGGAATGGTATTAGAGGAACAGACAATGATCAATGGAAAAATGGCTAAATAAGCAAGTGTACAGCATTGGATTTATCTTCCAATATTTTGGGTAAAGAAGAGAAAAATAATTCTCAGGTAAGCATAGATCATAATTAGGTAATTTAAAAGTCCTACTTTAGTAAGACCAATTTTCATAAACTATATGAGGAAACTGACTTCATATACATATAATTTTCTGGAGAGATAGATAGATAGATAGATAGATAGATAGATAGATAGATAGATAGTTAATTTCAATTTGTCAACTTGAATGGGCCTCGCAGTCATTCTACTTGGCCAAACATTATTTGTGTGTGTCTGAAAGGTTGCTCTAAATGGGTTTAGCATTTGAATAGGTGGACTCAGTAAAGCATTTACCCTCTTTAATGTGGGTGGACTTCATTCAATCAGTTGAAGACCTAAATAGAACCAAAAATCTGACACACACACCCCTAAGGAAAACTAACTCCTCCAGCCTGACTGCCTTCCAGCTATGACATCCAGTTTTTCCTGCTTTCCTGATTTGAAAGGAAGCATCCGTTTTTCCTGGGCGTTGAGTCTGCCAGCTTCAGGCTGGATCCGCACCATTGGCTTTCCTGGGTGTCAGGCCTTTGGACTTGAACTAGAACTAACTACACTAAAAGCATTCCTGGATCTGCGACGTGCAAACTGAATATCTTGGGGTTTGTTGGCCTCCATACTTGAGTGAACCAGTTCCTTATAAATCTCCTTCCATGATATAGAGATCCTGCTGGTTCTCTTTCTCCGGAGAACCTTGACCAATGCATATATAATAAACCTACATTTCCATATATCTAAAGAGTCATTTGGTCACCAGAATGTGGCATGGCCTTTAAGTCTACTGTGTGCGTATATTTTTTCTTCCCCCAAAAGTCAATCTTGCAAAAAAAGAAGTTGGCAGGACCGGTGAGATGGCTCAGCGGCGTGGGTGCCTGTTGGCGCACGAGGTCCTGAGGTCGACCCCCCGGTACCCACAAAAAAAAAAAAAAAAGAAGTTGGCAAATATTAATCACAAACCTGGATCTTATTTTATACTTCATGTTTTTCCAAATTCTGCCTTTCCTCTGGTTATTCCTACAGGTCCCCAGACGGCACAAGCACCCAGCATCAGTGAGTACTGTTTGCATCAGGGTTCCCACCTGTGAGGAGAAGCAAGGGTCCCAAGGACGTGCAGTTCAGAAAAACAAATAGGATCTACCAGAAAGACATGTGAGGCCAAGAAGTAAGTTTCATCATTAGCAGGACAAATCATTTTGTCAATTAATGACGTCTCTCCTTTCCAAGCCAGACACATTTTAGAATACTGGCAATTTTCCTCTCAAGGCAATATTTTGCAATTTTTATGACACAAAATTGTTCCAAGTACACTTCTTTCTTATTTCTAATTTAGGATACCTGGCTACAGATTTCATCTTTCTGGGCTTGTTTCCTCATTGCCAAAACATGAAGAAGGTGACCTGATCTTTCTCTTCTTGTAATGTCCTAGTATCGAAAGTTAATGTCCAAAGGCATCTCTTTAGTAGGAGTTTCATATTCCATTTAGAGGTTCCATCTCCTCTTTTATTTCCACATAATTAAGACATCAGGTGTTTCCTGATGTGTCTTAAGATCTGTATAAGGTTGAGTCAAAATCCCAGTTCCATACTATGTTCAAATCTGAACCATCTTCTATAAGATCTGAAAAATCTCTGGACTGTTCTTGTGGACTTAGGATATGATAACACCCAACACTATGCTGAGCCATCACATCTTCTACCCCCAAGTCTCTGCCATGGGCCTAGATGTGAACCTCAATCCTTTCCTCCATCTCCCCAATTTCTAAAGAGATTCGATCCCCAGAACCTCCAAAGCAAAAACAGTTGGCATCCGCACTCCCAACCTATCTAAACATTAGTCCACCTGCCTACTGTGCCTTCCCAGGACCCATTTCACCCCTGTAGTGCTCAGCCTTATTCAGTTTCTCTAAGAGTAGAACTGTTATTTTCTTTCATTGTTTAACTGAGCACTTTCATTCTTTAACTGACCTCAGGCTCTTTCTCGCCTGCTATCCCAGATGTCTTAGTACAGTGTTATTATAAACAAAGACAGTCCCTAAGAAGCCAGGTGCCAACTGCTAAAAGATATATTTTTCACACCAGCTCTCCCAGCATGCACCACTGTAATGGCAACCTCACTGCTCTTTGAAGACCTATCACCTCTGTGGCCTCATATGCATTCCAAGAGGCTCTCGCTATCTGCTTCATTATGTAAACCAGCCAGATGTTCAACATCAAAAACACAAAGGCCTTGAAGTTCCAGCATGCCAGACAGTGTTTGATGTCCCTCTGAATGGAAGCCAGTGCTGGCCTTCAACAGCATGGACCTTCCCAAACGATAAGCCTCATCTGACTCGTGTGCTAGGAGACCTTGTGGATAAAAATTGTAGAACATGAAAAAATAAAGACCATGTTTATGACTGAAATATTTCCATGAGTTGAAGTAATATTTGAATATTATTTGTATGGTTCTTTCTATAAATTTCTAAAGTTAATAAATATTATTTTGGGGCAGCCAGGGACTGAACTGAGTAGCATCTTCCCTTGACCTTCAGGGTGGGTCATCTCAGCTAAATCAGTTTTCACTTTAGTCATTTACTTAGCACCAACGATATGTTTGGTTTGGGAGTGCAAGTGAACTTTTAAATCTTATTTTCCACAATCTCTTCTCCAAATAATGAAGGCTTATATAATTTTTGTTCTTGTTATTATTATCTGGCATTAAATGTTGCCAAATGAAATACAATTGATTTTATTTTCTTAATTGTTTCTTCTTGATTTTTAATTAATAATTTATATCAGCTTTTGATGTCAACAACTAGCTAGTGTGATTCTTGATACAATGTCAAAATAAGTATTTTATAGAAACAAAAGTAATGTATACTTCTAAAAAACAGTGCTTAAACATAATTTAATAAAGTTGATTTTAAAGGATGTTATGGTTCAAACCTTAAGTATCCCCCAAAGGCTCATGGGTTGAAGACTTGGTCCCCACCTGGTAGCGCTACTGGGAGTGGTGGAAACTTTAGGAGGTGAAGCCCTGTTGGGGATGTAGGGGATGTACTTTCCAAGGGTACTGGGACCCATGACCTTTTCCTCCTCTCTCTTTGCTTCACAGACTCAATATGAGAAGCTCTGCTTTACCACACAGTCCCGTCCATGATGTGTTCTGCCTCAGCGCAGACCCAGAGTGATAGAGCCAAGAAACCATGGACTAAAACCTTGGAAACCATGAGCCAAAACAAATCTTTTCAGAGCCAAGTTGATTAACTTGGGTACTTTTTTACAGCAATGGAAAGCTGACTACCACAAAGATTGCTATACAATTTATAGCTTCAGAATATCAATTTTCAAATATATTTGAGCATGTACGAACATAAGCAAAATTGGTATCTTGTAAAATTGTAGAATGCTGGTTGTACGTAGAATTAAATGAAATGTTATTTTTTAATACTACATTGTGTATAAATTATATATTTAAGTTTTTAACGTTCTTTAAAAATACACTTGTTATAGTTGAGGTCAAGAATGTCCTTGGGCCGGTGAGATGGCTCAGCGGCTTAAGCGCCTGCCTGGCAAGCACAAGGGCCCGAGTTCGACTCCCGGATCCCACATACGAAAAAGGGGCCGGTGATATCGCTCAGCAGCACGGGCGCCTGCTGGCGCTCGAGGTCCTGAGGTCGACCCCCCGGTACCCACAAAAAAAAAAAAAAAAAAAAAGAATGTCCTCCAGAGAGCTCGTGTGCTCGTAGGCAGGGCTTTTGGACGGTGATCGAATTATGGAGGTGATGTAACTGACGGGCTGTTAGAAGGTGAGTTCTGGTCAGAAGAGAGAGGCCCCTGGAGGCGTGACCTGCAAAGCTCTATCTCCCCCCAGCTACTCCCTTCTCTCTCTGCTTCCTGGCTGCCATAATGTGAGCAGCTCTTCTTCCTCTGTGCCCTTCTGCCATGCCATTTTCTCCCTTGGAGCCAGCTGACCCTGGATCTTGACCATGAGCCAAAATAAACCTCTCCTCTTTAAGTCATGGAGGTCTGGTGTTGTGTCTCAGCGACAAGAAAGTGATGAAGACAGCAGATTATCTAAAAACTTTTTGTGAAGCTAATTTCTCTGGAATCAAAGAAGGCCTATAATCCTCTTAAGTACTTTGTCTGTAAATAAATTTAAATTTTTCTGATTTTCCTTCTTTCATCGTAATGGTAAAGTCTTTGATTAAAGCCAGAAGGCCATCAAACTTACAAAACAAATATAGACGTCCAAAAGAGTGTTCAAAGCCTTGTTTAGGCAGTATAAGGAGGCTTATCGCAAATTTTAATCTGTGAGACCTGGTTATTCTTCTCTGCTGTCTAAATAGGACTTATTTGCAGGCTAAAGTTATCAAGAGAAGCAATAGAGCCAAGCAAACCAAACCCAGCACCTTATACAAAACATCCATCTCGCAGGGAAAGAGTTGAACATTTCTAAATGTCTCCAAGTGCAAAACAAAAAGCAAAGTACTTTTATGGGATTGGTTACGATAGTACTAGGCAGAGTTCAAGACACTATTAATTACAGTCATCCCTTGAAACCCGCAGGGAATTAGTTCCAGGACTCTTTGAGGATATCAGAACCTACAGTGGTTTAAGAGCCTTATATAGAATGATGCTGAATTTGCGTATAGCTTATGCACATCCTCCCATTTACTTTAAATCATCTCTAGAGTACGTCACACAAAGTAAATGCTATGTAAATGGTTGTTATAGTATAGTGTTTCGGGAGTAATGACAGAAAAAAAAGTCTGTGCATGTTCAATACAGACAAAACTTTTGCCAAATATTTTTAGCAGCAATTGACTACATCTGCAAATATAGAGGGCCCACTGCACATCTGCCAGTTAACACAAGAGCTGAAATCTCTCACAGCATTGCACGTTACTCCCTTGACCAGCCTGTATGTTTATCCTTAACCCTGTGCTTAGATGCTAACTTGCAGAGAGATTTCACTGACGTCCGGTCACATGACATAGGGATAGCTCTGAACTGAATAATAAACATGAAATTTTTCATTACAGAATGAAGGATTTACTGACAGGTGTTGATGGCTAGAGATATAAAATGAAAAGAACTTGAAATTGAACTGAACATTTTTTAAAGAGTTGAAAGTAAACATTGTTCCCAGTGTCATTAAGGAGACTTCTACCCAACAGAGGAAGGGCATTGAACATGGCACGGGTAGAGACACTAACTAAAGAAAAGTGACCAGTGGCATCTTTATACCCCACTGCTGGAGACTGAGCTGCTCAGTGGGCTTTTTCTATGTGTAAGCTGGTGATGATAGAAATAGAGTTTCACGTGGCTCTTGGGAGGAGCAAAGCAGACAGAATTTATCCAGCACCTGCCACACAGCAAAAGCAATGAATGTAGGTAGTGGGAAGATGGGAGCAAAACAAGTACTGGATAGAGCAAGAATTATTATTGGGATTGTAGGAAATGGGGGATTGCTCTATTCTATGGTTCATGATTTAGACACTGAGCCAGTCTTTTAAAGTGGACAGAAATCATGAGGATCAGCCTTCTCACAGGTCCCTGGTTCTCAGAGGGCATTGCTGAGCAGGTGGCGAAAGACACCGCAGACACACTCAGTGATGGTAGCAGCTGACAGCCTCCCCGTAAACATCACTGGACCACCTCTTTTCTTTTCCTGGGACCCAGCTGATTTCCACACTCCTGTCAGCACAGGATTCCAATGGGACACTCTGGCAAATACTAGCTCTGCCTTTACAAATTTTGCTGACCTTTTTAAGTCCCTGGATAACTGCCACTTTATCCATGAGAGAACAAAAGTGAAATTTATCCTCCAGCAATCTTAGAAGAGGTTGGGAGAGGTTTCTGGCTAAATGTAATGCTTAGGAACTCCTGTTACAATGACCTTCCCGTCAGACCTGCGGACAGTAATAAGATGCGGCAGCCCTCCTTGAATTGCCCGTTGTGAGCACGTGCACTGAGTGATACCAAGTGGTCACTCAGTCTTCAGCCACCTGGCCTTCCCTTCCCAATGTTCTCTCTGTGGAGGGAACTCTGGGGCCTCCACTTTTACAGGCCTGATCTTGGACGGATAGCAGCTGGACAGAAATCCTAGCAGCAGTACAGAATAGTGGTTTGGGGCACTGGGGATGTGACCCAGATTCAAATGTCTCTACTGCCTATTTGCAGAGTGGTTTGGAGCAGTGCTATGGGCTGAATCACGCTATGCTCCCTCCAAATCCATATATTAAAACCTGAACCCCCAATGCAGCTAAATTTGGAGGTAGGGTTGTTAGGGAAGTAATTACGGTTAAATGAGGTCATACAGATGGAGTCCTGATTCAATTGGACTGGTGTTCTGATAACAGAAGGAAGAGATACCAGGGATACTGACACACAGAGGAAAAGGACACAGGAGCACGCAGCAGAAGGTGAACATCTGGTAGTCAAGGAGAGAGGCCTCAGGAGAAACTAAACCTGTGATACCTTCATCTTCCTGCCTCCAGAACTGGGAGAAAAGAAATTTCTGTTGCTTGAGCCACTCAGCCTATGAAAGTTTATTGCAGCAGCCCTCGCAAGCTGACATATGCAGGGTTTTCAGTCTAAGTCCCAGATCGCCTCTGTAAATGGACATAACCTCAAAAAGCCAAGAAGGTGAAATGACACAATGCCTATGAAGTACTGGACCAGCACCTAGCACTGAGAAGGGACTGAACGCAAATGAAATGTTCATTTCAACAACCCAACTCTTCAGTTTTACAAATGTGTAATACGAGGCCCAAAGAAGAGAGTCACAATTCCCAACCAGGCAACTGCATGAGAAGTGGATTCCCAAGTCAGAACCGTCAGGGACAGCATGTAAGAGAAGGGGACTGATCACTAGGTCACCATTCTCACTTCTTCTCCCTTACAGGGGCCGCCTGTATCTCTCCCCTCACAGCAATGTGCAGACATAGCTAAGGACGAGAGACAGGGCTTAAACTGAGTTCTGACCAAGGGCCAGTCACCAGTCCAGATGAATGAGGCAGACAAGTCCCTGTGTCATGGAGCAAGCACTCTACCAGATGTTCAATGAACGTAACATAAACGTAACAGTTTCAAATAACAATAACAAAGGTGCTATGCTACAGAGTGACTGCCAACAGGGTGACAGAGAAAGCCTTCCCCAGAGAAGGATGTTCCGGCAGAGACCTGAATAATGAGAAGGAACCAAACATGACAAGATATAGGAAACTGAGTGTGCAAAGGCCCTGAGGCAGGAACAAGCAGAGATTCTTAGGTCTTAATTATATCACGGAAAGAAACACATCTATGCATCCTTTTCTAACTTAATGGAAACACAAAATGAGGGCTTATTTAAAAAAGAAATCAAAAGAGTGTTTAAAAGGAAGGTAATAGCAGAGGTGGTGGTAGGCCCTGGCCACTGCTGAGAAGACACAGAAGCCATGACAACGCATGACACCTCAGAGCTGGCAAGGGACATGGAGTCAGCCTTGTCTGACCACCTCATTTTTTTTTTTTTTGTGGGTACTGGGGGTCAAACTCAGGACTTCATGCACCAGCAGGCGCCCGTGCCATTGAGCGATATCACCGGCCCTTTTTTCGTATGTGGGTTCCGGGAGTCGAACTCAGGACCTCGCGCTTGCCAGGCAGGTGCTTACACCGCTGAGCCATCTCACCCGCCCTGTACCCACCTCATTTTAAAGATGTAAACACTGAGACCCTGAGGTTCCAAGGCCTGTTTAAATGCAGATATTCAGACAGTAGCAGCACCAGGAATAACACCAGACCTTCCCAACTCTTAGCCTAACAAGCGGCTCATCTCCCTCTTCTTTCTCAATGCTTCCCTGAGCCCTGCGGGGCGAGGAGGAGCTGGAGTGCTCGCCCACACTCCAAGTTACTGACTCTCCAGTTTGAAAACCATCACCACCAGATGATGAACACCATCTTTCCCATTTTTTATTATGATGAAATGAGGGCTTAGAGAACAAAGGGACCTGCCCAAGATGACACAGGTAACAAGCAATGCGAAGCGCTGAAATCTACAATCTGTCTACTTTCAACTCCTGAGATCTTCAGTATGTGTCAAGTAAGGTGGTATTTTGACATCTGTCATCTATACCACTTAGGCTCATTCCTAATGCTCAGAGGATGCTCAGCTTTGACTTAAGGATGAAAGTTAGCACAGGCAAATTATTTAGAAACCATAGGCCATGAGGGCACAAACCAAAATCCAAACCATTTCAGGAAATTGCAAAGACTGAAGGACTCTTACACCTTTAGGTTCAGCTCCTCAAAAAGAAGCCTATTTTGATGTACCCCTAGGGATTATTATTGCCACTCCCATGTGCTTCTCCAGCACCCCAGAGCTGTCATCACTATATTTGTCTGTCCACATTTCAATTGTTGACATATTACTCCATTTTCCTCTCTATCCTGAGAATCTCAGAAGCAATTCATTTCATTCTTTTCTGTTACTCTAGCACAAAGCAGATGACCCATAAAAGCTATTACAATTAATTTAGTAAAAAGCTCCTTAATAAAAAAAATTCCTGCTCACTTATTTGTTTGTTGCTGAAATCTTTTATTAATAGCATTAGATCACAGTGTGCACTGAAACGATGGTTCTCAATCAAATCGCACTACCCATGCATATATAAGATAACTTAATTATAAATGTAATTTTTAAAATGAATATAATTCCCTAAAATAAACAGAAAACAGAATGAAATTAAAGTAATTTGTAATGAAACATAAACTGATTTAATGTATAAATGTCCCCAGTGTGACCACATTAGAGGACCAATGAAGCTAGAAGACACTCCTCTCTACCATAGAATTATGAGAATCCCTGTAAACCAGTCAGCTGAGGTGTAAATCATGTGGTGTATGGTATGGTGGCTCCAAATTAAATAAAGCTTTGTCATCTATGAAGAAATTTACCAAATCAGTTAATAAAGATGGGTACTGTTTTGAACAAAAGACTCTGATAACTATATATCTATAATGCCAACACGTGACTGTCCAGTGGGACATTCAGCTGTCAAAGGAAACATGATTCTTTGAAGTGCAGGATTGTCTCCCATATATCAACATTGGACTATCTCTGGCCTCTGTGATCTCAAGATTACAACCAAAATTATCTGCACCAATTTCTAAATTGTCTCTAGGGGGCAGCACCCTCCCCATAGAGACCTAACTTATGCTTTACCTCAAATGACCTTTCCTAGTGAAAGGATTATACTATTTCCTCATAACACAGTGGCCTTTTCTTTTTCTTGATCTATTATTATTTTGTTTTGTTTTTTTTTTTTGGTGGGTACCGGGGGGTCGACCTCAGGACCTTGCGCGCCAACAGGCACCCGTGCCGCTGAGCGATATCACCGGCCCCTTTTTCGTATGTGGGATCCGGGAGTCGAACTCAGGCCCTCACGCTTGCAAGGCAGGCGCTTATGCCGCTGAGCCATCTCACCGGCCCGATCTATTATAATTTTGAAAACAATTCTGAGTTAAGCAAAACATCTCTTGAAAAAGATCAAGACAATCAAAACTTGTGACATAAAGCAAAAGCCATTGGAACCCAAATTTCTGGCCGCTCTCTACCACAGGCCAGGGCTCTACTCTTCCCTTCCACTATATCTCTTTCCTTTTTAACAGTTGTGACCCTGCATGCCCACTAGCATCAAGATAAAGACTGCTTAGGACAAAATAATAACTAAGAGGAAATGATAGTTGGAGGCTAGCAGGTCCATTCAGAGTTTGATCCAATAGTTAAACCATTTAATTTCCCTATGAAAACAGATAAAGTCCAAATAAGCAGCTTCAGAATCATATTTCAAAATTCTCAAGGGCCATGCTCTGTTTCCACAGCTCTGTTTTACATACTTCCTTTATGAATCTCTTGATGAAAATTTAAACCTTGACTGTTCTCCCACAAACCATAAAAATTTTCCTTCTTCTTCTTTTTTTTTTTTTTTTTCTCAATCTGAGCTGGGCTTTTCTGGGTGGTTCTTCTGCTCTTGTGGGTCTTCTAGGACTAGAATACCCAAGGATAGGTTCTTCACTCCTGTGTTTATCTGGAACATCAGTTGTGGTGGCTGGCAAGGCTAGATGCTGGTATGTTTTCTTTCTCTTTCCTAGTTTATCTTGGACCACCTCACAGCATGGTGGTTTCAGAATGTTTGGACTTCCTACACGGTACCTAGCTTTCTGTAGAGAGAAAATAAAAGGTACACGTCCTTTTAAGGTCCAGATTCAGAAATTCTAGAACACAAATTCTGCCATATCAGTCAAAGTCCAAGTCACAAGTGTAGCCCAGGTAGGCAAGGAGAGGATATGGACACATCTTGAACCATGAAGCTGTATACATGTTGGCAGGAAAGGAAGAGATAGAACCATCTCAAAAGACTATCTACCACAAGAATATTCTTAAATGACTTCAAAAATGTGTATTTAATTTCTAAACTAGACTTTACTTACCTGAAGTCCTGGGACAATATATTTTCTCTATTTTTTATATTCCCCCATAGTGCCCTGTAGGTACCACACACCCAACAAATAAATATTAGTAAACTGATATTAATATATGAGGTCCAAGGTTGAGCAAGTGTGAAAAGAGTAATTGAAGTTTTCATCTGGAAAAGAATCCTCACAAAGAGGAGAAAAAGAGGGGGGATTTTCTTAGGAAATTGTGAGTTTCTATGATGTGACTCTGACTTCTAGGGAATGGCATATATCTTTTTATTTTCCTTCCTTCCCCTCTATCTGTCATCCTCTCTTTTTCTTCTTTTTAATTCTTTCCTAGGTAGCCTTAAATGCTTTCCATTTGCAGAAAAGAGACAAGAAGACGTGTTGATGGGACTGTACCATCTCTTTGCATGTATTACCATGGCGATAAGAGGAAACTGATCCTCCATCTTCGGTCTGCAGCAATTCTTTTAAAAACTCAAGGCCTCCTTTGTTGATCATCAATTCTGGATGCTAACACTTGATTTCCATATAGCCTTTTCCTTAAAATGTATTTCAAAGATTAATGGTTTGTGGGAGAACAGTCAAGGTTTAAATTTTCATCAGAGATTCATAAAGGAAGTATGTAAAACAGAGCTGTGGAAACAGAGCATGGCCCTTGAGAATTTTTTTTAAGCACAAATTTGTTTTAAGCACAAATGTTTGGACCTGTTTGTAAAACAGCAATAGAAAACTAAAATACTTCCCAAAGAAACATAATATTTGGTAATGTATTGAACTATTGTAAAAAAAAAGAGCCACTGGTGTGGTATTTATTTGGAGACTGAGGGTGTATTATGTGCCAGTCATTGGTCTAAACAATTTACACAAAGTAAACCATTTAATCCTCACTATACCCTATATGAAGGACATATCATTATCCTCTTTTTGCTGATACAGGGTGGCTTCCTGTCCAAATAGTCTGTGACAAATCTTCAAACCCAAGTAATAGCCAGTTCCAGATCCAAGTACATAACACCGTGTAATTGTAAACCAGCATGAGAATTGACCATGATGAAAAGTCTTCTCCTCGTAAGCAGATGGCATAAGTCCTGGGTCAGAGGTAAAAATGGATGGGACACAGTGACAAAGTGAGAGAACTGGCTTAAAACCAGAAGTCCTACATAGGAAGGTCTGAACAACCCACAAGCACAGCCTGAGAGTCAGGCTAACGCATTTAGATGAGATTTTGCCCAGTGTGATACGCCATCTATTTGGAAGCAGGTCACTGAAGCTCTGCCTTCTACCTCTTTGGTATTTTAGAGCAGTGGTTCTCAGAATTTGCCATACTTTAGCAGTACCCAGGGGATGTTACAATTCTTGATATATAGGTTTCACTCCAATCAAACCTCTGTGATCAGGCCCAGGTATCAGTATTTTTTAATCTCCCTAGATGATTTCAATAACATAGATAAGTGAGGGTAACAGTTTTTAAGCAGCTATGCCTTTTAAATCTAGGGATAAATAACTCGAATAGCAATGGTCATTTGAACCTTTACCAGTCCACAGTGGAATGCTATGGTCTTATATAATTCAATCTAGATTCACCTGTGATTCATGTCTTATGAGAAAATATGAAAGGGCTTTCCAACAAATCTCTGTGAGCTAATGGCCCTTTGAAGAGCAGAAGAGTAGGTGGAGCCTGGGAGGTAACCAGTCTGAGCATATCTGAAATAAACATAAGCATAGAATTAGTTCCCTTCCCCAAAAAAATTAATGTCAACACATATCCCCACCAAAATAAACTTTAAGTTTCCTTATCCTTTCAGCTAGACTTCCTCTGGAAATTTTATAAACAACAGTATAAAATCTCCATGCAATCCTCACAAAATTCATTTCAATCTAGGATCGTTCCAATCTTTGGGGTTTTTTTTTTTTTAAGGCCAAAGACATCAGAGAAGACAGAAGTGAAAATTTTTTTCTTAAAAACCCAATGAAGGGGGCTGGTGAGATGGCTCAGCGGCATAAGCGCCTGCCTGGCAAGTGCGAGGTCCTGAGTTCGACTCCCGGAACCCACGTATGGAAAAAGGTCCGGTGATATCGCTCAGCAGCACAAGCGCCTGCTGGCGCGCGAGGTCCTCAGCTTGACCCCCAGTACCCACAAAAAAAAAAAAAAAAAATGAAGTCTTGATGCTGACAAATTTTATTCAATCAGCAGAGTTATACATTCCTTTGTGAAGGACATTTTAATATTTCAAAGATTCTTTAGCAAAGTCTACAAGGAGTTGCCCAAGGTTTTATAGAAGTAGATAGTGCCAAACACTCTGTGTACTTTCTCTTAAATTTTCCTTCTCAGAACAGAATTGGGTTTTCCAGGAATATTCAGCTGGGATAACATGGATGTCAGTTCAGTTATCCTGCTTGGAGGCAACCTTTGTCAGCCATCTGGGGAAGCATTTTTACTTTGCAAAATGGATAAAGTTTCAAACTGAGAACCCATTTGTGGACAGCTATTTCATGGAAGCGATAAACATTTTTCCAAGTTGTTTCCTAACTTGTCCCTAAAGATAATTTGGCAAGGAAGAAGTTAGCTTGCTTTAGGACCTGAGATTTTGTGTGGTTTTATTTGCATAATGTTAGTATTCTGGCTCTCAAAGCAAAAAAAAACAAGATGTATTAACACAACTAAATAAACTAACGGTAACCAGAATCAAGGATTATAGATTTAATTATAAAGAGTGACATTCAAAAAATGAATGACTCAGCTGTCCCAGAATATCTTCAGCAGTGGAGATTGCCCAGATCAATATGATGACCAATCAAACATGTCAACATTCACTAAAAAATTACATTTAATCATCATAATGTGTGTTTTCACCTAAAAACTGGATATAATGTTAGACTAGCTGATCCTATGGCACTTCTAGCTATAATATTCTGTGATCTCAAAACATCTTTGAGGTACAGCTCATTATCAACTCAGCTTCCTTGAAGATTTGTTAGCTTAGTTGATAGATGGAGTCTCAAAAATACAATCCAGACTATCAGTAGCAGGCCAGCCTACTCACTCATGATTTTGCTACAACTACAGATAATTACAGTTTTATCTAAGCTTAAAATTTTTATCAAATGCACCTGTAAATCACAAGCAATCAATAAGTACTGCAGCATGGTAAACCTACAAATCTGAAGAAAAATAAGATATTTATCAAAAACAAAATAGCTGGCTGGTAAAGTCATTCATATGGTTTGGCTTGTGAGAAGATGGTGGGAAAGATCCCATAAAAATGTGGAAGGAAAAGGGCTTGAAAAAAAATCAACCAACTGAAAATGTCCAAGTTCAGCCAAATTCCTTGGAGGGATTCATTTATATATATATGATTTATGGGGCTCTGAAAAAGGTCAGCGATACCAAAAGCACTACCTACCATAACCAGCCCTCAAATTCCCCCATTTCTCATTCTGATCTTACTCCTTAAATGAAGTACTTACTGAAACTTTCAAATATTTTCATCACTGCCACCTTAGCAGAAATCTTACTTCATCAGGTTAGCTCCTCATGTATTCAGCAAGCCTCTGTAAAAGAGTACAAACAGATAAAGGATGGAATAGAGGAAGAATTAATCTAAGTCTATAACCTCTGAAAGGTGAGAAGAATAAAGTAACATAGAGAAGGACCCTGAACTCTTTTTTTTTTTTTTTTTTTGTGGGTACCGGGGGGTTGACCTCAGGACCTCACATGCCAGCAGGTGCCCGTGCCGCTGAGCGATATCACTGGCCCCTTTTTTCGTATGTGGGTTCCGGGAGTCGAACTCGGGCCCTCGCACTTGCCAGGCAGGCACTTACACCACTGAGCCATCTCACCGGCCCAGGACCCTGAACTCTTAAAAGGAAAAAAAAAAAAAAAAAAGCATGTTTGGAGTACAGAGAAAGAGAAGGAAAGTAGTATTTGATACATAGCTACTAGCAAGTGTGCTGGGCATGCTTCTAGATACTTAGCATTTATTCTCTTATTTTATCTTTGGAATTACCAACTAGTTATATATTATTAATCTCATCTTTAGCTGATGAAACCCAACTCAAAGGAGATAATAAATTTGTTAAAGGTTACAGAGGTAACGAGGGGTAGTCTGGATATAAACCTGTATTTCTGTGATGTCAGAGCCTGGCATTTCTCTGTGTATGACAATGCATTCTTGAATTCAGAAGCCTTATTTTCTAAACTTTGTGCTCTCACATTGTCCAGCCAGTACTTTGCTACTTATGAAGCAGGCTGTTGAGGAAAAGAGAAATAAAAAAAACCAAAAGCCAAATTTTCCTCCTTCATAATTTTGCTTTAAACCAATGCTCTTAAAATTTTGATTTTAACCGTAAAAATTTGCCTTCAAAATGAACTTCAACACAAACAGTCTCCCTACCATGGTAGCCCCAAGGCGCATTCATTCACAAGACCATGCAAAAGCCACATAAAATTTCAAAACCCCTGCAGGAAAAATGTAAATAAACATTCCACAAGTAAGAATATATGAAGGGCTATAAGTTAAAAGACATGAGGAAAATGCAGGCTAAAACATCACTGTAATATCACTACATAACTACTTGATTAGTTCAAATTGAAAATACAAAGTTAAAAAGAATGTTGAACAACAGAAATTTTTAAATGTGGTTAGTTGCAATTGCAAAATTTTTACAGCCACCTTGAAAAACAGTTTGATATTTTCTTGTGAAGTTAAAATGTAGAACAACATGACCTACAAATTTCCCTCCTAAGTAGTTAACAAAGAGAAATTAAAACATAGGTCTGCACTAAGACTTGTATATGGATGGCTTTAGCAGCTTTAGTCATAAATGCCTAAAATTCAAAGCATCCAAATGTTCCTGAACAAATAAATGGATAAACAAATTGTGGAATTCCATGTAGTGAATACCAATCAGCAATTAGAAAGAACAACTGGTATACCCAAGCCTGAGAGAGCAAGATGAGAAAGGACTGGGAGGGAATGCAATGCTTAGGGTGGTGATTAAATTCTTTACCTTGCTTGTGGTGATAGCTACTTTGGTGTAGAAGTTTGTCAAGACTCAAACAACCATATACATAAAATGTGCACATTTTACCTCAATAAAGTTGATTTTAAAATATACCGAGGAGTTGTTACTGTTACCATGAGAATCACCCAGGAATTGCTAAGGCAGAACTGGGTCCAATTAGATAAACACTCAGGTAACATTTGGGGCCTTTCTCCTCATCTGGTTTTTTAACTCTTCCAGTCACTAACTGAGCTCCACTCTCTCCAGAGCCCATGAAGGATGGCAACCCCATCTGCCCTGCAAACTTTCAGCTGATTTTATTATAAAAATACCCAGGACCAGAGCCAGAGCTAATGAACATCTTAGAGCACTTGGAAGAGGAAAGGATATTTTTGGCTCTGGGTAACTGAACTTCACTTCAAATTAAAATCTAAGCTATTATTTTCTCTGTATTGAATCCAAATCACTCAAATTCCTGAAATGTGTCCACAGTAATTGACTACCTGATGCCAAAATGTCCTGATGAAAAGTGAAATACTCAGCCAGTTTTGTGAATTCTTTGTCCTAAAATCCAAAAGCTCAGCTATTTGGCAGGGAAGCGGAACAGCTGAACAGTCCACTGGTGCTTTCACCATGGATTGAGAAGCCTTGGGATTGTTTGAATAAAGTCTCCTGCAAAACTCAAGGCACAAAAAACCAAGGTATTTCACTACTGACCAAGTAGAGTGAGAAGTGTTAAAATCATAGAAGTCCGGAGCACAAAAAATCCTGTCCAATTGCCTCTCTTTACAGATAAGTTGAAGCTACTCCTCTCCATTCTTTAGAAGCTTGATCAAACACTAACCCCTGTGGGGAAGTCCTACACCATCTGGTATACTCTGGTTCCCACAGCAGTTGACTAACAACCTATTCTAATATCCTATCACATGTAATTTATTTGCCTATACATCTCTCTTCTCCACTAATATTATAAAGTCCTTAAGTATAGGACCAAAAGCTCTGTATGCCCAAATTCTAAAACATGGAAGTTACTCAAAAAGTCATTACTGGGTGAACTTGGGCTGAGAATCTAAATAAATATGTACTTTAAATCTATCCTTTCTCCACACTTATGTTGAAATTGTGGCAGGGAAATTCAGTAGAGATTCTAGACTTATTCACAATTAGTCCTAGACACTAAAAACTGAGCAGTTTAAGATTTCTTGCTTTTTGGACAAAAAGAACATCAATAAGAACAATAATAAGCCAGCACAGTTTCTGGCATATAAAGTGAATACAGTATTGTAATATAATGAAATTTAAATATAATTACAAATATTTGCTGTATTCATATCAATGTAAACATAAAAGTAATACATGTTGAGTGTTCCTTGTTTGGAATTCTTATAATCAGAAGTATTTCAGATTTAAGATATTTTCAGAATTTAGAATACTTGGAGCTGGGCATGGTGGCTCATGCCTGTAATCTTAGCACTCAGGAGGCTGAAGCAGGAGGATCACTGTGAGTTTGAGGCCAGCCTGGGCTACATAGCAAGTTGAAGGCCAGCGTGAACTACATAGTGAGACCCTGTGTAGTGGTTGATACATTGTCTCAACTTGAGAAGTTTAGAAGCTTAACTAAGTGATTCAGCAGTTCTGTATCCTAGGATGTAGAGGATAGGGCGGCTATTTACGCTCCAGGATGTTGTAATGGTTGATTCATGTGTCAATTTGAGAAGTTTAGGAGTTTAACTAAGTAATTCAGTGGGGGTCCAGGGTCCTCACTTTGTAAACATCCTGAGCCCATGCAAGAGAATGGCATGGAGATGGTGTGAGTGCTACACAAAGCCCTAGGGTGGGTAGCCTGCATACAATATAAGGGAGGAAAAGAGGCATGCTCTCCCTGTCTTTTGCTCTTGCTGCTTCTGCTGTCTGCTCACCCCATGAACTGTTGCCCCTCACCATGCCACCCTGCCTTGGGGCCAGCTGATTACGGACTGAAACCTCCACAAACTGTGAGCTAAATAAACCTTTCCTCCTCTAACTTTGGGTGTCAGGTATTTTGTCTCGGCAATGAGAGAAAAGTAACTAACACAACCTGTCTCAAAAAAAATTTAGAATATTTGCATATGCATAATGCAATATTTGGGAGATGAGACCCAATTCTAAACACAAAATTAATTTAAGCTTTTTGTGCACTTTATACACATAGCCTGAAGGGAATTATATACAACATTTTTAGTGCATCTTCTCTTTGACTTTTACCCATCACATGAATTCAGATATGCAATTTTCTAGTTGTAGAGTCATGTGACTGCTCAACATAATTTGGGTTTTTAGCACTTCTCAGACTTGAGACTTTCGTATTAAGGGTAATCATAGTAGCTGCCATTTACTATGTACAAGCCATTAGTCTAAGAATTGTATGTGTCTAACGCTCTGCACATAATTGAAAATGTCTGTCCCATGCTTGATAAAAATATGTATATGATGCTTGATTTTATATTTTGAGGCTGATTTTCATGTCTCTGCCAGCTGTGCCTAAATGAAAAACAGAACAAACATTATTAAATAATAGTTGTCAAACTTTCTCTATCTTAGTTATCAACACGTTTCATCCACAATTTATCATGTTTTTCCCTTTTTAAAAAACAAACTTACAGGCCCGGTGAGATAGCTCAGCGGCATAAGCACCTGCCTGGCAAGCGCAAGGGCCCGAGTTCAACTCCAGAACCCACATACGAAAAAAGGGCTGGTGATAACTCTCAGCGGCACGGGCACCTGCTGGTGCACGAGGTCCTGAGTTTGACCCCCGGTGCCCACACACACACACACACACACACAAAATCAAACTTACTTTAAAAACAAAATATTCTTAGACATCAAGTTGGGTTTTTTGTTTGTTTGTTTGTTTGTTTGTTTGTTTGTTTGTTTTTGAGACAGAGTCTCACTATGTAGCTCAGGCCAGCCTTGAACTTACTAGGTAGCCCAGGCTGGCCTTGAACTCATGGCCATCCTCCTGCCTCAACCTCCTGAGTGCTGGGATTACAGGCGAGCAGCGCCACACCTGGTGACCAATTGTTGTTTTTTTTTTTTTCTTTTGGTGCTGGTAATCAAACCCAGGCTCTGTGCCACTGAGCTATATGCAGGCCCCAGTAGCTCTTTTATAATGACAATTTGGTTAAAAGTTTCAGGGACTAAAGGCATGAGGGCTACATTTCTTTCAGTGACAAGAATTAATTTTAAAATCTGGAACCATGTTTAGAGTAAATTTTTCTGAAGCAAGTGTTCCCAAATTTGGATCCAAAATACTTTTCCTCTCTGTGTTGTCGGTCACCATGGAGCTGGAAAAGATTCAGTAGATAAGGCAGGGTATAGACCTGACATAATGAAATCCCTTCAGAAAGTCCAGTCTGAAAATTTCCACAAAAATAAAAAGCAAAACCAAAGGAATCTTTTTTCCACAAAAGGTTTCAATTCAATTCAATTTGTTCAAGAAGCCCCTTGGCAAACAAAATAAATGCAGTTTCTGTCCTTTTTTTTTAATTAAAAAAAGTTTCCAAGTATCTTGAAGGTACTATCTGGCCATCATTGTTAGCTACTTAGTATTTCCTGCCCTAAAAGTAAAAAAATGTTTTGTTTTTCTCTAATTCATTCAGAACACTAGAACAAAATGAACTTGTTCACAATAAAGATTTAAAATAAATGTTTATTGAATTTATAATTAAATGAATTACAATGACCTTGTTTAAAACTTTTGTTTTAACCAATAATGTTTCTGCATCTGTAGTAAGTACTGAAATTACTGTTCTATGCAAAGCAACAGGTACCAAATTTCCTACCCTGGTCTCAATGCTCTGTATAAACCACTTCCAATCCCAGGTCATCATCTTGGAGCCTCCCTCTCCCCTCCCCTTCCCTTCCCTTCCCTTCCCTTCCCTTCCTTTCCCTTCCCTTCCCTTCCCTCCCGTCCCTCATTTCCCTTTCCTTCCTTTCCCTTCCCTTCCTTTGTCTACCCTTCCCTTCCATATCCTTCCCTTCCATGAGCCTCCTGCTCTTTGACCCCTCTTGGCCCTGGTGGCTTCTCTTGACTGTGGTCTTTGTCACCACTATAGAAATTCTGTTTTTAGAGAACCACAAGTTAGTTCACAGCTTTGGTTTGTTTCTAGTTTGTCGTATACTCCTTCCCTGCTGAGTGATGCTAAGAACACAGTCAAGATAATTTGAGTGGAGGGTTAGGGGTTTAACTTGTTTCACAGCTTTCCAAAATAGTTATAAATTTGCAAACTCATGAATAAATGTGAGATTTAGATAAAAAATCCATAAGAATGCTCTCAAAATAGAGGGAGAAATAATTGTATAACTTTACTAACTTTTTGTAGAAAATGAGGGAAAATTTTATAATGCAGAATGAAGAAAATTTTCCATCAGGTAGATGCATTATTTGAGCAAATCCTGACAATGCCCCTTATTAGTAATGCGATCCTGAACATTTCCCCCAAGCCTCAATTTCTCATGTGTGAGATGAACATCACAGAACCATTGTAAGGTCTGGATGAAATTCCAAACTGAAAAGACAAGAAGCACATGATACGCATTTAATAGGTGTTTGTGGACCACACATGTAATTTAAGATGCAAAATGAGTGACCACTGAAACTAAAGACTCTAAATGCTTATGACATCTTTGGTTGAGTTTGGGAACATGTCTCAAAAAGCAATTTTGTTTTCCTCAGGATTCTGTTCTTGTCGCAACTGTAGTCAAAACAACGTCTGATTTACAGCGCCTCTTACTTGGGTGGCATCAAGGGCTAGTACAGCAGCATAAGATGGATTGGGCAGAAAACAGCAACAACACAGAGAGACAACTCCTTTAGTTTATAGCCAAGTCCTGAATAGACATAGTACATTTGGGGAATTTGTGAGTGTGTGTGTGTGTGTGTGTGTGTGTGTGTGTGTCCATGTATAAGTTAAAAAGAGAGACTCACCTCTGCCCTTCCCCTATTCAAGTCTCCCTTGGACTCTCCTGCACCAGGAAAGGGAGGCCATGACCAAAGCGCTCCAAGAAACCACAGAAGTTTATTCTTAATTTTCAAACTTCCCAGATTCTGGAATTTTAAGAGCAATAAAAGAGCATTCAAGGATAATTTTGCTTACACTCTGGTTTTAGAGCCTAATCCCTGAAGTAAAATCAGACCCTACATTTTATTTAAAATATGAATTCCAGTAGCAAAACACCAACATTAGAAATTTGCATGGTGGTTCTAATTTTTTCCCTGTGTTTGCCTTTGTTTGAAATGTATTCTTTGATTTTTCTGAAAACAAATATCAATGGTTATTTTTTTAATTGCAATATTTAGCCCTCTGATTCTCAGCTGATTTTAAGCTGTCTGAATCCTAATATTTAATCATTGTTACTGAAAATAATGCCACTCATTTAATGATTAAACAATTACAAATGGCATGGCTTCATCTACTTCAATTGTCGGTGTAGGTTTGCTTGTCTAGTCTACAACATCTGCCGTGGGGAACCTGAAGCCATCGTCTTCCCAGACTGGGGATGACCATGTCGTTTGTTGGTGATTTTGTAGGACTGATATGTGCCTCTCCATGTCTCTCTGTAGAGAAATGCAAGGAGGATTGAAAACCAGCCAGTGATTGCTCAGTGTTGCGTTTGAATTACAGTGGAGGCCCTTGAAGGGACCATGAGTCTTGTAAGTATCATCCACTCTCCACCAGAAAATCTTTATCCACTCACTTATTCAAAAGCCTGAATTTTTAAAGTAGGTTAAATTACAACCAGTATACGTAAAATTACCTTAATCAGTTTCTTGACACCCAGAACTTAAGCATAATCAGATAGAATGCCATCTTGTCTTCTGTAGGACGTTCTCTATATTTAGAAAAGCACTATAATAGAAACTCATACACCCAATCAATTTTCAATCTCCAAGAAAAATTAAGTCCCTGAGTAAAAATCAGAGAAGGCTACGTTACTTCTTCTTCCCTGCTTTCTGAAGCAGCCCTATAACCCCTCTTCTCCAGGCAGCTTCCCCTAGCTGGCTCAGTATTCTCCCTGGATATCTTTCCTGGAGACCCGTTATAAATGTGAAGGAACATCTACCCTTACAGAAAACACGCAGAAAGGAACAAAACCTCCCGTACTATCAAGAGGAACGAGAGTGAATTTACAAACTACACTAAATAGCAACTAATGACAAGTAAAAAGAATGAGACCTGAGTACTGACTCTTTGAATTACCCACATTATACTTTACTTTCACAGCCAATTTTCCACAAAGAGTTGGTTTATAGTTTTAAGTTATTCTTCAAACATCAAGCTTTTGTCTCTGTGATGTCTCCCCCATTTCAAGTCTCACAGGTACTAACCACAGCAAGTCATCAAAAAAGAGTTCTTTCTCCCACTTCCCTCTGACTGATCATTCATCTTTCTGCAAACTCTCTGCTTGCTGGGCTCCTGGGCATTCTGCCATCCTGATTTTACTTCTTGGACTGCTACTTCTCTTTCTCCCTTTTCTCTTCCAATCCCCAAAAAGTAGCCAGTCCCTGAAGGACTGCTCTTTGCCCCCCTCTCAGTTCCCACTAACCCGTGGCTATTTCAGCCATGCTCAAGGTTTGAAGTGCATGTATTCCTGTACATAGCTCCCAAATCTCTGTCTCTTACTTAGGCTTCTTGCAAAATTTCCCATACAGATCTTCCAAATACTTCCTGGACATCGTGTCAACACCTCCAACTCAAAAGACACAACACAACAATTTTTTTTCCAGGATTTACCACCTGCTATGGTTTGACTGTCTCCTCCAAATCTCCCAAAACCCACGTTGAAATTCTATTTTTATTGCAACAGTGTTAAGAGGTGGGACATTTAAGAAATAATTAGTCATGGGGTGTCTCCCTCATGAATGGGCTCAGAGCATTATCTCAGAAGTGGGTTAGCTATAAAAGAGAGGATCTCTCTCTCTCTCTCTCTCTCTCTCCTTCTCTTCCCCTCTTGTGCTTTCTTCCCACATGATGCTTTCTGCCATGTTATGATGCAGAAAAGGGCCCGCATCTGATTCTATGTCCTTGATAGTGGACTTCTCAGCCTCCAGAATTTGAGAAATAATTCTCCTTTCTGTGTAAATTACCCAGTCTGTGGTACCCCATTAGAGCAGCACAAAATGAATGAAGATAGTCCCAGCCTCTTCATTCTCTGACATTCAACCACTTGAAAAATATCCATTTTGACTGCTCACCATTTCTAGATTCTGCATCTGTGGTGGATTGACAGCTGCTGGTCAACTTGTAACACCCAGCTGAACTGAATCATCATGGTGCTGGGTGTGGAGGGCCCACCTGAGGACTGCCGCCAACAACATAAAAAGGAGAACTGGAGAGGAAGAGGTGGTGCTGTTCGTTCTCCTCAAGGAGCTTGTCGTGCTGACTTTCCTGATAGGAACTTGGCTGTTCTCATCGTTGGAGGAGCTCGGGACCTCATTGTCAATGAAGACAGCTGTGGTACTTTTCAGGTAGCTCTGGTCCTTACCTTAAGCACTGCTTCCTGGCTCCAGTGCAGATCTTTCAGACTGCTGGCACTGATCCTTCATCCCGCTGGTGCAGACTTTCTAGCTTCTACCAGTGACCTTTGGGCCTTCCCAGCACAGATCCATGAAACAGATTTGCATGAGACATTGTGGGCTCTGGGCCTCTAGTTGGACTCATGGGGGCATTGCTGTGGGCTCTAGGTCTTCAGCTGGACTCATGCAGGACTCATGCTGTGGAATCCAGGCCCCCAGCTGGAACCTTTGGGTCTTTAGTGTGTGGACAGATTTCCTGCACTCTTTTGTATTTGACTCTTTGGGTGACTACTATAAAATAACCCTACAAATTATGTCTCCTGTATTTTATTGTTTCCTCTGCAAACCCTGACTACAACAGCCTCTCTATTTTACCTTCTCTTGCCCCAGTCCAGACACTTCTTACCTTAAGTCCTGTTTTCCTTATCTCCCTTTTTCAACTAATCTTACAGAACAGAAAAAAGTACACGCACACTAAGACTGAGTCTTATCATTGTACATCCAGTGTCTAACATGTTTCTTCCCAAATGTTACATTATTTTAAATTGACTTGAGCACAGCTCTACCCGTGTTTTCTACTCCTGTTCCAATATTGCTCTGGGCCCCAGTGTTTTCTTGTATAGGAAATAAGCTTATGGGTAACTAATTGTCATATTAATGACAGGAGATTGCAGAGAGGGCCCAGTGACTTATGGTAAGGGAAAGAAGCTTCACTTCTGCTAAGTTTTGAAGACTTATAACTAATGGATCATAGGAAATTTAAGTGAGGGTAATTTCTGCTGACAACTAGCCACAAGACCCAATCAGTATTCTTAACCCCTCTGTACCTCAGTTTCTTACAAAATGGGCTTTAAAATCTCTAGCTCCTAACTTGTCATGAGAATTAAGTATCATGAGAAGAGCCCTTGCCACATAGTGAGCACCAGATCAGTGTTTGCTGTAACTGTTTATTTAATCACTTGAAGATTGGAGGGTGAATGACATCATTCGAAGGGAAGAAAACATGAGGAGAGTCCTGAAAAATGCCACTCAAATGAGGGACTCTGCTACAAAAGGTTTCCATACTCTTCTGGTTCTCTGGGGGTTTATAATCTTCTGGGAAAGACAACTTGACTTTGCTGAGGACAATGTGATGGGAGTATAAAAAAGGAGATTTCGAATAAGAAATAGAATGACCGTGCAAGCACTAGGCCCAGTTCTTTGGCAGAAGTCTGAGTGGAAAAGGAAGATAACAATGAGAGATTCCTTCAATATTAGGATCAAGCATATACAGGTAATGGTCAGTGGTGTGCCCATTTATTTCTGCACTATCCCAAACCTCAAATTTAGAGTTTAACCTCCTGTGTTTTCCTTCCAAGGACATCACTCAGGCCCAAGAGCGTTCTATGTGGAGGGAAGCAAATACACATGACCCGTTTTGTCCTGAGCAGAAATATGCAAAACTATAACACTGAAAACCAAAAGCCAGTGAGTTTCATGCAGGACAATTATATTCAACCCTGTTTTAACATTTTCTCCTCCTATTTATAGCTTCTTTGCCTTTATTAAATTTTCCAGTAATGTCATACTGCTTTGGGAAACATGTTTACTCCTGCCCACTCATATCCACTCCACAACAAAGGGAAGTAAGGCCCAGGATTTGGCCAGAAAGAAGAAGAAGCCAATTCCCAGCAAGGTTCCAGGGACCAGTAAATAGGGGCAGCACCAGGGACTCAGTGTGGCTCAGGGCAGCTCAAGGTGAGAGGCTTTGAAGAGAACACGGAAGTGCGGTCTTCACTGAGACTTGGGAGGGACATCTGTGGTCGAGCTCAACATGAGGATCTTGGACCAAATGTCAGGAACCCTGAATTAGAACCCTACTTCACTTCCATGTGTGTGTGTGTGTGTGTGTGTGTGTGTGTGTGTGTGTGCGTCTTTGAACAAGTCACATAACTTCTGTGAGCCTTACTTCCCCTGGCATTCAATAGAAGAATTGGGTTAGATGATCTAGAAGGTGTCTCCCAACATTCTATGTCTCTCATATGGTCATAACCTGTATTAATCAGATCAGCAAAGTTGTGCTGCAGAAACAAAAACCCTGACCTCTCCATTGCCATAACTTAGAGTTACTATCTCTTCCTGCAAATCCAGCTGCAGGTTTAGGCAACCTTCCAGAGCAGCTGCTGTCCATGCTGATGCTGCCACAGGTATTTGTACCATCTGGAGCACGTGGCCTCATTGTGATACGTGGATAAAGAGGGTGACTAGAGAATCATGAATGGCTTTTTCACTGACTCAGCTCAGGACTGACCTATGTAACTTCCGCTCTGTTTACATTGACCAAAAGCCCTGGAGGTAGGGGTGGAGAAGAGAGAGAGAGGTTGAGAATTGAAATCTTCCACATTCTGAGAAGGGGAAAGAGCTGGATGTTGGTGAATGCCAGTAATGTCTACACACAGTTCCCAGTCGGAGACAAACACTTTGTTTCCCCAGCTGCTTCCTAAGTAGTTCTGACATGTTCTGAGGGGAGTAGAAAAAATACTACTATGCACATTTCACCAACAAGAAAGCGTGCTTGGAGAAATTGACCAACATATGCAGTCCCACCAAGCTGCCTAATATCTAGAACAAGACTGGATTTCAAGTCTCGTGCTCCCTTATTCCTAGTAATTAAGAGAATCCCAGCTTTTATATCAGAAGATCTGCGTTTAAATCCTTATATTCTTTACATTAACCAGCAACTAACTTTCTTAAACCTCTAATCTGGATTAGAGTATTATAAACTTATCTCACATTTTCCTTGGGGAAATTAAAGGAGATATTCAAAGGGAAAGTATACTGCATTTTCCCAAAAATAAGACCTAACTGGAAAGTAGTCAGCCTTGAAAACTAGAGACCAAAACTGCCAGGCCCAATCAGCCTGTCCCTGCCTTATCTGCCATCACTGTTCTCTTGCCCCGTGGCTATTTTGTAAGTCAGGCAAGCCTGATTCGAGCTGGCATTTTCTTTTCTTTTTTTTTTTTTTGTGGGTACTGGGGATCAAACTCAGGACATCGCGTGCCAGCAGGCGCCCATGGCGCTGAGCGATATCACTGGCCCTTTTTTTGTATGTGGATACTGGGAGTCGAACTCAGGACCTCGCACTTGCCAGGCAGGAGCTTATGCTGCTGAGCTATCTCACTGGCCCTGGCATTTTTTATCTCTACCTTTCAAGCCTGGTTATTTTGTAGTTAGGTCTTATTTTCAGGGAAATGGGGCATTATAGACCAAAACAAATATTAGCATGTGGAGCATGTGGCCTCATTTATTGATATAAATAAATGGAGGGCCAGAGTCTTAGGTTTTCCACACAGAAATTCTCAGTTAATGTTATAAATTATCCAGACAATTAATTTTATTACAATTCATCTTTATGGAGGCTCTGACCTCTTCAGGGCTCAGGAGGGTGTTACATTTTCCCCAGCTCCCAGTGAAGGGCTTAGAACTGAGTAGAAGCTCAAAGCACAGAGTTGCAAATGTTGGCTGAAGTCAGCGGATGGCATGTAACAAGGACTGAATAAGTACTAGGCACTGTGGTTACTACTATTTTTTCTCCTTTTGGTTGATGGAAGGAGGTGAGAGAGGAAGAGCAGGAGGGAGGATGGATGGGGATGAAAGATCATTGCAGACAGGGAAGGGGTATAGTTACTGATGTGAAGAATTCTTTGACCGTGAGAATGCAAGATAAAATCAGTTGCACAGATTAGAAGATGCTGAAACAACCCCAGACATACTAAGCCACCTTATCTTTGACAAAGGTGCCAAACACATTCTCTGGAAGAAAGATAGCCTCTTTAATAAATGGTGCTGGAAAAACTGGCTCTACACATGCCGAAGATTAAAACTAGACCCATATCTTTCACTATGCACTAGTTTGTGCACCATGCACTAAACTAAATTCAAAATGGATCAGAGATCTAAATATTAAAACAGAAACATTAAATCTGCTGGAAGGTAGGATAGGTAAAACCCTTGAAGACATTGGTGTAGGCAAAGACTTTATGAATAAAAACTCAACCGCACGGGAACTATCCCAAAGAATCAATAACTGGGATCTCATCTTATTAAAAAGCTTTTGCACAGCAAGAGAAACCACCAACAGAGTGAAGAGACAACCCACAAAGTGGGAAAAAATGTTTGCTAGCTGTTCCTCAGACAAAGGATTACTATCGAGAACATATAAAGAACTCAAAAAAATCAGACCTCCCAAATTTAAAGACCCACTCCAAAAATGGACATCTGAGATGAATACACATTTCCCAGATGAAGAAATACTAATGGCAAATAAATATACAAAAAAATGTGCAACATCACTAGTCATTCGAGAGATGCAAATTAAAACAACACTGAGATACCATCTCACCCCAGAAAGAATGGCTACTATAAAGAAATCAACTAATAACAAATGCTGAAGGGGCTGTGGGGAAAAAGGAACCCTTCTTCACTGTTGGTGGGAGTGTCGACTGGTACAGCCACTGTGGAAGTCAGTGTGGAGATTCCTCAAAAAACTAGGGTTGGAACCATTTGACCCAGCTATTCCCCTTCTGGGCATCTTCCCAGAAGAATTAAAAACATCGTACCACAGTGATATATGTGCACCCATGTTTATAGCAGCACAATTTGTAATAGCCAGATCTTGGAAACAACCCAAATGCCCATCAACTGAGGAATGGATAAGAAAGATGTGGTATTTTTATACAATGGAATACTATTCAGCCATAAAGAAGGATAAACTGGAGACTTTTATAGGTAAATGGATGCAACTCGAGAAAATACTCATAAGTGAAATAAACCGGACGCACATGTGTAAGCATCGTATTGTCTCTCTAGTATGAGAAACTGAAAGAGTAAATAAGATCCAAAATGTACAATAGACACTGTGAATCAAAAAGAAATTGGTCAATAGGAAAGAGAGACTGGAATAGGGAAAAGAAAGAAGGGAAAGGGAAAAAAATTGTATATATATATAAGATGGTTAAGATAGATACACTACCAATTTTACTTAGTTCATTGAAGAGTAAGGTTTGAGCCAATAATGTTTGGACAATTGAATGCTAATGTCTGGTATCCTGAATAACTAACTTAAAGATAATAATACGTAATGCATTGACCATTGTTACCCTCATATTATGTTGTTTTGAAAATTTGTTCTTTTTTTGATTTGTTTTGTTTTTTCTTCTCTTTAAAATTAAAAAAAAAAAAAAAAAGAAAAAGGAAAATCAGTTGCAGAGGATGGGAGAAAAGGCGCTTAGCCCTGTATTGAGTGGGGCAAGGGAAGTGCAAGGACAGGAGTTCAAGGTGTATAAGAAGAATGCAGGGAGAGTGGACAGGATTATGCAGGGCAGAGGGGTAACCTTCTGCATGGACCCCTCCTCTGCCCATGAATAGAGGCTACAGCAAGCTTAAAGTTTATCACCTGAGCCAAGGACCAAACCGCAACTCCACAAAATGGCCCAAATGCTCCAGTACCAGTGGACCAGGGGCTTCTTCTATTAAGTAACCTTGCCTTCTTATCTCCATGGTAACAGCTCACATCCCAAACTGTTCCTTCCTGTGTGGGAGGAAACATTTCAGCAGTGAGGGAAGGCATCGTTTTAACAGTGGCTTTTCTTGCTGATGACCCTTCTCCTTTGGTAAACTGTGTCCTTTTTCTGAAAACTGCAGTCTCCTGAGGAAACTGTCCACAGAAGAGGATGTTTCTGTGACTCTATTTGCAGATGCATGCCCAGGACACCTTTTTTAAAAGTAGCCCAAGGCTGCTTTTCCTTTAGTTTCACACAGCGCTGTGTTTCTCAGGGCTGGTTCATCATTCTTGTCATCAACAGATCCCCAAACAGGGAGGCCAGCATGGTGTACTTATGTTGAAAGAAAGAGGTCAGAGAGGTTGGGTAGCTTCCCCAGAGCTACACAGCAGAGTTTGTCTAGAAAACCAGACATAACAAGACCAGGTGTCTATTGGCTTCCATTTACAACACCCTGCTCTTCTGCCGTCCACTCCAGCCTGAGCTATCATCCTAGTGAGTTACTGACATATGTCCCTGCAGCTCTAGACTCTGCCTCCTGTCCAGTCCTAGGACACATGCTAGGCCCCGTGATCTTCTCCAGCCCAGAGCCCAGACTTAAGGTAAGGGTACAGAGAAAATTTGTACGCTGTGTGTAAACTTGGCTCTTAAATTACATTTTAAGTTCAATGTTCTGCCTACTCCACAATGTTTAGGGTTAGAACAGCATTTTACAGGATGATAAATGACCTTTCTTCATCTGAGCCCTGGACATGCATGGCTGACCATGAGCCCTCCAATCACAGCTCTGAATGCATCACAGGGTCCACTTTCCAACCAGGACTGTGAGCCAAGGGAGCTCATTTTTTGGCACAACTTCAGCTCTTCCCGGTAGTTTTGATCCCATGATTCTATCCACGAAAGAAATCTTTTTCTCTGCAGCATCCCTGCCTGACTCTGACGTACTAAGGTGTAATTAGAACAGCCTGGAGCAAGCAGGAGGGTCCATTTACCTCATCCCTTCCCTTTTAAGAGCTTCTAAAATATGTTTCTAATATCTTAGGTGCACAGGGCCAAATTCCCTCCTCGGTTTTTCACATGCATGAGTAAATCCACACAGACTAAACCCCTTGGGCCTTAGGTTCTGCTTAGAAGTTTTTTTTCTAAAGAAAACAAATATTCCATTAAAACAACATAGTGTACTCCGCATATTTTTAGGACAATTAGAGTTTAGAATTCCCTCTTCTTCCGCCCATGGTAAGAAAAGTTTTTCTTAACTATTTCCTTACCAAGAATGACACTAAGCTGGGATAAATTAAAAGCTTTCTTATCTTCTAAAATCATCTCATCTGACATCGTCAAAGTATCAACTGGTGAGTTAAAGTTTCTGGATATTTTTGGGAAGGCTCTGGTTTCCCTCGTTCTATTGCCAGGTAAATCTTTTAGGTAGACAAGTGTTTGAGAGCCTAAAGGGAATATTTATTTGAAATATAAACACCAAGCTCATAGGAAACATAAAAGTAAGGAGATTTTCAGCCATCTGCTTGATTCCAAAATTGGGAATGGGTTTTGGTAATTTATCTTTAGCACTTTGACCTTGTAAAAATCATAAAGGAGAGGCTGCAGACTTTTGGCCATGCTCCAGCCTATGGGAAAGAGATACAGCGAGGTCAAGGGGGAGGAAGTTAGACATCAGTGTCTACAGGGAGAAGCCTAGGAGAGAGGGAGCCATCCCCACCTCCTGCACTCTGTGCCTTATTCTGTTCATAAGTTTGTGTTGTTGTATATACAGCAACGCCCTGCCCATTAGCCTGTGCTGCTGGGCCATACATACGGGTAACATCTGCCAAGTCAGCATGCAAATCAAATGTTATCTTGCAACCAAATTTGGAGCAACATCTTAACAATGCTTGTCAATTTACTACACACTCAAGTCCAAAAGTTCCACAGCCTTTGGAGTAGTTGCAGGACCATCCTCAGCTTGTTCTCCATTCATTGCAAAGCAGGTTGAAGCCTATCAGAGGATGGAAAAGCCATGCCTGGCTCACCACAGGGTTCGGGCAGCAGTAAGATACGCCTTCAGTGCAGAGTCTTGACTTGGAAAGAGGAACACAATCCAGAGATGGCTTGGAGCATATGCCTGTGATGTCTTCAAAATGAGAAATTATATTGAAGAATCAAAGAAAGAACCCAAGACTTCCCATGGAAAATGTGTTTGTTTATTTAAATTAAAAAATATTGTGAAAATTACAAACCGTTAAATACAAAAGATAATTGTATACAACTCAATAGAATAAGAAGGAAGTATATACATCACTTTTTAACAGGCGCAGATAGAATTGCACCAAACCTCAGGATTAAGCAATGGAAAATGTGACACCGCACACGTCCGTTGCCGTAAAGTTTCAGAATTCAAGTGATTCCAGGCAAGAGGCCAAACTTAACTTGGCTTCTTTCAACTTAAACGGCCCCCTTTGGAGTAAATCTACACTTTGAATTTTAAAGTGAATTTTAACCCCGTTCCCCCAAACATAAATTTCCTCTAGCTCTGTGTCAAAGCGAACTGATAAACCAGTTCCAACACTGTTAACCCTTCCAGGGGAACTATAGTCATTCTTATGCCTCCAATCCAGGGAGAGTATGTTTAAAAAAATAATAACAAAAGGGTTTTTTTCCTAGAACTAAATTTGACCTATTGGTGTGTCTTGTCTTCAAGGGCTAAAAGTTTCTGCTACAAACCTCCCGATCACAGGAATACTGCACATGCAGACACTGGCAGGCAGCTGTAAGATTTCCTTGTAGAATTCCCTTCCCCTCCCCTCTGCTGGGAGTGTTAACAGCCCACCATTCAGAGAACTTTGCAGACCCAAATGTGGTACAGCACCTGCCTCTTTGGTTCAATCCTTGGAGAACTACAGCAGGGCTGGTTTGTGATCAGCCCTGAATTCCCCAGTCACATGTACTCAGAGTCTCCAACTGCTCCTCTAAATCAACAGATCCTTTTTACAGACTAACTGGCCAAAGGGGAAATATTTGGTCCAAGCTTCTTCACACCGGGCTGTGGAGGATTCATCACGGAGTCTAAAATCGAGAGACATCCTCCCAGCCCCCTGGGGCAGCACATCCTCCGGAGCCCCAGGAAGCCGCTGAGCCTCTTGACGACAGGCCCAGGACCACACAGCAAACAAGCATCGGGGCTCTGAATCTGGAGGCAAAGAACTTGGACCCCAGCTTGCGTGCACCCTTCTAGGACTAACCTACATGACAAAATACCACATGATAAGGTCCCACAGTATATTTCTCCTAGCTCAGAGAACTAGGCTGGGAAAAAGAGCAACAGCAGATGGAATGGCGTGGCCTTGTTCAATCCCATCTTTCTTACTCTTTCTGGAAGGATCCTGAAGAGCCCTCTGCATGGCCGTTCAGGGTATAGACTCTAGGGAAGCTCCCCGACCACAGCAAAGTCATGCCAGCATGCTAGAGAGTCACAAGTCACAATACCAGTTCATCTCTTATAACCTCCCTTAATGTCCACAAGTTTAAAAGTTGCCTTTTCCCCCTTACATTGTACGAACAGGTTGGGTTTAGAGTTCTAGTTTTCTCCCATCAAAAAAAAATATATATTCCATGAAGTTTTTCCCCCTTTAATCTAAGACTTCCAAAAGAAGCCTGTAACCCTCTGTGATCTAACGCCACAGGTACACAGTAGTGATACTTACAGCCAATCGCATCTAGAAGAACAAAGCTCTAGGCAATGAGCGAATCAAAACTAGTCCCTCAGCCCGCCCTAGGCGTTTGAAAGATGGTGCAGAAATTACCCAGGGCATCCAGTGAGAAAATGACAAGCACGTCAGTCTGCCGGATTCTGAACGGGAACCCCACACTCAGAGCCCAAAGTAAATGTACACACAGCACGTCTTCAGGGCGTAAGGACCTCGAGGTCTGCGGATGAGCCCTCTCTCCCACCCTAGCCCATTTTGGGGGCTTGCCGGAGGGGTCTTTTCAAAGTGACAGCTGCACTGAAAAAAGTGAAACAGGCACTTGAAAAATACCTTTCCTATCTCTAAGGGTGCTGGCTGATGGAGCCACCTCGAGGGGCTCCAGGGGTGCTAGGAGTTCTGGTGAATGTTCTCCGAGGACCCCTCGCTGCTTTCATTGAGAAGCATCTCCGAAGTCTCCTCCAGCTCGTCATCCGCCCCCTCCTCCTGGATGGTGAGGTGCACATCCGGGGAGGAGGACTCGGAGCTCACGCTGTCCCCCTCCATGGAGCAAAGAGTGCAGGACAGCGCGGGCGCCACGCTCTCCTGCAGCATGTTCAGCACCATGGGCACCTGCACGGACCTCAGGCCCGACACCACGGGCAGCGGCTTCATGGCCTCGCCCCAGAGCCTCTCCTCGTCTTTGTACAGCAGCAGGAGGCTGGACTTCTTCTCCCGCCTCTTGGACTTCATGTAGCCCAGCATGATTCCAATCAAGAAAATGCCGTAGAAAGACATGACAACCAGGACGTAGAAATACTCGTTGCCATTGCCGCTGCCATTGCTGGGCACGTGGGACTGGAGGGGCCGGCTGGAGGCTGCCGTGCTGGGGTGTGTGCTGTTCAGAGGCTCCATCTTCAGCACTGAAGCGCTGCGCACACAGCAGGGTCTGGGGAGAAAGCTGCAGATTAGAGTTCTCCCAGTCCAGGGTACACAGGGGCGTGTGAGCGCGGGGTTTGTGAGGTTGCAATATTAAAAAAGCTTACAAGTGCATGAAAGAACCAGCAGCAAGAAGTCCCACCAAACAGTTAACAGGGCTTAGCTATGCAAGCTTGGAAAGGCTGGAGGAGAAAAGGGAGGGATGGGGAAAGGTAAGAAGAACTTTCACTTTTTAGTGCCTCAGTATGGTATACATATCTGTCTTATTTGCATTTCATAAAATAAGCACGCATTATTTTTATACTTTAAAAAATTTCAGTAGACTACAGGAAGGCATAGAGAAATAAATATCTTAAAAATTGAGAGACACACTTTAACTGACAAAATAGAAACGGTTCACATGTTGCTTCTAAAACTTAAATGTTTTTAATTCACAGCGAATTTTTCTTAGAACCAAAAAAGAAACAGAAAGAAAAGAAAAGAAAATTTCCTCCGTTTGTAGTCAGAAATAGTATCCTTTCCAATGTTTCTGGAGCAAATAGCATTGCTGACTTACCAAAGACTGACAGTTTGTCCCGAGTCCTGAATTCCTAACTCGGTGAGTTCAACAGCGTTGCTCTCCTGTGTCCGGCTCCCCGCTCTGACAGCTGTGCTGCTGTCCTCGGGATATATAGTCAAGAAATGCATCGTCACGTGTTCCGGGAGGAAGATTTACAACAGTGGTTGACCGTGGCAGAATAAGCAGTGAACTCAAAGCACTGCAGTTCAACTCTCTGAACTTTGCAGCTGTGAAAAGAAAAAGACTGGGAAGTGGGAAGTGCTCCTCACCACCAGTGTCGAGCCAGAACTTTCAGGTGGCTGTGAAAATGAGTGAAAACAGAAGAAAAGAATGTGCTAAGTTGCGACCATTACCCCAAGTCCACCCTCATTGAAAATGACTTCATGCTTCATTTCCCTCTTGAAGGATAACTGTTCTGTTACCTATGGGTTTTCAGGGGCAGTCAGATTGCATTACCTGAATGAAAGATTTTTGGGGGCAAGAGCAGGGTTTACTGTCAAGAAACTAAGGCATAAGTTTCAGTTCTTCCACTAACTATGTAGTATTGATAAATCCTTTATTAAAAAATCCACACCTCAGATCCATGATCCCTAAAATCACTGGGCATGGGGGAGCTTCAGCATGTAGAATTCTATGACCCTGGGAACTTGAAGTTCCTTTCGGCTGAACCTTGCTGAGATTTAAGGCTGGCTGGTACAGGCTAGCCTCTTAAAAGCTCAGAGAGATCTCACCTGTCTTATGCATCAAGCTTACAAATTTATTTTTTTATAATCATTAGTTTTTAAGTCTTCCAGATTTTCAGTGGGCTGAGTGACATGGTGATAGATATTGCGAGTAGGCTTGGCTCCATTCTCCTGTGCGCTGCCACTTCTATGAAGTGTCCCACAGACATCTTTCGCACGTCCCTGTGCTGCCTCTGGCAGCTCACAGGTTGCTGGAGCAGCTGCCGTTCTCCCCGCGAACCCACTGAGCACAGTCCAAGTTTTGAACACCTAGATAAACTCTGCGTTACAATGACTACTCTGATCAAAACTGGAAGAGTTGAAGACTGATGCCAATCCCTCCAACCCTGGCACGCTTATTCTGAGGGGCTCTCATTCTAAATGAAAGTGAACTGGAAGGGACCCTCTGCCTCCAGTTGTTCATGACCTATGAATTGCTGCCAGATTATCTTGCAAGCCACCTCTAAAGGCAACATCCCTTATGGTTCTGTTTTTGTCCAGTTGAAGCTGAGGGGAAAATGTGAAAGCACTCCTCTGCCCCTTCCAGAACATGTAAAGCCTGTGCTCTGGAACTCTTCCGGGGAATGTGAGTTAATGCCTGTCCCTAATTCTAATGGGACACCTGTGGAAGGAGTCGACCATGAGCCCCTGCTGCAGTTTTTCCCACTGGGCCACTCACCAAATGTTTTGAGCTGTGCTCACCCCTAAGTCCCCAGCTGGCAGTGCCAATAATCCCAACATCAAGATCATCCACAGTGTGGAATTTTGCTCATCAATAAAATGCCCTTGCGATTGTGTCCATCCTTAAAAGCTCCACAGCTACCTTGGCCACCAGGAACCTGGCCTCTCAACCTGTATCCATCGTGGCCTGCAGGGGTGTCTGGAACACTAAACCAAGGCAGACCTTCGGGACTCATGCTTGTCAGTTGCTGATCCCAGAATCGTGGATTGTGGGCCTTGGGATATTCAAGACTGGTAATCACCCGGGGATCGTCACAGGCTGGGAACAGGAAGATTTGTGGAGGCAGACAGGAGGTGGGGAGAAGGGCTACCAGGTTCAAAGGGCAGGAAGTACAAAGCCTGCTACCAGGAAGACAATCAGAAGCTGAGGTTTCAAACAAAATAAACTTCCAAACAAGCCAACAGCCCAAAGCAGTAAAACCCAAGCAAAGGCATGCGTGCTGGAACAAATCTAGAATGGAGGCCAAAGGACTCAGCAAGTCAGAGACATAGGAAAAGCAAAATCCACCCCCTCAAGAGTCATCCCAGGAACAAGGAGGGGACAGCCTGGATGAAATTCCACTTGGTGCCTGCAAGGTGTCCCTGCTTCCTCTGGCGACCACCTCACCCAGCATGGAAGTTTCCACTACAGCTCAGTGAAGTGATGCTTGTAAAACTCGTAGCACCAGCTGGCAGAAAGTGAGCGCTCAATTTATGCAGGCCGTTGTCATTGCTGAGTCCCTGTGGCTACCACAGTCTTCTGGTGGCTTTTCAAAAAGTGCCTGTACCTCTCTCCAGACTCCTCACTGCTGCCTTTTCCCTTTCTGTCCCCCAAATCTACACCCCAGGAATGGAACTTAAGTTTGGGGGCTTGCAACCGCCTAACACCTACCTTAGTCTTCTTTCCAGCCCTCCATCATGGCAAAACATGGCAATTGCGACAGCAAACAATGACATAACTAATGAATGGGAGGGCAGATCACCTGGGAAGTGCCCTCTGTCACAGAAAGGAAGGGCACATGAATTAAAATTACATCCGTGTTGCATCACAGTGTCAGGAGACCGCAACGCTAAAGAATAAAGCCGTCTTCTAGATACTTGCTCCTCTGTGGCTTACATTTCCATTTCCTTCACACGGTCTTTTGAAGAATATTGCTTAATGATAAAGTCCAACTTATCAAAATTTTTATGGTAGTGCTTCATGAATCCTATTTAGAAAATCTATGCTGAACACAAGATCATGAATATTTTCTCCTATACTTCTAAAAATTTTACAGTCGTTTTGTGTACTTAAGTCTATGGTCCGCTTAGTATATAGAACAAGAGTTTGTTCTGTTTTGCTTGTTCTGTTTTGTTTTGCTTGGGGTATTTTTTGCAATTGCTCCAGCAACCTTTTTTGAAAAGACTAGCTTTTTCCTACTGACTTATCTTGGAAACTTAATCCAAAATCAATTAATCACATTTGTTCAGGTCTATTTTGAAAAACTCTTTATTATGTTCCTTCTCTCTGTCTATGCTTGCACTATTACACTGTTTTGATAAACCTATTTAAATTGGCATTCTCAATAAGTCTAGGTTATGCTGCAGTCAGTATCTAGCTGAGTGTCTATTATGTACTAGGTCCACATTGATCCTATAAATATTACCATAATCACTTCATTGATAATGAAACTGAAGTTCAGAGAAGCTAAGAAAACTATTCAAACCCATGCCATGAGGAGTAGACTTGGGATTCAAACCCAGGTCCATGCAACTCCAAACCCATTCTGTTTTAACTCTACTTTGTCTCCTGGATATGAGCCAAGAAAAGAACTGAGAAAGAGTAAAAAGTGAATGACTGGTATTTCTTCCAACTTCTTTTGGCTCTTCATACACCTTAAAAAACCTTCTAGATAACCAAACACTTAAACATATATGCAAACTTGCAACTACAAAATGTTTCTTCTAAACTCGTGCTATTTTCAGTATTGAAGGCTGCCCCTCTAGTATTTTCTAGAAGTTATCAGTACAGCAGCAACATCCTTGCCTTGTACTCATGCGGCCACCAGTACAACAATTTTTCATTTGCTTAAATATACAGATCATTTCTGGACTTTGTTTTGGTGTTTTGTTCTGTTTTCCTTCCTTAAATATTTTTTTTTTACTCTATCCTGACACACGCTTTCTCCAGAGCTTTGATTGAGTACTTTCATTTCCTGGTAACGTCATTTTTACTAGATGACCAAGGAGTCCCAGGCCACACAACTCTGAAATTATGTTAACAGCTCCTGTAACTAAACAAAGTCCGTGCTGGGATAACAGCACAACCATGAATCTCATCGGATTAAACGTAAGTCTAGAGTCTGGAGATCTGACCCAGCTCCTTCTCACCCGAGCTACGTGACTGGATCTGTTGCATAATTTCTGTGTTTCAGTTTTAGCCATCTGCAGGCATGACAAGAATAAGATCATTAATTGTGTCAGGATCCTCAGAAATGTCCCATAATCCAACAGGCTGTCCCTCTCCTGAGCAGACCATGCTGCAGATCTGGCAGGGAACTGTACAATGACATTTCCAGTGCCCACCATTGGTCTTGGTTTTCCCAGAAACTCTTTCTGAAAAGTTGTGTCTGGGAACTCTTACTGCCCTGAGTCACCCTCCCTTGACACATACTTTTCAGCATTTCTAGCCCTAGGAATGGGACAGGGTTGAGTATCTGCCAGGGACTTAATAAGGCCTCCAGGGCATCCTTTTAACACCTGCTATACCTTGGGAGGAAGTGACTGTGACAGGTTCTGCCCAAACATCATCCAAAGGAAGATGGCATGGGAGAAAATCCAAACTCCTGAAATAAAGCATGAAGTTACGTTCATTCACCTTTGTCATCTATTATTCAAACATTTTTTATCTGATTTTTATCTAACAAATATTTGCATAGTGTTAGGTTTGGCACGAGTAAAGACAGAGGAAAGAAATTGAGGGAAGCCTTTATTGCCGGCACAGGAGGTTTGCAGTAGAGTGCAAGAGACCCTCAGAAGAAGGAGCTCGAGACAGGACTTTATCTAGAGCATTTTACATAAGCTCGGGGCATCACACTAGAGGGGGTTGTATGACTCAGGGATTGGACAATATTTTGTGGGCGTGTGAAAAGGAAGCGGGAAGTTCATTTTGGGGACTGGACAAGAACACAGAAGTCTCTTTGAGTGGGACAGGCTGTTGTCTTTTGTGTAGGCGCCATGTTAGGCAGGCGCCATTTTAGGAGTAAGGGGACCATTCGCATAGTACTTCAGGTGCCTCGGGAACTGCTCTAAGGGCTTCACAAATTTTATCTTATTTAATCCTCATAAAACCCTATGAGGTGATCTCTATTCTTTCCCCCATGATACAGACAAGGAACCTACAGCATAGACTAGTTGGAGTGACTCAACCTAATTACACAGTTAGTAAGTGACAGGGCTGCCGTTGGAATCCAGAGCTGAGAAAAGAGAAGAAAATCCTTGAATCTACCTCTGTGGACCTTACAGATGGTGCAGGACACAGACAGGCATCCAAACATTCTATGTGTAAAGTGACAAGAGTGCTAGATATTACCAAAGAGATAAACAATAGTATGAATGTCAATATGAGATGAATTTGAACTCCTTAGTGAAATTAGGGAGGTCTGTCCTGAGCTGGGATACGAAGACTGAGTAGAAGTTGGACAGATACAGGAAGAAGAGAATTTGGGCCAGGGGTATCTGTGGAAAGACCCCTTGAGGAAGAGAATAGAGAGGGGAAATGGATGACAAGAATGAGGAATTAAAATTTTATGGAGACTCTGTCAAGGCAGTGGGAGCCAGGGAAAAGATGGAGCTGGAGAATCTGGCATGGGCCACATTATACCACCCAAGAGGCATGACGATAGGGGACCACAAGAGGCAGGACAGAGATCCCCATCCTGAGGAGCTTAAGTGTGAACTAGAGGCAACCCCAAGTCCTGGAGTGAGTGTGTGACAGCTGGGGACTGACTGAATGCATAATTACACACCAAGTACAAACCAAGGGTCCAGAAGTACAAAGCGTGCCTGCACATAGTCAGAAGCACCGAGGAAGCCAGGGTGAGCCACTGATTGACTTAATGAGTATGTTTTTAAGGTAATCCCTGGAACATGGATTCTGTTTCCAAAATTCTTGTCAAGAGTTCCAGAGGATTTAAATAAAGCTCTTACGTGTAATTCAATCATAATTCTCAAGGACTATCAGTGGTGTATTTGGAATAATTCCTGGTCAAAACTTGAGGGAGGTGACATAGAACTCCCAGAGGCCATAAGACAAAAGAAACCTGTCAGTGTGTGCAGTTTTAAAAGATGGATGGCACGTCCAGGGGAGGTGTCTGGAAAGGACTGGGAAGTCATACCCTGCCCCGACTGGCTTCCAGCCCGCCCAGAACCCAGGCAGCAGAGGAGAGGGAAGAAGGAACGTTAGCTCGCAAACTTGAGCTGTTACAACTATCACTTGGGACTGCACACATTCATTACTGAATAGAGACTATTCAGGGGGACAAGAGTAGCCAAGGGATTTCACTGAGAGGATTTCACTCAAAAAGTTACGGGGTCAGCCTCAAATTTCCTTCACAAGGCAAGGGAAGAACCACCGAAGAGTATGAGTCTGGAGAAGTAGGACTCCAAAATGAGGCTGCTGGGCTGGGCTTGGAGTTCAGAGGTAGAGCACTTGTTTGCTATGCATGAAGCCCTGGGTGCAATTACCAGCGCCACACCAAAGAGAAAAGCAAGGTTCCTGCACAGTGACACCTGCAACCCCTGCTCGTTTATCATAACAGCCACAAGCGTGAAATCTTGGAGCAGCGCCAGGCACACTTACCTTAAATATTAAACAGTGTTAGAAAGATGCACACGGGACAATATTTGGGAGCTCCATGCATCAGCTATCTTAAATTTAAATTTAAGGACCACAACTGATCTTTCCCTGTTTTAGTCCTAGAATGGTAACTGATGCCCATGGTAGACCTTCTGAAAGTATTTGCTGACTGAATAGGAGAAAGAATGTGCTAAATGTTTTTCACAGCCGATATCATTAAACTTTCACAAGAGCCCAGTGAGAAAAATCATGAGCAGAATTTTGTAAACATGGACAATGAAGGCTTAAGAGAAACTTGTCCTGGTTACAGGAAGTAGTAGAACCAGAGTGAACCATCCTGCCCCCTGCTGAAACCATGCCAGACACATACTCCATTTCCGAGACCCGCACAGCTCAAGTGCTATTGGTCACTTCCTCTGGCCCAGCTATCAAGAGGTCAGGATGGAGAGAGGATGTCGATGGAAGGCTTCAGGGATTCCAGCTGAGGACAGAACTGGCACTTACTTACAAAATGATTCGAAGCCTTTCAAAGATTTCTCTAAACCTTCTAAGTAACAGGTGATTACACAGGACCCAGGAAAAACTAATTTTCATCTAGCTCTGATTCCTGCATGTACCGAAAGTAGTTGGTGCTGAGAAAGGACTTACATTGTGGATTTCAAGTGCATTTCATAGCTTGGGCTGCCCTTCTGCAAAACAGACTAAACTGTGGATGACAGACAGGAAATGGGGATCCTCTTTCCTCTGGGATCAGCTTCCTGTCACAATAATTTCCCATCATTTCCCTCTGTTCATCTCCCTCAAGAGGCAGAGCTGGGGTCTACAGTGCAGGGCAGCCCAAGGTAAAGGTGAACAATGAAGAATTTTTATCTTGCCACAGCCCTGGGTCTCAGGGTCATACGAGCTGGCCGGGAAGAATGGACGTCTCATCTAGGAAGCTCACCCTATAAGTATCCCACAGCCTGGGTTTCCCTGACAGTGGAACCCAGGACCTGATGATATCGAAGTTGATTCTTCAGGCAGGAAAATGACATTACAAATGCTGATCCTCCTGAGTCGTGGGCAGGATGTGCCCTGTGCTGCCCAGGGAGCTCCTATGGAGTGGAGAAGACGCACAGGGCATGGCCCAGTGGTCGTTAGTCTGGTAGACATAGAAGTAGGTGCACCAGGTTCATATTTCCATACATGGCAGCCACACCCATCAAGGTCCTGGGACCCCATGCTTGACTGTGTGTGTTGACATATTCATGTGGCTATATCTGCTCATTCATTTACTGACTGATTCATCTAGTCAAATAATGAAACTTGTCTTGCAACCTAAACCAACACATCTTTTACAAAATTAAAGGATCAAAAGAACAAGAAAAAGACGGCAAAGAAAATAACTCAAATACAAACAAAAACTAATGTCACACGGCAGGGGCTGGTGTTTGGGTTTTTTCAGATCCTAGTTTCATGGCTGAATAAAATGGGCTTCCTCTTTCAATGGGACTAAACATTTATCTACAACAAATCACACTCCAAGCTCCAGTAGTTCAGACCAGGGCTGCCACCTCTTCCCAGCTCTGGGTCACCATAGCCTCCAGCGATTGCTTAGCAGAAAAGCAGTCAAGCTCAGCCTGCTGTGACTGTGTGACTAATAGCCCAGGCCCAGCACAGGAGATGCCTGGCCCCTTAAGGCAAGTCTCCTGGGAAAGGAGAGAGAGAGAGAGAGAGAGAGAGAGAGAGTGTGTGTGTGTGTGTAGGACAAGTACTGAGTCTCATTTGAAACTTTACATATTCTGCCTTTGTTTTTGTTTCTGGTATAAAGGGATCAATTTTTTCTTAGCAGTGAAAGCAAATTTTACCTCTTCCATTAATCTATGAAAAAGTTGCTTGGATTATCCAAGTTATCTAGGTACAAGTGAAAAATAAATAAATAAATGGGTAGGATAGTGGAGTGGTTAAAGGGACAGGCTCCTGAAAAAATGCCTGCACTGAAGTCTCGTCTTCTGCCTCCCACTAGCTGTAGGCTGCTAGGAAATTTCTCTAACCCATCTGAGCCTTGATTAAGGCTGTCAGGAATAAAGCAAATAATGTGTAAACACTTTTCACATTGTCTGGTGCCTACTAGGCACCCCTGAGCTTAGCTGTTACTATTAGTCCTTATCAGGACTGATGCTTAACAGTTTCTTAAACTGAGATATAATTTCTGCACTCTAAAATTTACTACTTCAAAGTATACAACTCAGTGGCTTTTAGAATCTATTCACAATGTTTTATAACCATACCACTGTATAGTTCCAAAATATATTCATCGTTCCAGGGAGACACCCCATCCCCAGTACAGTCATTTCAATTTCTATTCCATGCCACCTCTGGCAAACACCACTCCCCTCCCTGGCTCTATGGATTTGCCTTTTATGGACATTTCATTAAAATGGAATCATAAAAGTGGTCCTTTGTGACTGGCTTCTTTCACTGAGCAAAATGTCTTCTAGGTTCAGCCATTTTGAGGAACCATCTCTCCTAGTGGTTGTGAAGTAGAATTTCATTGTGGTTTCGATATACTTAGTCTGTTCCCGCTTCTGTAACAAAATTCCAAGGACTACGTAATTTATAAAGGATAGACATTTATTTCTCACTATTCTGGATGCTGGAAATCTAAGATCAATATACCAGTGGGGTCAGCATCTGGAAAGAGCCCAAGATGGCAGCCTCACCTGGCAGAAAGCAGAAGGCTGAAGAGATGGAAAAGAGTCTAACTAGTTCCCCCAGTCCTTTCATAAGGCCTCCACCTTCATGGCCTAACCACCTTTCAAATGCTCTCGCTCTTAATACTGTTGCACTGGGAATTATTTCCACATGAATTTTAAAGGAGATATAAACATTCAAACCAGAGCATGTTCATTTCTCTAATAACTAACAATGTTAAACAACTTTTCATAGGCTTATCAGTCTATGGATATCTTTGAAGAAATGTCTCTCCAAGTCCTTTGCTCATTTTTAATTGGATCGTGTGTGTACGTGTGTGTGTGTGTGTGTGTGTGTGTGTGTGTGTGTGTGTGTTACTGGGAGTTGAACCCAAAAGTCTTCACAGTGAGCTATATCCCCAGCTCTTCTTTTATTTTTTGAGACAGGATCTCCCTAAATCACTAAATTGCCTGGACTGGACTTGAGCATGGAATCCTCCTATTTCAGCCTCCCAGAGCACTGGGATTACAGGCATGTGCACCATGCCCAGTTGTCATTTTTTTTAATGTGTTGTAAGAATTCTGTATATATTCTGGACACTAAATCCTTACAACATATATGATTTGTTATCTGTGAATAGAAATAGTTTTACTTTTCCTTTTTGATCTGGATGATTTTTATTTCTTTTTTCTGTCAAAACTTTTTGTCTAATAACTTTTCTGAACTAATCCTGTACATCTGAATTTTTGTCAAATGTGGTCACTGAAGTCTCTACTCAGTTATTTCAGTGACCAGACCATGACTGGATCAACATTTGTTTTATTTAAACTCCTAGATTTGATCAATCTCCCAGTCTCTGCCGTGGAGTTTTGTGCGTGTTTGTAACTTCAGCACTCAGACAGCTTACAGCTCTGCGTTCACCTTCACTTCTCATTCGCACAGAGCCTCAAGGTCAGCCAGAGGCCAGAGCTCAGGACCTGTGGTCTTTCCAGAGAATGAACACGTGTATGGACGTATACGCCTCCCAGAGTCCCAGGAATATGTCAGAACTTTTCAGAATCACAGTAAGCATGTCTTTCCTCAGTATTTTTTTTTCTTCAAAGTTTTGTTTTTGTTTTCTTTTTAAGTCTACTGTTTCCCCCCAACAACTATCCATCACCTCCAACATCAATTATTTTTAGCTGTTTTCAACAAACGTCCATTTTATCGCTGGAGAAGCTCTGAGTTAAGCAGATAAAGATGGTCGTGTATGCCGGATCTTCCAGGGAATCACCATAAAGGTAAAACAATGACAGTTCTTTGGGAATGGGACTTTGAAGGAGCTCCAGTCCCACCCTGCTTCCTCTGATGAATGCAGGACTACTAGAGTGCAGTGAGATTTCATTTTCAGGCTGTGAATTTCCAAGACTACTGTGAAGCTGGAGGCATAGATGGGAATAGGACAACTTAAAACACCATAGACACCTCTGTTCTTACTGCTTCTCAGCTATTTTTCTTGAAAGTACGGCCTCCAAGTTGCTGGAGGCCTTTGGTTAACTTCCAGAGTTCCAACAAAGTTGATTCTGATCATGTTTGCCAGCTTCTTTGTTGCTTTTATGGAGGAAAGAATTTTCAGAAGTCCTTACTCTGCCATTTTCCCTGACATCATTTCTGCCTGTCGTTTTGTAAGGACTGTAGCTCTACCAGTTACCAGCTGTCGCAGTGCGATGGAGTTCCTCAACTCCTCTGTGCTCGATGTCTTCTTTATGTAATAGACATGGCAGCAATACTATGTACCGCCTAAGATTATCATGTGGATTAAAATGTGATTACATGTAAAAAAAATGCTGCACAATGCCTGGGAATGCATGTAGTAACTACTAATAGACTGGAAACTACTGCTATTATTATTATTATTATTATTATTATTATTATTATTATTATCTCATTCCTATATTCCATTGCTAGGGGAAGGACTGCTATTCTATTCATTTGCCAGAAGAACAAAGGGTATCAGAAAGAGGTTAAGGAACTTGCCAAGGATCACATAACTAGTACTTTTGACTGTGTTACTGTAGAGCAACATTCAAGTATAAACACCAAGTTTATACTGTCAAATCCCACTAACCAGCCATAAAAGAAGTTGTAGCATGGAGGCAAATATAGCAAAGGCTGAATCTGCTGCCTGTGATGATTATGATCCCCAAAGACCAGAGGCCTCCACCACACTTGCTCTTCCCTCTGTACCCAGCAGGGAAGGAAGAGCAGAGTACGCTCACAGGTGGCCCAAAGGGAGCCCTGGAGGGAGCTGGCAAAAAGGAAAGTACAATGGAGAAATGCGTGTCAGTCAGTGAAGGGAAAATACATCATTTTCCCCATATTGATTTTCACCTCACTTACCATGACAATTCTTTATTCAATTCCCATTGAAATTTATACTTTATATTGCCTGCTTCTAGAATCTGGGGGCACCCAGGTCACATGGCCACCACTTCAGACTTTTCTCCCTTCTTGCCTCAATGAGGAGCTTCACTAGGGAGCCTGACACAGTTCCATTTACCAAGGAAGAATGAAACTTCTCTGGGCAGAGGATACCACTTCCTGAGAGACGGTCTTCATAAGTAGGGGGAGTCCAAAGATAACACACAGCCTCCAGCTTCAAGAAGCTAAGAGCCAAGTATGGAAATAAGGAAGGGGCCGAAGCAAGTAGAGGACCATTAAGTGCAACAGCCACCAGTGAGGTAGAAACCAGAGGTCATGGAGATTCTGAAAGGAAACAGTACTTCAGCCTACATGGATCAGACACTGACCTTACGGATTCACAAGGAGTTGAAATGGAAATTTAGTGGGGTGATAAGTGTATAACTCAGGGGCCTAGGGCAGGCTCAGGGAAACAGAGACTATAAGGCTTATTCAGAGATCCACTGAGCACAATGAATCAAGCACGATGAGAAACAGAGCCATAGTATGTTGGAACAATACAAGTATGGGTACAAGGACATTCAGAAGGAACTGCAAAGGGTGTGTCTCAGTTACTTTCTTGTTGCTGAGACAAAATACCTGACACCCAAAGTTAAAGAAGGAAAGGCTTATTGTAGCTCACAGTTTGTAGAGGTTTCAGTTCATAGTTGGCTGGCTCCGAGGCAGGGTGGCACGTCAGAGGGGCATCACAGAGGAGAAACAGTTCATGGCAGGCAGAAGGCAGCAAAGTAAGGAAGTAGTGAAGCAATAGCAAGCTACCACAGCAGCCCTCTTTCTGTCCCTCATAGTCTATCCAGACTACGTGACCTTAGGGTGTGTAGCACTCACACCCAGGTGGGCCTTCCCATTATCCACACTCAGAACTATGCCAAAACAATCAGTGGACTAACTTAGTAATCACATACCCTTCCTTAATCCCAATATCACACACTCTAGATCCAGCCACCTCTGAAAAGCCCCATCTATGACCACATGGGGCTTTGGGATAAACAAGCCATAACAGGGGGCAAGATTTTAGAGGAGGAGCAGGAAAGCAATAACTGTTCCAGAATGCCAGGTCAGGGATGAAGCTGGACAACTCTTCCCAGCAGAGTCACCACACTCAGCATTTTTAGCGCCTACTAAGAAGGGGGGTGGTCCTTGTGGCATGGCCAGGTAGGAAAACTAGTGGGAATGTTGCAAGGGTCATTCTGGAGCTCACACTCAAGGGCCAGGACACTTCTGCGATTAAATCTTGGGTGGGAAGTGTGGCTCTGACCAAGAAGGAATGGAAGAGAAAAAGGGTTGGAAGACCCTTGCTTTAATCTTGGGAAGAGAACTGCAATGGCATCAGAGAGAACAGCAGGGAGAAGCTAGGTGAGAATGAAGTTGTGGGGGCATGCCAAGGTGGACCCTACCACGTTTTGTTTCTTTCCTTCTCTGACATCATCTTTAGAGCACAAAAGGCCCCTTCCTACCCATCACCCACTCCTGTCTACCGCATAAAGTGGCAAGTACGTGTGGGGTGACAATTCCTCATCAGAGCATGGAAATAACCAACCATCCACAAAGATGCTTTCTGCGGCGTTTGAGCTTAGATGGGAGGGGCAGGGCTTAGGAGAGCAAACGAGAGACTAGAGTCTGGATTCCTGGGCTCCATGTCTCATTCTCCTACCTTGGGGCCATAGCCAAAGTCTTGGCAAAGTGACTGAGCAGAAGACGAAGCCCCCCATAGAGAGCAGTGAAGAGCACTGTGCTGGGGAATCTTCAGCTAAAGTTGTTGGAGGAAGCAGCATCATGGCTGGCTCGGGGCGGGCTGCCCTCTGCTTGAGGAGAACCACTGCTCAGCCTCCCTGAGCCACCCCTTCCCCATTGTCTACATGGAGCCAGGTGGGCTGGCACAGGGGTCAGAGGGAACATCCATAAACACAGCTGGATGCTGACTGGGCTCACTAGGGCACACCAAGGGATGTGGAAAGAAAAGAAGGAGGCCAAAGGAGGCATACAAGTCCTCATCTGGGGTGAACAGAGGTGTTTGAAGGTTATCTCATTTGGAAGAGAAATGGAGGACCCTTTTTGGATCCAAGTGGCCTACAGCATACCGTTCTAACCTGCTCCACATTGCCCAGAAAGCCCTTAAACAGTAATATTCCTCTTCCTGGTCCCCAAACTGTTCATTCTAGAACACATCTCTGCCCTCCACCCCATCCAAACCCCACATCTTCACCTTCTGTGGCATCAAGGTCTAATTCAAATACCAAGCCCTCGTACCACCTTCATACCTCTTCTCCCTTCTTTTGGCCTGAAGAGGCCTCACCTTCATCTGCTCTCTAAAATACTTTGCTAATGGTTAACTTGTAGCTCTAAAGATGGGTATCTAAGTTTTGTGAAGCACAGTGTGGGGTCTATCAACTTATAAGCTCTCAGCTATGGGGAAAATGTCATAGACATGTTCATTCTTTCCACGAAACCCAGCTCACAGACTGACTACGTGCATATTATACGTGTTTTGACCTAATCAATTACTCAGCATTCAAACACCTTTCTAGATGAAGAGCTTCCTCTCAGGATGGTTAGAATCATCAGAAAGTTCCTATGTTAGCCCAAAGGTGCATTCTGTAACCTCTGACTATTACTTTCCCCTTGGTGACTAACTTAGGGTATTGTCCTCCATCCTCAGCATAATAAACCAACAAATATTTGACTCCAGGATCCATGCCCTGGTCACTCCCACCAGATCTCTTTTTCTCTTCTTAGACTACCCTAAGAGGCCTAAAGGAGACCATAATCTTGGCTCAATAACTAGACACTAGGGAAAAGTGTGGAAAAAAGGAAAAATCCAGTTCAAAGACAATGATTGGTTGGGATTGACCTGAGGTTTGGGTAGATTCCAGCTCCCTGACTTTATGATTCATTCTCAAGGAAGAAAGACATGTGTCCTAGGAATGCTCAGGGAAAACAGTGGAATTCTTTCACCTCTTCGAAGGGAACCCAAGAAAGGACATTCTGCAGCTGGGTACCATGGCAGGTGACACCTTCAGCCCCTAGCAGTTGACTGCAGCTCTTCTACAGACTCCTGGTGCCTTAATAGTGCTGTCAGTGGAACTCCAGAGGCCTAACAGAAGCGGTCTCCTAACAGAAGCTCAGCAAACAGAGAAGACCTTCGAGAGCATGATCCAGCCCTTCCCAGCTCCAGATGAGAAAACTGAGAGAGGAAGTGAATTCAGCAGTGATCCGAATGTGTCTTCACAGATCTAAATCCCAGTCTTATTTTAATCCCCAGTCTTATTAACTAGGCTCACATCCTGCCTCCTGTGACTTGAATTGAAGCAAATCCACTGGATCCCTCTCTACACGCTCTCTGATACTTCACACCTGAGGGTGGGAGATGTTGAGAGAAAAGCGAGCAGAGTAATTAAGCAGAAAAGGAGGGAAGATCAGGAACAAAAGACTTTTCCTGGGGGGGGAAGAAAATAAAACAAACAATACTACACAAAAATTAAAATCACTACAATAGAGATACCATAGCAACAAATACATCCCAAAACATGATTGAACATTGAAAACAAATTGTAGTAAGATGCATACAATTTTATGTTATTTGTCTAAAGTTTATGCTGTAAATTATTGTTGGATACAAACATAATAGTAAAAGTGTGGAATCTTGCACAGGAGTATCAACCATCCAACCAAGATGGTGGCTACTTGTCAGGAGGGCAAGAAGGAGGGAAGGGAAAAGGGGCTTCAGATGAATCTGTATGGTTCCACGTCTTAAACTGGATGGTGATCAAGTAAGTGCAGGCTACATTATTTACCTTTCTGTATGCCTGAAATACCTCTTACCAAAATAAACAAGTTGAATTAACCCCCAACCAATTGGAGAATCTTTCTCACTACCTCCTTCCCTCTCCATCTCTCCTCTCTCTTTCAATCTATCAATCTATATATGATACATATTTTACCTATAGAAACAGAATATTGGAAGGCAGAATAAACAGGTAGGTAAGTAGATAGACAATGGATAGACGGTCAGGTATTTATGAATAGAGAGTCATTATTATGCGCCAAGGGCTTTGCATGAACTACCTTACTTAATCCTTACAATCGCCCGTGCTACACATGAGCTAACTGAGACAGGAAGAACCTAAGTTCACAAAGCTATCAAGCAACAAATCCTGGAATCAAGCCCAGAAAACCGACTTCAACATTATGCTGATGGACTGAACCTATGAATAATGCCACTTGAAATAAAAGGGCCAGAAGCATTTAAAGGTTAAAATCCTGGGCCGGTGAGATGGCTCAGTGGCATAAGCGCCTGCCTTGCAAGCGCGAGGGCCCGAGTTCGACTCCCGGATCCCACATACGAAAAACGGGCCGGTGATATCGCTCAGCGGCCCGGGCGCCTGCTGGCGCGTGAGGTCCTGAGGTCGAACCCCTGGCACCCACAATAAATAAATAAATAAATAAAGGTTAAAATCCTTCCTTGGGAAAATGAAAGCATAGAGAGCTCAGGGAAAAAAAAAGAGTAAATTAATAAAAATAATTAATTTGGTGCAAATGAGCTACTTGGTGTACAGACTGGAAAAGGGTCCCCCAGCTGGCATCCTCTGTCACTCTGACTTTGGCCACAAGCTGAACGAGGCTCTGTCCCATGGAAGAAAACAAGTTTCTTTCCAGACATAGAGAGCTGCAGTAGGCATCTTATTTTTCAACAGTTGTATATACAAATCTTCCCTCCTTATTTTCATTTTCTGGTGCAATGGAACCCAGGACCTACCTCTAAGCTACACTCCCAGCCCTTCTCCTCTTTTAACTCATGTCAGTTGATCCTTTGGCACCAAATCACAAATGCAGAGTCCTGAGAACAGTGATGAAGCAAGCCAAGGTGGCCTTCTTAGAGGGAAATCTGCTTTCCTCGTGGAGACCAAGGCTAAGGATTACCCAGACAGCTAAGAATCAAGCCCCACTGTAGGCAGTGATTCTGTCAGAAACCTTACCATCCTGATACCTCAGCAATTATCTTTGTTAAAAAGAAAGAAAGAAAAAAAACATCATGACATGAAGTAATAGGAGAGAAAATTCATTCTTAAAAATTTTGATCTAAGACAGAAGATCAAAAAATAACTCTTAAAGTTCATATTTATTGAAACAGGCTCATTCTTATTTTAAAAATGCCTGTGTATGAAGACTCTAAAATACATGCTGTTTAACCAACTGCTTTTACGTATTTGGTCTTACCATTGAAGTTGTGGTTAAATAATACATATTTTACGTTTAAGTATTTGGAAACATGGCCAAGACTCATAGAGAAAGGCAAACACTCAGCTCCCCATTTCCTCTGACGAATTTTCGTCTGTCTTTCCTGTGGAAGGACTTTTATTACACCAAAGACAGATATGCTCACTTTAATGATGTCAATAGCACAAGAAATGAAAAGCAAACTCCCAGAATACAGATATTAGACAATCTAGACCAGCGACTTGAGTTTACAGAACAGAAAGCTGAGGTGCAATAGAGTTGAAGTCATCTCCTGGACCTATATGAAAGAAGCTGACTTTGCTTTCGCATGTTCTCCTGCAGTTCTCAGAAAGACAAGGTTTGGCCCTAAGTAACACCAGGTTAGAATGAATGCGACATTTCTCCAAGCCTCAGGGTACATCATTTCCTTAGGCATTTTTCTCCTGTTGCTTTGTCTAAGGTCAATCAAGACTGGTGCTTACTTGATTATTATCCAACAACCAAAGATTTATTGTTTCTAGGAGTGGTGATGTCACCAAAAACTTGTGCTTTCCTCGAATTTTAAAGAGTTTTTATTGGAAAATGGCTATCAAATTAGTAGTATATTCTCAGACTCTTCTCTTGGCAGGGCCATGTGAACATTTTCATGGATGGAACATGAACAAAAGTGATGAATGTAACATTTGGGATAAGAGGGGTAAGAAGCCAGTGTGCTTTACATATAAGAAAGATACACTTGAGTCATTTGTAGAAAAATGGATGCATCTTGAGGCCATAGTGTTAAGTGGAATAAATCAGACACACGAGCTTAAGTATCATATGGTTTCTTTTATATGAGAAACCAAAAATATAAATAAAGGGCAAAAGACAAGATAGATAATGGGAAATATGGAGATAGACCTTTTGTAAAAGGGAAAGGGGATCAAGAGAAGGAGGGAAAAGGGAAGGAGGAGGGAGGGAGGGGGAAAAGGAAGGAATGGAGCAGATGGGAAAGGGATGAAAAAAGAATTAAGATGTGTTATGTACAGGTGCCGACTCCCCATGAGGAATTTAATTGTTATGTACTGTGAACATGTACTAACAAAAAATTAAAATTGAAAAATAGATAAATAAATAAATAAATAAATGATGAGGCCACAGTTCTCAGGACTATGACATCTAATAGTAACAATGCAACTCAGACCAGCTCCTCGGGAACCCCATGCAGGCTACTTGAGAAGATTCTGCTGAATCACTTATGAACCAGCACCCTGATTATATCAACGTGACTATACCAAAATGATTGCCACCATTTCCCATGTGAAGCAAAGAATCTAGAGAACTAAGACACACAGATCATTCTGTTTTAAATTTTTTTTTTTTTTTTTTTTTTTTTTTTTTGTGGGTACCGGGGGGTCGACCTCAGGACCTCGCGCGCCAACAGGCACCCGTGCCGCTGAGCGATATCACCGGCCCCTTTTTCGTATGTGGGTTCTGGGAGTCGAACTCGGGCCCTCGCGCTTGCAAGGCAGGCGCGTACGCCACTGAGCCATCTCACCGGCCCCTGTTTTAAATTTTAAGTTCTATTTAAGCCCTCTGTTTCACTCTGCTGAATAACAAAAGGTTTAGCTAAAAAATACCCTTAACAAAAAGATTTCCTCTCCACTTTTGCATATATAGATTTTTCAATCAACTTTATCCACTTAGTTGAAAAGGTCACAGTTAAGACCAGAAGGAAAAAAGTCAAAAAGCCATTGAATTTATTTGGCACATAACCCACTAAGGAAATGGCTACATAAATACAGCTCTTGCTAAGAGTCTTGTGTTTGCTCAGCTGTGTTTATTTAAATTAAATATTGGCCCTAACTAGATTCAATATTGACTATTCCACCCCCATTCTACTTACCTGAATTTGGGGTTCTTAACTGCAGAGAAGTAGGGCCAATGAATATGTAGGGTGTGCTCACCAAAAATGCTTCCAGGGCTCCAAAGACAATAACCTCAGTGACTTGAAGCTGAGAACTTTCTTGAAGTAAAGACAAAAATATATCACAGATCTCAAAAAGAATTTTTTAAATGTAAGTGAGGTTATTTTGTAAAGGAACTGCAATGCCCAATCACAGAGGCCTTCTTTTGACACAGGAGAGATCTAAAGACTAGAGTTCAATGCTTTTCAAACATTACGCATCACCAGAGCTTGTATTTCTAGAGAGCTCACACAGAGCCCAAATAAACTAAGTAAGCATATTCCAAACTACTGTAATTAAAACAGGATTAGGATATGAAAACTTCTCCAGCTACTGCCCCTCTTTTTCTGTGGTACCCCCTAGGGCTCCTCTTCCAAAATCTTGTGCTCCAAAGATTGTATTATTGAAAGCACAAGTCCAGTTCAAACGTAGGCACAGTGATATGCTCATATTCACTGAGCAAGTCAGTGTCTGCTCCAGGTCTACAAACCAGCTTTCCATACTCACACCCCAAGACTCTTTCTAGACAAGGGGCTGCCTCTCTGGATGTGTGCACATACCCTGTGTAGCTCTAGCTTCCTGCCCATATTGTGAGCATTTCCACAGACACTGATCCTGTCCCAGCCTCAACATATGCAGCGGCCTCTGCTGTAAACAACTGGAGTCCTAATGGGAGACGTCTTATGAAAGGACAGTCCGCACATCCGTTTAGTGGAGGTGTCCACACGATGTGACAGAAACCGATATTCACACCCTCTTGAGTTCTCACACTGGTCCTCTGAGCAAGGAAGCACCAGTTCTTAGAGGTAGAAAGGCTCCCAGACACCATCTAGATTTTGCACCGTCTCATTTTACAAATGAGAACATTAATGCCCTAAAAACCTGAGAGTACTGTAGAGATATAAATAGCCATGACTTGGAATGGAAAGGGGCTCCTCAATATTAGTGTAATGCATAGGGCTCCTATTATTAGAACTATTAAGGATGCTTAGCAGAAATGTGGATTCCTGAATAGAGCCCGAATCTGCATTTTTACCAGCCTTCTCAGGTGACTCTTCTGTGTATGCTACTGCTCTAGTGGAAAGAACATAGTCACTGATCAAGTAGACCTGAGTTCAAAACCCAGCTTTTCCATCTTCTAAGTGTGGGATGTGAGAGCAAAGCACTTAAGGTCATGTCTCCCATGGTGTGGCTCTAATGTCCCAGGGGGCTGTGATGGACAAACTTCTGATAAAATGCTAATCCAGACAAAGAAGCTTCGTGCCTGCCAGCGGGTTCTCTGGTCCCTTTCCAAAGACACTGAGTCAGTTGGTTCAGGCCCCTGGACAACAACACCCTGCTCTAGCAAAGTGTAGCCAGTCAGGGCATGCTGACCCACCCCTTCCATCAATCACATATCTGCTTCCTCCAAAAGCCCAACAGACACATCCAAGATTCTAACATCCTTGTCACATCTTCATTTCCCTGGCAGCTGAACTGACAAAATGAATCTCTTCTCTGCAGTTCATTTTACCATTTTCTTTCTTCTCACCCCTAAAACATTTTTAACATTAAGGTATATGGCCAATAGTAAAGTGCTAGACAAAAACCAATTGCTATTATTAGTACTATAAATTAGGAAGGAGTTATAAGAGACAGCTTTCAACTCAGCTAGAGAGAACACCCCAAATGAAATTTAAGATGGAAGCTGGTGTAGGAGTCCCTGTTGAAATTACTGAGATAGTCAGTGCTTGCTGGACCAAAGGTGAAGGAAGCTGAAAGATCATGTAAGCCAGGTACCTGTTTAACAGATGATGAAAAGAAATTCTGAAGGAGACTTGGCCACGATCATCCCACCTAACCATGGGTAGGGCCTTGAGGGCTCCACTTTGTAGGCTGCACCACACCCCACTACTACCACTATCACATTGCCCTTCCCAACGATTGACAACTTCCAGGTCAAAACAAGTCCATCTCTACTAAGACACAACTTAGGTAGCCTGATCACGTATGCCAATGGCATGGGACAACTCCAGTTTGCATTCATTATTCACAGCGTTCTCTTTCACAACCAAAAACATTCCACTTTGGACACCATCCTCCATGATCACCCAATGCTCAGAGATCTGACTATGGTTCTGCCTGTTCTCCTCCAGGGGTTAAAATTAATTTGTCTCTGGATTCTATTTCTTATGGAATTCAGTGATTCCCAAGCATAAAGCTTACAAACTGGTTGTGTACAGGTCAGATGCTACTTCAAGATATATGGTGCAGAGGAGGGGGAATCACTTTGCACTGTTTTAAAATTCTACTGAATGATTGCATTGTTGGCATTTTTAACTTGAGAAATTTCACCTAAAAACTAGGATTGAGAGTATCCTCTTGAAAAATTAGGTCTGCCATCCTTGAGCCCTAAATTTCTCCCAATAGTAATTGTCTGAGGCCAGGCTTTCTGGCTCAACACATCCCCCACTAGATGACCTGTCATTTATGTATTAAAAGCATCTGTGATCTTGTGGCTTTGTGATCGCACTATGTACACCTTATAGAAATTTATACGTACTATGTGTTGAATTGTGTCCCCCAAAATACACATGTCAAAGTCCTGTCAGTGCCTCAGCATATGATCTCATTTAGAAGTAGAGTCTTTGCAGTTAGCATTAGTTAAGATGAGATCATTCGGGTGGTGCCTCATCCAATATAGACTGACTGATGTCCTTAAAAGAAGGCGAAACTAGGACACAGGAATGTGCTCGTGGGAGTACACGGTGAACATCAAGGCAGTGATCAGAATGATTTATCTAGAAGCCAAGGAACACCAAGGCTTGCCAGCAGCCACCACAAGCTGGGGAGAAGCATGGAGCCGATTCTCCCACAGCCTCAGAGGGAACCAATCCTGCCAACCCCATGATCTCAACTCCAGTTTCCAAAACCGAAAATAAATATGTTTATGTTGTTTAGTCACTCCGTTTGTGGCACTCTGTTACTGCAGTCTTAGCAAACTAATGCTTTTATATAACTGTATATAAATCTATGATTCTCAGTAACCTGCCAAAAGGGGACAAGTGGCAACATTTGCAGATATATTTGATAGTGGAAAGCGGGGAGGTGGGAGTCCTACTCTCACCTAGTAGGTGAAGTCCAAGGATGCTGGTGAACCTGTAGTGCACAGAATGAGCCTCAGAGAATGATCCGAGCCCCAGCGTCAGTAGTGCTGTGGCTGAGGAGCCCTGATAGAGACGAATACCACAAGGTAGCTTTCTGTGTACCAGGCAGTCCGACTTTGCATGCATTAATTCACTTAATCCTCCCCAAATCCTATGATATTATGATACCCATCTTACAGATTAGAAAACTGAGGCTGGCATAAGGAAAGGTTAATTCACCATCAATTGAACTCTGGAGTTCCAGACAGTCGGTGCAATAAACCCTATAATGTCCCCTTTTTCCATCGTGTCATTTCATGTCAGGACACATTCTAAAGCTCTCACTCTTTGGTCTAGAAGTTCCTTTGTCCCACTGATCCAGGCATGTTCTCTCTGGCACAGAATACTGAGATTAAATGGAATCAAGATCGTTGACTTCCATGAAATTTCCGGCCTGTTCACATCAGGAAACTGGAAACTGGAGAAATGAGTCCCACCCTGTTAGGCTGATGCATACCCTCTTTATTTAAATCCTTGTTATAAAATGTATGAGAAATGGCATAGTCAACTATAAATTGACCTGACTCCATCTCACTCCAGTTTCCTCTCAGTAGCCTGGGGCATCATGTCCCCAGCATCACACTGGGACCACATTGATAAGTAAATAGCAGCGATGGACACAGCATTCTCAAAGGCAATCAGCAGTCTGCTTCTCAATAGGGATGGAACTGGATGGAGGACATCAAGCTAAATGAAATAAACTGGCACACAAGGATGGGTACTGCACAATCTCAAATGTGGGATCTAAAAAGGCTGATCTCACAGACACGGAGTAGAAAGGTGGGTGAGATAGGGAAGGGAAAGTTGCTGATCAAAGGGTACAAAGTCCCAGGTAAATTGGAGAACTAAGTGTTAGGGAGATACCGCACTGCATGCTGGCCACGCTGGTAATAATGTGCTGCGTATTTCAAAATTGCTGAAAGAATAGATTCTTAATGTTCTCATCCCAAAACATGATAAATTGGTAAAATGATACATTGGTAAAGTGGTAGCTATATTAATTAACTTGATTGAATGTATAACATATACATAGATCAAAACATCATGTAGGTAGACTGTTATTTGTCAATTAAAATAAATAAAAAATGTGAAAATAATAAGAGAAGAGACACGCCTCTCACTTGTCTCTCACTGCTTCCATTTCCTCCTCTGTAAAACAGGGGAACCATTGACACCAACAGCACAAGGGGAGGATTAAATGAACTGAGACAAGAGAAATGCTTGTAGTGGTGCTCAGCACATAGTAAGTGCTGAATAAGTGCCAGCTATTATCCGGTGTGGACAACTGCCTCTTTCTTTCTTCCAGATGATTTCTCTCAGGGCCTTCCTGCCATTGGACCCTGCTCAGAGCCATACCTGACTTCCAGAGAAAGTTCAGAACTGTGAGCCTCAGACAAAAGTATTGGGAGTCCCATTCCTTTCTTCTCAGAAGTCCCAGAAAAATATTCCTACCCTCCCCTGCAGCTTGCAAACTCCATATACCATTAGTTTTCTTCATCTATAAATAAAGTTTTGATTTACTGAATACCCTACTTTCCAATCAGACCAGAGAAAACCGTTTCAGTCCCTTGCAAACACTGCCAATTTTTTCCACTATCCTCTAAAAGACCTGCTTAGATGGGGAGCCAGCAGTCTCTTAGTCTGCAGGCCCCAAATTCTATTCTGGAGCTGAGTTTTCCAGATCAGCTTCTATGAGAAAACCCTCCTAGGATATCTAATGTGAGGCCACTCAACTCCCTAGAAACAGTGTAAACGAGCCTGACTCACAGATGTACAAATATTGTAGCAAAAAGTTTTAGCATGTTTTAGAAAACCACACCTCCCAGATTCCCGTGGTCATCCGACCTCACCTGACTTCCAGCTGCACACTGAGTAAGGAAAAGATTCTCTCACACGGGGACCACTTGCAAAGGGAATAAATGAAAGCTGGCACAGGAAAGCGCTGTCCAGAAACAAGATGCTTCCACTCTTGTATTAGTTGTGCATTCTGCCTTCTGGTTGACCCTTTGAGAGAAGCCGCCTAAAGCATTTGTTATGTTCTGTTCATTGCTCAGTTTCTTTCAAAAAGATTAAGTCAGGACATTCAAGCCCCATCTTTGAACCAGGTCTGTGCTACTCGGCCACTCCAGATGCACTGGGAACAATGATGGGATACCTGTTAGCTTTGGCTTGTGTCAGATCTGTCACCCTGCGGTGAGATCAGTGGAGGAGATAAAATTCCAGTTCTATCTGCCTCTAGACTTCAACTTGTAGGCATTTAGCCACATATGCCATAAATTTGTCAGGAAAAGAAAGATTTCTTTAAAACAAAAACAAAAACAAAAAACCTGGAAATGCAGAGTGTAAGAAATGAACTAATCAGGAGGTAAAGAAAACACAAGTGTCTCTACCCCTGTGTCTTCTTAACCAATGTAATCCTACACTGTAGTCCTTTATGGTAGAGCTCGTTAGGGTTTTCCTATACTGGTTGTTGTCATTTGCTTTTCCTTATTTATTATATGTTTGTAGTACATAATATATACATTCATCATGGAGAGTTGGTACATACACACACCACGTCTTGATCCTTTTTACTTCCCCTTCCCTTCCCCACCCTCCCATCTGTCCCATCCCCGTATCCCCTTCCCATCTCTTGCCCTTCTGCCCTTCAGTAGGTTAGAAGTAAAGGAGGCCTCATCAACAGAAACCCAATGGGAACTTGAGCCCAGGAGACTCATGTGGTCCTGCGAGAGAGAAGAGAAGATGACTTACATCGTGCTGTGATCCAGGGGCACAGAGAAACTCTTTATTTGCCTTGGAAAAAGAGCTTTGCAAATATCCATGCGTCTTACTTTAGAACAGGGCTTGCTTACATTTTCTATTAGTATACCATAGATCACCCCAAATAGAGGCTTCATAAAATAACCACTCCATGTATTATCTATCGTGGTTACGGGGTTCACGGGGCTCCACCAGGCAGGCTTCCCTTGGGGTCTTGACACAGTTGCAATCAGAGGTCATCTGAGCCTAGGCAATTTAGTGACTTTAGTCAATTTAGTGAAAAATGAAAGAAAATTTTTGAAAGAGCTGGAGAAGTAGATTAGTGTGAAGACCCTAGTTTCAATATCCAGTACCACAAAGGAAGAAGGAGGAGGGGGAAGAGGAGGAGAAGGGAGAGCAGGGAGGAGGAGAAGGAGGAAAGGGAGGGGGAGCACTAGGGGGAAGAGGAGGAGGAGGGAGGAGGAAAGGAGAGAAAGAGGAGGAAAGGAGGAAGAAGGAGGAAAAGGAGGAGGAGAGAAAGGAGGAGAAAGGGCCCATGAGGTAAATACTGGGCCATGACAGTACTACTCATAACCCAGTCAGATGCTTATGCTGATGTAGAATCACCATGAAGCTACTAATGTGTTATGTTGGAGACACAAAAGGCTATAAGCAGCTTTAACACCCGGATGTGATCTTTCAAAAATAATTATGTCAATTTACTGGGACTTTCACAATGAAATACCACGGACTGAGTGGCTGAAACAACATAAATTTATTTTCTCACAGTTCAGGAGGCTGGGAGTTGCACATCAAGGAGCTGGCAGGTTTGGTTTCTTCTGAGGCCTCTCCTCTTGGCTTGCAGATAGCTGCCTTCTTGTTGTGTCTTCATGTGCTCATATCACTGCGCAGGTACTTGTCTGATATCACTTTGCCCATGCCCTAATCCCCTTTTCTTGTAAAGATATCAGTTATGTTAGATCAGGCCCCACTCTAATGATCCCACTTTAACTCAATCATCTCTTCAAAAGCCCCATCTCTAAAGACAGTCACATTCAAAAGTGCTAGGAGTTAGAGCTTCAAAGTCTGGTAAAATAATCTCTCAATTTTTAAGGTAATTCTATTTCTAAAAAATTTATCATGTATTATAAAAATTATGCCCCACCCACATAACCACATTAGGATTATGTGTGCTTTAGTCCATTTGTGCTGCTATAACAAAATACTATAAACTGGGTAATTGATAAACCATAGAGATTTATTTCTCAAGTTCTGTAGGCTGAGAAATCTGTGAGAAAGGAACCAACAGGTTTGGGGTCCGGTGAGAGCCACTCTGTGTTTCCAAGATGGTGCCTTTTCACCGTGACCTCTGGAGACAAGGAACAGTGTGTCCTCACAGGGCAGAAAAGACCAAAGAGGAAGGGTGCACTCTTTTCAATCTTGTCCTTTTTAAGAGGGTGCTGGTTGCATTCATGGGGGTGGAGCCCTCATGGCTTTACTATCCAGAGGCCACTTACCTTAATTCCGTTGCATGGGGATTAAACGTCAACATGAATCATGGAGACCTCATCATTCAGATGACAGTCATATATAGAACAAAGTTCTATTCTACCCCTCAATCATTAAAAACAGGTTTTATACCTACGTGAATGTCCCACTGGGCCTGCAGGAATTGCGCAGACTGAGAGAGAACGTATTTGTGTGCAACTGTTGGGTGTCGAGACGGTCAGGCACCACCAGCTAATCCTCGCTACATATCAGAAACACGACTTCAATTACTGTGGCATCCAAGTTGTTCCCTAGAGGGCAGAACTGGCCCCTTGGAGAATGTTGGATTAAAGGAGCCTGGTGATAAATCATAACCTAATAATTTCTCTTGTCGGAGAAAAATCACCACCCCCTGGTTGATATGTTAAGTTTTTTTTTTTAAAGAGAAGAAAAAACAAAACAAATCAAAAAAAGAACAGATTTTCAAAACACCATAATATGAGGGTAACAATGGTTAATGCATTATGTATTATTATCTTTAAGTTAGTTATTCAGGATACCAGACATTAGCATTCAATTGTCCAAACATTATTGCCACAAACCTTACTCTTCAATGAACTAAGTAAAATTGGTAGTGTATCTATCTTAACCATCTTATATATATATATATACAATTTTTTTCCCTTTCCCTTCTTTCTTTTCCCTATTCCAGTCTCTCTTTCCTATTGACCAGTTTCTTTTTGATTCACCGTGTCTATTGTACATTTTGGATCTTATTTACTCTTTCAGTTTCTCATACTAGAGAGACAATACGATGCTTACACATGTGTGTCCAGTTTATGATATGTTAAGTTTTAATTGTTTTTAGTAGATTTTCTAAGCTTGGGGGCAAACTATTTTTATGTTTGATACTTAAGCTTGACCCCAGGACTATCTGACATAAAGGAAATTACCCAAGTATGAAAAGGAAGCTTCCAAATAAAAGCTGTCTTGTTTTTATGCGGTTCCAAAGTAGCCACACCAGTGATTCTGTTCGCTGGCCTAAGAAGTCTACAGCTGATCACCAGCAATAAGGGTGTAGATTTATTTTTTCCTCTTGTTACACATTTGGAAAAAGCCAAAACTAAATTCACCATGGATGAAATATCCTAAAAGTACTTCAGTGATGAATGTTTACCTTGAATTTGATGCGGTGCATGTACATACACCGTTAACAAAAGATAAACGACACCTTAAAGAAAAGACATTGTTATTTAGCTAGTGGAACCATGATGTCCAGAGGCCCAGGGTCAGCAGGTAGAGGAGCCACATAACCTACTTTTATGACTGACCTAAAATGTCTTCCGTAAGACCCATGTGTTCAGAGGTGGAGCTTTTGGAAGGTGATTAGATCACGAGGCCACTATATTCATTAGTGGCTAAATCCGCTGAGGAGTTCAGAGCTGAATGTGCTATTAGGAGGTGGGGTCTAGACAGAAAAGACAGGTCACCGGGGACGTGACCTGGAAGGGTCTGTCTTCCTCCCCAGCACCTCCCTTCTCTCTCTGCTTCCTGACCACCATGATGTGAGCAGCTTGCCTGCACCACGCCGTTCCTTCCTTGGAGCCACTGACCATGGATTAAATCCCCTAAAACTTGTGAGCCAAAATAAACCTCTCCTCCTTTAGGTTGTGGGTGTCAGTTATTGTGTCACAGAGACGAGAAAGGAAGACACCAGCCCAGATGTGTCTGACTATAGAGGGCTCCTCCGCAGTGCTACCCGGGTGGGATGGGCAGGAGAAGACTGAAAATAAGGCGAGCAGCCACTGTCAGGTGTGCAGCTTTCTCCTGCAACCACGACATCTTCCCTAGCAGGAGGAGCAACTGCATCCTTCCTTTGAGCACTCCCAACTCTGTGAGCTCCCGAATTGCACTTATCACTGGTCAAGGCCCAAACTGCACCCACATTATTAATGTCCAAGTCAAGGGAGAAAATGTCTAACACACATAATTCAAATAATTGGGCCATAATTGAAGTTTCAACATTTAAAATATTGAATATAGTATTGCTTTAATGGTTAGCTTTTAAGCGGCCTGAAAAGTGACAATGTTATTCCGTGTTTGTCCTGTTTTTCCAGAGCCTCCAGCTCTGTCAAGTCTTGTGAGAAATCTCAAGGTAATTCCACTTTGAACAGTTGGCGGCAACACTGTCCCACATGGCTGTATGTTGTCTACCATGTCCCCATCTGTTCCTTCTCTCAACATCCAGTAGTTTTCCCACAGAGAGAGGAGTGAAGACCAGAATCTTAACATTATCTCCTCTTTTTAATGGATTTTCCTTTGCCTATAGCTATTGATTCTTTCACAGCATGAGAGAAATAATTTATGATCATGTCTACATGTTGAAAAATAACAGATTCCCTCTAAAATATTGGGTAGAATACTTTCCAAGGCCAATATGAATCACAGTGCAAGTGCTTATAATAATAATTTACTGTAATACATATTTTGGAATGAATGGATAGATGACATGACAAATTCAACCATATATCATACATAAACCATGGAAAACACAAAATGACCTGGGAAGGTGAACAGGGTGACACACGTGACTAGAGTCTTATCTCAATCTCATCTCCTATGGAACAAAACTGGGGAGTTTTATTTTAGCTGAGACATTCAGGACTGTGTTTTGGATGAACTATTTAAATATAATCATTATTCATATTTTGAGTCATTAACTAATTCTCAAGGTCTTTTTTCTGGCAAGAAGAGATGATGTTTATAGTACATTCATTCTACGTGACAATACTTTGTGTTCTCTAATTACATCTTGAGATCCCAAGAGGCCCCACTGCAGTCCCTGCCCCTGTGGCACTGAGAAGTTTGCAACACTGTAGAATTAAGGAACAGGCTTGCTGCCGGGGATGTGAAGCTAGGGGTCTCAGAGGTCTTCCAGGTTTTCCTGGTGACCCAGTACCATATGATGATTTTGTACACATTCGGTGGTATTCAGAACAAGAGCTATAGGAAGCCAGAGAAGCAACCAAATATGACTGCATATGACTAATTCCTTTCTCTGTCCCACTTCCAGCTTTCCCAACCACATTTAGGGCTGCCTTTCATGATAGATTAGATCACACACACATGGATGATTTATGTAGGTCAGTGCCTTGATTGAAAATATCCAAATGATATACAATTACTATCCAGCCATTACAATCATAAAGTATTCAATCTATTATGATAATTTTATAACAGCCAAATGCAATTTGAATGGTACAACTAATCTTCCTTTAAGGCCATTTCTAATCTGCATCACCCCATTGCCTATTTGGCAACTGATTAAGGAAAATGTTAAACATCACTTAATAGCTTTCCTTGAGACCAAGGGAATTTGACAAAAGAGAAAATGTAGTGGTTTGTTGTGGCCCCAATCCCCATAGATTTCCCTGACTTTTAAAAAATCATTCTTCCATTCAGGACACATTTACTCAGCAGCTATGTTCCCAGCATGGCGCTATATCAGACATCCAAAGATGAGCAAGATTCCTCCAAGAAATGCAGAGCTGAAGCAGAAGGAAAGAGAGTGTACGCTGACCGATGATATAATGCTAATTGTCCAATATAGCAGCCACGAGCCACATGTCACTACTGAGTACTAGCGAGGTAGCCAGTCTAAAGGAGGTGTGCTATGTATGGAATATATACCAGATTTCAAATAATTAGCTCCAAAATAGCATTTTGATATATCTCACTAAGTTTTAAACTGATTACATGTTTGTGATAGTTAATTTTATGTGTCAACCAACTGGGCTCTGTGATACCCAGATATCTGGTGAAATGTTATTTTGAGTGTTTCTGTGAGAGTGTTTCAGAATGACATTAACATTTCCGTGGACACATTGAGTAAAGCAGATTCCCCTCCATGACGTGGGCAGACTTTGTCCATGACCCTGAATAAAAGGCCAAGGCTCACCCTCTTGACGTAAGACAGAAATCTTTCTGCCTAATGGCCTACGTCTTTGTCCATTCAGGCTACTATAATGGAATACCATGGACTGAGCAGTTTATAAATAACAGAAATGTATTTCTCACTGTTCTGGAGGATGAGATGTCCAAGATCAAAATGCTGGCAGACTCGTTGTCTAACGAGGGCCTAGTTCTAATGCTTCCAGTTCACTGATGGCTGAGTACTAGCGATGTAGCCAGTCTAAAGGAGATGTGCTATGTATGGAATATATACCAGATGGAAGGGCTTCTCTGGGGTCTCTCCAGTGTCTCTTTCATAAGGGTACTGATCACCTAGTGACCTACTAAAGGCCTATCTCTTAATACCATCACCTTGGAGGGTAGGACTTCACATGTAAAATCTGAGTCAGACAGAAACATTCAGCACAAAGCAGCCTTTGGACTGGAACCTCACCTTTCTCATGTCTAGAACAGAAACATCGGCTCTTCCTGAGGCTGACAACTTTCAGACTTGGAAATAAACCATCAGCTCTGCCAGGTCTTCAGCCTACGAACTCACCCTTTAGATCCTGGCACCTGATCTGTATAACTGTGTGAGCCAATTTCTTAAAATAAATACACATCTATCTATCTATCTATCTATCTATAGGGTATAATTGCAAAATACATTGAATGTTTAATTTTTTAACTCTCACAGTAAAAGATGCATTGCCATTAATCCCTCTCAAAATATTCCAACTTGCTTTGAACACACTTATCCCATCTTTCCTGCCGCTTTCTGAAGCAGTTCTGGAAGTTCTTTTTTATGAGTACCTTTAGTTGCCCTGTCCTGAATCCATTCAAAATATTTACCTTCCGAGGTCATTTGGACTTTGGGGAAGAGCCACAAGTTACATGGTGCCAGATCTGGTGAATAAAATGCATGAGGACACACCATAATGTTTTACAAGTCCTCCTTTCCTTTGGATTGCACTCAGCAGCAACATTCACCACATATTTGATCATACTTCATAAAGACACAAAAGAGGACTTCCAGAACTGCTTCAGAAAGGGGTAAGAACAAGGGGATGAGTGTGTTTGAAGTGAAGGGGAGTCTTTCAAGGGGGATTAATGGCAATGTGTCTTTTACTATAATTTTTTTTAATTTAAAAATTCACTGTATAGTTTGATCACCCTTTATATATATGTATATTGGTCTGTGAAGAACTACAACAGATACAATACTGAAATTACATTTCCAATGTATGGATGAGTAATACATATTCTTACAATTATCTTTACTTTTTTACCTTTTTAATGTAACTACTGGAAGATTTTACCTAATATTTGTGGCTTACATTATATTCCTACTTGACTGCACTGATATATGTGCACCATTTGTGTGATGTGGCAGAAAGTAACTGTGTACAGAGTCAAGGCAATTAATTCTGCTGGGCAGAGATTTTAACCCTTAATACTGGTCTTTTAGAAATGTCTCTGGAAGAGGTTTGAGTAAAAGACCAGAAAGGAAAACTCACGGGCAAAGTCACAGTGGCCTTCAAGTGGTTGCCATGTTTGCAGAATACATAGGCCATGGGAGGAAGAAGGAAAGACACCTAGTAGAAGATGAGGCCAAAGAGGCAGGTGGAGGCCCATGTGGGGAGAGTCATGGTTGCCATGGTAACAGTTCAGCTTGATCCTGTGGACAGAGGCAATCACCAAAGGCTTTAAGTAGGGGTTTGCCATGACCAGTGCTTGCTTATTCTTGAAGCAGAGAGAAAGGCTAAAAAGGAGAGAAAAAAATAGGGGAAAGGAAACCATTAGTAATTCAAGCCCGGAAATGATAAAAATGTAAATTAGACCAGTGATGGGGAAGATAGACAAGGGTGAAATGGTAGACCATACTCAAAGCACCAAAGAAGATTTGGACCTTGATTTCACAGGGTAGTGTTGTGGCTTGAGTCTAGATGTCCCCCTAAAGCCTTATGGGGTCATAGGGCTTTTTCAGAGGTGGCTGAATCTAAAGTGTGTGATTGATTTACAGTGCAATGATAGGATTAAGGGTGGGTGATTGTTAAATCAGTCCACTGATTGGTTTGACACCACCCTAATCCCAGTACCCTGGATACAATACAAAGGACAGAAAGAGTCCTGTCTTGTCCCTTGTTTGTTTTACTACTTTCTGGCTACCACGAACTGTTCTCCTCTGCAAAGCCACCTTGCCTTGGAGCCAGCAAATTATGGACTAAAACCTCTACAAACTGTGAGCTAAATAAACCTTTCCTCCTTTAATTTTACATGTTGGCTATTTTCTCTCAGCAACAAGAGAAAAGAAGGTAAGACAGGGAGGTTTCCTTTCCCAAGCTAGTGCTTATATCCTATCTGCTAAATGCACTTATCCTGATTATCAACCAGTGAAAGATAATGAAACTTGAGAATTACATTCCTTTACAGATTCCCATTTTAAGTCCAACTCTTCAGGGCTTTTCCCATTCATCTTTGACTCTGCTGAAGAGCCTGAGAGCAAGCACTTGCAGGCGGTCCACTTCCTCCCGGAGAGGCCTCCTGTTTTCTCATGCCATGCTACAGCTGATAAAGAGGAGTCCACGTGGCTAGGCCCTGGATGTGAACTGCTCATTTTCTTTCTGCTTTCCTTTTGCACAGAGGCCACTGAAGTCTGTTCTATGATTCCTGTCTTGTTTACATAAGAACTGCTTCAGTCCTCTGTCATGTTTTCATTTTCCCTTGGGGAGAAAAATGCTACTCTCCCCAGGATTCATGAGAAAAAATGAAGAGTATAGTTGAATTAGCACTCATCAGAGGCAGACATAGAAGTGTTCTGACTAAGGAGCAAAAGATGAAGCAAAAAAAAGAGTTAGCGGAGGTTAAGAAAGGGGTATGGAGAGTAGTCCCACAATCACGGCGTAGCCCAGTAAAGGAGGATGGAGAGAGAAATAAAAACACTTTCATTGAGACCGAAATGTGTAGACGAAATCAGATTTTTTAAAAAAACCACATCTAGCCACTGGTGACAGCTAGAAAATTAAGATTTTTTAAAATCAGACTGTGTCTTTGTTATGAAGGGTCCACAGGGTGATGGGAATTATCTGTGAATCTTCCCAGCAGCACTGGGGTAGAGCCTCTCAGAGTCACGTGTAGTGAGAGGTGAGACTCGTCAGTCAGCAAAACATTCCGTTTCCAGACATCTTGGACTATGACTCAAGTCGTAAGATGTATGGTCTGCTTGTAAGGAAAGTATGGGGCACTCTGCTCTCAAAAGCCCTCATTAATCAGCTCCTGACTAACCAGCACATCCTAAAATACCATAGGCACTGGGAACTGGAAACTGCCTAAATCAGTCGGGGTGTGTTTGCTGCAAGCCAAGAAATTGATTCTGACTATGAAGTGAAAACAAGAAAAGTATTCGAAAGCAAGGGAATAACTCACAGAAATGAAGGAAAAGCAGACAAGATAAAATTCAGAAAAGCCAGGAATCAGGAAGCTCTGGAGATCCAGGTAGCAGGAACAAGAGGACAGCCTGTTCCGGACACTGCCGTCAGGACTCGGCAGTTTGACCGTCATCCTCTAGATTATTCCCTATGAGACCCATGTTGTAGGAGAGAGCTCTTTACCAGGATAGCTGGAATCAGTCACTGACTTCTTACTCAGGGAAGACGGGGTTGCTTCATAAGCAGCCCCTCCAGGCCTGAAAGTCGCAGAGAAAGTGAAGCTGAGTCTTCCACAAGGAGGGAGAAGAGATGCTCAGTGGGCAAAAGCACCAGGTGTTTTCCAGGATCCCACATACTTTCTTTGTTCATGGAATCCTGTCCTCACTCTCCCAACGCATGGCCCTACCTTCAGCCCACTTTCTCAGGAAAAGTCCTGCAGGTATTCTGACCCTTACAGACCACTTGCTGTTCTGAATGTATAAAACAAACGTAGCCATTCACATGATCATTCATTCACCCAGTAAACAGTTTTGAGCCTTCACTACGTGCCAGGTTTTCTACTAGGCACCCATTGTCCAGATGGTCTTGGCTTGCCACTCTATGATGTCCTGGGTATAACCCATTCACATTCAGGAAATATGGCTTGGCAGCACTTGTTCTTCATTTGTAGGTCTTTGATTCTATGGGCAGGTAACCTTGGGCCAGATTCTATCTCCTGAATACAGGCTTTTAAACTGTTTTAGTAAACTGTTATCATACGACTACTGATAAAAGTTCTCAGAAATTCTTGATAGATCAATTCTAATTTTAAGTGATATCAAGGAAGAATCCTTAATTTACAAAGTTTATTCACTCATTCAATAAACAAGTATCTACTGAACATCACTTTGTGTAAGTAGAGACACACCTCATCAGCAGAGCTGATACTCAGTCTCACACATGGGTACATGCGTAGTGAAAACTCCCATGTTAGTTGGTAAATAGTCATCTTTCCTGAGCCTTAGTACACTCCAGACACCTCATATGTAAAATAGGAGAGTAGCAGTTCATCTGCATATATTTATAGGGAGTAATAGAACTTGGACAGCAGGTTTCCCTGGCCTATCAAAGAATATGTGCTCAAAAAGTGATAACGTCAATATCACTCCCTTCACCCAAACTGTAATGCCACTTCACTAAAGATGTCACTACGCCAAAAACATCAAACTCATAACATGGATCCTTCTTCCCAAACTGTTCTCCCAACCCTGTAACTGGCAGCATGGAGAACTTGGATCGAGTATGTTCTGTCTCTTAGCTGTATCTCATACAGAAGAGCACTCCAAAAACTCTACTCCAGTGCTATTTTCATTCCCTCTTCCTTTCCTAACCCCAACACCTTTTTTTAGTTGTTCCTAATACCAATTTTTGCGAAAGTGTTTTAGTACTTACAGAAGTCTTATAACTAGTCTTTTGCATTTTACGTTTAGGTCAACCTCATTCTCCATTGTGAGATCAGAAGATGAGAAAGAGATGACATCATCTGTCTTGGGCCACAATGTGTGTAAGGGTTGAAGCAAGACTTCCAAATCCAAGGGCTGGGTCTATAGCTCAGCGGCACAAGCGCCTGCCTGGCAAGTGCAAGGTCCTGAGTTCGCTTCCCGGTACCAAAAAAAAAAAAGATTTCCAAATCCAGGCCTTCTAGCTCCAAACGTACCATTCTGAGTCTAGCAATAGCTTTCTGAAAGTTTCTACAGCACGGTCCTAAGGATAAATGACATTTCTGAGTGTCTTTTGGTGTTGCTCTGGTGAGGCCCAATGCCTGATTTCTTCTGATTCCAGAGCTGAGTCCCAAGGGAATCAAGCAGGTTCAGATTTCACAGTAAAATAATCACAGCCTGGGTTTCAAGATTTTAATTAGTCACTGGCCCAGTATGAATTCCTAGCCCAACACCTTGGGTGAGAAAAGTCCAACTGCCAGCATCACTAGAGAAAACTCCCTCCTTGCATAAGTGGTGAAATTGCATGACGCGTTAGCAGAGAAAATGCCATTCCAGGAAGAAATGTTCTGAGATTGAACATCCTCCAAATTTAACCGTGTAGCATCATCCAAGCATGTGCTGCACTGGGGCTCTATTTTTTCCTTCTGTGTCAAATTCTGTTCATTTTCAATGAGGTGGGGTCATTTTCTTCTTTTTATATTCTCTATTAATCATCTCCTTGGATCAAAAAGAATGTATCATGTTTTATAGTAATACACATGCAAATGTAATACTTCAATAAAAACACTTATTTAATGGTGAAAATGATTATGACGGTAATCCAGCTCTATTCCAGGCACATGTGGGTACTCTATAAATGCTTACTAACCTTGGATTTTCTGAAAATTCTTTCTGAGTGCCTCTTACCTTTTCTCAACAGGCAAAATGACGAATTTTTCTACTGCCCAACCAGAGTACTAAATATACCTAGAATGAAGGGCTCTTTCAAAGCCCTATTCCCTTTTCTAAGGATTTCTGAAATGTCAAAATACCATTAAATAGAATTTCAACATCAAAATAACTCAGATTATTTTCACCACAAACCCTGGAGAAATATAACTGCAAACAACTCATTGGAAAGGCTGAGAAAAAGCAATCCTGAAGGCTTTCCAAAATATTATATGACTATTGAAATTTTTTCTCTTGAACGCTTCCTCTCTAAAAGTTGCAAGAAAAAAATTAGCAATTTTGCACACCGAATGTCAAGTCCACAGGTTCAAATTTCACACCCAGCAACAATGATAAGTTCTCTCTCTTTGAAAAAAGAAAGGCAGACCAATGTACTCTCATTCCCTTATCTTCCTAAGCTGCCTCTCTGAATAAATGCACCAATTTTAGGGTGTAGTCTGGCTTTTTTCCATGTGCAAAATATCTTTATTTGCACCCTGAAAATGCTGATACCATTTCCTCTGTAACACCCCCCCAAAAAAAAATTCTAAGAAATTATAGTCAAGGAGACCATTGCATCTCTAATAATGGTAGGCACAGAGCTTGTCAGCACAGTGTCCGTTGCTATAGTTACCTGTAAGGCATGACAACAACTGCAGCTCCAGAAATTAAAGTGCCACAGAACAGGGAATGCCTGCATATCACTTTGCTAAATGATCCCTCATGGCATCTTAGCTGATTATTAGAGAGGAATACTGTATTCCTTCTGGTGGAGCTAATAATCAAGTGAAATGGCCTCTGAGAAAAAGATTTCTTGGTGTTTTCTCTCCTGAATCCCAACAGAACATCAAAATAATCCCTTGGTAACTCTGAAAAGCAATTTTTGAATCTTTGCTTTTTGCAAAGTTTGGGAAAGCAATATCGCAGTAATTGGCCAATTGAATCACATTGGACTCCATAATACCATCTACGACCTCCAGCAAAAAGAGCAAAGCATAGTCAGTAAGTAGGTTGTCCTGTCTAGTTAATAGCAACCAACCAAATTGACCTTTTCCCTAAGTGGCTGATATTACTCCAAAATATTTGTGGAGAGAATCGATCTAAAGTGTATACTTTCCTAAGTGTGTATTTTACTATTTTAAATGAATTGGCTGATTGACCTCTGTCGGCATTGTTGATACATGTAGATGTGTCCACATTTTAAAGATTCTAGGCAGCATTCACTGAGTCTGGGCCCCTTCAGTTAAGGGAGAAATCATTTACTTCAAGTTGACCTTGTTTCTTTCAGGGGATTCGCACAAAGACTCTCTGCTCTTTGGAAGCTCTCGTAAGTCTACCGGGCACAAGAGTCAGATCTCTAGCAGAAAAATGGTAACTTTATTATTTAGCAAGGAGAGGTGTTAAAGTCTTAATGATAAGAGTAATAAAGCTCTCCCTATCTGGGACTTGATACACACACACACACACACACACTTCTGCAGTGATGTATCCTCTTGCTGGCATAGATTAAGCTTCGGAACATCTAGCACCTTCCCAACAGCTAACCAGACTTGCCTTGCCTTTTGCCTGGGATCTGATAAAGACTGGTGAGAGGAAATCCATCTGTACCCTTCAACTCAGACTTTCACTGGAGTTCACACAACAGGGAAGGAACCGAGAGGACTCACACAGAGATGGACAGGTTTTTCTGAGGGGGTAAAAACATGGGGAGCATACACAGTGGAACTTGGAGGGAGCTAGAAGGGCTAAAAAGTTGAGTCGTGAGAACTTGGGGGCATTTGCAGGAGGCAGCCTCCCCACAGAGATCTTGCCCAACCCTGCAAAGGTGGAAAAGATCTAGTTAGTTAGAAAACAACTCCCAGTTTTCCTAATCTGTAATATTTTGGGATATTTACTCAATCTTGTGTCCAAAAGCTGCTTAAGTATCTTATTTTTCAGGAACTATTTCATCAAGACAGGAACATGGGGCCAATGTGGCTCCACCCTGAAGGCATCCACCCCACGTCGGTGACAACTGAAGTATTCGTGCAGCAGGGCAGGGGCAGGGGCAGGCCGCTCTCCCGGGAAGTGGAATAGAAACCACTGCCCTGATTCCCTCACTGTCTCACCCTTAACAGCATGGCAAGAAGGGCCCCTGACAAGCCCGGGCTCCACCTACAGTACATAAACGGATATAAATAAAGAGAAAATTTTGTGCTGAATCTCAGCTACAAGAAAACCATTGTAAAATGTATAAACAGAGCATAAAGCTTTCGTTTTCTCCATTGAGCTCCTCTTGTTTTTCTCATTCACTGTATGAAAACACTTGGAAAGGGAAAGTTACTGATAGAAACTGAATAGCTAAATCTTAAATTTCCAGACAAAAAACAATTTCCTTTTCCTTGTCATGAATCATCTTTTCTTTCCTCCTACAATGATTTTGTTGTTGTTGTTGTTGTAGTTGTTACATAGGTTTCCTTTTATTAACTTTCTTTGTAATATGTCAGAGTTAATCTTTTTCTCATTTCCCAGTCTTCTTTCTTCTAGTCCCATTTTGCAACAACAGAATTTCTTTATTCTTTAAACTCACCAACTGCGTTCCTCACCGGTATATTTAATACCAGATGAGAACAAAGCAACATTTGTCATTTCAGGGATCAATCTAAATTATGATATTATTTGATAGCAAGTGTGTCTATACCTATATATATGCATGTGAAAACTCTCTGCCCAATTTTACTTTGGGTAACTCAATCTAAGATCATAATTTTAGGCTGGATCTTAAACACATGTAACCAGACACATAGTATGTACTCAATAAATACTTGTTGAAAAAATAAATGAATAAATGTTAACTAATTTGCACTTTTGGAAATTAAAATTACAAGGCTTGAAGACTTCAAAGGAACTTTGAAAATATGAAAGGACTTTTAATTTCAGATTACCCAATTAGTCTTCAATTGGAACAAATAATTACCTTAAGGACACAATTTTTTTCTGATCAAAATGAATAAGGAGATCACAGTTCCAGTTAGGATGAAGTTAGTATACCCCCTCACCCACTGCTCCCACTGAATGCAATTAAACCAGAAAGAATGCACACAGCACCTTTCTGGAAAGATACTCTGGAAAGTAAATGGCATCAGGAGGATTATGGAAAGATTGGAGACCTCAAAACATCACTGAAGGGACAATAAGCATTACATTTAACCTCCAGTTTCTCCTCGTCTGGACTCGACAGCAGTCTAAACCCTGAATGTGCACTGCCAGTGCATACAAAACCACTCTAAGAGAAGCTTTTTCCCAGTTTCCTAACACTCTGCAGGGAGGGAGATGTGCTTCCGAGAGGAGAGAGGGTGTATCCCGCTGCTGTTTGTCTCTCCATTCTTTAAACACTCAGCAACCAAGATACAAGTAATTGCGGTAAAGGAGCAACAGAATTGGAAAAATAAGCCCCAACTTTCTAGTAAGATGTCTAAGGAGGACAAGGTCCCTAGTAGCAGTCATTAGAGACAGTAAGAGCTCCAGAAAGTCATACCTTACAGTAGTGTATGAACTCCTGGGCTCACATCCAGGCTGTGATACATGGGTCTCACTCTACCACATTAAAGTCTTTGAGGACTAAACCACAGGTAGGACTACGTCCAGGTCTAAGACTGAGTGGTGATCACACAGGCAGATACAAATAACACTAAAAAGACTGAAAAATGAACTGCCGCAAAAGTGAGTCTATAGAAGGTGGACAGGAACTTGCACATAGGCAGGTTAATGGACTGAAAACATAAAGGAAAAGAAAAAAACCAACATTCTCCATCAGACTGAAGTAAGATCCAAAGTCCTATAATATATTATTCAAAGCATTCTGAGATAAAACCTAAAATCACTCAATAATACAAAAAGCCAGAATAATCTCAACATCGCAAAAGGGAAAAGAAAACAAACACCAATCCCCCAATGACAGAGATGCTGTGCAGATTTAAAGCAGCTATTACAAGTGTGCTCTGAGAAACAGGACAACCACTCTTGAAGCAAATGGAAAGACAGACTCAGTAGAGGAACAGAAGATATAAAAAATAGCCAAATGGAAAAGAACAAAAACAAATATAATTATGGAACTAAAATATTCACTGACTGGGTTTAATAGTAGAATAGAGAAGACAAAGAGAGGAGGGATTAAATGACTTTGAAAGTTAATTAACTTACATTCTTTTTTAATTTTTTATTTTTATTAGTCCATGTTTGCAGTACACAGTGGCTACATTCATCATGGAGAGTTGGTACATGTACATAGCACATCTTAATATTTTTCTCATCACCTTCCCCTCCCCTTTCTCCCTCTCAGGGAGAAAAAATATTTTTTTTAATGAGCAAAGCCTCAAGGACCTTGAGATAGTAGCAAAAGATATAGTTTTCATGTCACTGGAGCCCTAGGAAAAAACACGAAGACAAAGTGTGGTGTAGAAAAAATATTTGAGGAAATAATATCTTACATTTTCTCAAATTTGGTAAAAGATATTAAACTTCAAAAAGTATACACTCCAAAGCCCACTGAACTCCAAAGAGCATATACTCAAAGAAATCTGTGTGCCAATAAAATGTATTCAACTTATAAAAACTATACACAAAGAAACAGTATTCTAAGCAGCCAGAAGTAAGATGACAGATTAAAATAGGAGAAGAATGTTTAACAATTGTTAAATATTTAACAAGAACAATTGACTGGATTCTTCACTAGAGTCCATGAAGGTCAGAAGACAATGGAACAGCACTTTTTAAGTGCTGAAAGAAAAGAATTGGTCAGCACAGAATTCTATAGCCATTAAAATATCCTTCAGGAATGAGGCCAAAATACAAAGATATCATCAGATGAAGGGTCAAGAGAATTCATAGCAAGAAATGTCTAGAAGTCTAAAAGGATTGCTAAAAGAAATATAAGGATTGCTTTTACTTACAAAGGATTGCTTATAAAAGCTTGCTAAAAGAAGTACTTCAAATGGAGGGCAAATGTTATTAGAGGGCAACTTGGAAATTCAGGAATGAAAGAAAAGCAACAAAATTGGCTCACTTGTTTTTCTCTACTTAAATTCTTTAAAATATTTATAAAAGCTGAAAAAGTGCATGAAATATGACAACAAGACCACAGAGAGGTGAGGGTAATAGAACATATGCAGCAGTAGGTGTTTACACCCCCTGGGAAGTGAAAAAATACTAATTCTAAGAAGACTGTAAGTAAGTTACACCATTTTACTAAGCCAAAGGTAAACATTTTTAAAAGAGGAAGTTTTGTGAGTTGAGAATAGGCAAGGATTTCTTAAGCAGGGCACAAGAGTCACTATCCCTCAAAAGAAAAAATATATAAATTGTACTTCATCAAAATTTGAAGTGTTTGTTCATTGAGAAACACCACTGTGCAAGCCATTTCTTTAGAGAAAATATGTGTAATACATATGTGTGAAAATGAACTTATACACAGAATATATTTTTAAAGAGAAAACGTAGGCCAAATTATGACTATGCAATCTGATTTTTTAAATGAGCAAAAGATTTGGACAGACACTGTACATGCACACACAAAAAAAAACTTATATGGATTGCCTATAATATAGTGTAAATAAAAATGATTAAAAGGTATCACAACACACATGTTAAAATAGCAAAAATTAAAAAGGGCTGGTGGTAAAGATGTACAGCACTTCCAACTCTCATATATTGTTGGTGGAAATGTTAAGTGATACAACCACCTTGAAAGACCGTTTGGCATTTTCAGTTACACAAGTACTTATATGATCCGACAAGTCTACTCCTTAGTAGAAAATCTCACATTTTAGATCTTAGAACAAAACCCAATAAGAATGAAAATACACATCCAAAAAAAAACATAAATGTTCAAGGAGCTTTCTTTGTAATAACCCAAATATCTATGGATGCACAAACAAAATGGTTTACTCATACAGTGGATTACCAGTGAGCCACTGATACCCAGACAACGTCATGGGTAAATCTCAAAAACATTATGGTAGGCGACAGAAACCAGACTGAAAAAAAAAAAGTACAACTGCATAAGATCATTTATATAAAATTATAGATGAGAGAAAACTAATCTACGGTGACAAAAAGAAGATCAATAATTGAGCAGGGCTGAGATTTGCCTTAAAAATGAACATAAGGGAACTTTCCAGTATGATGAAAACAGTCTATATCATAATTTGGGTGGTGGTTATATAGATGAATATGTTTGCCGAAACTCATCTAACTATACATGTAGAATGAACACATTGTGTGTTGTAAAAAATATACTTTAATAAAGTTGACTTTAAAATAATTTTTTAACTAGCAATTCTCTAGGGAAGCAATTTTTTGCCTTCTTTTCCTCTCTGATTGGCAAAGCTGTGCTAAAACAGAGCTGTTACAAGGAACACACTGCTTCGCCTTCTGGATGAAGTAGGGCATTTTGATTTCAGTTGCTGACTGCACCAAGAATTACAAATGATGCTCAAGTGGCAGGATGGTACCTGTAACATCAGAGTGCTCAGGGGAATGGGCACTCAGGAGGAACCAGATCTGCACTGTGTGACTTAGAGGAGAGGCAAAGGGGAGGCACAAGATACCATGACTGATAGTCCCAAAAGAAGCAAAAGTCTAAAACCTGAGAGGAGGTTGCTGGGCATGGTAGTGTGTGCCTGTAATCCCAGCTTTCTGGGAGGCTGAGACAGGAAGACCAGAAGTTTGCATCCCACCTGGGGAGCTAAGCAACTTGGTAAGAACCTGTCTTGAAAATATTTTTAAAAAGTGAAAAAGGAAGTTGGGCATGGTGGTGCACACCTATAATCTCAGCAAATGGGAGGCTGAGGCAGGAGCATCACCTGGGCTACGTAAGCAAGTTCAAGGGCAGCCTGCACCACATAGGGAGACCCCATCTCAAAAAAAAGAAAAGAAAAAGTGAAAAAGGGCTGGGGATGTTGCTCAGTGCAAAGGCCCTGAGTTCAATCCCTGGTACTGCAAAAATATAAAATAAAATCTGATTGGGTTAGTACTTCAGCCAAAGGTGAGCATGCTCAACATCCTATGACATCCTCATAAACCCGCAGATGCCCAAGACCATCTTCCAAGAGGAAGGACCCTCACAGTATTTGTAATATCAAAATATAAGGAATAGATAGAAGACCCATATTCCAAAAAAAACCCTGCCCTAAAAATATACAGGAGAGAAAAAATGTTTGGTCAAGAGCTAAATTATAGTGTTTATTTTCCTCCAGAAAAACAAAGATAATGCAAAGAAAGTATTCTTTCTTAACTGAAGCAATCTTTTGGGGAGAAAAATATACATAGACAAATATACACACAAATCTAAATATGTATAATATATCCATAAGCACTAGTGTATGATTGTGACCTGCTCCTAATATTCAGTGAGTTTTTGTTATTTTGGTTTCCATGGATATTTCTCAGTAGCCTGGGATACCCTGAAGTTTCTAGCCCCATTTCCCTAGTGGTTCTGTGTCAGAGAATATAACAGAAAAGGAAATCAAAAGCCCTTTTTCATCATCTGACTCCGGAGGGGACAGCAGAGGGATCGCAGATGAAGGCTGGCAACCAGCCCATTTTCTCACAGAGGAAAATTACCAGAACTCTCTGCTGAGTGACTAAGCACAGCCCGCGGTGCTGCTTGTTCTCTTCTTATCCGAGACTGAGCTTTATAAACAAGACTGCGAGAGAAGCCATATTCCGCCCCGAGGCAGAGCAAGCAACCTCCGAGCAGGTGGCCCTCCTGCCAGATCCAGGGGCATGGGACAGATGGCACAGAACGCTGATGGCTGGGAGCACCAGAGATGCTCCTTGAGCAGCTACACAGGGAACGGAGTGCCCCACGGAGACCATGGGTGTGGAGACAGAGGCCCCCAGGAAACCCGTTACTTCCCCCGCTGTCTGGCAGAGATGAATCAGAGCTGTGGCCCATCCCTGACTGCGCCCTCCACGTGTCTATCTTGGGGTGGTGGAGCTGCTGAGACCCCCGGGACTATCAAGAGGAAAATGAAAAGCCAATTAAAACATTGTTTTGTAGGGATGATGGAGATTTCCATTTTTTGCCTGATATTGTATCAAATATGAGACTCGTGAGAGTGCGGACCTTCTGACTTATTTCTACCATATCCCAGGTCCTAGCAGAGGAGCTGGTTCACAGAAGTGCCCAGAGCACATTCCATGAGTGGTGGATAAATGAATGAATAAGACATTACCTGCGTTTCCTCTATAACCAGCCCTAATCATGAAAAAGGCTGATGTGTGTCTGTTGCGGGGAGGGGCATACATATATTGGGAGGATGTATATATTTTCATTAAAGCCCAGATTCTGACATACTAAAGCCCAGGAAAATATGATCTTTTGTCTCTTTGTAGCTAGTTAGATGATGAAAGTAGACTATGTCCTACTAGCAGATTTTGAATCTAGTGACCTCATGGATAAACCATAAATATTTCAATATACAATTCTTCCCTTTATAAGAAGGATTTCTCTAGAAAAATGCAAATGAGGAGAATTGCACCATGATCAGCGCTCCAGGGGAGTAAAGTCCTCGGGCACCCATGAAAGAAGAGAAACCAGCACCTGTCAGCTAGCCTGTGACATACATCTGCTGTCCGTCCTTCTAAAAATGCAGCTGGAAGTATCCTATGAACACCATCACCCATCCATCATCTCCTTATAAACCCTCAGGCTGCTTCTTATCCCTTCCTGGTACCTCCCTTCAGAAATTCTTCTCCCCACCAGCCACACGTCCTTGCGTAACTGTTCTCAGTCCACTGATTACACCTACTCTGGACAGATTCTTTAACCAGTCTTTGCCCATATTCCAATTTCAGATGAGGCATGAGCCCCTTGCCTTCCCTCTCTCCCTCTTTGGAACTGTAGCCCTGACAGGGAGCAATCGATCTGGATATTCCAGCACAGAGAACAGCTGCCACTGTACGCTTGAGCCCTCTCTGGGCAGACTCCACTGTGAGGGCCTTTAGAGTTAACCATAGGAGCACAGTTTCCTGAGAAGGTGACACCCATGCTAAGGGCAGCCAGGCTCCACACGTTCATGCCTCCACCATGACATTCTCTTCTTAAAACCAGAGCACGGTCCAAGAGTGCCGTCTCCAGATGATATTCACACGGAAAGAGTGAAAAGACACAGGGCTAATTCTTTACCCAAATTTGCTTCCTGATATTTACGTAGGTTAACAGCTTTCATTCATTTGTCACACAGATGGCTACCCTGTCCTCCTTTAGAAAAGCTAGCATCTTTCCCTATGGCCACCAAGCACTACCAAGATACTGGACGCCTACTTCCCAGGCAAAATGGATCTTTAGCAGAAGACAATTAAAATCCAGATCTTTGATTGGAAGCACCAGAAGGCTGAGTGGACCCCAAAGGCGTCTTGGGGTTGCTGAGTTTATGTTTTCCATTATCTTCAAGCTGAAGGGTCTGAGCAGGAAGGTTCATAAGTGCTGGGAGGGAAGCTTAAAAGGAATATAAACAGAATAAAGAGACAGCTGGAGTGTGGATGCCCAAGTTCCTTCTGAACTTTGTACAGGGAGAGCTCAAGTGTTCTTCTCCTCCCCCTTGGAAGCGGGGACAGATAGAGACACTGACCTTCTACAGGGCCAGACTGGAAATCCCAGTTCACTTTTCAAATCTCCTCGGAGATTTTTCTGTTTGGTCTGAACCTGATTTAATAATATCAGGAGGAATACCTGTGTCTACTTCCCTTCTGTCTCAGTTATCACTGTCTTTACTTCATTCTCTTCTAATTTCCTCTGTCCCTCCATCCTTTCTCACCAAAGTAAATGGAAAAAGAATTCTCAGGAGGGGAAGTAAAGGATAACTTACTCGTACAGGAATAAACTTCTGGTGTTTATACTTAGAGACTATCCTAAATGACATGTGTTTCTACTCCTTCAGTAGCTATCCAATACCAACACTGTACCCAGCCTGTGCAAAAGATATCAAGGTGATTCAAGTATCTCGCTGTTGAAGGACTCCCGATGTTATAATAGTTTGTGTGTCTTAAGGTTTTCATACAGATGGAAGAAGGCATTGTGGGAGTACGCTGAAATAAGCTCGTAATTGTTTCTAGGGATGTTGAAGAAGTCTCTGGAAGTGGTGACATTTGAGTTGGCCCTTAAAGGATGAATAGTAATTCTCCAGACAGAGAAAAAAATGGAAAAAAGTTAGGAGGCTAAATTTAAATCGTCTTGAAAGACGAGAAGATGAAAAATAACATGTATATTCAGGCAGCCACATTCAGCAGCAATCTTAGAGATGAGACCACAACTTATATTCAGGTCAAAGTCAGGGCATGGAAGGCCCTGTGCTCTATGTTTAATGCTTTGGACATTGTCACATGGAAATCAGGGAAATGCGTGTGACTTAAGTTAGAAAGCAACAGGATCAGATTTGCAAATTAAAAAGATTGCTCTGGCTGCGGTACCAAGGACAATGCAACTAACTAGGAAAGTTAGTTGTTAGCTCCTAACAAGGAAACTAACTAGTAGAAGTCTCCTCAGAAATCCAAGCAGGAGATGGAGAGTCTGACTTAAGGCTGTGGCATGGGTTTGGAGAAGAGGACTTCATATTATCTATCAATTGGTTGCCAAGGTAACATTTTTTCCTGCCTCATGTTGCCATGTAGGATCAGACAAAAGAATACCTGCATCTCAAGCAAAGACTGTGGGCTTTTCTTTGCTTATCTTTATCAAATGTTGCCTTGTCCTGAGCCTGAACTCAGCTCTTCCACACAAAGTGAGTGAGTGGTGGTTGTCGTTCGCGACAATGATAATAATGATGACATTGACAACCTATTCTGAATGTGAGAGCGGACTTCAAACAACCATAAATTACCATCTGTTATATTCAGAATATTTGTGTCCCCTCCCTGACTTCATATTTTAAAAACTTAAACCCCGCAAGCAATGGTATAAAGACGGGAGGCCTTTGGAAGATCATGAGATGGTGAGGACTCAGCCCTCGAGAATGGGATTAGTGTCACTGTGAAGGAAGCTAGAGGGAGACCGTTTGCCTCTTCCACCACATGAGCATGCATAGAAGGTGCCACCATGAGTAACAGGCCTTCCCCAGACACCAAATCCGCTGGCACCTTGATCTGAGACTTCCCAGGCTGCAGAGCAGTGAGCGTCAGATTTCTATGCATTTGTATTTTGTTATAACAGCCTAAACTGTGTAAAACAAGGTTGAACCCCAATTATTCCTTCACAAGACTTGCAGCTTTCCCCAGCACTCAGGAGGCTGAGGCAGAAAGATCACTGCGAGTTCAAGGCCAGCCTGGGCTACATAGTAAACTCAAGGCCAGCCTGAACTACACAGCGAGACCTTGTCTCAAAAATAGAACCTGCAGCTTTAGAAATGAATATATCATTATCGATCTAGGGATTCCTCTAAAACTGCTTTACCTCCAAACCAATGTACAGAAATGCCTGCTGTGTTTCTAAGGTTGGAACTTAAAAGACAGCAAGAGGCCTCCTTACATGCATCCTTGTTGACCTTTGCTCTTCTCTCCACCACTCCAGCCGCATTCCTGGATCCTCAGTGGTCCTTTCTGTTCAACTCTTACCAGATTCTTGGCCTAGCACACACTGTTCCATCTAGTCTGGAGTCTTCTCGTCTATCTACTCTACTCTGGAAACTTCAGCTTGTCTCTCAGTTTCCAGGCCAAAGGTCAACACTGCCTCTTTATAAAGTTCTCTGACAGAGTGGAATTTGGTTGTTCTCTCCTCGTGTGCCTATAGCTCTGTGCTGGTAGCTGTGTCATAGTACTTGGATTTTAAATGGAAAGAAGGAAAAATGTTAGAAATAACAAAGAAATTATAAAACATATGAAAAGGAGGAAAACAGGAGTATGACAAATAGTAAAGAATAAAGAAATTAACATAACCCAGTAATGACTAAAGATGAAGAACCAGGACAAAGGGCATGTGGATTTATATTTTACTAGAGCATCCGCTATCAGATTCTCAAAGGGTTCAGAAGAATATGTATTAAAATGAGAGCTAATATTCTAAAAAAGTGTAAAATACTTTAAAGTATTCCTGTTCGGTCTTTTGTATTCAATCACATTTATGTATTGATGAAGAATAAGAATAGTAAATATAAATATATCAAGTGAAAAATAGTTTTTAAGGAGGAATAATAGAATTATTCAATGGGTTTCAAGTTCATGTCAAGCCAAGCCTTATGAAATATTCAAAATCTAATAAGATAACTTTAGATATATTTAAGTGTTGTACAGTCCTATGAAAATGAAAGGTTTCAAAAGTTCTAAAGTGAGCCGGGGATATAGCTCAGCGGCACAGCGCTGCCTGGCAAGAGCAAGGTCGTGAGTTCGATTCCCGGTACCAAAAAAAAAAGTCCTAAAGTGAATGAAGTTGTATTTCTTAGGATCTCATCAAGTTCAAAGATTTAGAAGTTAGAAGGGGAAAAGATATATAGATATCATAAGAGCTCACTAGCCTAGCTTGAGCTGTGTGCTTCTCCCAGTAGATAGAAAAATTAAGAGTGTAATTTAAATTCAGAGGAGTGGATTCAGTGAACGTTCCTCTCATGAAGTCAGTGAATCATTGGCATTACAACATCAATAAAATTAGCACATACTATCAAGGTCACAAGCAAGAATCCAAACAGCCCCATCCTAAATCTTGACTGCTAGCCTTATAAATTGCGTATAACCACAACCAGCCTCAAGCGACCTCAGGCATTCATCCTCACGAGGATGCCATCCACAGAGTCAAGGGTAGTGCAGTCAGCTCTTTTCCAGCTGTTTCCTCCAACACCCAGAGAACACATTGCTGCCATTGCCTTTTTATCAGACAGGTAGGTTGCCTGACCAACAGCAAATGTCACATACCCAGCCCGGGATCAGAATGGTCCCCGTAGAGGAAGTCAGAAGAAAGAGATGCTTTATACTCAGACCAAATGGACCCCATGAAATTCTCCTGGCCACCTTCACAGGCAGAGCCTCCCTTCCAAGTCAGCCATGTTCTTGAACCAGAGACCCAGGGACCAGAAAACTCATCTCATTGAGCCGGGAGTGGTGGCTCATGTCTGTAATCTTGGCACTCTGGGAAGCCTAGGCAACTCATGACTTAGTGAGACCCTGTCTCAAAATAAAAAATGCAAAATAGGGCTGGGGATGGAGCTCAGTGTGAAGGCCCTGGGCTCAATCCCCAGTACCAGGAAAAAAAAAAAAAAAACTACCTTGTGCTTCCAAGCTGTACTCTTCTGCAAATCACAGATACCTCTGAAGAACCATTTTCATTTCCCTGGAGTAGTATGGCCTAGCGTACAAAAGTGTGGGCCCCCAAGACACCCTGATTGATCAAAAGTAAATCTCAAAGAACTGCATGGAGAGCCAGCACAAGAACTTCAGAACTCCTGTTCTGCTCTGAGCACCACTGAACTGCGTCCTCTAAGAAGGGCCTCCCTCCCTCCCTGCCTCTCACCTCGTCCAAGTCCCTCAAGTTTCTCTTACAGAAACTGAAAAATTAGAATCCTTAGAAAGTTATCTTTGCAGCCCAATGAAAATACAGATATGAATGTGTACTTTGTGCATGCACAGAAAGGAGGAGAAAGAGGAAAGTAAAGCCACAGAGTCCAAAAACCTTGTATCATGTATTCCTCAAGATGTTTATGGCAATTTCTGTCAAAAACATTATAGTCCTCACCTCCTTATTCACTGGATCTGGCACCGTGTGACTTCTGGCTCTTCTCCAAATTGATGTGACCGTGAAAGGTAAACATTTTGAATCAATTTAGGACACTGAGGCAGCCACAGTAAAGCAACTAAAGACACTTAGGAAAGAGGACTTCCAGAGCTGCTTCAGAGAGTGGCAAGAACAATGGAGTGAGTGTATTTGAAGCAAGGGAAGTACTTTGAGGGGAATTAATGGCAATGTGTCTTTTACTGTAATAAATTTTAAAAATTCAAATATTTTCTTATTTTTACCACACCATACTTTGGAAAAAATATCTGTGGCTCTTCACTTTAAATGTGTATCTGAATCATCTTTCAAAAACATATTTTACTTGCATTTACTGTGACTCCTTTTGCTTTCATAATGTATATTTGAGTCCTGTTCTAGATGTTTATTGTGATTCCCTTGAGAGAGAAAGATTCAAACTTTTAAAATTAAAAAAAAAATTTTTTTCAAGGTGGCCACAAGGTTTCCAAGTACGTGTGGCCCTTTCAGAATCTTTCAGCAAGAGTCTCTCTCTGCATTTCTGGGAGGTAACCAGCAGAAACCAGAAACACCATCCAAGCCAGAGCATTTGCTGAGCTCCTGGTATTCTTTCCCACCCAGTCACCAAGGAGGGGCTCACCCCTCCAGGTCCTCACCACTCACTTGTGCCCCTAGGCCATAAACACCAGTGTCACTTGGAAGCTTGTAAGAAATGCAGTCTCAGCCCTGCCGCAGATCAGAATCCATATACAGAAAAATCTTGGATTGCTAGTAACTTGTTCCGTGAGTGTTTTGCAAGATGATCAAACATTTCTAATAAATTTTTACTTGATAAGGTAGCAATGCCTTGCAATATGAGAAGTATGTGATGCCGAATGTTACATGATCACAACTGGGCCAATGGTTCTCTCTCTCTCTCTCTCTCTCTCTCTCTCTCTCTCTCTCTCTCTCTCTCACTGTGGGGTTGTGGGAGATAGTCTCCCAGCAGCAAGAGGTTATGGAGGAGATCTGTCTGCAGAAGAGGAGAAAAAGTTGAAGGAATCCCTCACTTCAAGTGAGATTAGAGAGATGTATAAAATGTGGGAAACAGTGCAAAATTTTCTAGAAAAACACTGCCCACATAAGGCTGTAGCAGTACAAGTGATGAATCTGCTTAACAAAATGTCACATTTCCATGAACTCCTCAAAAGGAGGCAAAAACAAGTGTCATTGGAAAGCTTCCTTGTCGAAGTTATATGAAAGAAAAAGATTCCATTGAGCCAATAGATAGCAGTGATTCCATTAGAGATAGTGAAAGACGTACCACACAATAACCCCCCTCTCTCCTGTCTCCCTCACACCAGCCATGAAATATTTCAAAGGTAAGTGCAGGATAATTGTTTATTTTTCTTTATATTTTGTATTTTCTTTATTATTTTGTATTATATTACACTATCATAATCATTTTATATGAATATTTTTGCATTGTTGCACAAATCATTTGAGTTCCTATTATTTCTTATGGGGAAATTTGCTTTGATCTACAGTGTTTTGGATTACAAGCATGTTTCTGGAATGAATTGTGCTCACAAACCAAGGTTTTGCTGTATTTCTAAGATTTCCAAGGGATCCCTGTGCACATTAGCACTCAAAAAGTCTCGTGTAGAATACACTATTCTACATTGGTACCCAGAGAAAAACAAAGGGAGAGAGGCATTCACAATTCTACCCCAGATGGAAGGAGGAAGGCCAGTGCTGGAGCCTGACTTGTTCTTGCTTGGTGAAACTGTGACCTTGACTTGGATAATGATGATGGTGGACCTCTCTCAGGTGCTCAGGGAGTTTGCAGAGCTCAGTGATTTTTAAAAATGTAATTCAGTCTCCCTCTATTTCTACTTTGACAGCTAGCTAATATTTTGGGGGCATTTATTATGCACCTCAAACTATTTCAAGTTCCTAATAGGAACTATCTCATGCAGATTCTGATACTGCTCCATTTTGCCAAGTGGGAAACTGAGGCACGGAGCTACTGGTTAACTTGCTCAAGGCCATGCAGTTAGTAGCCCATGATTCCTCCAGGCACGTTGACTCCAGAGCTCAGTCTCATATGCTCAACACCAATACCACTGCTCCTGCATGGGAGAAAAAAGGACAAAATCCTGTCATTTGCAGCAACATGTATGAACATGGAGATCATAACATTACATGGTATAAGCCGGGCACAGAAAGCCAAATACTGCATAATTTCATTCATGAGCAATCTAAAAAGTTGAGTGCATCGATGTAGAGGGTGGAAGCCAGGGAGGTGAGGGGAGTGGAGAGATAGGGAGAGATAGAGAGTGGGTATAAAGCCACAGCTAGATAGGAGAAATAAGTTACTGCACCCAAGGGTGAATCTAGTTAATGAGGCTGTATCATATAATTCCAAATACCTAGGAGAGGATTTTGAAGATTCTCGTGACTAAAGAAATTATAAATGTTTTGGATGATCATTCCACAACTTGTACATGTACCAAAACATCACACTGCATCCCATAAAGATGTACAACTTTTATCTGTCAATTAAAAAACAATAAAGAGTTGTTGGGTGGCCTGCCAAACAAAACAATGATGAAAGTTCAAGATCACAGGGGTTCAGAGGCACATGTCAGCCAGCTTCAAAGAAAAAGTCGTCAGTGCCAGGTGGGGAGGAGTCTTCCCTCAAGCACACAGAAACAACACCATGGATGCAGAGTGGTCCAAGCTCCATGAAAAGGCATTTCACACTGAAGTATTCTATTGAGGGAGGGAAAATCAAAGCCAATGTCTTCCTTGAATAAAGCACTCAAATCAACTACAAAAAACAAAGCAAACAAACAAAAAAGGCATGCTGCTAAGTGTGTCTCCCTCTCCATTCCTCACACTTAGGAAGCAGGAAATTGTCAAGGTGAAGTATTTTAGGAGGCAGGTAGAGGGAGAGGCAGGCGGTGGGACAATGACTCACGGCTGGAGCCCTATGAAAGAGCAGCTAGGACAACTGCAGCAACAGAAGCCAGGGGCCAGCGTCCAGAGGAAGTGGTTTTCCTTCAGGCTTGCTAAGAGCAACAAAGGTTCTGGGAAAACTAAGGACACCGTGGGAAGGTGAGTGACCCAGAACTCACAATGTGTGCTCCTCGAGATCTGAAGATGTCTGCTCGTGGTGATATCTTTCATATTGGAGCCCTGATACATAAACAAGTCTTCAAAATCTCAAACTCTTCTTTTTAATCAAAATACAGTCTGATCCCCTTGAAGGCCATCTTGTCATGGCTTCAAACTCCTTCACTGTCACGGACTTCAAAGCACAGAGGTCAGGGCTCCACACAGCCCATCCACCGCTGAGATTGGAAGAAAAGGCAGAACCAGATGGGGTGGGAAATCACGGTTGGCTTGGGTGCACATGTGAGCTGTTTGTGTGATAAAAATCAAAGTGGTCATGCCCAGAGCAAGAGGCTAAAGTGCCTGCCACCAGCCAAGCAGGTGGCCTCTAGGTTCCCCAGTGGCCTCACTGCCACTACAGAAATGGAACCTAAGAAGACATGACTTTCTGCAAGTTGCTACCTCTTACCTCCTGGAGTTCAAAGATCTCAGTGATGCTGCCAATGGGAGGCACCCGGCTGATGTGTTTCTCTTGAACCAGGCTTTTAATTTTATTTTATATGGGAAGTTCTCTTTGATCTTACAGTCAGGCATTTGTCTTTTTTTTTAAATCCCTTCAAAGAATACCAGAGCTACAAAATCAGAAATACTGCATTCACGAGACAATCATAGATTTGTCTTATGCTTTAGCTTATTTTGTTTTATAGGTTCTGCCTTTTCCCCCATTCTCAAGCTTTTTCCAGGCAATTTTTATTTGTTTAGTTTTTATCTGTTTAGTGAAAGACTAAAGTGACCCAGGTCTGTAGATAAAGCTGAGAGCAGATTCTTTCGTCCCGTCATTGAGTGCTGCTTCTGGACGGCCCCCCGGCTGCCTCGTCACCCTGGGACCCAGAGAAAGAAGGTGCGGGTCTGAGGGAAGAAGAGGGCCTGCTGTGCCCACTGCCCCAGGCAGAGCCCAGGACCCTCTGGGCCCTGAGTTAGAAGGAACAGAAGGACCAGAGCTGGGTTGGAAGTTGTCCCAGAGTGTTGAACACTGCAGATATTCCCTGAGGACAACAATGTCTTGTGAGGCCGGCCTCTCTGGTCAGGGAGGAGTGACATGGCTTCCAGCAGGAACACAGCACTCTAGGTGGCAGGAGAGCAATCTTGTTGGGTCAGGCTGCCCTGTGCAGAGAGCATGTAGGGTGTTCCTTTTATTTCTTTTCTTCACCGTTATTAAGGTATAACTGACAAATAAATTTGTATTACATTAAGATGTATATATGATTTAATATATGTATATATTATGGAATGATTGCCACAATCAAGCTGTGAACACATCTAACACCTCCTAGTTATTATTCTGCGTCTGTGTGTGTGTGTGTGTATGTGTGTGTGTATTAAGAAGGAAAGAAATCAATAGCTCCAAGAAAGAGCTGCTGCACTCCTGTGTTCTTTGTAGCATTAATCACATCAGCCAGATATGCAACCAACCTAGGTGCCCTTGACAAATACACAAAGAATATGGGAACCATGGAGTATTATTCAGCCATAAAAAATGAGATCCTGCTATGTAAAAACGTGGATGAACCTGAAGGACGTTATGCTCAGTGAAATAAGTCCAACAGAGAAAGACGAATACTGTGTGAGCTCACTTGTCTGTGGAATCTTAAAAAGCCAAAGTCACAGAAAGAGCGTGGACTAGTGGTTGTCAGAGGCTGTGCTGATGGAAATGGGGAGATGCTGGCCAAAGTCTGCTCCTTTGACCTGGCAGAGAATAGTGGCACATGCCTGTAATCCCAGCACTTTGGGAGACTGAGGAAGCGGGATCACAAGTTTGAGCTCGGCCTGGGCAATTTAGTAATTTAGAGAGATCTGTTCTCAAAATAAAACAAGTAAAATAGTTGGAGATGTGGCTTAGTGTGAAGGCCCTGAGTTCAATCCTCAGTACCAAAGGAAGGAAAGAAAGAAGGAAGGGAGTAAAGAAGGGAGGGAGGGAGGGAAGAAGGGGATGTGAAGGAGGCTGCTAGGCAGTTACAGGTGAAGCTGTCTATATACAAGTAGCCCTCCAAGCTCCTCAAATCACATCATTAAAGAGCAATCACACTACTTCATTTGAAAAAAACATTTGCTTCTAAAATGTAATTTTTGCATAACAAACTGATATCATCTCATTTCCAGTTTAAGTTCTAAAATCTCCAGTGATTTATAGGAGAACTCAGTGTCCAAGAAAGAAAACCTAATTGCAATGACCTAGACATGCAAGGGGGAGGGGAAGTTGGTCAGCAACCATTGTCAGTGCATAACCGCAGGTGTAAAATTTAAATATCCTTGATGTCATGAGACCCAACTTCTAGCACAGTTGTTTCATTAGCTGCAATGAGGCCTCGGAGTAGTCAGCTCCTAAGAGCACCATCTCCTTGCTTGTTCGCTACCCAACAAGCACATTTGAGCCCTAAACACCTTCTAACTACAGTCATACCTTGGTACTCAACTGCTTTGAAACTCGTCAAATTTGCTGCTCCGTATATTTTGATGCAAAAATTTTGTCCGACTTCTTGTCATTTGTTTGGTCCTGGACACTCAAGGTAGAACTTGTTGGTGTCGATTGCCTGGTGACTTGATACTCTTTTCACCCAAAATGGTTTGTTTGGTTTTTGTTGTTTTGGGTACTTGTCACACCTCTCGGAACGAATAATAACGAGTACCAAGGTACCGCGGCACAATGAACTGAGACGGTTTCCAACTTTTCAGGTGTAAAAGTCATACTTTAACATCACAAAACTCCCAGCCCCTGTCCACGTGAACGTTGTCATTCTTTTCCTCTTGCTTTAGAAACTAAATGGCAGAAAGCAATGGCATTGATACTTTTAAGTCATTCTTATTTATTGGTTAGAAGGGCATCTATGCAGATCACAAAAGCAGCAGTAAATAAATTCACAAGATGTGGTTTTCACACAGTCTAAGCACCTGGTGCATAGTCAGGGCCACCAGCTCCCCAGAAGGACTGAAAAGACACTGACAAGGTCCCATCTCTGAGTGTCCAAACATTTAACAAACACCGGGGCACCAGACACAGTGATAGGATATTGCTCTATCCTGGAGAAGTCACCTTCTCCCATGTGAAAATACCACTGGACCCCAAGGGCCATCTGGCTGGAGACGTATCTGGCCGTACTTTATCCATCAGACTCATCACTGCCTGAGATGGCCTGAAAATTCTCAAACTCCTTGGAATTCCCAGGCCATGGAGAGTAAGCAGATTTGGTGGCATTGATCTTTCTGTATATAATCTCCCTCTTCCTCCCACTGCAGACCTCAGGGTCATGCAATGCTGTGTAAACTGGGAATATCTAAAGTCACCTCAGTTAAAAAGAACTAGGCAATACTGATACACACAACTCAGTGAATCTCATAAATTCAGCGGAAGAAGTTAAACACAAAAATGTACATGTTGCATGACTCCATTCACATAAAGACAAAATGTTAGCAAGGCCAACCTGTGGAGAGAGAGATCAGAAAAGGCTGTCCTTGTGGGCTACCGGCCTGAAGGGTCACGCTGGGGGTTCTGAGGGCTGGGATGCTCTGAACTAGACTGAGGTGGCAGCTACCTAGCTGTACACCTAAGTAAAACTTGTCACATGGATCAGCGAGCAAGTCAGGATGACCCCAGCACTTAAAGGGGGAGGGAGAGGGGACCAGCAAAGGAGACTGAGAGAAAAAACTCAGCGCAGGAAGAAGAGATGGCACAGGGAGGAACACGGAGGCCAGTTGAGAGCAAATCCTAGTAGCTCTCAGGTAAATGAAGATGGGGGCAAAGTGATGGGGAAAGTCCTTCCAGTCTCATCGGTATAAATCACATATGAGAAGGCCCGTAGCTTTTTACAAGCTGTAGAAATGATCTGGGCAATTTTAAAAACTTGCTGGAGAAGCTTCAAGTCCCTGCAGAAGGAAACCTGAATGTGACGTCCAGGTAGCGCTGTCAGAGCACACTGGGGACCCATGCACCGAGCCCGTCGGAGACGCCGCCCGCCGATGCGCTCTTACCGCCTGGAGGGGTGGCATTCACCGCCCCCAGCTGGTCACCTGGGTGAACTGCGGGGTCCCACGCCCAAGGCAGGGAAGAAAAGGCTGAGCAAAGCGCAAGCAACGCTGTTGGACGCTGACAGTTACGAAAAGGCATGTTCCCTTTCAGAAAGAATTAGAACCCGATTAGGTTTAAGTTTTCGGTGTTTTTTTTGTTTGTTTTTTCTTTTTTTTGTGGTTTAGGTTTAACAGTGTGCTGAGTTCATGCTGTAGAAAAGTTTCCAGCGTAGAGCTTCTCCAATGCATCTGGAAGACGTTGCTTGAAAAAAAGCTCCCATTTTCTACTCTTAACTTCTATAGCACTTTGGCAAAAATCTTTCTTAAGACGTCTACTCTTCTTTGCACTGTGCTCATTTTGGGTACTTCTTCCCTCCATGTTGGATCATAATCATCCTGAGCATCAAGAAGCATCTTCTGCTGTAGACAGCAGAAGTGCCCTCTGCACTGGCTGCATGCAGCTGGGGCTCACTAACTGCACCAGGTACAGCCCGAAGCCTAGGCTGGAGGCTGCACTGGGCCCCTCTGTGAGGAGGGACCCTGAAGGGCGAAGTCCACTTGCACCAAAATGCACTGTGTAGTGCTCCAGACATTCTGCTTCTCGGAGAGATGTAAAAATAAATTGCTTAAAATTCAAGAAGACATTGTAAAGAAACAGAGACAAGATGAAGACAGCCCTGTGGCAATAAATAGCAGACAGCGCAGGCAGGAGACGGAGCTCTAGAGGAGGAGGGCAAGGTCGCCTTGCCCTCGGGCCTCATTAGTGGAAATAACACGTACAGGGAGGTAACATCTTTAAAGATATTTAGAAGTTTCCTGAGCAATCGTGAAAGTGCTGGTGGCAGTTTTCAAAATACACAGAGCAAGCCCTCCGAGAGCAGCTCAACTGGCAATTAGGACAGCGTGGGGTCATGGAGCTTCTCTTCTCTTTGCCAACTATGAGTCACACGCTGCTAATTAAGAAATCAGTGACATGTCAGAAGCTCCATGTTACCTAATGGGCTACAGCCTTTGATGGCAATGACTAATAACGTCGGTGTGTTCCGGATTTAATCTTTAGCTTGATTTCCTGGGGTGATTAGATGATCGACAGCAAGACAGGTCTTTGAAGATCCTTTAAGTGAGGATATGGGGACTATAGTAAGGCAAGGGAAATAAAGAATTTTACCCCTTTGCATTCACCCTCTGCCTCTATTCCACCAAGAGCAACATTGAGCTTAGTGATCCTCACCTATAGATGGGTGGTCGGTCTTGGTAAGACCTGAGGGAGTCCACACACACCAGACTCCATGCACACCCAGCGTCCTCACTGTATAGCCACCATGTCAACGGTTCACGGAGGGCAGCAGAACAAGGTGCACTAGGAACATGAACTCAGAGTTAAGCAGACCTGGTCGGACTCCTGTCTTTACCCCTTACCAGGTTCAAGCAAGCTTCTTAATCCTTCAGGGACTCTGTTTTACTCATCTGCATAGCGGTGATAGAGTACCCACCTCATCCAGGTGTTGAGAAAAGTAAATTAGATAAAGCATAAAAGAGGCTTCACGTAGTGTCTAGTTCCAAGTGTAGTACAAATGCCATTATTTTTATCAGTCTCTGCAAAGACTAACCATAATCGTGTCAACTTGACTGGCTTGAGATCCACTCAAAGAATTAGTGAAACACGTTTCTAGGTGAGTCATGGAGCTTCTTCCGCATCTTAGACCTGGGTGGGACTCCTTCATTTCCATTAAAATTGGGTAAATAATTTCCTAATGGCAATGAGGTGTCCAGGGAGAGTCAGAATTATCCAAGGAACTTTTTACCAGTGATGGATGCATTGATTTTACCCAACATGAACCAACCCGCAATCTGGATGAGTGGGGCCCATGGTTTAGAACATCCCTGAGGTTGCAATGGGCACCCTGCTTTGGGAACCCCTGGAATAGGTCATTTCCATACCAAGTCACAGGGTCTGCATCTGGATATCACATTCATTAATGAAGGCTTCTGCTTCTCACTGGACATTGGAAGCTTGCCCTGGAAGGTCCAAAATGATAGAAGGGGAGGCGGATGGCATCCCTTCCTCTCATCCGGGGTTTCCCTGCTCCTCTGCTGCAAAGGCCTCTCCCTCCTTCCAAAGTCTTGGTGCTTCCCAAATAAACTGGCCTCACTAGGGGCCACATGTGGACCTCCCCCTCTCGAAAGAGAATCCAATGTATCAGTAAAACCTCTTACTGAGCCCATGGAATAGCTGCTTAAAAAATATATGTATTTCAATCGTGTGTGTTTGTGTGTGTGTTAAATAGGAGACACTTTTAATCAAATTTAAGCAAGGCAATAAATTTATTTTTATATTCCAATGGTGGAAAAACAATCTGACCTTGTATTTAGAAACTAGGAGAAATGCATTTCTCATTTTTCATTTTAGAAAGATGCCAGGGGCCAGGAGGTGAGAGAGGTGAGGAGTGCAAGGGAGTAGTTTTTCATTTTTAATCATAGTTGTTTAGTGGTATAACTCACATTGTAATGCCTAAACCTCTCTAAATTATATTTGGAGAGAAAAATAATCATTTAACCTTCAGTCTTCCTTTGGGAAGAAGGACGTCATGGCAACCATACCTGCACCTAAAGCAAGAGAGCCTGACAATGATAGAACAGTTTCCATGGCTCCAAAGGGGGACACTAGTCTCCACACAGAGAAGGAGAAAGGGGAAAAAAGAGGGGGGGAGGGAAAGAGAGAGAGAAAGAGAGGAAGGGAGGGAGGGAGAGAGAGAGAGAGAGAGAACCAAGCAAGCTGAGTGGCCTGCATGCTGGCCTGTTAGCTGCGGTTGACATCGCTCACCTGTCCCTCCTCCCTGGCCTTTTTCTTCCATGGTTTCCAGACACCACTCTTGGGGGCTCAGGTTCTCTCCAGCCTTGCTGGTCCCCCTCTCTGTCACTTCCACTGTGGCCTCCTCTGCTCCCTCACTTCTGCTACACATTCAGGCTCTGGCTTTGGACTTCCTCTGTTCTCTGCCCATTCTCACTCCTGACTGCGCCCCTTCCACTCCCCATTGCCCACCTCGGCCTGCACCTCCACACATGAGTTCTGGGTTCAGAGATCCACACCCCTCCACTAGGAAATCTCAAAGTCACCTGCACCCAGCAAATCCAAAATTGAGCTCCTGACCATCCCCCGAAAACCTGCTCCTCCATCTCATCTCAGTTCATGGCAATTCCATGTGCCAACAGCCTTGTGGTCAACCCGGGCCCCAAGCATCCTCCCAAACACTCATTCAACCTACCATCAAATCTACCGACTCAAACCTGACCATGCCTCTCCACTTCCACCCCTGGCCCCAGCCACCCCCCTCACCTGGCTCATGGCAGTCATCTCCTAACTGGCCCCCTGCTCCTGCCTTTCTGTCCTTCTCAACACAGGAGCCAGTGACCCTTGTAAAGCATAAGTCGGATCATGCCAGGTCTTTCTTCAGAAGCTTCAATGGCTCCCATCCATTGCACAGCAAAAGACAAAGTCCTTGTCGTATCCCACAAAGTTTTGTGTGACCCACCTGTGACAGACTCCCAGCTGTCCCCCGGCACTACCTCTGGGACACATGTCCTGCCATCTCCCAGCGGCCACACTGGTCTCCTGGTCTTCCCCGTGTTCAACCAGGCATGTTCCCACCCCGGAACCTTGGCCCATGCCATCCCCTCTGCAGAGAACTGTCTCCCCCAAATCCTCATAGCTCACCCCATCAAATCCTCCTGCAGTGTCACCTTCTCAGGGAGGTCTCCTGGACTGGGCGATTTAAAATTACAGCTCTCCACCTCCTCTTGCCAATTTAAATATGTTCCCCAGTGCTTAGCACCATCTGCCACAACGGTTAGCTTTCTTATCTAATTTGTTATCTGAGTCTCCCAATAGAAGGTAAGCTCTCTAAAGGCTGGGACTGCTTTTTGTTTTGTGGTTGCTGTTGTTATTTGTTGTTTTTATTGAGACCTAGTATTTGCACATCTTGATAGTGTACACTATGGGAATTTGATGCATGTACACAATGCATTACAATCAAATCAGGGTAATAAGCATTTGCATCTCTTCAAACATGGATCATTTTTCCGTGCTGGGAATTTCATACTCTTCTAGTCATTTTACTACTGGTTTCACAGCATACATTTTAATGCTGTGAAAAACAGCCAGTGTGATGAATAACCAACTTCGCGGTTAGGCTGAAGAATGCTCCAGAATCCTGGGCCCCTGTCCTGTCCCATGCTCTCTCTGCCCAGGCCTCCTTTTGCATCTCCCCATCTGACACTGACCTCTAATACGGCCCAGGCAATGAACAAGGAGCTTTGGAACATATTTGTCATTCCATGTAGTTTATTGGGAGCTCAATTTTTAATTGAACATGCAATCAGAATTTTTTTTAAATTTTTATTTGATTAGTGCACGTTTGCAGTGCGTAATGATCACAGGCCTCGTGCGGAGTTAGCCCATGTACATAACACATCTCAATTCTTTTTCACTCCCTTCTCCTCCCCTTCCTCCCGCGTCCCTCCATCTCTTGGTCCCATTTCCTTTTGCAAAAGATCCATCTCCCTGTTTCTTATTACCATACGTTATTTTGCTCTAAATTATTGATAGAAGAGAAACCGTGCCATATTTGAGGTGGTGGGTCTGATTTATTTCACTTCACACTGTGGTCTCAAGGTGCATCCATTTTCAACCAGGATGTTTACACAGTGAAGAAGCTGCCGGAGTGACGCTCTGCAGTCCAGCTCAGCCGCTACCCAGAGTCCCAGGGGCTGCAGAGGCTCGCGGAGCGCAACCTGCGAGCAGAGCTTCTACGCCATCTTGTGGGCGACCTGGAAACTGCACCCGCGTGACGCTGTCTCCCGCGTGCGATCAAACACGCGCGCAGGAAAGGCTTCTGTCTGCTGAGGTCCGCTCTGCACCGGAGCGGTCCCTTTCCGCCTCTCACCAGTCCTCCACTTCCCAAACGCTCCTGGGCTGCGCCTGTTTCAGGTTGGTCACTCTCAGGCTTTGTCATGCAACAAAAACCCTGTCGTGGCCCAGCAGGACCTGAACCGAGTTCGCTGAGGACGGAACGCCTCCCGCGCTGTCTGTCTGTCTGTCCCTCAGCCGCGTCTGCGCCCGGCCCTGCGCCCGAAGGAGGGAACCTGCGGGTCCGACCGGTCTTCTGCACCCAGCGCGGCGCCCCGCGAGGCAACGTGGGAGCCAGGCCGCCCGCAGGACTCGAATCCACCTCCCTCAGCCACCCAGATGACCAGCAGCCTACGGCAGGGCTTACAGGGCAGATGAGCGGCCACGCGTCCCCTAGAAGGAGAGGTGGACGTGGAGGAGCAGGTCTGTCCCAAGGAAAGGCCAGGGCCTCCAAATTCAACCTCACAGGCTTTGCACATCCCTGCAGTTCAGCACTCGCTGTGGGCCCACTGGCTCCACCCATCTGGTTGAGGAGGGGAAAGCACTAGATCTTTTTTCACTTGTAAAGTCTACACCGCAAGTTCAATTAACCTACAGAGTAATTCCGTCATTCTCAAGACCCTCGAACTATCCGACTCCAGCCACGCAAGGCTGCCGGGAACAGACCGGAGGCGGGGAGGACAGTTTGTAATTAGCACGCGGATTGTTTGAAAGGACCAGGCACTTCTGAGATATGAGAAAGTTCTTAATCATTTTAGCCAAGATTGTTTGCTTTTGTTATAACTATTTTAAAACAAAAGAATGAGTGTGTCATCTGAAGTAAATTTAAACTTTAAGCCAGTATCTGAATTGCCATCCGGAGGGGAAAAGAAGAGAATAGACATTAATCGAGAGCCTATTTACGGAAAGCACTATCTTGTCACTTTACATACTTGTCTAAATTTTTTTTTTGGCGGGGGATGGGTACCGGAAATCGAACTCAGGACCTCACGCTTGCCAGGCAGGCGCTGTACTTGTCTAAATTTAATAACTCCCTTTGAAGGCCTTGGGCTTCACCCCTCTGCGTATCATGCCTTCTCCTGCAAAACAGTGTGCTGATCCTATGGAAAAGAGTTTGGTGGTTCCTCAAAATACTGAACATAGAATTACCATATGAGCCAACAACTGAAAGTACACTAGGCTATGAACGGGGCGATGGGAGGGGGGAGGAGGAGAACACGCTCGTGGCTGTGTTGAAGGAAGGGAAGAATGTCCCTTAACTTGGAAAACTCTGGAAGCTGCAGAGGAAATAGCCCACTTTCCCTAGGAAACTAAAACAAACAAAAACCAGAGATAAGGGATCATAAAATACCAAGTTATTTTTTTTTCCCTAAGGAAAGGAAGCCAAGAGGGATATATCTATGAAAAAAAGTTAGAAACTCTCCATGCAGGGCACTTACTGTATTTTCTCATCTCTTTCAAACCCTGTGCCAATGCCTAGTCAAGACTAAAACTATAAAAGGCCATAAAAGGAAGATGCAAATGGATCCCCAGGAGGGGAAGTCCAGTCTATGAGGAATCATGTTTATGGAGACGATATAAATGGGAAACAAAGAGGAAAGATGGAGCTTAAATGTTAAAGCTGGGCCAGTGATACAGCTCAGTGGCATAAGCGCCTGCCTGGCAAGCGCGAGGTCCTGAGTTCAGTTCCTGGTACCCGCACAAAGAAAAAAAAAAATGTTAAAGCTAACTCGGTTGATAAATGTGTAAAAGTGTCTTCCACCCAGAAGATACTGGGCATGATTTCTTCCCCATCCCATGCTGGAATCTAATTGTGCATTTTTTAGAAGGTAGTCCCGTAAACAGAAAACTGTATCGACTTGAACAGTTAACTCAACAAATAATGTAGAAACAGGATTCCAGCTCTGAATGGAAGGTTGGATGTGTGTATTTAACTCCTCCCCCACCTAAGTTGTCATTAAAATGCCAGCAAAAATATTTAGAAAGCTATAAACCCCCAACAATAAAGAAAATAAAGGGGTGCAACTGTCACTAACATTCAAGAACTGACCAGAAGATAGAGGATGGATAAAAACATAGTAAATGAGGTAGATCTGAGGCAATTGTGGCCCAGAAGGGGATACATTCCAGGAAGGAAGCCTAACTCCCCTGCCAAACCTGGTGAGGTTCAAAGCACAGAAGCAGAAGGAACAATGAGAGCAGAGAAACCAAGGTATAGACTTCTGCTGCTCTGTCCCCATGAACACCTGGAAACCAGACAACTTCCATCCCTCCCTGCTCTCTAGTCTAATCATCGGAGGGTTCTCATCAAAACAAACCTAAAGGTCCCACTGGAAATATCTCCACATTCTGACATTTAGGCTCCCAGATATCCCAGAGGCAAGGTCATCTAGCCAACAGGTCCTGTCCACATGCACGACTTTTTATTGCCTAACACTTCAACTAGGGGAGGGCAGGACAGGGCAGGAGAGAGAAATTATAGAAGATATAATGCAAGACAGTGAGAACTGAGAGGTGGAACTGATTACTGAGGGCTCAGGTCATAAGGAAAGTTGGCACAAAGGAGAATCTTTAACCCAGACTTGAAGGACGTACAGGATTCTGACCATGCAAACCTCTCCAGGTGCACAGCCCAGCAAACAAAGGCTTCCGACCAACAAAGGGCATGATTGGTGGACATGGAAGCTGCACGGACTCAGGTTCAACACCGCTTCCCAAGGTTCAGAAGGCCCAGTCTCTGGTCCAAGTCCCTTTATACTGAACCTCATGAAGTCCTCTCAGCCCTCTCACTGCTCTCCCTGGTGGGTCAGAACACTCGGCCTGGGAGAGAATAGCGATAGTGCGTCAGCGTGTCGCACAGCGTGCTGGAGCCAGAGTAGAATTCACACCCATGATGTCCTCAAGCTTCAAGTCTCTCACCTGACTGAATCTGAGGGTCCTCATGAGGAAGGAGGGCTCTGTGACTAGAAGGGTAAGTTGAGGCTAGGATATTGGAGGCCTCAAATATTAGGTGAAAAGGCAATAAGCAATAAGATGTTTTTGAAGAGAGAATGACACGGTGCAAAGAATGTTTTAGGAAGGCAAAGCTATCAGTAATCAGGCAGTCTGGGAGAGAAGCACCTCTCAGATTAATCCAATGAAGATTCATAGCTGAGTCTACTCTTAGGAAGTGGGGCCTGGTTGGAAGAAGTAGATCACTGAGAATGTGCCTTTGAAGGGTCTATCATACCTCTTCTCGGGCTTTTTCTAACTTTCTTTGCTTCCTGACTGTCCTAAGGTGAGCAGCTTTCCTCCGCCACTCCCTTCCACCATGATGTTTCTGCCTTGGAACCAGCTCATCATGGACTGAAACCTCTGAAACCATGAGCCAAAATAAACTTTCTCTTTTAAATTGTGGATGTCAGGAATTTTGTTGCAGCAATAGGATAGTGACTAACCATGGCTCCTGCATGGAGGATCTGGGTCTGAGTTGGGCAGCAGTGGAAGCCAAGCGTGTTTCAGTAGGGCTCAGGGAGCCCACAAGAGCTCTTCCATTCCGGTTCTCTAACTATAATCCGCACCCTAGAAAGGGTAGGTGGACTGTGCTTCCCTTTTACTGTATTTTGTGTAGCCCCCTTCTCATTCCCTGTACTTTCGATTCTAACAGCCAACATTTGCAATGCTTCTTCAGAAAATGGCTGGGTCTCTTGGAAGGTGTGAGGGGGTTGCACCCAGGTGCAGGGTACAGAAAGTGTGGGTCTCTGTGCTCCTCACCCCTATAATCCCTTTATCAGTAGTGGGCAAGGAAAACGATAAAATAGCCCTCTCCCTGGCCATGGCTTGGGCATCTCTGCAATAAGACTTAGATTCCGGGGTCCTCTACAGCATCCAATGGAAGTTTCTGTCTGTGGACTTTGCCTTATTCTGCCTCTACGTCTACCACTGTCTCCAGAGAGAGCACCGCCATGGCCATATGTCACTTGTACCCACAGTGTCATCTCAAGGTCAGCTCTAAGGACCCCAACTTGACACAGCAGAGAAAGAGGCAAGAGAAGGGAAGGAGGAGATGAGCTGTCAGGTCATGTGTGATGTGATGCTGACCCTTCCTCCTTAGGGACACAGTGGCCTCCTCAGGATGTACATCTAACCTGGGCAGCAGCTTTCTGATGAGATTTGAGAGGGGATGCTGCTCACAAAAGTCTAGAAAGATCTGCAGGAACCTCACCTCCAGGGACTCCTCCAAACCAACCTACCTTGAGGAGATTTCCTGTCCCAGAGTTTAGAAAGCTGGAAGAGGGAAGCTTCCAAGTTCAGAAAGCAGTTAGCAGCGCCTGCCTGGCAAGCGCAAGGTCGTGAGTTCAATTCCCAGTACCAAAAAAGAAAGTAAGTTAGACCTTTGCTCCCAATGAGCTACACTGGTCTCCAAATTTCCTAAAACACTTAGGGGCAAAAGAAAGCTTCTTTTTAAAATTATCTTGCTGCCGTTAAGGGAGGAGAGGGGAGGCTCAGCTTACATTGTGATCTAATTAAATTAGATCCCTTTGAGGCTGAGGCATGGATCAGACAGGAAGTCAGTGGAGGTGTCCCAAAACCAAGCTACGTGCTCCTGACCCTGAGAAATACACATCTTTTTATACCCTGGAGAAATTGAGTTAAGAGGCAGAGCCTGGGTTTCCTTGTTCCATGGGAAACAATATTCTTCTCCCTGGTGAGCTTGTTTTCCAATAAGTCTCATGAGTTCATCTGCTGTTCAGAAGGCTCCTCCCACTGGTGACATTCTGCTTAGCTGTCACTGTGGTCCTTGGGAAGCCTGTGCTATTTTATTGCTCATATCTATGTCATATATTAGCTGGAAAACCTTCACAATAGTGGGGCTGATTTATAGTTCCATGACATAAAGATCAGAAACTGGATATTGCTGGAGATTTCAATGTAAAGTTGGGGGGATGCCATTTTCCATTAACCGGCTCAACAAATATTTATGGGGTTCCCACTGTGTGTCACGTGTTGTGTAGATGCTGGAGATACAAAGGTGAGGATGAAAAATAAAAACAGACCTGGCCAGTGTATTAGTTGGGGACCTCTGAAGAACAGAACCAATGGGATATGTATAGAGAAACATGAGATGAGATTGATTAGGGGAAATGGCTCACAGGATTATGAGAAGTTTCATGACAGGTGGTCTACAGGTTGGAGACCCCGGGATGATAATAATGTGACTCATCCAAGTCCAAAAGCCTGAGTCCCTGGGAAGTGGACAGCTGGTCTAAGTCCTGGAGTCCAAAGACCAGCAAGGCAGAAGAGACCAGTGTGCCCCAGCCCTGAGGGCGAATAACAATGCACCTTCCCTGCTCTCCCTTGGCCCTTGACCCACTGAAGGTGCTTTGGAGATGCTGTCCACACTGAGGACAGGCGGCCATGCCCTGCCCACTCAGACTCACAAGCTGATGTCCTCTGGGAACTCCCATGCAGACACGCCGGAAGTCATGCTTTTCCAGGGGTCTAGGCATTCCTTAATCCAGTCAAATTGACACCTAAGATTAACCAGCACACCTGGGATCATGGGATCAGCCAGAGAGAAAGAGATTGGGCTAAAAATTACCAAAACAAATTGCAAAATTGTAACTGTGGTTACTGCTATGGTGGGGGGGAATGTGATTATGGTATGAAAAGCGGGAGTTTGATGTAATCAGGAAGCACAGCGAAGGCGTCCCTGAGGGAGTGACAGTAGAGCTGCCATCTGAAGGAGAAGCAGTCAGCTGGTGAAGAAGGCATGGCTGAGAGCTTCCCAGACCCATGGCTTAGTGAAGACAGAGACTGGAAAGAGGCCACTGCAGCGAAATCCTGCAGCACAGACAGGGGACTGGCCAGGCAGGTGAGGCAGAGCAGGAGGGAACTTGGACATCAAGAAAAGAACGACTGAATTCTTCCTATGAGCTACTGGAGGCCATAAAAATTTTGTCAAAGAAGTTGATTAATCATAAGATGGAGAGATTCCATTCCTAGCTATATACTGGAGAGAAATGAAAATGTATCTACGCACAAAGATCTGTACGTGAATGTTCAGAGGTGCATTGTTCGTAATAGCCAGAAAGAAGAAACAGCCCAGGTGTCCATCAAGTGATGAATGGATAAGCAAAATGTGGTTGACCCATACAATGCAATATTATTCAGCCAATAAAAAAGAATGAGGTACTAATTAATACACACCACAATGTCAACAGACTTTGGAAATCCACAACGTAGAAGAAGCCAGTCACAAAAGACCACATATTGATTATATTTGTATGAAATGTCCAGAATGGGCAGCTCTACAGAAACAGAAAGTAGATTAGTGACCGCCTAGGGCTAGGGGAGAGGGAATGGGAATTGAGTGCTAATGAGTACAGGGTCTCTTTGGGGCATGATGGAAATAGTCTTAAAATTAGATTGTCCTGATGTTTGCATGACTCTTAATATGCTAAAAGGCATGAGTTTTATGCTTTAAATGGGTGAATTATATTTCAATGAAACTGTTTCTAAAAAGGCATAATTAAATTTATGCTTTGGAAAGATTGGCCTGGCAGTACTGTGGGAAAAAATAAGAATATAAAAATGAATGCAGAAAGGCCAAAGAGGAGGTGGTTTTCAAGATGGAAGTAGTTGCAGATGACAGAGTGGACTCCTGAGGTGGCGGAGGAGGTGGAGAATAGCGCACCTTTCAGCAGAAACTCAGGAGGAACACAACGAGGAGAGGAGTCGGCGCCTGCGGCTTCTGGGCATGGACCAGTGGAGGGGTCCCGTGCGACCCCTGGCACACACAGTGCGGGGATGAGAGACTGCATGCTGCACACCACGTGGGTATGGGTGACATTGCCTGCAAGGACAGGGGGAGGCTTGGGCTGAGCCTGAGAGGCTTGCACTGTTGCAGTGCTGGCTTCAGGAGGACCAGGTCACACAGGAACAGCTGAAAAAAGGCCAAGAAAGCCAGGTCACCAGAGGAAAGCTGCACCTCTGGAAGCACAAACCCACGCATCAAACAGCGCTGCAAGGTCAGGAAGACACAGCCAAGCTGCGTACCGCACATGCTCCAACACGGTGGCCTTGAGACTCTGCCGCTCCTCGCAAGGATGGAGCCCATGCCCACACTGTCATGGGCTGGAGAGTGAGTCAGAAGAATTCCTTTTCTGTCCAGGTGTGGTGCTGCACGCCTGTAATCCCAGTACACAGGAGGCTGAGGCAGGAGGATCGCCTCAAGCTAAAGGCCAGCCTGGGCTACATAGTGAATTCAAAGCCAACCTGAACTACATAGCAGAGCCTGTCTCAAAACAATTTTTCTTTTCTTTTATCATCTACTTACATCCTTGTCCATCATCAACAAATATTTATTGATTAATTTCTATGTGTAGGGCGCTGTTTTCCATCCTAGGGCTATGAAGACATTTAAGATGCCAATCCCTGAGTGTGAGAGATTTTAGACTCAAATGCAGAGGAAGTATGTATTATAGACACCAGATTATTCTTGTCATGGCATGGCTTTTTCATTAAGTCATGTTCAAGTACATGCAGTCCAAGGGCCAAACAATGGATTAGAACACTTTGCATCTTTGCTTATTTTTTTCAAAGAATATGAATAGGGATGGGGGAAATGCATTTCTATTGCACATCAAAGCCACACCAATCTCGCCTCCTCCAGTCTGCTCTCTCCATAGGCTCCATGTGCCTGACACTCGCTTCCTTAAATTCTCTCTCCTCTTCTCCACGTCTTCTCCCCAAACTCTCAGCCCAACACCCACCCTGGGGGCCCTCCATTCCTTCCTCCAGAATGTCAGTGTTGCCTCTCTGTTGGTTGCTTGTACATTTTGAGTTCCTCTGTCTTATCCATTATTTTAATCTCCATCACAAAAACTTTGACTGAAATGCATTTATACAATTCCAACTTCAAATTAATAAAACAATATGTATTTAAAAAAAAAAACTTTGGGAATTGGGTCATCAACCAAGAGTCCTTCCCCATTACAACCAAAGTAAGGTGGTGATCTGGTTTGAGCATAACGTGAGTGTCCCCCAAAAGTCCCCAAAACTTTTGGTGGTTTGGGAGGTACTGTGGACCCTTTAAGAGCTGGGGTCTAGTGGGAGGTCCTCATGTCCTTTGGGGTGCACCTTCAAAGGGAATTGTGGGAACCCAGTCCCTATCTCTGTTTTTCTCTGCTTCCTGGCTCAGAATACACTCCCTCAAACACTCCTGCCATGATGTGTTAACCTCAGCAGAGGCCCAAACTCATGGGGCTAGCTGCCCCATCTTCATTATATGGTTTACATCTAGATGTCCCCCACCAAAGCCTCGTGCACTCATAGGTAGGGCTTTGGGGAGGTGATTGGGTCACGGGGGTGTGATACTCACCAGTGGATTAGTCCACTGGTGAGTTTATAGCTAAATGTGAAGCCTGATTGGAGAAGGGGGGCTCCTAGGGGTGTGGCCTGGAAGGGGCTATCCCTCCCCCCTCCCTTGATCTCTCTCTTTCTACTTCCTGCTGCCATGCCATGAGCTCTTTCTCCTCTGCCATGCTGCCCTGCCTTGGAGCCAGCCAACTATGGACTGAAACCTCTATAAACTGTGAGCCAAAATCAACCTTTCCCTCTTAGAGTTGTGCATGCAGATACTGTGTCTCGGCAATGAAAAAGTAACTGAGACACTTGGGTATGAACTTCCAGAAGTGCAAGCGAAATAAATCATTTCTCTTTCTTAGTTGCCTCTGGTATTTCATTGTAGTAATGCAAAGCTGATTAATAAAAGGGATCATTGTAAACAACTGCATAACAAGTAATTATTACCCTTGCTAGATATTAATGAGTTTAAGCTGATGACAAAGAGGTAAATGAGAAGATAAATGAGAGTATATTAAATATTAGGTGAGTTGTAAAGTCAATGTAAGTGTTACATGAATTTAGAAGGGAAAAAGTAAGTGCCAAGGGAAAAGATAAAACTTTTTCCATTTAAAATTGTTTTTAGGGCCGGTGAGATGGCTCAGCGGTTTAAGCGCCTGCCTTGCAAGCGCGAGGGCCCGAGTTCGACTCCCGGAACCCGCATACGAAAAAGGGGCCGGTGATATCGCTCAGTGGCACGGGCGCCTGCTGGCGCGCGAGGTCCTGAGGTCGACCCCCCGGTACCCACAAAAAAAATAAAAATAAAAATAAATAAAATAAAATAAAATTGTTTTTAATTGTACATATTTTATGGTATAGTGTGATAAACCAATGTATATATACAATGTGCAGTGATCAAATCAAGGTCATTAGCCTTTACATCTCCTTAAATAGTATTTATCACTTTTTTGTACTGGGAATCTTTAAACTCTTCTAGTTCTTTATAAAATATATAACAAATTGTTGCAATGTGCTGTTGTTCTGTGGCAGGGCTTATTGCTCTTATCTAGTTATATTTTGGTACCATTATTCAACCTGTGAGAAAAAGAAACTTAAAGTTGTCCTTTTTCAAGATGAAATAGATAACTTTGAGTGGAAAATTACTGGCAGTTAAAATTACCTAATGGCCTCACAAAGTTCATGTATTTAGAGGGTCACTAAGCTAATGGGACCTTGGGGGAGTAATAAACTAGTAAGAAAGAAAGCCTTTATTGAAAAATGTAGGCATGATAGCCAAGGCTAAGTAGGATCACAGTAATCACAAGGTCACATGAAACCTCTAACAGGAACATCTGCTTCTCAGAAACTCCCAGAAGAAAGAACAGACAGTATTGTAAAGAAATTCAAACCCAAATAAGGTGAGGACGAAGGAACTGCCTTATACAGAGAGAAGGAAAATCCAGGCATTGTCCAGAGAAGATTGTCTCCTCTGTAGTACTCAGCCAGCGAGCAACTAAAGGAAGGAACCCGCTTGTTGGGGGATAAACCTCTCACGTAACCACTCTGGGCATGTCCGCTAGCGTAGCAGACACCCGGCTTTGCAAGACTGATAAAAACCTCGCTTTCGCTGTTTTTCTTGCCTCTGAAATCCATTCTTGGGTCTGGGCAAGTGAATGCATTTTAGAATTCTTATACCAGTTTTGCCACTTGTCTGTAAATCTGAAATTATTTCAAAATAATCATTTTTGTTTTTGTTTTTGTTTTTGTTTTTCTTGAAGAAGCAGAATTCAAACACTAGTCTAGGAGTTCTGAGGATGACACAGAATGATGGTTGGTCATTCGAGCTCAGTCTTCAAACACTGGTCCAGGGAACTAAGTCCCTCACCATGCAGAAACCTACAACACAGGCCCTGCAGTCCGAGGGGACAAGTTGCCAGACTAGCACTGCTCTCCTCTTTAAATTTGCTGTTTTCCTATTTCAAAGTCATAGACCGACCTTCATGTGAGAAATTGTTGGGGGCAGGGTAGCAAGAAGTTGTAAATCAGCAGATGACAACCAGCCTCACTTTTATTTTATTTGTGAACACACTCATATATGTCTTTTTATAAATTTGGGATCAGACCCTGCTTTCCACACACTTTTACATGCTCTTGGTCTTACGAAATATTATTGTATCACTCTTGTGATTTTTTAAAGATGAAGAGAGTCGAGTGAGTCATATCCCTCAGTTAGTGATACGCTTTTGTTTATATTAGATTCATATTTATCAGCAGTGCTTCTTAAATTCCTCCCTTTCTCTGTATTCTCCTTTCCGTCTGTAAGTGCTCTTACAATATACTTTGCTCTGTGGGGTGCAGAGCTGTTACACAGCTGGAGCTGCTTTGGAATTTCCACTCATCATGTGTTTAAGCTACATTAAGTCCATTGCTTCTAACCACTACAAATATTTTTAAATAGATGAATTTAATAACGGCATGATATTCCACTATAATTCAGTACCACCATTCTAATCTATTTGCCAGTGTTAGAAAGTAGGCCATTGCTGGTTTCTTCCTTGTTCTTCCCAAATCAAGACTCAAATTAGTTTGTGTGTATCTCTGCTATGTGACCATTGTCAAGTTTGCTTAATTGTCTCTGAGCCTCAATTTTCCTCAGGCTCAGAGTTGAACACAGACTTTACATTTGTATGCAAAATACGCAAAGAGAAAAGAGACCACTGTGGGAAAGCGTATGGTGACAGCAAAAACACTATTCTGTTTGGTTCAAGTCCAAGGAGCCTCCTGGTTCCTGGTGTGAGGATTTAGAGTTTACATGAGACAGATCTGCTTGGACATCTTCTGTAGCTCCCCCAACAGCATAAGATGGGCAGAGAGGAGGGGTCTGGGGAGCTTAGAACATGTCATGCTGCCCCCATACGTGTCCCTGAGGTGAGGCGAGGTGAGGTGAGGGGGGAGTACATTTACACTCCAGAGCACTGGTGGTAGCTAAAGACATGCCAGCTCTCTTTCTTTTCCTCCCCCAGAAATCTTCCGAAAAAGGTGAGAGAAACACAAACAAGGTCTAGGGTGGGAATCCCGTGTGGGCTATCATGGGGGTCCATGTCCCCAAGGGACTGCCATGTCAGGAGGCTCTGGAGAAGTCACCAGCGGGAGGCAGCAGGGTCTGAGTCCATACGCAGGAGCCAGCATCAGTAGCCATCTGGAGTTGAGAGAACCAACATCTGGACTACTAGTAATGATGCTGGACAGCGCTGAAATTACACTACAGCTGGGGGAAATAGGGAAGGGCCCCTGTGCAAACTCTGCCCTCTTCTTCCTGGGAAACTATTTAAATGTCCCTGGCACAGACAGGGGAAGACAAAGAAGCCCACAAAATGAAATGGCTGTGAATAAATGGGCATGAGGCGTGTGTGTGTGTGTGTGTGTGTGTGTGTGTGTGTGTGTGTATAGCCTAGGCTGGCCTTGAACTCATGGTCCCCCTGCCTCAGCCTCCCAAGTACTGGGATTGTAGGTGTGTGCAACTATGCTGGGCTCATGGGATCTTTTTGAGGTTCTAAACTAGATTACAGTGATGGTTGCCCAAATGCTGTAAATTTACTAAAAATTATCAAATTATACACTTAACATGGGTGAATTTAGTGATGTGCAAATTATGGCTCAAGAAAGCTATTTTTAAAAATAACCCTTGGATGAAATTTTAAATGGAAAATGTGGCCTTGATATTAATGCAAGTTAAACTAGATATAGCCAGAATGAAGTGTCAAGAACAGGATAATTTTGTTGGCTCCCATAATCCAAAGTTAAAAAAACCTCGTGCTGAGAATATAGCAGTCTTTGCATTTGCAGGTATCAATGTGTCCATTTACACCTGTTCCTCTATAATGCAACCGGCACAGCATGAGGTGTGTGGCAAGCCATCTGCTGAACTTCGTTTTAGGACCATTCAGGGCAGACTGTCAGCGCCATGCTTAGACACCAAGGCAGGTCCCGCGTGCAAGGGCCAGAGACTACGTGGGCAGAATACAGAAGCATCATGGGTCAGTGGCCCAGGGGCAAGGATGAGGGGGTCTATGGTTTCAGTGTGGTTTGTCCTCTTTAAAACTCATACTGAAGTTTCAATGCCAATGTAATAATATGGAGAGTGGGGCCCTTAAGATAGGATTAGGTACTTCAGAAAGTAACGCCCTTTTCATGGGACTGAGTTCTTGCTCTCGGGCTGGATTAGTTGCTATATGCAAGCACATTATTATAAGGTGAGGCTCATGCCCACTTGCCCCTCCACCCTTCCACCATGTCATGATGCAGCAGGAGGCCCTTGCCAGATACAGCTACCACCAGATCATGTACTCCTGGCCTCCAGAACTGTGCGCTAAATAAATCTCTTTCCTTTATAAATGACCCAGTCTCAGGCATTCTCTTACAGAATAAGAAAATGGACCAAGACACAGGGTTTGGAGTTAGTCAAGAAGTCAGAGCTAAGAAGGTAGCTTGAGAAAGCCCAGAAGCATTTGCCCAGAGCAGCGAGAGGCTGGGAGATCAGAGTGACCAAGGTAGTTTGCAGCCAGCTTCCCATTTCCCAGTTTCCAGCCCAGCTCTGTCGCTTGTTCATTGGACCCCTGTGAGCTCCAGCTGCATCATCTGCAAAGCAGGCTGAATACAGACACCCTTCTTTGTGGCATGAGCATGAAGCTGATTGGTGGTAGCATGCATCAAATTCTTGGCAAATTCTCAGTGCTGTTATAATTACTATGGTAAGACTCACAAGCATGAGGGTTGTCTTACAGTATTTTTCGTTAAAGCAGAAAAAAAAAAAAAAGGAGGAGGAGGTGGAGGATGCAGGATTTGGGGGAAAAAAGAAAGATCCCAATCATAAGGCAAGTCTTGTTACCAATATTGCAATAGAAAAGCCATCCTCTTTTTGCTTATCTGCAATAAGATCTAATTGTCAGAGTCAATTTCAAAGACATCTGGGTGACTAGTGATTGCGGATGTGTCTCACAGTGGTGAGCCTGCATTCTTCATCCTCTCTACCTGAGCTCAGAGAGCCTGCAGCAACAGATGCCCAACACTGTATATAAGAAAGGCTCTGGGTCAGTGCCTTCATGGAAAGACTGGAAGTTGGGGGCTGAGGAATGTCAGCCACCAGGAGGATGCTGTGCAGACTGGTGATTCACAGGAGGGGGTCGGTGGCAGTGGTCACAGATGGCCCATCAGTTATCTCCACATAGCCCTGCTACTTCCTGGGAATGCTGTGGAGGAGGGAAGGCAAGATACACAGGCACAAGGCTGCCCTCAGGTTTGACAGCAAATTCCTGTGTAAGTTCCTGTTTGATTAATGATACTGTATCCATTTTTATTTACTGCTCATTACTGTACTTCTAAGAAAGGGAGGAACAAAACAATTCCTCAAACGACTGAAAAAGCACATGAAATCACTATATTGTCTATAATTAGGGTGGGAAGGAAAGGAAGAAAGAAAGGACGGAGGGAAGGAGAGACAGAGGGAGAGAGGAAGGGTGAGACATGACCAACAAGCCTAACGCAGCTCCACAGAGACTCAGAACAGGACCTACCTGTGTCACGCCGCACACCATCTCCCCCCCACTTGATTTTTAGCTTGGACTAAAGCTAACTGATGAAAAGGACACTATAGCAACACTTACTCATTAATCTCTTAATTTTAATTCATGAGGACATAGGTTCTTTAGTGTCTTTGGATCTGCCAAGCCTAGTGCCATGTTTTACATCTATCTGCTATGTTTATATATATATATATATATATATATATCAGGATATGTGTGTGTATGTATATATGTAATTTGTGTGTGCATATATATATGAGATATGATTGAAAAATATATGGAATATAACACTGGGTCCAACAGATGCATCCCTTACTTTTCTATTGTAAATTTGTACTTTAGCATAATAATAGCCAGCTGTGCATCTTATTATCTTTCCCTGAGGGATACAGGAAGCAATCTATGTGTTTACCCACTTGGTATGACACACACCAAGTTGTGTGCATATATGCAAAAGTGGTAAAATGGGATTTTTACCCATGCTCCATCTAACTGGTTTTGCATATGTTCACCTGAGCATCACAGAGGGTCCAATAGACACACACCACTCCAGAATTTCTTAAAAAAACAGTTTTCTTTTCATTTTTCTGGTAGAAGTAGCCCAATTCAGTACAATGGCACATAAAAAGCCAGATTTGCAAGTTTTGGAGGAAGTCAAAAGTGAGTCATCAGATTACTCATTGATGGATGATGAAGATGATCTATTATGGTAAAATACATGCTTTCATAACAGAAGAGTGGTGTGAATGTATGATGATGATGATGATGACTTTGATGTTGGTGATGTGAGCTAAAGTTCCTGTGAAAGTGAAATGGAGCAAGAATCAACTGATACAGACACAGGGAATGCAGACCTCCTCTATTCAGACGACAAAGAAAACAGCAATGTGAGTACATATTTCACTAGTAGAAATGGTACAAAATGGTCATGCAACCAAATGGAATGATACAATGTTAGAACTAGTCCAAAAATATAGTGAGGATCTTGGCAGAGGTGAAACATTGGACAGAATACCAGCACTGCCATTCAATGTTGGAAATTATAACAGACAAAATGCAACAAGATGCTGTAAAATACACAAAGGCTGAAATTAATGTAAAATGTTCTGTGTGCACCAATAGCCATATTCAAAACTGTATTTGTTATGACACCTCACTAACTGAGCTGAAAACATTCATAGGTCCGCTGTTCTTAGCAGGGATTTCTCATGGTGATTGCAGGAATGAAAAAGGATTATGGAAAAGTAATGGGTCAAAATATGGCATAAAAATGTATGGCCTTGTAGATGCGAAGACTTATTATGCTTTCAATTTAGACATTCATCCTAAAATCCAGCCATCACGTCCTTATTCACATAGTAATAAACCAAATGATGTTGTGAACAGACTTGTTGCTCCCATCTCCCAAATTAATCGGAATGTGACATGTGACATTTGGTTTACCAGTTTCCAATTCATGTTACATTTGCTAACAGAGCACAAGTTGACCAATGCAGGAACTGTACTCAGGAACAAAGCAGAAATTCTGAATGAGATATTGCAATTTCAAAACAAAGAATTGTATAGTACAATCTTTGGATTTCAGAAAGATATAACCTTGGCCTTGTATATGGCAAAGAAAAACAAACTAGTACTGCTTATGTCAACATTTCATCATCATGGGGAAATATTGATGGGGAAACCTCAACAAAACAGAAGCCTGAGACGGAAACTTTCTACAACAAAACCAAAGGAGGATATGTTGTTGATGAGTTGTGCAACTGTGACATCACTTGAAACACAAAGCATTAGCTGATGGTTGTGTTTTACTTGATCCTAAATATGTGTGGCATAGTTTGATAGTTTACAAAGAAAATAACAAGTGCAAAATATCACAGAGAAATTTTCTTTGCAGATTAGGACTAGAACTCAGAAGAGATCATTTATAGCACAGGGAAAAATAAAATGTTTCTGCCCAGGGAACTATGCAAAAAAATTGTGGAGCACAGTGGTGATCTAACAGGTGCACAGGCAGGTGCAGCATCACAAAGACCTACTACAACAACAGGAAAACAAAAAAGATGTCAACTGTGCCCTACAAGAAAGGATAGGAAAATAAAACATATGTGCTATCAATTAAGTGATACTTGTGTATGGAACATGCAGTTGTCACGTGTGAAGACTGCCTTGGGTGTGATAGTTGAAGCAAAGATTTTCTGTGGTAGACTTTTGTGTTTACATTGTATTTCACATGGGTTTTCATTTTTTATGTTAATTTTTGTAAGCAGGTACACAGCTGATGTGAACATGTTGATATCTGTTCTAAACACACAATACAAAGAGTTTAATACTTTATTGACATTTTATGTTCCTGTTAACTACACACTGTATAATAAGAGTCTCCTGACAAAACAGCAAGACCACTGAGATGTCAAGTATGTCCTACAAAAAGGCCAGGAAAGCAAAACACATGTGCTGTCAGTGTAAGCAATATGTGTGTACAGAATGTGCTGCTGTCATTTGTGCAGACTGCCTTCGGTGTAGGTGTGATAACTGAAGTAAAGATTATTGTTTTTTGTAAAATGCTAGTGATATTTTTATTGTAGTCCATGTAAGAATTTGTGTTGTTCTTTTTAGGCTTTGTACACCAAAAAACAATCATTGCTGAAAATTTTATTGTTATAAACAATAAATGTATTGTTATAAATATTAAAAATTAAATACTTTTGTGACTTTTCCTGTTAAGTACTCATTGTTTAATATAATAAAACTCATAAAATTAAAACTAATAATTCATTAACAGAAATATTCTAAAGAATAAATATGGGTTTGATAGACCCATGTCATAAAATTAAAATTAATAATTCATCAACAGAAATATTCTAAAGAATAAATACGGGCTTGATAGACCCATGTTTCCACAGCTTTATGACAAAATTAGGTGTTGTGCACCTCAGGCTACATTTTAAAAATTTAGCCCACCATGGTGGTGCATGCCTGCAATCCCAGCACTTTGGAGGCTGACTGCCACAAGTTTGAGGCCAGCCTAAGCTACATAGTGAGTTCAAAGCAGCCTGAATTACATAGCGAGACCCTGTCTCAAAAATACATACACACATACATACATACATAAACTTTAAAAATTTATTACAGTAAAAGATACACTGCCATTAATTCCCTTCAAAATATTTTTCCTCTCTTCAAACACACTTATGCCGTCATTCTGGTCACTTTTTGCAGCAGCCCTCTTTCATTAGTGTCTTTAACTTGCACAGTTACGGCTGCCTTGATGTCCTGAATTGATTCAAAATGTTTACCTTTCACAATCACTTTTACCTGGGAGAAGAGCCAGAAGTCGCATGGTGCCAGATCTGGTGAATAAGGTGAATGAGGACATGCTGTAATGTTTTCACCAGCCTGCCTTTCTGTCTGATGGCACTAGGCAGCAACATTTACCATACCTTTATCCAGCCTCGTAAAGACACTCACGAAAAAGGACTTTCAGAACTTGGTTCAGGGCCAGTGAGATGGCTCAGCGGCGTGAGCACCTGCCTTGCAAGCGCGAGGGCCCGAGTTCGACTCCCGGAACCCACATACGAAGAAAAGGGGCCAGTGATATCGCTCAGCGGCATGGGTACCTGTTGGCGCGCGAGGTCCTGAGGTCGACCCCCGGTACCCACAAAAAAAAAAAAAAAAAACTTGGTTCAGAGAATGGCAAGAACCACTGGATAAGTATGTTCAAGGTAAGGAGGTGTATTTTGAGGGGGATTGATGACAACGTATGTTATGTAGTAATTTTTAAAAATATAAACACCATATATTTTGATCAAACCACACACATGCACATACACACACACACACAAAAGTAACAGTTGGATACTTCATAAAACTAAAACTTGACCTGCCCATTCCACTATGAGGAACCTATCCTTAGATGAGCTCCCACTTATACAAAAAAAACAGTTAAATCGGGTGTGGTGGCGCACACCTACCCCAGCACTTGGGAGGTTGAGGCAGGAGGATGGCCGGGAGTTAGAGACCAGCCTGGGCTACATAGTAAGACCCTAGAAAAGTCAAAAACAAAACAAAACAAAAAATTAAAAATAAAAAAATGTTAATAAAGATTTTGTGTTGTCACACCCTAATTGCCCAGCAATAAAGAAATAAGTTAAATACAGTATAATATATACATTCTGGAATACTATGTGGCCATTAAATAGAGCAATTTATGCATGGGAAAATGTCCTACACTCTCAATGAAAACATCAAGTTGCAGAATATATAATATGATCTAATTAATTTTATATTTGTTTGCTTGGGCTACTATAACAAATACCATAGACTCGGCTGCTTAAGCAGTGAAATTTTGCTTTCTCAATTCTGGAAGCTGGAGGACACCAGTCATGTTGGGTTAGGACCCACCCTAATGACCTCACTATAACTCAGTTACTGTGTAAAGGCCGTCTCTCCCAACGCAGTGATGCTCTGACGCACTAGGAGACGAACTTTAATATATGCAGGTGGGGTTTGGGGGCACTGTTCAGCTCATATGTTCTTTAAAATCCTGTGGGCACACGGAGGACTTTCATTTTCAGTCTGTATTTCTGAACTACTAAAAATTTTATGATGAGCTTAAATTCAAACATTAAGCAATTCAACACTGTTATGGTATTTTTGCAACTTTCTTACATCTGAAATTAGTTCCAAATAAAAGTGTTTCTCAATGGTGTGTCACCCACTCGGGAGGCTGAGGCAGTAGGATCACCAAGAGTTCAAGGCCAGTCTGGACTACGTAGTAAGCTCAAGGCCAGGATGTACTACATGGCAAGACCTTGCCTCAAAAAACAAAAACAAAAAACAAATATTTGCGATCCTGCCTCGGCCTTCCAACCCTACCATACAATAAAATTTTGAAAGCTAGTGCATCAAACTATTTGGACAACACAGTGCTAGGCTTTTCATTTCTATCTTGATGAAAAACATGGGACTTTTCATGTGCCACAAGAATCTTTCACAGCTATGTTTTTTTAGAAACTGATTTTTCCCACTGAGAAGCTAGAAGTCAGCGGCTGGGGTAGGTCCACATGTGCACCTGTCCCTGTGAACCTTTATTCTTTCTTTTTTTTGAGACAGGGTCTCACTTTGTAGTCCAGGCTGGCCTCGAACTCAGGGCAATCCTCCTACCTCAGCCTCCTGAGTGCATGAGCCACCACACCAAGCCCTTTATCCTTTAAAACAAACGAACAAAGCAAGCCTGGAGATATAGCTCAGTGCAAAGGCCCTCAGTTCAATCCCTAGTACCACAAAAAACAAAAACAAAAGCTTTCAATAATTTAGTTCAGAGCATAACAAGTCCTAAAACCAAAAAGTTTGAGAGCCACTGCCTTACTCATGTGAATAATCATAAAATTCTACAACTGTATTGATAAAAGTATTATTTCTAAAGACTGCCTTCCCCTGTTCAATAGTTTTTTAAAAAATCCTAGGAATGTGATGAAAATGGGGAAATGTTCAGCCGTAACACATCCTTGGTGAACAGCCCATCCTGGAGAAACTCCACGAAGCAGGTCAGTTCCTGTCTTCCCTTGAGCCAGCCCGACGGAAACACGAAGGTACTCAGGCAGGGAAGAAACTCCGAAGGCAGATGGCAAGCGGAGCTGCAGCTGTACTTCATGCCCTGCACCACGAGGGGGGCGCCTTCCAGACAAAGCCTGAGAGTGCGCTGACAGGAAAGCTTCCAGCATCAAGAGGCCCACACTGCAGAGAAACTTTCCATGGAGGTCAGCCGTGAGGAAGTCTTCAAGCTGAGATCGTGTTTTATTGGATAGCAAAATCCCACAAGAGAAGCACCTTTCACAAGGACTGAGGACTAAGACAAGGAGGAATCACTGAACAGGAGAAGCTGCTCCTGAATGAATCCCACCCAAGCCACCCAAGTCACTAAGTAAGGACAGCAGCGTGGAAGGCAGGGTTTGCTGAAAAGTGCTTTGAACAAGTCTGACCTGGACTAGAAAAAGGCACGTAACAGCAAAGGAGGCATGCACACAGTCATTATCATTTTAATATTCGCAATCACCTGAGTTTGGAGCACCTAACCCAGGGGTCATGCACCATGTTAAGGCCCTGGGTTGACCCAGGCAATTGTGAAAAGGATGGGCCTTTGCAACCTATGTGCTTGGACGTGGAGCCTCAGAAGGAATCAGGGACATATTTTTCCTTATCAGATTGAACATTACAGCCTCCTGTTTCACATCATGTAAGAATCTGTTACGACGTGGATCTTACACTCATGTGTTGAAGGCTTGCTCCCCAGCAGATAGCACTGCTGGGAGGTGCTGAAACCTTCAGGAGTTGGGGCCTGTGGGAGTGAGGTCCTTGGGATCCTGACCCTTCTCCCTCTCATTCGCTTCCTGGCTGCCCCAAGGTGAGCAGCTGCTCTCTCCCGCCATGATGCTTTGCCTCACAACAGGCCCAAGAACAGTGCCAAGTGACCATGGGTTGAAGCTTCTTTTTTTTTTTTTTTTTTTTTTTAAAGAGAAGAAAAAAACAAAACAAATCAAAAGAAGAACAAATTTTCAAAACAACATAATAGGAGGGTAACAATGGTTAATACATTACGTATTACTATCTTTAAGTTAGTTATTCAGGACACCAGACATTAGCATTCAATTGTCCAAACATTATTGGCACAAACCTTACTCTTCAATGAACTAAGTAAAAATGGTAGTGTATCTATCTTAACCATCTTATATATATATATACACAATTTTTTTCCCTTTCCCTTCTTTCTTTTCCCTATTCCAGTCTCTCTTTCCTTTTGACCAGTTTCTTTTGGATTCACCATATCTATTGTACATTTTGGATCTTATTTACTCTTTCAGTTTCTCATACTAGAGAGATAATACGATGCTTACACATGTGCTTCAGGTTTATTTCACTTATGAGTATTTTCTCGAGTTGCATCCATTTACCTATAAAAGTCTCCAGTTTATCCTTCTTTATGGCTGAATAGTACTCCATTGTATAAAAATACCACATCTTTCTTATCCATTCCTCAGTTGATGGGCATTTGGGTTGTTTCCAAGATCTGGCTATTACAAATTGTGCTGCTATAAACATGGGTGCACATATATCGCTGTGGTACGATGTTTTTAATTCTTCTGGGAAGATGCCCAGAAGGGGAATAGCTGGGTCAAATGGGGCCTCCAACCCTAGTTTTCTGAGGAATCTCCACACTGACTTCCACAGTGGCTGTACCAGTCGACACTCCCACCAACAGTGAAGAAGGGTTCCTTTTTCCCCACAGCCCCTCCAGCATTTGTTATTAGTTGATTTCTTAATAGTAGGAAGCTTCTTAAGTGAGTCAGTCTTCCTCCTCTCAGGTTGATTTTTCTCAAGCTATCTTGTCAGAGCAATGGAAAGCCTACATGGAACTTTTTGATAATGCACACCTGCCTTATCCTAAAATCATGTACTGTATGCAGCTGGGGTGGTAGAACTGATATCTTAAAAGAATAATCTGAGCAAAGTTAATGAAGAGAAATGAAACACAACACTCTGCTAGTGCAAAAACAAAACACGTAAAACATGTTGAAGCCTCTAGATGCTTATGTAAAAATACCTAAAATGAGTTTCTTACAGGACTACATAAAGTCATGCTTTTATAAAAGTATGTTACCATCAAGTCACGTATAACAAGTTTTGCCAGAAACAAACATTGACTGGCGGAGAGGGGTGAGCTTCTGAGAAATCATAGCATGACAAAAACTCTTCCTCCGACAATCACAGGACAAAATATTGGTGCACTGCTTCCATCCCTCAAATGTTAATGCTGACTTTATTTACAATCTCTATTTTTATCAGTACTGACTTTAAAAGGCTGACAGCACAGCTTCTTTGCAGTCAAAACCAAAAGGCAGGAATGGAAAGGAGAACCTCAAGAGTTATGGCAAAGTTAGAACACAAGAACACTAAGAAAGAAAATTAGGAATTGTTACAACTGAACGAACATTCCTCTTCGGATGGATTGCTAGGCCAGGAAAGAAACTTCCCCAAACTTCAACAGATTTCAGGAATACTAATTGAAGTTCGGCTTTTTTTTCCTCCCAGGGGGAGCTTTTCTTTTTCTTTACGAAAAAATATTAAAAGTTTTAACATCAGAAACTTTCATTTTTACATATCTTTACTCTTTAAACTTCATGACAAATTACAAATAAGCAGCTATGTAGCTATGGATGGATTTTCTGTATGACATATACTTCCTCAGGCAGAAAACAGCAATAATGAAGAATAGAAATGAACTCACAGTAAATGACAAGTACAGAAAGGGTGCATCACATTTCAGTGTGGCCCAACATGTACACTGTTTAAAGTGGCCCCACCTTTAAAACATCACAGTTGTATCTAATTTTCTTATAAAAGGAACCAATGCATTTTTTCCAATAAAGTTTAAAGTTGTACCACAGGGGTTGTCTAAAAGCTGTAAAATCTTGTGTATTTTTTTTTAATTTTATTTTAAAGAGAAGAAAAAACAAAACAAATCAAAAGAAGAACAAATTTTCAAAACAACATATTAGGAGGGTAACAATGGTTAATACATTGCGTATTACTATCTTTAAGTTAGTTATTCAGGACACCAGACATTAGCATTTAATTATCCAAACATTATTGGCACAAACCTTACTCTTCAATGAACTAAGTAAAAATCGTAGTGTATCTATCTTAACCATCTTATATATATATATACAATTTTTTTTCCCTTTCCCTTCTTTCTTTTCCCTATTCCAGTCTCTCTTTCCTTTTGACCAGTTTCTTTTTGATTCACCATGTCTATTGTACATTTTGGATCTTATTTACTCTTTCAGTTTCTCATACTAGAGAGACAATACGATGCTTACACATGTGCTTCTGGTTTATTTCACTTATGAGTATTTTCTCAAGTTGCATCCATTTACCTATAAAAGTCTCCAGTTTATCCTTCTTAATGGCTGAATAGTACTCCATTGTATAAAAATACCACATCTTTCTTATCCATTCCTCAGTTGATGGGCATTTGGGTTGTTTCCAAGATCTGGCTATTACAAATTGTGCTGCTATAAACATGGGTGCACATATATCGCTGTGGTATGATGTTTTTAATTCTTCTGGGAAGATGCCCAGAAGGGGAATAGCTGGGTCAAATGGGACCTCCAACCCTAGCTTTTTGAGGAATCTCCACACTGACTTCCACAGTGGCTGTACCAGTCGACACTCCCACCAACAGTGGAGAAGGGTTCCTTTTTCCCCACAGCCCCTCCAGCATTTGTTATTAGTTGATTTCTTTATAGTAGCCATTCTTTCTGGGGTGAGAAGGTATCTCAGTGTTGTTTTAATTTGCATCTCTCGAATGACTAGTGATGTTGCACATTTTTTTGTATATTTATTTGCCATTAGTATTTCTTCATCTGAGAAATGTGTATTCATCTCAGATGCCCATTTTTGGAGTGGGTCTTTAAATTTGGGAGGTCTGATTTTTTTGAGTTCTTTATATGTTCTCGATAGTAATTCTTTGTCGGAGGAACAGCTGGCAAACATTTTTTCCCACATTGTGGGTTGTCTCTTCACTCTGTTGGTGGTTTCTCTTGCTGTGCAAAAGCTTTTTAATAAGATGAGATCCCAGTTATTGATTCTTTGGGATAGTTCCCGTGCGGTTGAGTTTTTATTCATAAAGTCTTTGCCTACACCAATGTCTCCAAGGGTTTTACCTATCCTACCTTCCAGCAGATTTAATGTTTCTGTTTTAATATTTAGATCTCTGATCCATTTTGAATTTGAACAAAGAGTGGGAACCAACAACAGGAAAATATCATGACAAGTCAATACATATCAGTTTTAACCATCAATGTTAACGGTCTCAATTCACCAATGAAAAGGCACAGACTGGCAAAATGGATCAAGAAGCAAGATCCAACAATATGCTGTATACAAGAAACACATTTAATTCAGAAAGAAATTCATAGACTGAAAGTCAAAGGATGGAAAACAATACTCCATGCCACAGGAACCCAGAAAAAAGCAGGGGTAGCTATTCTTTTTGCAGACAAAGTGAACTTCAAGCCAAGAAGGATTCAGAGAGATAAAGACGGTCATTACATCCTGGTAAAGGGAACAATCCAAGAGGAAGAGATAACGATCATAAATATATATGCGTCAAATACCAATGCACCCAGCTATATAAAACAAGTACTAAAGGACATGAAAAATCAAATGAGCACTAATACAATTATATTGGGAGATCTCAATACTCCACTGTCACAAAAAGATAGATCAACTGGACAGAAAATCAATAATAAAATAGTAGAACTGAACCAAACTTTTGAACAAATGGACTTAGTAGATGTCTACAGAGTGTTCCACCCCACAACATCAGAATACACATTCTTCTCAGCTGCACATGGGACGTTCTCCAAAATAGACCACATACTAGCTCATAAAACCTGCTTAAATAAATGCAAAGGAATTGAAATTATCCCATGCATATTATCAGACCATAGTGCAATGAAATTGGAAATCAATGACAAAAGATCCCACAAAAACTCCCTAAACACATGGAAATTAAACAGCATCCTCCTGAACAACCAATGGGTCACAGATGAAATTAAAGAAGAAATTAGTCACTTTCTACAACTGAATGATAATGACAGTACAACATACCGGAACTTATGGGATACAATGAAAGCAGTCCTAAGAGGGAAATTTATAGCATTAAATACTTATATCAGGAAAATAGAGCAAGCGCAAATAAACAACTTAAGGGTGAACCTCAAGCTTCTAGAAAAAGAAGAGCAGGTTAAGCCAAAAGCCCGTACAAGGGAGGAAATTATAAAGATCAGATCAGAAATTAACGTATTGGAGAATAAAAAAACAATACAAAGAATCAATGAAGCAAAAAGTTGGTTCTTTGAAAGAATAAATAAGATTGACAAACCCTTATCCAACCTTATTAAAAAAAAGAAAAGAAAAGACTCAAATCCATGCAATTGAAAATGAAAAGGGTGATATCAAGACGGACCCTGCAGAAATCCAGAAGATCATCTATACCTATTTTGAAAATTTATATTCTACTAAGATGGAAAATGCAGAAGAAATGGACAGATTCCTAGATTCGTATGAATTACCAAAGCTAAATCAAGAAGATTTAAAAATCCTAAATAAACCAATATCAACCAATGAAATTGAAGATGTAATTAAAAACCTCCCAACAAAGAAAAGCCCAGGCCCTGATGGATTCACTGCCGAATTCTACAAGAAATTTAGAGAAGACCTAACGCCCCTACTTCTCAAACTTTTTAATGAAATTGAAAGGGAAGCAATACTCCCAAATTCATTCCTGGAAGCAAGCATTACCCTGATACCAAAACCAGAGAAGGACCCAACTAAGAAAGAGAACTACAGGCCAATCTCCCTAATGAACATAGATGCAAAAATCCTTAATAAGATACTGGCAAACAGAATCCAACAAATCATCAAGAAGATTATACACCATGACCAAGTTGGATTCATCCCAGGGATGCAGGGATGGTTCAACATACGTAAATCAATAAATGTAATACAGCATATTAACAGAACCAAAGACAAAAATCACATGATCATCTTAATAGATGCAGAAAAAGCTTTTGACAAAGTCCAGCACCTTTTCATGATAAAAACCCTACAGAAAATTGGAATAGAGGGTCTTTATCTCAATCTGGTAAAAGCTATCTATGACAAACCAACAGCCAATATCATACTAAATGGCCAAAAACTGAAAGCCTTCCCTCTAAAATCAGGAACAAGACAAGGATGTCCACTGTCCCCACTCTTATTCAACATAGTTCTGGAAACTTTAGCCAGAGCGATTAGACAAGAGAAAGAAATAAAAGGAATAATGATTGGAAAGGAAGAAGTTAAATTATCATTATTTGCAGATGACATGATACTCTACACAGAAGACCCCAAAAACTCCACTAAAAAACTGCTAGATTTGATAAGCAAATTCAGTAGTGTAGCTGGATACAAAGTCAATACTCAAAAGTCAATAGCCTTCCTGTACACAAATAACAAACTTACTGAAAGAGAAATTAGGGAAACAATACCTTTCACAATAACATCCAAAAAAATGAAATACCTAGGAATCAACCTCACGAAGGATGTAAAAGACCTCTATACTGAAAACTACAGTACTCTGAAAAAAGAGATTGAAGAGGATATCAGAAAATGGAAAGATATCCCTTGCTCCTGGATAGGAAGAACCAATATAGTGAAAATGGCCATACTTCCAAAATTGTTATACAGATTTAATACAATTCCAATCAAAATTCCAACAGCATATCTCACAGAATTAGAGAAAACAATCCTAAAATTCATTTGGAATCAGAAGAGACCTAGAATAGCAAAGGCAATTCTGGGCAACAAAGGCAAGGCAGGGGGCATCACAATCCCCGACTTGAAATTATACTATAAAGCTACTGTGATAAAAACAGTGTGGTACTGGCAAAAAAACAGACCTGAAGATCAATGGAACAGATTAGAAGATGCTGAAACAACCCCAGACATACTAAGCCACCTTATCTTTGACAAAGGTGCCAAACACATTCGCTGGAGGAAAGATAGCCTCTTTAATAAATGGTGCTGGAAACACTGGCTCTACACATGCCGAAGATTAAAACTAGACCCATATCTTTCACCATGCACTAAATCTTGTGTATTTTAACAGCAAACAAAAAGTTTTTCCAGGTTAACCTGTTAATCCTGTTTTTAAACACTGCTGAAAAATTACGAACTTCAGAGAACATCATGAATATCAACTCTTGTATTTATAAACAAAGCAGTATTTAGAAAGTAGATACCACCTTGTTTGTTCTATTGCCAGTAAAATTTAATTAAGCTCAAGCTAAAATTATGAGGATGGGGGGGTGGCCAGCAGTCTGAGAAACTGCTGTACTTACTATAACATGAAATGCTAAGAATTTTCCATAAGGCTTATTTCCAGAAAACAATACTGAAGAGCTATGTTTTTAGGATCCATACTCTTATTTTCATACATACAAATTAGATCTAGGAATTTCAGAATGAAGTTTTCCCAAAGGATTACCTCATTTATGCAGTATTTCTTATAAAACAGTTGTTGGCTGTTTCTCCCTCTTTTGGGGGTGGGGAATAGAGGGCAGTATTGGACACTGAACCTAAAGCCTCTTGTAGGCTAAGCAAGTGCTATATACCCACCCCTTTCTGAGAGAAGGCGTAGGTTGCCCAGGCTAGCCTCAACTTGTGATCCTCCTGCCTCAGCCTCCTGAGTAGCTGGGTCTGATTACAGGTACATGCCACCATACACTTGTTAATTGACCAGTTCTTCTTAAAGGGGAATAATGATCTGATTTTTCAAGTCACTAAAGATGGTTTAGATTAGGAAGTGATTTCAAAGGAAAATTCACTTAATATTTTATTATTGCATTGACCTCTCACGTCTTAACATTTTAGGACTGAAAGGAATTAGGAAATTTAATCATATGAGAAAACAAATGTAACAATAAAATTAAACCAGAATCATCAGATGTCTTCCTCTGGATCAGTGATAAGCCACCTATTCATCTGACATTTCATCATAATCATCGGTTTTTCTCCTTTAAAGCATTAGAGCTTTTGTTCTAAATATGATGTTTTACTCATTTGGACACAATTATTCTAAAGACAAAACATCAGAAACAAATTCTCTCCACATACGCTGTATTTTTAGATCAGTGTCCTGATATAAAGGAGTTCCATCTGCTTTCTTCCATATTTTTTCTTCTTGTGGCAGTTTGCCTCCAAACATCAAAATCTAAACTATGACAAAGAGGAAAACATCTAAAACACAGTACAAATACACAAGAATAAAAGAAGGGAGTTGAAAACAAACAAAACATCATACTGCAATGTCTCCAGATATGTAGTGATCTGACAAGGTTCCAACTCCTTTCCCTCTGCCCTTATAGATGTGTGTTCGTGTTTTACATTTCCTTTTTCTTTTTTGCCTTTTGATGCCTGAAGTAACTAAGAACAAAGCAAATAATTAGTCTGACATGAAAACTGTGGTGTCTATCTATGACTTAAGTCCTAATTTTACCTTAGTTCATGCAAAATTGCTCTTAATGACCAGAAATAACAATAGACAATACATATGAAAAGATTATTAAGTAATGTTTTTTGAGTCACAAGTAACTTCTGACAGGAAAATCTACAAACCAAATTTTAACTCAGCTCCTTATAAAGCTAAATTCTTTTGTATCTTAGAATGCTATTACCAAAAGCACTCTTAATTATTTCACTTTCTACTATAGAAAGATTGTAATATAAAGTATTTTTAATAAGCTACTTAGTATCTTTTTCATACAAACACCAGTGCAAACTATTTAAAAATACTAATTTTAAAACGAGATATATGATTAAATATCTCCATTGACAGTAGACTAGGAGCAATTGGGGTAGAATAATTTTCCATGATTAATGTGTTCATAAATGTACACGATTAAACGTACATGTGGTCAATGAAATAAAACAATCTTCTATCCTTTGTTTTTAAAAGTTTACTCTTTCAGAACTGCTCCTGTTGGACCTTGGCTAGTTTCCTGAACACGTTTTGACAGTACGCTATCAGCGACTACTTGTCAACTGGTGCTACATCCGCCGTGTCCTTTATCTCCTTTATTATTAAACAATGGCCCTCTTCTGCTATTCTGCTTCATGCAGCACCAAACTGCATATTTTTCCTAATAAAAAATTACATAAAGAAAACACTGTCAGACACATATTCACAAGATCTCAACTTCTTTAAACGTAAGTATGGGTATATTTATTTCTCTCAAATGCATACAAGACAATAATTACACAAGTCTTTCGTTCAACAATGATTTGATTCATAAGCATCTGAAATTTACATAATTTCACATCAAGACCCTTGTATTTTTAAATACATTAAGTAAAAAAGCTCCCAAATAACCAATTTTTATATTCTTATTTATCCCTCTATACATCCAAACTTTAAAAAGTTACAAACTGAACATTATACAGAACATATAAATCATGTTTAAAAACTTGAGGTTTTAAAATCACTGCTCCCCCAAAATGATCCAGAAAATTTCTCCTAACTGACAAGCACAGTCCTAGGTGGTGAAGTAAACCAAAGGAGGAAAAAGAAAGAAGAGACAGACACGAGTTTGCTGTCTTAGTATTTTACTAAGCCTGTCAGTTAAAAACGGTGACGTCATGGGAAATAACAGTTTAGGTTTAACATGAGGAATGGAGTTTGCCTCAGTTTGAGACACGCATTTTTCAAGTATTTTCCTATTTGATCTGAGCTCACTGCAGCAAACTGATGCCAAAAGGGAATAATTATTTTCTTCCATACATTCGCTCAATGTCCGCCTGGTAATGTGTTTTAAGCTCTTTGCGTTTCAACTTGAAGGCATCTGTCACCAGACCAGTTTCAGGGGTCCACGGTTCAGGGCTCAAACGAATTTTTACTGGAATTTCAAACTTTTCCAGACTTGCTGAGATTATAAAAAAGAAAAAATGCAAAAGGCATTAGAAATGTGCAATTAAAGTTCTTACCAAATAGTACAACTTCCCCAGTGGAACAGCCACCAAAATGCACAATTAATGAAGCCCACAAATCTCAATTCTAAGCAATATATCCCTCAAAAATACTAATATAAGTGTAAAAGAAGGAAAAAAAAAAAAGCACAAGAACTAAAATAGCAAAAAAATGCTTAGCAACTACCTATCAATAGGAAAATGAGCAAAATAAATTAATTGTAAAATGGAATGTAATTATTAATAATGACCTAGATTTACATGGATATCCAATCTATCAATAGGTTAAGGAAAAAAGGCAAGTTGCAGCACAAACTGGGTATTAATGCATCTAGATTTGCTGGATGAAAGAATACTCACCAAGCATAAACCATGCACCTCTAGGACTGGGATCCAGGAGAAAGAAAAGGGAGGATTTTACTTTACAAAGAACAATTCCATTAGAAATTAAAAAATAATAAAAGCTTGAAGAGAATTTTGTTACTGAGCCAGGAGAGTCACCGTGGAGACAGAAGCTTACTCATGACCGCACTCCTAACACACTCTCTAAGAGCTAGGAGATTTATAACAGAAGATGAATAGAGGAGGGAGAAAAGGAGGAAAGGCGCATATCAAAGGGAGATTGAGAGGGAGATGCATTTTTGAAGAAACATGTACTAAGACTGACATATTTTTAAAGCATCATTCAACATGTATTTACTGAAAAAAATGACTGTTGTATAAAGAGCTTTACTAAACAGTCTTAGAAAAATACAAAAAAAGAGAACTCTTAAGTTTCCACTCTTAAGTGGCAAGCACTGCAACAAATGGAAAAAGAAAAAACACCCATAATTACATACAAATGAAATGTGCTACTGGGGAGCAACATAAGCAAATGATAGAAGAGGAAAGATCAGTTCCTGTTCTTCCACCCCAGACGTGGATTTAACAATAATATGCAGACCCATGTATTGTCTGTGTGAGAAACTCAGGAACCAGTAAAGAGGTTCTCACACTCCAGGCAAGCATAATACTATCCACATCGAAGTCTAGTTTAAAAGGCGGGGCGAGGGGAGCATTCATTTGGCAGAGCTCTTCTCTTCAGCACAATATAGAGAAGGGAAGAAACAACCTTTCGGCATGTGACAGAAAGAACTGGTTTCTCTCTTACCTGAATCTAAGCACTAACAGCAACACAACACCAAGTCGGGGCTGTCAAGAGCAAAGGTGATCAACATTCACAGTGTCACAGACACACCTGGGGGGAGCTCCTAAGTAAAAACCTGTAACCTCCTTCCACTAGATTCCAAATCCAGAGAAGATGCATCCGTAGAAAAGGCTGAGATGGTTCTGAAATCTCTAGCGGGGCTGACTAGAGAAGTCTTCCCAGCACAAAACCAGACTGAGAACATTAAGAAAAGTAGCTCATTTTTCAGATACCAAAGTCTCAACAATCAGAGATTCAAAGAAACAGCAAAATGTGGCCTGCTTGGCCCACCCACCCCCCAAGAAACAAACATGTAAATTTACTGGATAAAGAACTCAACTGTCATAAAAATGTTCAGTGAATTAAAGATAAGCATAAATAGAAAACTAAATGAAAATCAGAAGAAAGAAAAAGAAATCACAAGACTACTTAGCAGAAAAGCTTGCAAGTTAGAAAGGAGTGGGATGACATAGCCAAATTACTGAGAATTAAGAAAAAAAAATGGCCAAAAAGAATAATATACCTGGCAAACCTACCCTTCAAAACTGGAGGAATAAGCAAGACTTTCCTGGATAAAAATTAAAAACTTTTGTGCTTCAAAGAACACCATTAAGAAAGTAAAAAGTGTGCAAAATGGGAGAATATATTTGCAAAATCATATACCTGATCACAAATTTGTGTTCACCATATATTAAGAACACATAGAAATCAATACTAAGAAGACAAAAATAAGCCATCAGAGAAATGCCAATGAAACCACAAGATAAAACTTAGGCTAGAATCAAAAGGCCGAAGAATAACAAGTACTCCCAACACCAGTGGTCAGAATGTAAAACAGTGCCAACACTTTGGCAAATCATTTGGACAACACTGGGAAAAAATCTTTTGGAAGGTAGTCTGGCTATTCTTCAAAGGGCTAATGTAAAAAGTTAAGCTATGCCCCATCAATTCCACTCATCAGGAATCCACCCAAGAGAAAATAAACACATGTCCACACAAAAGCCCCAACACGAATGTTCACAAGAGCACTGCTCACAACCACCGGAAGTGCAAACAAACATCCGCTGGCTGATACGTGGACAAACAAAATGCGGCATACGTCCAGAGCGGGGCATTACTTGGCAATAAAAGGGAATGAGGCATTGACATAGGCTACAACACGGATGAACTCTAAAATCACTACGCTACGTGAAAGAAACCAGTCACAAAGGCATATATTGTATGATTCTACTTATCTAAGATCTCCAGAATAGGCAAACTTATAAAGACAGAAAATTACTTAGTAGTTTTTGGGGGAAAAAAGATTTGGAGGATAAAGGAGAATGACCGATAACCCTGCTATGGAGTCTGTTTCTGGGGTGATGACAGTATTGTAACACTGATACAGCCTGGTGAATGCAGTATACTAAAAACTGTGGAACTGCACGTATTAAATGGGTAAGTTGTATGCATGTCAATTATATCTCAATTAAGCTGTTAAGTATGAAAGAAGCAAAAGCTATATTATGCTTAGTTTTCAATGTGTCAGTATTGTATCTTACTTAGATACTATGTAGGTTTTTAGAGAATATTCATTAATTAATTAAATTTAGCACCCAAGATTTTAGGGTACCTAAAAAATGTCAGGAACTATCTTCAAGGTGATACGCTCCAAAACAAAATCACAGTTGAAAAAAAAGGCCAGAATAATGTCTCCATTTGAGTAAATGGAAATTTACATTTTTTATAATTTATATCCAAGTAGAATAAAACCATATGTTTGTATTATACTTACTACTGAACTAAAAAACAGCTATTTTGGGCCGGTGAGATGGCTCAGCAGCTTAAGCACCTGCCTGGCAAGCACGAGGGCCTGAGTTCGACTCCCGGATCCCACATACGAAAAAGGGGCCGGTGATATCGCTCAGCGGCACGGGCGCCTCCTGGCGTGCGAGGTCCTGAGGTCGACACCCCGGTACCCACAAAAAAAAAAAAAAAAACGGCTATTTTTATTAAGCCAACTGTATTAAACTGGTCTTGGACAAAAAAAAAAAAAAAAGCAATAGGACACAGAGTACAGCACACTACCAGTAAACAAATAATATATAAAATTCCAAAAAGACACCTGGACCTTTCACTGTGAGCTAGTGTGGCCAGAAAACTGAGCAGGGCCTTGAAGGTCAGCTAAGTAGAGAAAGGGCCAACTCAGAGAATAGGCTGGAAAGGTAAGGATACTCCAGACATGTACACATTTGAACCAAGGGAATGGATGATCTGTGTGTCCTGCAAAGGAACCTGAATGGGAGATTGATGAGGGTATTTCTGCACCTAGTGGCAGAAATGGTCACTGAGCAGGAAATGTTGCTCCCTAAGCCTTGTAACAAGTTAAACAGACGTTAAGTATTCTCTTACTGTCCTACTTCTCAGAATCAGTTTCACAGAATACTCACCTGAGATAGCAGCTTCAGAAAGCACTTTAAGGACCTCATTTTCCATTTCACTGCTGTTACACAGCTCCTCCCAAGTCCCTTTAAGTCCTTTCTTTCGAGCTAGTTCTGTTAGTTCCTTTTGATTTGGAACAACAAATCCAATGACGTAAGAATGATAACTGAAATATATGAAGAATAACTTAGCCGAGGAACAGAATATTACAACCCCTTTAAAAGTCACTGATCATCCTGACGTTTAGTAAGGAACTTCTATTTTTTGAAAAAATGCATGGGCCATACTTGGTCCTGAAATACTTATTTTATGCAACACCCAGTTTTACTGTTTGATTCATAATACAGACTACAGCTTTGGCAGAATTCAATGATGCTAAAATAAACTTCCATCTGACCATGACAAATTTCAAGTATATGTAATTATTGTGAATACCATTGTGTATATATATTTTTTAGAAGAAAATTACAAATATTTAGAGTCACTGAAAAAAATCAGTAAATCACGGATGACAACAGGTTAAGAAAAAGTAAAAACTAATGTAAATCAAGTAGTGTATCTAAAGAAACTGGGTAGAAAAATCAAAATAACATGCTATATCCTTTTTCTTTGGATATCGTGAGAATCGGTATTGACACAGGACCTGAGTATGCCCAGAGGCAGACATTTTTCTGAAAAGCATAAAATTTTAACCTGAAGAAATGACGACAGCAATAGGAAGAGAAGGACAGTGTTAGTTATTATGAAAGTAAAATCCAGATCTGTAGCACCATTAAAGGAAACACTAAATGACTTTTTAAAGAGCAGAATCATTTATAAATCAATGCACAGGTAATGTCTATGCTACTATTCCAAAATGCAAAAGACTCTAAAATCTAAAACATTTCTTATTCCAAGCACGTCTACAAGGGGCTCAACCTGAAGTTCATCTTTAACTTGGGCTTTTATACCTCAGTCTGATTCTCAATTTTTTTTTCATACTTGATTTCATTTTCACATTATAAGTGTCAACTGTTGTAGAGAGATTCCTGCACTTACCAACAAAATATCCAATCATTATCACTGGAGTATAATTAGTTAGGGCAGTACTGTTATGGAAAACGTAATCAGAGTTCTAAGATGAAGTTCTAACACATTTCCCAAAACTGGAATTTTAGGATTTTAACTCTGAGCTCCCCTTTCCAGCTGCCTATATCATCACGGGCTGTAGTGTTATGGATTCTAGCCACAACTCAATATAATGTCAGGTGGGGCGTTCCCAGCCCTGCCCCCAGGCCTCAGCAGGTGAAGGCTGAAGGCAAGGTAGTAGGTACTGAACAGCAGACGGCTCACTGACACTTTAGTCTGGACTGTTCTGTGAACCTTCCCTGTGCACAGGGACAGCTAGCTAGGAAGAAAGACTTTATTTCCAACTCTCTACCACAACAGACATACAGAGAGATGTAATAAAGCAGAAAACAGACACAGAAAATGATGACAGGAAGTATCAAAGGAAAAGAATCAGCTAATGGCTATAAGGAGGAAAAGGCTGTTCCCAGATATCACAGAAAAGGAAGCATTTTTAGACTGTTTACAAAGAGGCCCACGCAAGGTGGAAACCCTTATGGCACACCCATATACAAGCAGCATGAACTCCACTTTCTTACCTGTTTGCATATGCACAAATGTTATCTATCAGCGGGAGATTCTTCAGAGCTGCCTCTACTTTCCCAAGAGAAACATACTCTCCAGCCTGCAGTTTTACAAGGTCCTTCTTCCGATCTGTGCAAAACAAAGGCAGGGAAGAGGAAACACTGAGAATATTAATAACACCCTAGTACATATAAACACTGGTCATTTACTAAGTAACCTGAAACTTTGCTAAATTACCCATAAACTGTTACGTTAAAATTAAAAATACATAATAAAATTAGGCCGAATTTTGCTTCAAGTATATGCTGCTCCACAGGTGTATTTATGGTATCTATCCATTAATACTAGGCAGGTGAAAACGTGGAACACTATTAGCAAGTCCACATCTACCTGGAGAGAAGTACAACACAAAAACAGATTACTTCATCCAAGATGGCAGCACTACGTGGTAAGACTCCCCGACCTGTGCTCAGGAGCAGTTCCTGCAGCTGAGAGCTGAGCTGAGTGTTAAGGGAAGAGTCAGAGGAACCCAAGTGGGACAGCACAGGCAAAGGCCAGCTCGCACTACTGCTTAGAGGAGGGGAACAAATAGAGTAAGTGAGGACTGCATGATGGTCTTGTAACAGAGGCACTTTGAGCTGAGCTCCTAGCAGACATGAACCACTGAACAGTTTACCCCTGCTCGGGCAGGGTGGTGGTCTGTGTAGTGACCATCTCCAGCTTCGGTTGAGCAGGCGTCATTCTGAGCAATCAATTCTTGTCTGCATGAGATACACTCATACTATTTGCTTTCTATCAACTATTTTTTGCATACTTTTTTTATTTAAAAAAGTGTATTTTCCTTTGATGTTTGTCTCTAGTGAAATCTAGTAAGTTCTGGTTATATTTTTTTACTAATTCATGTTTATTTGTGAAAAATAAGCTATAATTTTGTGCAATCTATAAAAACTTTTATCATAAGTATACTAGATATAATTTTTATACTTCTCCAGGTGATTTTTTTAATAATACAAAACAGACATATTTGGGACACTGAGACTGAATAGGAAGAAGTGCCAAAAGATCTGCAAAAGAGAAAACTGAAAAAAGGGAGAAATGTTAGCATATCAGAGAGGAAAAATGTGTTATGAAATGGAAAGGCAAAAAAAAGACGTCTCCTTATTGTCAACTACTCACAATACAGAAATGATAGAACTTAAAAGAAGAAATGAAACTAAAACAACTCCAATAGTGGTCAATGATTATAGTAATTCCACAGGTGGTGCCGACAGATTTGACCACCATCTAACAAGCTATCCTGTAAGCAAAAAGGAAAAAAGTATTACTATAAAATACTTTTACAACTTCTGGACCTAAACAATATGGAACTTGTTTGTTATTTATTCAAAACAAGGGGTTCAAAAAGTCATTTACAACTTAGATTAGGTCAAACAGACCAAATAATTGAGAAATACAGGAGAGTGAAACACCAAGCAGCACGTCCATCGTCAGTGTCCTCACATCACGTGTGGCGGGGAGACGTTTTATTGAAATTACACCTCCCACAGAGAAAAAGGAAAGGACAGCATGACAGTGTGAAGTGTATTGTTCAAAGAAAGACAATAACACAAAAAGAATCTGAAAAGAGACTACATAGTACTGCCTAGATTGTAACGCTGCATTGTATATTCAATGTTTTAAGATACACCACACACAGAAAAATGATTGAATAAATCTGATAAAACTGTCATTTTAATATTTCCTATTATCTTATAAAAATTAATGAAAAACTATGCAATTTTTGGTCATGCTATATTTAAATAATTGGACTGGTACATGATTAAAAAGTATTCAGCAAGAAAGCGACCTGGCAAGAGCAGCGGTTAGTTACCACACGGCGGAGGTGAGAAGGTGTGTTTGGGAAGCATGGTAACAGGATTTTCTGGCAACAGTGTGGCAGAGATGCCAGGCCTAACCTACAAACATAAAGGGGACAGAGAAAGAAAGAACATGATTTGAAGGCATACCTCATAAGCTAAATCAGTGGGATATGGGATAGTATGGGAGCTGACTGGAGGGAAGAGTACTGCATCTTCTCCCAGGTGTCTGGTTAGTGTGATGGAATACAAACGCTATTAACTGAAAAAGAGGCCTTAAGAGGAGAAGCCATGGAAGGTTATAAGGTTATTTTTTGCCCTGTATGGGTTATAATATTTGAGTTGCCAGGTTTTCCTGTTTGCTTGGGCAAGGCAGAGGGCTAAATTCAGACAAGAGAGCCCTGCATAATAACTTATGTCAAGCAATTAAAAAAAAAAAAAAATTCCCTGCCTGCGCAGGGAAGAAGGCTAAAGTGATTTAATAGTAATTAAAAATAACACTGCTGGTGAACACCTTTTGACATCTCATGATACATCAAACCTCATCAATTCCTTATTAAAAGTTTCTGTGTTCCAGCAAAGACACAAGAGACCACACCAACATTACACAAAAACAGAATCTTACATTATTACACAGCTTCTCTGAAGACTTGGTATCTCTAGCACAAAGCCACCTGAGGATCATTCCCTTTCAAAACAAAAGATCCAATGACTCACCAATAATCTTCAAACAGCCATCAGGGTCAAACTCTCCAATATCTCCAGTACAGAGCCACCTCTGCCCATTTTCATCTTCAAAAAAGTCAGCTTTTGTTTTTGCTTCATTTTTGTAGTATCCCATTGTCACATTTTCGCCACCAATAAGAATTTCACCCCTGGGGTGTGGTTTATCAGTATTAAAGTATCCACCTAATAAACAATAATTTATGTCACTATATGTTTACCACAAGAATATTCAAAACTATTAGTTTATACACAGAAATATCTTACTTAATCCAATTAAAGCTTCCCAAAGGAAACAAGGCAGACACTAACTGACCAAAATTTATCAATATAAAACAAGGGTAAAATTTTAGTTACTTAACCAGAAGTATTTATCTTTTTCAGCTACTATTCCATCTATTATGGAAATTATTACAACTACTACACAGATAAATTTTTTTAAAGTTTCTATAGTTTTAAATATCATGCTCATAAAATGATAAAATATTAAGTTAAGCCATATATAACAGAACTGATCTGTATAAAATCAAATTACCACACATTTAGAAGATTTATTTTTACAATTTTAGACTGACTCCAAGCTTAAATTTATTGGACATTTTCACTATTTTTGGCTAAAAATAGTTCAAAACTACTTTGGAGCCTTAGAATCTTTAATTTGTATATAGGAAAAGTACACCCCAATAAATCACAGATAATCTGTATACTTTATTATGTTTATATTTTTAAAAAGTAATTTATATTTTACATTGCATAAGCAACAAACCTTTATGAAACTACAGTAAAAATTTCCTACTGATAATTCTAGGTTAAAACCCTCAGAGATAAGAAATTTAAAAAAGGGCCGGTGAGATGGCTCAGCTGCGTAAGCGCCTGCCCGGCAAGCGCAAGGGCCCGAGTTCGACTCCCGGAACCCACATACGAAAAAGGGGCCGGTGATATCGCTCAGCGGCACGGGCGCCTGCTGGTGCGTGAGGTCCTGAGGTCGACCCCCGGTACCCACAAAAAAAAAAAAAAAAAGAAATTATAAAAAAAAAAGAAAGAAAACAGAAACATGCAAAAATCCTCAATGAAAAAAATTATGATTATGCTTTTACAAAATCAAGTTACCACTCTTAATTTATTAATGTTATTCATTTAAGCACATGTATTAACTTCTGCCATAATTCTTACTTGTATTTATATAGTAAAATAAGCAAAATAAAAAATTTATTAATTCTTCAGAACCATTTTTGAAACACAATATAAATGCATCCATATAGCTCTAGATAAAATATATTTTATAAAGAACAAAAATGAGCACTTATGACCAATTTTATATTCTAAAATAAGAAAGAAAGTAAAGCATACTTCTAATTTTAATAAAAATACTCTGCAGGTGAAATAGGTTCTCACCTTCCTCCCAGTTCTTTAATTTGATTTCACAGCAAACTAATGGTGCTCCGACTCTGCCAGTATTGTAGTCCCACACTGAGATGCGAAGGGGGAAACACACATTTGAGAACAGAGGTTAAGAAGTTGGTTCATTTGTCTAAATTATTAAAAATAATCATTTACCCCACGCTTAGGTAACTCCACAGAACCCATAAAAGCGCAAGTCACAAACTGGTAAAACAGAGGCCACGTGGTCTGCACAGGTACACAGTTTGCCCCACAGAGCTTTGTTTTTTTCTTTTTCTTTTTTTTTAATGTGAATTAGTTATTACCATTTTTTTAAAAATCAAGAAATGTTTAATATAAGTGTGAAATCTTCAGCAAAAAGAGGTCCACCTTTCAGGCACAGCAAAAACAGACCGCCCTGTGAGATGGGGCCTGCCTGCTGTTGGCTCCCCCAGAATCCTGACCCATCGCATGTCCCTGTGGCAGCGCCCAGCTCATCTGCTGAGGTAGCTGCTGGTTTGTAAGTTTGTATCCCATCTCAAAGAACGATGGAGCACAATGGTTTACACCTATTCCACTTTCTACGGGCCTCAAAGCCCTGAAGAGCAACCTTTGCATCCACTCCCATCGATCACCATTCCAGAGGGAGACACTGTAGCCTCCCTCACACAAGCTTACGTTATCACAGTCCATTTAAAATTCATACAGGGGCCGGTGAGATGGCTCAGTGGCATAAGCGCCTGCCTGGCAAGCGTAAGGTCCTGAGTTCGACTCCTGGTACACACATACGAAGAAAGGGCCGGTGATATCGCTCAGCGGCACGGGCGCCTGCTGGCGCACAAGGTCCTGAGGTCGACCCCCGGTACCCACAAAAAATTTAAAAATAAATAAATAAATAAATAAATAAAATTCATACAGAATCGCTCACTCAGGCTGAAGAAGAGACCAACAGCTTCCAAGGATCGAGGAAATGAACCCCCATTACTAGGAATCATTATCATTCAAAGATCATTCAAATATAAGAGATAAAAAGCTGACAGTTAATACTTTAAAGACTGACAATTATAATGTAAACTGTTTTAGTTTGAATCTTAAAAAAAAAGGGAATTAAGGATCTGCAAGAGAAACTACATATGTGTGTAATTTGTGATTTTGCTTATTTCCTGCAAATAAAGACAAATAATTTCCAAAACTATATAGAGAACATAACTAAAAAGCAGGAAGATGATGAAGTAATTCAAAATAAACCTGGCTGGGTGTGGTGGCACACGCCTAGCCTGAACTACATAGCGAGACCTTGTCTCAAAAAACCAATAACAAGGGCCGGTGAGATGGCTCAGCGGCTTAAGCGCCTGCCCGGCAAGCGCGAGGGCCCGAGTTCGACTCCTGGATCCCACATATGAAAAAAGGGGCTGGTGATATCGCTCAGAGGCACGGGTGCCTGCTGGCGCGCGAGGTCCTGAGGTCGACCCCCCGGTACCCACAAAAAAAAAAAAAACCAATAACAAAAAATTAATAAATTTTTAAAAAACAAACAAAATAAATCTAAGAATAATATAAAGAAGCACTCGAGGGCCGGTGAGATGGCTCAGCGGTGTATGCGCCTGCCTGGCAAGCACGAGGGCCCAAGTTCAACTCCCGGAACCCACATACGAAAAAAGGGGCCAGTGATATCGCTCAGCGGCACAGGCACCTGCTGGCGCACAAGGTCCTGAGGTCTACCCCCCGGTACCCACAAAAAAAAAAAAAAAAAAAAAGAAGCACTTGAGATAAATAGGAGAAAATGCTCACTTCTTTAAATGCTCATTATTTATCACTAAGCATCTAGAAAATACAAAGAGAGGTATGGTTTTTTCTACTACAATACTGGGAAGCAAAACAGCTCTGCTGTGAAGGGAACGCAACAGGACATCAACCTGAGAGCCACTGCCTAGCAGCAGACCCTCAACTGGGGCCCAGGGTGAACTCCGGCCATTGCCCTGTGAAAATCTATTTTCTTTCTATACTTACACAACAGCCAATAAATATTTCTGAATCTGAGCCTTAATTCACTTAACAACAAAGGAAAAAAAATTTTTTTCTACATAAAAAGAAATTTAATAACTGATGTGAGAAAATAAATGTCTAAAATACCAGCGATGCTTGTTACTAGGCTTCTTTTCCAGAGTGTCAATTGTTAATATTACATAGCATACACTCTAACATGAAAACCTCTTCTAGATACATCTAATACATTCTAAAAATTGGTATCAATAATCATAGCTCCTGGAGTTTACCACTATCCTGCTGCACAAAAACCTAAACTACTCTTCTCCAACATATTTTTAGGAAACAATTCATCATCAAGACTATGCCAGAAGTTGAACCCCACAGACCCCCGAATCTGACACTGCCTGGGCGGCACTAACCTTCCGTGATCGTTCCGGCCCCGGTGGATTCAGTGAGTCCGTAGCCCTGCCCCACAGGACAGCAGAAACAGATGTTCATGAACCTCTGCGTGGCCGCGGAGAGCGGAGCACCGCCACACAGTAGAAGGCGGATGTTTCCCCCTAGCAAGCTTCGCACTTTCCGGAAAACAAAGCTAAAAACATAAATAAGTAAAATTCAGAGAATCACAGGATTTTAAAGCTGAATGGGCTATTCCAAATCTTTCAACTAATCTCTATTTTGTCAAGAAAAATTTGTGATTCAGTGACCCACCCAAGGCCACACTGCAAATTCACGAACTTCTGACTCACTGTTTTCATTTGAAATTTTAGTAGTTTAACTGTGTAAACAATATGACTTTCCCCACTTTTTATTTTTGCAGTGTTGAGGAAGATCCTGGGAATCCTTGTGCCTTGTGCATGCTAGGCAAGTGCTCTACCACTGAGCTACACTCCTATCCCTTCGAGTCTGGGTCTTGCTAAAAGTTGCCCAGGTGGGCCTTGAACTTGTGATCCTCCTGCTTCAGCCTCTCAAGTAGCTAGGATTACAGGTGTGCATCACAACACCTGACTGGTTTGCTTTTAAAAACTTTTAACATTTGAATTCAACATTGATTCAAAAATTAATATTTGAATTTGACATTGCCAGATTTAATTTTGTATAATAATGGAAATCTCATTTGTGGTCAGAGCAATTCATTTTACATCATTATATAGGTGTATATATACATAGATACAAGTACTACAAATCATTATATAGTATAGAATTATATTAATACTGAACAATCTTGTATCTATAGAAAATTCATTGAAGGCAAATTAATTTTTTATTTAATTATTTATTAACAGATGTATGTACTTATTTGTCGTCAACAATCTGACCCTAAAATTTCACTAATTCAAGTTTCTAAGTGTTCATTGTTTTTTAAAAATTCTAGCAAATTATCTGGCAGGAATTTTAAAAAGAAAACAATTCAAATATCTTGTTGATATGTTCCTGAAAACATACTAATAAAAAATTTCTTACTATCTCAATCAAAAGAAGGATGAAGGGAGAGGGACTGGGGCGTAGCTCAATGGTGGAGTGCTTCCTTACCATGAGCAAGGCCTACGTTCCATCTCAAGCACTGGAAACAAAAGAACTTTGAGAACGGTGAAGACTAAGTGGCAATTGTTTTTAAAAATTACATTACGGCTGGTGAGATGGCTCAGCGGCTTAAGCGCCTGCCCGGCAAGCGCGAGGGCCCGAGTTCGACTCCCAGAACCCACATACGAAAAAGGGGCCGGTGATATCGCTCAGAGCCACGGGTGCCTGCTGGCGCGTGAGGTCCTGAGGTCGACCCCCCGGTACCCACAAAAAAAAATAAATAAATAAATAAAAATAAAAAAAATAAAAATTACATTAACAGGCTTTCCATAGCACTTATATATCTTGCTAAAGATAGATAACTAAAGTAAGGCAGGAAAACAACTTACAAAAGTTCTAGATAGTGTGAAACATCTGAAAACTATACTCAATTCCCATAAAAATAATTTGAGTGTCATCTTTCATTTTCTAGATTCTAAATTATTTAATAACAAAATCACAATTCTACCTACTCAACTAACACCATATAAGTAAAAGCCGGGGTAAACTAGTCATCTACAACTTCAAGCATAACATAGTCATCTATGTTACTTTATATTCATGTTGAAGTAAACTTAAAAACAGCAAGTTTTTTGCAAAAATAATTAAGATCATCTAATTCTTCGCAGAAGATATAAGCACAATATTGAAAATTATATAATTAGAAGTGAAAACTTTCAAATTCTTATGCGGGATGGATTTTTAACACGTCCCTACTGGCTTAAACCACCGATGGCACATGCATGATTGTCCCAGTGGGTGTCTTGTACCACTGGTGGTACAAATAGATCTATATTGGTCTTTTTACTAATAAAATTAATAAAAAGGCTCCCAATGGGATAGTCATGCATGTACCACCAACGGTTCAAACCAGCCAGCAGCAAGACACACAGCCCCATCGTGAATGTGTTAAAAGAGTCCCTTTGACTTTTAAAAATATATTTATTTCTTATTCCTTATAACTATCTCACTTTATTGGGCTGCTAATGTTAACTAAAACATTCACTAATCAAGGGGAGAGGGGAGGAGAGAGGGCTGGCACACAGGCCATGACTTACCGGTCACACAGTGGGGTACTACGGCCTTTTGAAATCTGTTCCATTTTATAATTATACGCCAGAATAAACAAATTCCGTTGAAAACTACTCATTTCATTCACTTTATTCATGACATTTTTGTAGATCCGATCCATGATTTCCTAGATGTATAAAAAATGAGTCATTATAATTAATAACTGCCTTAAGTATTTAAATCTTAACATCCAATTAACACTTGTGTCAATATTAAGGCATTTTGCCGGTGAGGCGGCTCAGCGGCTTAAGCGCCTGCCTTGCAAGCGCGAAGGCCCGAGTTCGACTCCCGGAACCCACATACGAAAAAGGGGCCAGTGATATCGCTCAGCGGCACGGGTGCCTGTTGGCGCGTGAGGTCCTGAGGTCGTCCCCCCGGTACCCACAAAAAAAAAAAAAAAAAAAAAAAAAAAATATTAAGGCATTTTAAGAGAGATAGTTGGCCAGGACCAAACTTTATAAATAGAGCCACAATCACTGTAATTTAAAAATGGAACTGCTGTAAAAATATAATTTTAACAGCAGAAACATATCTACGTACACAATATTTAGGTACACATATAAAGGAAAAATAGAAATGCCTACGACAGGAATATACCATTATGATTATTTATACTGCTTTGCTTGTGTACCTTACTGATTCTGAACTAAAAACTAATTTCACAAATAAATCCAACTATTTGAAACAGTTTTTTAAAAACCTTCTAACTTCATGTTATGAAGATATACAGGTAAATACTTTGCTCATAAAAGGATCACGGCATTTTCTGGTTTTGGGTTTGGTTGTCTGTTAATGTTGCACCCAGGAAACCTTCTTTGTCTGCCTTTTGTTTCGCTTGCTAGGTCTGTTACTAGGAATTATACTTTAATGACAAAATACTTTTTCCTCTGCAATTCTAAGTTATACTAATTTCTAAGTGAACTACTGATTTAAAGAAGGACACTACTTAAGAAACGTTTACTTTGGAATCACTGTCATCATGGTCCATGTGAGCACTCAAGTATCCAACAACCACCCCAATACTTTCCCTGCTGTCCCACTGCTGCTATGTTATTCCCAGACCCTCCCAGTCTCATGTTAGGATGCCAGTGCTTCTCAGGTCATTCAAAGCTGCAACAGCCTCTCGGTCACCCTTTTTGGTAATCAGGACAGACTTTCCCTGAGAACTCAGGAGGTAATTTTATAATCTGTGTAGAAGAAAGTTATCTCAAACCTTCCTCTTATCTCCTGCTGGGTTTCAAATTTCTACTCATCAGCAAAACAAATACTGTATCTTGAAAATGATTTTAACAAGAAGCTGTTTAAGGGAAAGGAGCTAATAATGTCATATGAAAGTTAAAACTTAATAAAAAGGCTTGAGTCTTAATAAAAAGATAAAGCAAGAGTGAATAAAACCTGTGAAGCTTAAGGTGGTGTCAATAATCAGGATGGGATAAATCCTACAAAACTGCCTTGTCAACTGTAGCTACTGACATTTCCTTAGTACTCAATCTTAAATAATGGTCATTGCTTACCGGAACAGCTGCCATCAGTGTTGGTTTCAACATGGATGTATCCCCTTTGCTTCCTTTTTTTATTTTTGAAGACTGTAAAACAGAAAAAAATGATCCACATGAAAAACTGAGTTGTTTTTTCTTTTCTTTTGTAGTACTGGGGATTGAAAACAGGGCCTTGCACTGAGCTACATTCCCAGCCCTTATTTTTTATTTTGAGACAGCATCCTAAATTGCCCAAGCTGATCTCTAATTTGCAATCCTCCTGCCTCAGCCTCCCGAGTAGCTGTGATTACAGGTGTGTGCCACTGCACCTATCTAATGTGATCCTTATTTTTAAAATCCAAGGGAAATCTTAGATTGAAAGAGCACATTATAAATTTATCATTTAATGTACTTAAAGTCTAACAATCACTTAAAAGAGCTAATTTTTAAATAATTAACTGTTATCCTTACAATATACTCTCAAATTGACAGAAAAATATAAAGTGTTAACAATAACTTCTTTAGTATTTTAAGTCACAGACATTTACCTGATCTGCTAAAGTCTGTGGTGAAGAGTAGCCAATGCGGCATCCATGAGAGAGACAAACGAGCTCAGCACTTAATTCTAGAACATGAGCCAGGGGCAAATATCCAATGTATACATCTTCCTCTCTAAAAGAAAAGAGTGGTATGAGAAGCAAAGGTCAGATGTGCTCTCCTACAGTCTACCAAGTGACTGTTACCTGGAACAAGCTTGGTGACACATGAGGGCCCTCAGGACATCGATCTGGGCTCCCTGCATAGGTTAGGAGGGAAAAAGAGACAGACAGGAGACAGAGAGGTGCTGGGGATATCAGCGGGACTACAGCTCCACCCAGCACTGAGTACTCTGGGAAGCGGTTCTTTTGAAAGACAAAAGAAATCATTTAAGGAGAATGTCTTGGTTTTCTCTCATTGTTGAGACAAAATACCCAACACCCAAAGTTAACGGGGAAAGGGTTATTTAGCTCAGTTTATAGAGGTTTCAGTCCATAATTGGCTGGCTCCAAGGTAGGGTGATGTGGTAGACAGGCATCGCAGAGGAGAAACAGTTAATGACGGGCAGAAGATAGCAAGCAACAAGGGACAAGACAAGCTTCTTTCTATCCCTTATATTGTATCCAGGGTATTGGGATTAGGGTGGTGCCAAACCAATCAATGAACTGATTTAGTAATCACCCACCCTTAATTCTAGCACTGCACCATGCGTCAATCACACACTAGATTCAGTCACCTTTCAATAAGCCCCATCTATGACTGCATGAGACTTCAGGGGGCCATCTAGATACAAGCCATAACAGAGGAGATGTCTTTAGAGCTAAGGGGCCACCAACCAGAAGAGCCCATTAGAACCCACAAATTCTAGAACCGGCCAGAAATTTTACTTGAGATGCCTGTTCTGGGAGTTGGCTGAATTATATCTTAATATGTAAGTTATATATATGTGCACATTTCAAGAACTACCCCCATCCCTAAAATATGAAGGACAACTGTGACAAAACCAGAAGGTAACTACTTCTTAGTATTTTCCTGAAGTGCATGGCATGCATATATAAGAGAAATTTCTTTCTCTATCCCCAAGTTCAATCCAGAACTGTGTATGTGCACGTGTGTGTAATTTCTGCAAATAAAAACATCAAAAATATCCACCCACGGTACCAGATCAGTCATCATAGTACTAATTCCATCTCTTAGAATGTTTCCTTTACAATCCCTACAATTTTTATCTGCTGTACTCCAGCAGTCTCTTCCCACTCCATTATACACCGCCCCCCCACCACTGGAATCTGCCTGAAAAACAATCAGTGACTAGGAATACAGAAGCTCAATAAAATGTTTATGGGATAGACTGTTATTGTTCATCCAATTTGTATTTAGATATAAAAATGACTATACATGTAAGACAATTCCAAGCAATTAAAATAATTTAAATTAAGAAATTACAACTATAAATTCAGTAAAACTTTGCACTTTCAAAAAGGTAAATATAATTTATAACTATTTTGTAATTAATTTCAATGTTCTTTTTAAAGGAAATGTCTATTATAAATAGACTCTGAAGGAATAACTTAACCATATACAATGGAAATGACATAAATGTTAACACTACAACAAGGGATGTAAACACTGAACTGCTCAGTGTTATTTTACTAGGACATACCCCAGTTTTGGAATCCTTCTCGCCATCCCAGTTATCCCAGCAATGATATTACTGTGGGAGATCATGACTCCTTTGGGAATTCCTGTGGACCCACTTGTGTACATGATTACTGCAATATCTGAGGGCAACGGTTTGCTCTGAGGTTCATTTTCTATATGGAAGAAAAGAAAAATACTTCTGAGAAATTCAGCCATATGACCAACATTTTTATACTCATTTGTTTGTTAAGTCAACGCACAAGGGATATACATTCTACTGGGACAGACGGCTAAGACCATAATACAATACAAGCCATGAAGAAAATAAGTGGGTACTACTTAGATGGAAAAGACTCTATACAGAGTTATATTTGCAAAGACCTACGTAAAGCGAAAGAGGGAACCATGAAAACCTGGAATTAGGAAGAAAGTATTCCATGTGTAAGTGTAAATGCAAGTGCCCTCAGCTAGGAATGTGCCTGGCATATGCAAAGACCAGCAAGGAGAGTGGTGGGAGTGGAGCAGGCAAGAGAAGAGTGACAGGAGATGATGGTGACCCAGCGCCCACGACCACATGCAGGGCCGCAGAATGGCAAGCATTGTTGTCTTGAACAGAGCATCTATGACAAGGATGACTTTGGCTGCTGTGTGGCTGTAAAACAATGAGAGAGACAAAAGGCTATCCTAGAAATTCAACTAAGAAAAAAAAGAGGCTTAGCCTAGGGTTTCTAGATATTTGCTGAAAAGTATTCTGTTTTAGATTGGTGAAGCTCACTTGGTATGCTCAGGGTCCAATCCAATGACATTGTCACCTACCTGCAATCACAGGACTAAAGCCCTGAGGACAGTAGGCAACGTGCTAAAGAGGGGGCACAGCAGAAAGACAGAAATTCACTGACCCGCCTGAGTCCAAGAACTACCCTACATGTGAACTTGTCAGAAAAATTCTTGTAAACATGCTTCCAAGAGAATACACCCTTCCTCTCCTGTTTGGACAGAATTCTTGTGAACTATTTTCATTCAAGTCCTTATTTCTGAATCTGCCATTCATTCCTTTTAGCCTGGTATACCATTCCCCACCAATTTCTAGGACACTGCCCTTTCTAAGATGACATCTACTAAGTATGGTGATCCTTTTACGAACTATCATTGGACCTCTCCGCACACCCACTCCTGCCAATGACTCAGCCAGGTGTCCGTATCCTGACTTCATGAACCACACATAGCATGTTTTCTTCCTTCCTCTCTGACCAGTCCTTGGTGGCTTGAGGCCACAGTTCTGTGGATGATCTTACTTCCAGTTATAATGAAACCTGTTTCTAGCTTCCAAGCCTCTTAACTCCAAACTTAACTCAGGAGTACTAGATTTGTACATGCTACTGTCCACAATCTATCACCATTTCAGTGCTCCACCAGCATGTAAAATTCAACATGACCGAAATTAAGGTGATGCCAGTTATACCAGCAATGTCAGCACAATGCTGGCTCTCAACAAAATGAGTGTTTACACCCATTAACCACCAGCTTCCAGCTACCGAGGAAATAGCAGTCCCAGCATCCCAGCCTCCTTTGCAATATCTCAAAGCACCTGTACACGCTAATGCTTACTTGACAGTCCTAACTTCCAAGGTCACCGTTCCTAGGTGTGCTAACTGGAGGGTAAGAAGTTGTCTCCCCTGGAAAGGGTAACAGTTGGAGCATGGAGTAAAAGAACAGCTCAAGATTTAGCTACTCTTATCTGCTAATACTTACAGTAATTCACATGGGTAAATTTACTGGCATCATGTATAAAACTAAACTATCCAAAAATATCAGAAAAAAAGGAAACAGGAGAATAGAATTTATTAAAGAAAAAAGCATTTTAAATTAATTTCAAGTAAGTAATACTTCTAGCACATTAATAAGTTTATGTTGGTGTTTTTCCTTAAGTCCTTTCTTGAAAGTCTGGATAAAAGTATTCCTAGAAGAACTCACTTCCCCAAATGATAGTCTAGACAACTGACAACTTCAGGATCGAATCACTGGAGTCATCCTGGGGGTGCGCATAAGGAACGGAAAGAGGTGACATACCCATGCTGGCCTCTGTTCCCAGGGCCTGCACTGTAGCCATGGTGTGCACTACGATGCCCCTGGGGAACTCCGACCAGGTTGGCGGCTTCCCATCAACAGTGATGATGTGACGCAAACGTGGGACCAACGAAACTATATCCTAGAAGAACAAACACTATCATACTTCTTATTCTTCAAACAGTCTGCTGAATAGTTTGGGACTCAAAATAGTTCATATTCAGTGACTTTTAAAGTAATTTCTTGACAAAATGGCAAGAGGGAAGGGTACACTGATATAAAGATCACTTTCCCTAGATGTAGAAATTCTGGTCTGATTTTAACTTAACTCTTTTATAGCATTACATTTGCTGTATACCCTTATTCTTTCATAACATCCTAATCAAAAAATTATTGCCTTATAAAATGGGCATGAAGATGAAACTCCCTAAACTACACTTATCATTTCAGGAAGCCAAGAACATTAGGGGAGGAGGGAACAGAATTCATTGAAAACTTTAAGGGAGAAAAGAAATCCCAGATGTTACTGTTTTGAGAGGGGGTTGCCTGGAAAAACATTTTTTATTTAAAATAAACTAGAGGGCCGGTAATATGGCTCAGTGGCACAAACGCCTGCCTGGTAAGCATGAGGTCCTGAGTTCAACTCCCGGTACCCGCATAATGGGAAAAAGGGGCAGGTGATATTGCTCAGTGGCACAAGCGCCTGCTGGCAAGCGCGAGGTCCTCAGTCCAACTCCCGGTACTCACATTAAAATAAATAAATAAACAAATGAATAAATAAATAAATAAAATAAACTAGAAAATAGATGAGCACAATAAAAGCAAAAGCTGTAAGCCCTTCAGTTTAGATGTTGGCATATTAACAATTTGTAAATCTGCCAGGTGTGTCACCAGGTGTGGTAGCACACACTTCTAATCTCAGGTGTTTGGGAAGCCGAGGAGGAGGATGGCAAGCTCCAGAGCAGCTTATTCAACTGAGTAAATCTTATTTTAAAATGTGCTGGGCACGGTGGTGCACACCTGTTATCCCGGCACTCGGGAGGATGAGGCAGGAAAATTGCTGGGACTTTGAGGTCAGCCTGGACTACATAGCAAGACCCTGTCTCAAAAAAACAAAAATAAATTAATTGATGTTTTAAAATGTTAAAAGTAGGGCCGGTGAGATGGCTCAGCGGCGTAAGCGCCTGCCTTGCAAGTGCGAGGGCCCGAGTTCGACTCCCGGAACCCACATACGAAAAAGGGGCCGGTGATATCGCTCAGTGGCACGGGTGCCTGTTGGCGCGCAAGGTCCTGAGGTCGTCCCCCTGGTACTCACAAAAAAAAAAAAAAAAAAATGTTAAAAGTAATTCTGGTCTGAATATGAATATATGTGAAATATATTAATGTGCATGAAATACATGTGAAAACTATCAGTAATGGGTTCACCACAGTAAAAACTCTCAAGTATCAGACAGCTATAAATTGCAGTCCTCACCTTCAACTTTGTCTGTAAGAGTTCTTTACTGGTGATAATATTGGTCACCTCCGTTTCGTTTAATCCGTGAACAATGGCTGGTCCTCCTAGGGTAGCATATAACGTAACAACTACAAGGAAAAGAAACTCAAGTCAGATATTCAAACACGTCATCAACTACCAAAAGTGAATAATACTTCTGCAAGTGGTATGAATCACAAAGAAATATTCTGAACACCAAGTTGCTAATCCACAGTCTATGAGAGTGTTATATTTTCTAAAATTAGTTTAATATATTATCATACTAACACATTCTCTCCAAATTTTCCAAAGAGTTCTAGTATTTTAAGGTGAAGATACTTAAATTTTTATTTTGTTAATCTCAGATGCTACTCTGGGACTAACACAATGAGAAGGAGTAACTGATTTCTACGATTTCAAAACCTTAATTGTTGATTACTTATACTAAAATATGAAGGACAACCACCAGTAAGATGGCATACTGAATGTCAGTCTGAAGGTGATGGTAGCACTGCTTATTCTAAAGTAGAAAAATCTGAAAGAACACGTTCTTTAATGTTGAAATTACACAAAACAAAAATAACATGAATTTTTATTTACTTTCTGCCTCAGTAAAAAAAGATACCAAATGACTTTGAAAACCACATTAATTATGAATTTTCTCAAAAGAACCAATGTAAACTCAAACCTGTGGGGGGAAAAAAACGGCAATGTTTCATTAAAAAGAAACACGGAAGGGCCAGTGAGATGGCTCAGTGGCATAAGCACCTGCCTGGCAAGCGCGAGGTCCTGAGGTCGACCCCCGGTACCCACAAAAAAAAAAAAAAAAGAAAGAAACAAGGGAAGAAATGACAGCGAGAAATCTGGTGAAAGTCCATTTTTTTCTATCTGCAGGAGACAACATCCACATCCCATTTTGGCACCAAGGCCTCTGAACTAAGCTTCCAGGACTGCATCATAGATGGAGCCATCCTGATCACCATTCAAATCACTACAACATACTCGGCATGGTGGTGCACACCTGTAACCCCAGCACTCAGGAGGACTGCTGGGAGTTCAAGCGAGACCTTGTCTCAAATCACTGCAACAGTCAGGTTCTAACACAGATGTGTTTTAGAGGTCAACTGTTGCTTCTCACAGAAGTGGCATCAACTTCAAAAGGAGACTCAAGAGAGATGGCAGCAGGGTAATGACCCCTAAATGTAGGTCTGGATCCCTAAACCGAGAAAGTCCTCTACTAATAGATTAGAGCCCCCTCATATCTGACTCGTACAACTTGTTCCACAACTGTTTCCTTTTCCAAAATATTGTAGACCAAAAATTCTAAGCCCTAACAATTCTCCACTAACTGGTTACAAAATGAAAACTAAAATCAAACTTTTAAACAATTAAGAGTGGAATTCTACTTGTAGAAGTACCATTTCTCCCAAATGATGTAATTCCACTCCCGCAGAAGGTAAGAAAGCCGACTTACGCTGGAAATTATACATAAAACACGCCTGTGCGGCCAGCATCCACTCGGCCCTGGTCTCACAGAAGATGGCAATGTTGGTCTTAGGTTTCTGACCCAACATCTGTAAGCCATTTCCAAAATTAGAGGCTTGAACAAAGACATCTTCATAAGAGAGCCAATTATAGTGTCCAAGAATAACCTGATAAAACACAAAAAGCACAAATAGCTCTTAATATAACCAAAATATTAATTTACAGAAAATCAAACTATGTTCCTAATTTTGTAACAAAAAGTTATGTTCACATAAAACCTTTTTCTCAAAAAGCTAGAAACTGAGTTTCAAGTAAAAAAACCTTTAGCTAATTTGTGATGTCTTCTATGACAACTCAAACATGTTAAATCTAAATCTCTATTTTTGGTTTTCAAAAATATTCAGAGTTTGACGAGATATTAAAGATCCACTTCCTGGCTAAATGGTCATATACTAACAATTCACTTACAGATTCCTGTACTTAAATAATTCAGGTGCTGATTTTAAATTTTACCTGGCACAACCACTACTGTGTCAACATTTTATTTCCCCTCTACTTAGGAAATTCTGGACTTCAACCCCAGATGGTACAGTATGACCCATAAAGAGAAACTGAACTGGCCCTGCTACCCAACCTAAAAGCAATACCTATTGGCTATTCCATTAGAATTGTTGTATGTGAATCTGGATAAGAAGCAGACAAGTCTATAATTGTACAACCCAAAAGGACTGGTTATACTATTCAAAGTCCCTCTGTTTAACTCTTAAATGCTCATGGTAGCCCTGGGCTTTTAACATTTGATCTGAGTTTATCAGAAATGAGGTAACAGTAAGTTTCTATTAGTAATAACCTCCTTTTAAAGCTGGGGGTTTTTTGGGGGGGAGGTGTCTTTGGGAATTTTCTTTCACTTAAATGAGACCACAAACCCCCTATTACATATATATTGGATAAGCAGCAGACTCTGCAAAACTATACATAGTTCCAAACATGGCTCCTTTGTTAAATATGTCTCAAACATCTCAAAAATCATCTAACCATATTTATTTTTGAAAATGCAAGCACAACATTCAAGAGAACTCTAGAAGAGGTTGTATGAAAATAAAAATGGAAAGATGAATGCTGCCCTCTAGTGTCCTAGTCAATGACAGATTTAAGAAATAAATTCTTTGATGGATAAAGCAACCGTACTTAGGAAGATACTTATTTAACGGTAATGGTCCCAAACTCTCACCTTGCTCTGCACCCCCACGAAATGCTCAGCTCAAGGAGCTCCAATTACTTCAAAAGGAGCTGTGTGGGGGTGAGAAGACAGATGAAAATTGGGCCAAAGTGTACAGGAACTAGACTATAATTATTAAAAATCGCATACTCCAAATATAAGAATGAATTCCTTCTAGATTCTAAAAGCTAAATGATGAGCTCCCTAAATTTCAGAGAATATGTATGTTCTAAAAAGGCATTTAGATACATAATCCAAATGTGCAAACTAATGTAATATGCCACCATATGGCAAAGAAATCAACTCATAAACTCAATCCAAGTGTAAGAGTTCCTTACACAGTACATAAAAATAAAATATAAGCTAAAATCTGAGTTTTATTACTTTGATCTTTAAACCACTGATGCTTCTACTTACCTTTCTCATAAAAATTACACTTAGAAGACCATTTGCTCTATAATTTTACCTGACTAAAAGTTTCTAGTCCCAACTTTGTCACTTTATACCTGTAGTCAGTCTAACCCAATATTAAACTCATTATTTTCTGTCTATACTGTTAAACATTGCTGTATAAAAATACCTAACCTTATTAAACTCAGCACCAAAGGTAACCCCATCCCACAATCTTACTACACTTCCCTAAGATACTCATTTTCTCACCCTCTGAAATAGCTTTGAAAACTTGTCTCCCTTTTCTACTTCCAGGGGATTAGATTACCCCATACTTCATTGAACAATTAGAAATTAAACAGAAACTCCCTTATTTTCCTACCATCGAAGTTAATACCTGCATATATCTGTACTCATACTCCGCAGTCCACATGGTTGAGTACTTCTGAAAAAAGCAACTTTGCTTCGAAGACCTTTCCAAATTTCTACCTCTAGTCCTAACCACTGCCATGTGGAGAGCCACCTGCCATGGGGAACCATGGTCATGTAGACAGCCAACATTTTTCTACCTGACTGTTCAACTAAGATGTGGTCACATCAAACTAAACAAGCTCCAAAACAACTTTCCCAGTCATCCTTCTTTTCTTCTCCCGGTCACTCCTCTGTCAGCAAAGGGTACTAACCACCACTCCCCCACTGATCAATAAAAAACAGGAGTAGCTCTCCACAACACTCAGCTTCATAGCTCACTTCTAAATCCACCCACAAGTTCTATCAACTACACCTACAAAACAGACCCTCAATCTAGCCATTTCTCTCTACCTCCACTCCTGTCATCCTAGTTCATCTTCCCCTGAACTCATACAAGGGGTTAAACATCCCTTTACAGGGGCACTGGAGTCCACCTCACAATAACCTTGTAAGCTCCAAGGAACCCAAAGCATAAATCTCTCTCTGCCCGTCAAACCCTCTCCCCGACTCACTTCCTATAAACACAACTTCATTCCTCTGCTGTTCAGACAGACTGAGCCAGGGTAAGACAGCTACCTTCTTTCATTACCCCTTAAATACCTCATTCTACTGAGTTCATGCCTGTCCTACTCTCCTGCATCATACCATATGCCAGATGTTTCTTTATCCACATCTTCATAAAGCTGGTTCTTTTTTATTGTCTAGGCCTCAATTTAACTGTAATCTACTCAACAAGCTTTCCTTGATCATCAATTTGCTTTATTTCTTCACATTATTATATCTGTTAACATCTTTATTATCTCTCTTCCTCCCACACAAACAGAAGATCCACAAGAAGAATAACCAGTATGTCTTGTTCTATGACTGTTAAAGACACTCAGAGATTCTTTGCTAAACACGTGGAATGGATGGTAAAATTAACCACAACTTCAATTCACTCTAAGCCTGAAGGGGTCCTCTCTCTCTCTCTCTCCCCCTCTAGCAGCCTCATTTTTCAAAACATTGGTTTAGCAAAAATAAAAGCCACGTCCATCTGAACATTCAGCTACACTAACTTCTTTCGTTCTGACCACCAGAGAATCACTTACACCCTTGGTCTCCCACCTCTTAGCTATTCTTACCTGAACGCTACACATGACGTCAAGTAGGTCTGACCTTCCTGGCAGCACGGTTATGTGAACGACTGTCCGGGATCTTAAAGCATTTTCCCCACTGTAGACTTAGGAGGGGATTAACCCTCAGAGCATAAGACTAATTTTGTTATCAAGAAACACTCTTTAGACTATTCTTTAGAATATTTCTATTAATGAATTATTTATTTTAATTTTATGAGTTTTATATTAAACAATGAGTACTTAACAGGAAAAAAAAAATCACAAAAATACTTAGTTTTCAATATTTATTGTTTATAAAAAAAGCATCAAAATTTTCAACATAAACTGTTTTTTGGTATACAATGTCTAAACAAGAACATCAGAAATAAATTCCCATATGAACTACAATGAAAATACCAACAATATTCTACAAAAAAACCCTTCAGTTATCACATCTATATGTAAGGCAGTCTGCGCACATGACAACAGCACACTCCATACACATGCACTGCTTACACCGACAGCACATGTGTTCTGCTTTCTTGGCCTTTTTATAAGACATACTTGACACCTCAGTGGTCTTGCTGTTTTCTCAGGAGGTTCTTATTACATTACACGGTGTGCAGTTAACAGGAACAGAAGATATCAATAAAATACATTATTAAATTCTTAATATGTATTGTGCATTTAGAATAAACATCAACAGTTACACATCAGCTGTGTACTTCCTTACAAAACCTAAAAGACAACATCAGAAATAAATTTCTATATGAACTACAATGAAAATACCAATAGAAGTCTCCTACAAAAACAAGCTCTGCTTCAACTGTCGCACTCAAGACAGTCTTCACATGACAACGGCATGCTTCACGCACACGTCTCACGCTGACAGCGCGTGCGCTTAGTTTAGCCTTCTTTTCCTATGTGGCAGTCTTGCCAACTCTCTTCTCTTCCTGTCTTGTCAGGAGCTTCCTGCTATACTGTACAACATGCACTTAGGGAAATGTCAATAAAATAAAATATCAAATATGTAATGAGAGCTTAGACACCAACATTTTCACATCAGCTGCATACTTGCTTACAAAACCTAAAAGATAACATCAAAAATAAAAACCTATGTGAACTACAGTGTAAATACAAACAAAAGTCTACCACAGAAATAATCTTTGCTTCAACTGTCATACCCAAGGCAGTCTTCACACATGACAACTGCATGTTCCATATACAACTATCACTTACACTGACAGTATGTATGTTTTGTTTTCCTGTCCTTTCTTGTAGGGCACAGTTGACATCTTTTTTGCTTTCCTGTCATCATAGTAGGTCTTTGTGGTGCTGCACCTGCCTGTTCACCTGTCAAATCACCACTGTGCTCCACAATTTTCTTGTGTAGTTCCCTGGGCAGAAACATTTTGTTTTTCCTCTGCTGTAAATGATCTCTTATGAGTTCTAGTCCCAATCCACTAAGAAAATTTCTCTGTGGTATTTTGCACTTGTTATTTTCTTTGTAAACTATCAAACTATTTATGTCACACATGTTTAGGATCAAGTAAAACATAACCATCGGCTAATGCTTTGTGTTTCAAGTGACATCACAGTTGCTGCACAACTCATCAACAACATATCCTCCTTTGGTTTTGTTGTAGAAAGTTTCCATCTCAGGCTTCTGTTTTGCAGAGGTTTCCCCATCAATATTTCCCCGTGATGATGAAATGCTGACATCAGCAGTACTAGTTTGTTTTTCTTTGCCATATACAAGGCCAATGTTATACCTTTCTGAAATCCAAAGATTGTACTATATAATTCTCTGTTTTGAAATTGTAACATTTCATTTGGAATTTCTGCTTTGTTCCTGTGTACAGTACCTGTACTGTGTTAGCAAACATAACATCAATTGAAAACCAGTAAACCAATTGTCAAATGTCATATTCCGATTAATTTGGGAGATGGGAGCAACAAGTCTGTTCACAACATCATTCAGTTTATTACTATACGAATAAGGAACTGATGACTGAATTCCAGGATAAATGTCTAAATTGAAAGCATAAGTCTTCACATCTACAAGGGAATACATTTTTATGCCATATTTTGACCCACTGCTTTTCCATAAGTCTTTTATATTCCTGTGATCACTATGAGAAATCCCTGCTAAGTACAGCAGAACTATAAAGGCTTTTAGTTCAGCTAGTGAGGTGTCATAATACATACAGTTTTGAATATGGTTATTGGTGCCAGAACGTTTTACTTGCGTTTCAAGCCTTTGTGTATTTCATAGCATCTTGTAGCATTTCATCTGTCACAATTTCCCACATTGAATGGCAGTGCTGGTATTCTGTCCAATACGTTTCACCCCTGCCAAGACCCTCACTATACTTTTGGACTAGTTCTAACATTGGATCGTTCCATTCGGTTGCACGGCCATTTTGCAACATTTCAACTAGTAAAATAAGTACTCACATTGCTGTTTTCTTTGTCATCTGAATCATTCCCTATATCTGTATTGATTAATTCTTGATCCGTCTCACTCTCACAGGAACTTAGGCTCACATGGCCCAACATCAAAATCATCATCATCATCATCATCAGACACCCACACTACTCTGTTATGAAAGCACATATTTTACCACAATGGATCACCTTCATCATCCATGTATGAGTAATTTGATGATTCACTTCTGACCTCCAAAAACTTGCAAATCTAGTTTTTAATGTGTCATTGTACCGAATTGGGCTACTTCTATCAGAAAAATCAAAAGAAAATTATTTTCTAACAAATCCTAGAGTGGTGTCGGTCTATTGGACTCTCTTTAATGTTCGGGTAAACATATGCAAAACCAGTTAGAGAGAGTATAAAGGTGAGTCCAAATGCCATTTTGCCACTTTTGCACACATGCACACTTCTGGCCATTCATCGTACCACGTGGGTAAACACACAGATTGCTTCCTGTATCCCGCAGGGAAAGGAGTTGAGAGGCACAGCCAGCTACTATAACACTAAAGTACAAATTTACAGTAGAAAAGTAAAGGATGGGTCCTCTGGACCCAGTCTCATGCCCCAAGGGTTAAGATGACTCTCAAGATCATTCCTCTCTGACACTTACTTGGCTATATTTTCATTCTATGATAGGTGTAGCACACATGTCAATGAATATCAATGTTACCACTCAGAATATGACTGCCTGAACTCAGTAATTTATAGTTTTTTCAGGAACATAATAATAGTCTCTTCCCTAAAAAAAAAAAAAAAAAATAGAATACTGATAACATACAGAACATTACAAAATAAAACCACACAAATACTTAACCATTCAGGACTCTGAACGATGATACAGTTTAATTAAGATCAAATTTTCAGATAGCTGAATCAAACCTCTCTCTTCCCTTGCATTATTTGGAATAGAACTATCTCAAAATTACACATTTTCCTATCGTCTTCAACAAAGTACACCTAGCTTCATTCAACCTTTCTCTCTGCACTTTGTTGCAAGGGAATGAATCAGAGACTCCTGGGTTTTCTGGCTTGAGTAATTTGGTACATGATGCATCTTCTACAAATAGAATGGCAGGGAAAGGAACAAGTTTGGAAGAAAAACTAACAGGTGAGGTATACATTAACCAAACCACATATCTGGCCTAGATATCTATTATTTTTTATATAAATTATGTCAATGCCAATCTTAAATTAATTGAACAGAAAAAAATTGTTTTTTTTTCCCTAAGCAAAAAAAAAATATGCCTGAAAAAGCAAGGTAACTACATAACTTCATTCAAATCAGGGTTGTGTGGGGTATTACTACCATCAGAACAACAGGTATAAGTTAGGGTAATTCCAAGCAAAATAAGATATAAGGTCACTCTATATAAAAATGAAGAAACGTAGTGATTGTGTTGGTGAGTTATAATGTTCTTACTTTACATGAATTACATCAACTTGCTTGCCCTCTCCTTTATGTTTAGGAAAAAAATGACAAGGAATTTGTACGGTAAATAGCAAAATTAATGGGCTATTGAAGATGTTAAGCAACACTCCCCTCCTTGGCTTTCTAGTAACAAGGGAGCTGTAAGTTTTTCATTCCATAGTTGTGATTATTTCGAGTTTCCTCCAAGATCTGAGCATTCCCTCATGGCTAACAGAAAAAGGCAGGCAAGGGTCAGAAAGTAGCTGGAATTGGATAAGAAAACAATTTTGCCTACTAAACCTATAACCTAATGAAATTATTAATTGACTGCAGATCACTGTATTGCTTCTACATTTACTTCAACTTTTATCTACCAGAGATCCAAAAACTAGTTACAAGAAAGTCACATATAGAAATTCATACTTTTTCTTGCCATTCCTACACTTACTATTCTTTATAGTACAACACTATTCCATTAATATTTATTATTACTGAACAATGTTGTCAAGTACCTTAGATAATAGTAATACTGTAATAAAAACCAAAGCATTTACACTAGATGTCACAAGTAGTTGTAAGCACATTACGTACATGTTCGCTTGCATATACGTACACACACATCCAAACGTCACAAGAACTCTGCAAGCTCTGATTAGTTAAGGACTATGAGTTCTGGAGGCAGAAAGGCCTGGGTTTTAGTCCCAGTTTCACCACTTGGAAGCTGTAGTATTTTGGCGTAAATTACCTAACCCCTCAATGCTGTACTCTGTAGAGATAATAATGGGATAACTCCTTAATTAAACTCATTAAAATAACTCATGGGATTATTTTAAGTCCTAAAAGATGACATAAAAATCAGAAGCAGCAGATCATACTCCCAAAACCTGGAGCCATCTCAAGCCATCAAGGTGCTTCTGGGAACCAAAACTACCCTACATGTTGTACTGCAAGCCCTGAGAGACATCCAAGTTCAGAAGAGCCCCACACTAGGGGGCATCCTCAGTGTCTTTCTGACAATGCATCAGTGCTGCTTTATCCAGAGAGAAGGGTACCGTCTAGCCTCCTTCTGGTATCCCTTCTCCCGCAACATCAGCAAACGCCAGCAGAAGCAGGTTGTGCGTGTCCCTTAGCACCACTGCCAAGAGTACATTTATTCAGAGGGAATTCAAAGCCAATGAAAAGATCTTACCTTTTTAAAAATTTTTCCATTTGGTTGTACTTCATCTTCCTCGTTTAAAATTTCACGTGTTCCCAAAAGTCTTTTGTCTTTAAATTTGTTTTTTGCATACATAAAAACTTTATCTAGTGTATCACACCCAGGGTACAATACTGAGGCCAAACCATCCAAACTATTAATAGATCTGTATGCAGAATCAGGCTTTGAATTTACAGGCTTTGCTTTAATTTGGTTTGATTTCTCTTGTCTTGACTCAGACAAAAAATAAAATGGAATATAAGTTAAAACAGTATAAAGTGATATTATAAAATGTATGAAATATAAAAGAATGGGGTTGATGGTCTGTTTTAGCTTCATGGTAGATGGTTTGGAAGATGTGTGGTTATTCATAACTGTTCAAAACGTAGAACTGACAGATTTCAACAAGAATCTAAAAGAAAGAAAAAGAAAGACATTAGTTCAAAATATGTAAAAATAACTTTAAAGAAAAATTCTTCATGTTAACCAAATGAACTTCTATTTTTTCAATCAGGTGAGAGTTTGTATACTGGGCCTCTGCAATGTCCTAATATTTCTTTTCTTTTTTTTTTTTTTTTGATATGTGGGTACCGGGAGTCGAACTCAGGACCTCGTACTTGCCAGGCAGATGCTTATGCCGCTAAGCTATATCACCGGCGCTGTCCTAATATTTCTAAGGAACTCATTTGTACCATATTTATTATCAATGGAATTACTCAGAAAAGGTTCCACATCATACTGTAAACAGGCAGTCTTTCAACCCAACCCTAAACACTTCAGTAGCACAGCAGGAGGAGGGGGGATAAAATCAGAGAGACCAAAAATGTACCTATTTCCTATTCTTCCGCATCCCACTATATTAAAGACACCAAGTACTTCACAAATATATCACATTCTCCTCTCTCGTGACCCCAGCAGCAGGCACTGCTAAACACCCCTGTATTCTATCCAGTGAGCCCATTCTCACTCTAGGTGGTCACAAGTAATTGGAGTTGAAAAACATGTAGAATTCATTTTCCACAGGGTTCAGAATATTTGCTGAATTAGGCAGATCAAACTGTAAAGCAATGCCGGGAGTAGTAGCGCACAGCTGTAATCCCAACACTTGGGAGGCTGAAGCAGGAGCACTGCCCTGAGTTCGAGGTCAGCCTGAACTACATAGTGAGTTCAAGGCCAGCCTGAACTACATAGTGAGACCCTGTATCAAAAAGACAAAAAAAAAAAAAAAAACCTGTGAAGAAAGAAGACAGTAGGAATACAGTAACTTATCTGGTCCAGGTCCTAATCCAAAACTATGATTTCATACCAGAAGGGGCAGAGAGCAGGTACTTTTCATCTACTACTCCTCAGAGCTCCATGTTCTGAAAATTCTGTTACAGGGAAGCATGCGCAAGAGATCTGAGAAACCCCTTCTTTCACCTGGTCCCACTCACGAGGTGAGAGCTACTTGCCAGGCACAGCTGGCCACGACCAGTCGGCACAGATTACCTTTGTTTCAGGTCACTTCTCAAGCAGAGATTCTACCCAGGCGGAAAAGTTCTAAACAGAGATCAGCAGCTCCACCCAGTTGCATGCCTAGCACGCAAAGCATAGAACATGCAACTACAAGGAAACCAAACCACTGTCCCTGGCCCCCCTCAATGGCAAGGAGGTTCTGCCCAGGCCAGAGAGGCAGGTTATAAGCAAGTTCTACAACCGACTTTATTTGGAATAGAAAATGGAGAAGTCTATGCCTAATGGCACTGTCAAAAACTACAGACTTTGGTGGGGAGCAATTAAGATGAGGCAGATGGCTCCCTGAGAGTATCAAATGGAAAATAAACAAACAAACAAATCAGTCAGAAGTTTAACAGAAAAGCAGGGACAACAATCCTGAAGAATAACCTCCTAGACCTGCGACAGATCTACAAGACAGGCTCTGGTACAACCCCTACGAAAGGGTCTGTTCTGCCTGGATCACACCATGGAACCTTTTGTGTCCCACAGCTTTGTCCAAAACCATAATCGCCTGGTAACCAGCGAAGAGTAACTGCTGGTGGAGGCCAGGCCCAAACGTAACCAGGGAAGAGGAGAAAGAAACAGTTAAAGTAGACCCTACCGATCTGCTGTCAAGCTTTAAGGAGGGCAATGCGTGCCCACGGATATGCCCTCTGAGGGGCAATATCAAACGCTGCACTGTGAGAAGAAACAGACCTTAGTAAGATAATCCAGCTCCATCACTCATCATAACATAAGAAGCCATGGAAGAGGGGTGCAATTTTGAGTTGCTACAAAATGTCATCTACAAGGTCCAGTTAACAACACAAAACTATGAGGCATGCAAATAATCAGTGAAGTATAACACATACCAAAAAAAGTAGACAGCAGAAATTGTCCTTGAGAGGACTTTGATGTCAGCCTTAATAAATGAGACACCAAAGCAGCTACTGTAAATATGTTCAAAGAACTAAAGGAAACTTAACTTAAAACTCCGACTCTCTTACAAGATAAGAAACATGTCCAAATTTGCTCATTCGCAGCTAGTAAGAAGTCAGGATACAGCCTTGGCTCTGTTCACCTTGCTAGGACTTATTTTTTAAACAATATATTGTATAATATTCTGAAGAGCAATCCAGAGGATATGAATTTTTGTCATAAACGTCATCAGGAGCCACTGAAGGTTTTTGTGCAGAAAACCGGTACATTCAAAACAAATAATCTTGTTACTTCCATGACATCAAAATTGCAAACAATAGATATATCCTGCCCCAGGAGAATGATGTTATCTATTCTCTCTATACTCTATCAGGGCACAGTGGCACCCACCTGTAATCCCAGCACTTGAGAGGCTGAGGCAGGAGGACTGCCACAAGTTTGAGGCCAGCCTGGGCTACACAGTGAGTTCAAGACCAGTCTGAACGGTATAGCAAGAACCTATCTAAAAAAAACACACACATTTGCATGCTTGTATTTTGATCTTCAAAAAAATACATTCATAGATATTACGATCATGTACACAGAAAATCCTAAGCAATCCACTATAAAACTATTAGACCTAATCTATAGTTCAACAAGATTGCGGGATACATAACTGCATGATATACACTGTATCCAGTCAGTTGCCTCGGTTCATGAACTTAATTTGTTTCACAGTTCTGGAAAAGATGGCCTCGCCATGGTTATGTTCATCACCACATGCAGAGTTCACAAACAAAAACAAAATTTTGCCAGTCTCTTCTGTTTTTGAACCAAACTGCTCACAAACTAAAGCATTATTAACCAAGGTACTACTGTAATACGGTGTAACAGTGATATATTTGCACTTTATGCTTGCTTCCTGGCACAAAGCTCCTAATATCTTTGGAATTTCTGAGTGACAGAGTAATACCAGGGTCCTCTGTTATTCATAATAAGCTCCTTTCAACCATGCCTGAGATTTTACTAATGAAGTGACTTCTGGAGGATGGAGGCTAGATGCCAAAGGAACCATCTACATGATTAGAGAACTGAAATTTTTAGCCCTACCTCTTGATGTCTGGAAAAGAAGAGAGGCTAGAGACTGAGCTAATCACTAATGGCGAATGATTTAATCAACTGTGTAACAGAACTTCCATTAAAGCCCTGAACAGTGTGCTAGAGAGTGGTGCACCCCAACTCCACAGGGACAGAAACCCCTGTATTGGAGAGCTGTCCAGTCCTCAAGTAATGTGTCCTTCATCTGGCTGTTCATCTGCATCGTTTATAATAAACTGACAACTGTAAATTAAATGTTTCCCTGAGTTAATTACACTAAATTGTCAAACTAGAAGAGGATATGGGAAACCCCCATTTGTTGCCACATCAGAGAGAAGTATGGACAATCCAGAGATCAACTACTTGAGATCAGCAACCAAAGGTAGTGGGGGGTCAGTCTTGTGGTGCTGAGCCATTAACCTGTGGGATCAGCACTAACTCTGGCAGTTGCTGCCAGAACTAAACTAAATTGTATCTAGTTGGTGACCAGAAAATTGAAAAATTGCTTGATGCAGAAAACTCACAAACTTCTGGGAAGATGGTGTAGTGGTGAATAGCAGAGAAACAGCCTCTGCAAGATTTTGGGGTCAGACACTGGAATGTAGCAACATGAAGAAGAGGAGGGAAGTAGCTCCCTGGGACACAGCAAAGATGTGAAGCAAGAACTGAAGCCCACAGTGAGAGTGAAGAGAGAGAAACACAGAAGGAGGAGGTGGCAAGTGGTGCTTTCTCCCTGAGTCCCGACTCATGCATGAGAGGGGCAGTTTGAACATACAGGCGCATGGTGACTACTGGCGACCAGAGGCCGCCAAGGAAAAGCACACCAATGGAATGTAGCAGTGGATGCAGAGGACTGCAGTGGCTGGTGACTTACTTGGGTTCAGATGATCCCCTGGAGAGGGTGACTGGCCGGTAGCTATTTTGGAGAGGGGCCAACTGAGCTCGGAACTCAGAGTAGCCGAGGGCTGGCTCGATCTAGTGGGTCCCAGTGTCAGGATGAGGTGGAACAGCGATCAAGTTGGCAGGAGGCCAAAGAGCTGAGTTCAAGCTGGCAGGAGGCACACGAATATTACAGGCTGAAGAAGCAGGTTCCAACCTCACAGCCAGAAACCGGCCTGAATGTCACCAGAACTGAAGGCACAGGCTTGCTGGGATTATCCACAACCCACACAGAATCTACAACTGGCTTGCTGGGATTAATTAACACAGATACGGGCTCTGTATGTCCACTCTGTCCACCAGTGACAGCACAGACGTGCCTGAAGTGGATATTTTTTTCCTTCATTTCTGTGTTCTTCTTGATTGAGTGTTGTTTTTATAGGAGTGTGAAAACATTTCTATTTTTGTTGTTTTTGTTGTTGAGTTTTGTTCTTGTTTTTATTTCTTCCTTCTCTTTCCCTCCTGTCTTCACCAGTTTCCCAAAGTTCCCATAATCTTCCTTTGACTTCCAGCCTTGCTTCCCATCTCTTGCTCTTCTATTTCTCTGTATTTTCCCCCAACCCCCTTTTAAATTTCTCCCCGGCGGGTAAAATCTCAATATTGAGGGCATATTTAGTATATACGATTTTCTAGTTTGTTTTAGATTTAGTTATATAACCACAAATCTAGTTCATATGGTTAAAAGAGGCAAATTAGTAGTTACCACAGTTCGTCATTTTGTAGGCTACATTTGATGCTATTGTTACTGCTGACTGTACTACTTTCACCAAGGTGACGTAATTACTCTAATCACTTGTGCTTCCTGGTATGCCAAGACTGAGATTGCCTAAGGGTCATAAACAACACTATAGGCCAGTGCCAAAGAACCAGGAGCTAGGCAAATAGACAGCAACTTCTCATCCCCAATAAACTGAAGAGGTGGGATCTTGCAACAGACTCAAAACCCAAAACCCAGGTATACCTGGAAGACATCTCTGAGAAGTAATCATTTACTAAGACTTCTAAGTATGACCAATAAAGCTACCTGCCATAAGCAATTTACAAACATCAACCCAGGAATTAAAATAATAATAATAATAATAATAATAATAATAATAAAATGTGAAGACACTTAAGCAAGATGCAACCCCAGACTTCCAGCCCACCAAAGGTAAAGCCAGGCGGCAGTGAGGTGGAACAATTCGAAAGCCACCCACTTGGACTATGAAATGGTTACAGCAACAGTAACAAAGCAGATGAATGAGGCTCTAGAAAAAATAAAATCAGAAATAATTTCTCAGATAACTGCACAGGTGGTGATCATTATGAAAAACATGGTAGTGACTCTAGAGCAGACAAAGATAAAAAAATAGAGGAGCTAGGGAAAATGATGGAAACCATGAATGCCCAACATAGTAAAGAAATGTAATCCAGTAACAAGATTCAAACAGACATCCAGGAGATTAAAAATTCCATATAAAGTATATACAGCAGAATGAGCAAATGTGAGGACAGAATATCAGATCTAGAAGACAGGATTGCAATTAGCAATCATGAAAAGAAAAGATTTCTTACAAATAGCAAGGGACCATGAAAAAATCAATCCAACAGGGCCGGTGAGATGGCTCAGCGGCGTAAGCGCCTGCCTTGCAAGCGCGAAGGCCCGAGTTCGACTCCCGGATCCCACATACCAAAAAGGGGCCGGTGATATCGCTCAGCGGCACGGGTGCCTGTTGGCGCGCGAGGTCCTGAGGTCGTCCCCCCGGTACCCACAAAAAAAAAAAAAAAAATCAATCCAACAGCAGCTAGTTGATGCAAAGAATAACATAAGATTGATCTGAGTCAATAAAAAAGCAGGAGATAGTGCAAGCAACATTAAAAAAAAAACCTGTTCACAAAAGTAATGGCAGAAAACTTCCCAAGCATGAAAAAAGAATTTCACTTACCGATAAGTGAGGCATATAGAGCTCCAATTAGCCATGATCGAAAATAATCTACACCAAGGCATGTAACAGTAAATATTCCACAAATTTAACACAAGAACAGAATATTAAAAGCTGTTAGAGAAAAGAAACAAAGCACCCATAAAGGAAAGCCCATCAGAATCACACCAGACTTCTCAACACAAACCCTCAAGACAAGAAGAGCTTGGAGTAAAATATTTCAAGACCTAAAACAACCTCTGACCCAGATTGATGTACCACACAAAACTATCTTTCAAAATTAATGGAGAAATAAGAGACTTCCATGACAAAGAACAACAGAAGAAATTCATGACCACCAAACCAGCACTCTGAACAGTTCTGAAGGACATTCTAGAAAGATATAACAAGGACTGCAATTCCATGAACCCCAACAGAATAATTACTTGCCTTGCCCAGTGGATTCAAACAGAGGGGGCTGAAAAGGGAACCAACAAAAAGAAAATAACATGACAAGGATAATATGCATCAGTTATAACCATTGACGTTCATGGTCTCAATTCACCAATCAAAAGAAACAGACAGGTAGAATAGATCAAGAAGCAAGATCCGACAATATGTTGCTTACAAGAAACACATTCGATTCAACATGAAATTCATAGGACAGAAAGTCAAAGGACAGAAAACAATACTCCATGTGACAGGAACCCAGAAAAAAGCAGAGGTAGCTATTCTACTTGCAGACAAAGTGGATTTCAAGCCAAGACTGATTAAGAGAGACAAAGGTCACCACATCCTTGTAAAGGGAACAATCCAAGAGATAACAATCATAAATATTATGCTACAAATACCAGGACACCGAACTACATAAAAAAAATATTAACCAAGACGAAAAATCAAATAAGCACTAATACAATTGTAATGGGGGATCTCAATAACCCACTGTCTAAATCAACTAGACAAAAAAAATCAACGATGAAATATTAGGACTGAATGAAACTTTTGAACAAATGGACTTAGTAGATGTCTAGTGTTGCATACCACAACATCAGAATACACATTCTCTCAGCTGCACATGGAATGGTCTCCAAAACAGACCACATACTAGCTCACAGAACATACTTAGGTAAATGCTAAAGAATTAAAATTATCCCATGCATATTATCACACCACAGTGCAATGAAATTGGAAATCAATGGCAAAGGAAACCACAAGAACTTCACAAACACGTGGAAATTAAATAACAGCCTCCTGAACAACCGATGGATGGGTCACATTTGAATTTAAAGAAATTAAGACAGTTCCTAAAATTAAACCATCATGCCAATACAACATACCAGAACTTATGGGACACAATGAAAGCAGTCTTGTGAGAGAAATTTATAGTGGTGAATACCCATATCAAGAAAACAGAGGGAGCTCAAATAAACAACTTAATGTTGAACCTCTAGTTTCTAGAAAAACAAGAACAACTCAAGTCCAAAGCTCCTAACAGGGAGGATATTATTAAGATCAGAGCAGAAATCAATGCAATGGAGACTAAGAAAACAATATAAAGAATAAATGAATCAAAAAGTTGGTTACTTGAAAGATTAAATAAAATTGACAAACCCTTAGCCAGCCTTATCAAAAAAAGGAAAGACTCAAATCTATGCAATTAGGAATGAAAAGGGTGAAATCACAACAGATCCTGCACATATCCAGAAGATCATCTATACCTACTTCAAGAACTTGTATTCTAATAAGATGAAAAATGCAGAAAAAGTGGACAGATACATAGATACATATGAATTACCAAAGCTGAATCAAGAAGATATAAAAATCCTAAATAAACCATTATTAGTCAATGAAATTGAAGATGTAATTAAAAACCTACCAACATGGGCTGGTGATATAGCTCACTGGCATAAGTGCCTGCTTGGCAAGCACAAGGTCCTGAGCTCGACTCCCGGTACCCATATATTAAAAAAAAAAAAAAACGTACTACCAACAAAGAAAAGCCCTGTCCCTAATGGATTCACTGCTGAATTCTACAAGAAGTTTAGAGAAGACCTAACACCGCTGCTTCTCAAACTCTTTATTGAAACTGAAGGGGAAGCAATACTTCCAAACTTATTCTTGGAAGCAAGCATTACCCTGGTAACAAAAGCAGTACAGAATCCAACCAAGAAAGAGAACTAAAGGCCAATCTCCCTAATGAACATAGATGCAAAAATCCTCAATAAGATACTGGCAAACAGAAAGCAGCAAATTATCAAGAAGATTATACACCATGACCAAGTGGGATTCATCCCAGAGATGAACAAATAGTTCAACATACATAAATCAATAAATGTATACACCATATTAACAGAGCCAAGGACAAAAACCATATGATCATCTCAATAGATGCAGAAAAAGCATTTGGCCCATTCATGATAAAAATCCTACAGAAAATTGGAACACATGGTCTGTATCTCAATGTAATAAAAGCCATCTATGACAAACCAATAGCCAACATCATACTAAATGGACAAAAACTGAAAGCTTTCACTCCAAAATCACAAACAAGGATGCCCACTATCATAGTTCTGGAAACATTAGCCAGAGACATTAGATAAGAGAAAGAAACAAAAGGAATAAGGATAGAAAAGGAAAAAGTTAAATCATCATTATTCATGGATGACAGGATTCTCTACATAGAAGACCCCAAAAACTCCACCAAAAGATGTCTAGATTTCATAACCAACTTCAGTAGCATAGCTACTGTACAGAAAATCAACACTCAAAAATCAATAGCATTCCTGTACATAACAAACTCACTGAGAAATAGGGGAAATAACTTTCACAATAGCATTCAAAAAAGTGAAATACCTAGGAATCAATCTAACGAAGGAAGAAAAAGACCTCTACATTGAAAACTACAGTACTCTGAAAAAGAAGACTGAAGAGGATATCAGAAAATAGACATTGAAAGGGAAAAACTGTACAAGAAAATTGTTCTTTTTAAAACTTTGTTCTTTTGAAACTGCCTAGCTCTGTAACTGCTTCATGGCTTTGTAATTACTTTCTTTACCCTTGTAACCACAACAGCATAACCAAACATGCAGAATGCCTGATTGTACCATTGTACCAAGCTTCATAAACTGATGATCATTAATCCACCCTTGTAACCGATGATCTCACCCTGCTAGCTAAACAGAAGAATTGCCAGGCTTTTCTGTCTCACCTTTGTACCTCCTTTGTATGTCCTGCTTGTGCATCATATAAAAGCCCTAGACCACCAGAGATCGCGGGGCCTGATATTCTGGGAATGATTCCGATCAGTGCCCATCAACATGAATAAATTTGCCTCCAAATCCTGGGTTGTTTCGGTGTTTCTGCTTGCCACTGCAATATTCCTTGTTCTTGGGTAAGAGGAACAACCAATACAGTGACAATGGGCATATTTCCAAAATTGCTATACAGATTTAATGCAATCCTGATCAAAATTCCAACAGCTTATCTCACAGAATTACAGAAAACATCCTAAAATTCATTTGGAACCAGAAAAGACCTAGAATAGCAAAGGCAAAATTCTGGGCAACAGAGGCAAAGCAGGGGGCATCACAATCCCTGACTTGAAATTATGCTACAAAGCTACTGTGATAAAAGCAGCATGGTACTGGCAAAAAAACAGACCCGAAGATCAATGGAACAGATCAGAAGATGCAGAAACAACTCCAGACATACTCAGCCACCTTATCTTTGACAAAGGTGCCAAATACATTCACTGGAAGAAAGACAGCCTCTTTAATGAATGGTACCCAAAGACTGGCTTTCCACATGCCGAACATTAAAATTAGACCCATATTATTCACCATGAGCTAAATTAAAATCAAAATGGATCAAAGATCTAAATATTAAAACAGAAACATTAAATCTGCTGGAAGATCGAATATGTAGAACTTTTGAAGACATTGGTATAGGCAAAGACTTCATGGACAAAAACCCCAATCACATAGGAACTACCACAAAGAATCAACAATTGAGATCTCATCTTATTAGAAAGCTTTTGCACAGCAAGAGAAACCACCAACAGAGTGAAGAGAAAACCCACAGTATGGGAAAAAAATTTTGCCAGGTGTTCCTCAAAGGACTACTATCGAGAATATATAAATAACTCAAATCAAACCCCCCAAATTAAAAGAGCCAATCCAAAGATGGGCATCTCAGATGAATGGACATTTCTCAGATGAAGAAGTAGAAACAGCAAATAAATGTATTAAAAAGTGTTCAACATCATTGATCATTCGAGAGATGCAAAGTAAAACAACACTGAGATTCCATCTTACCCCAGAAAGAACAATAGATTATCAAGAAATCAACCAATAACAAATGAAGGCAGGGCTGTGGGGAAAAAGGAACCTTCTCCACTGTTGGTGGTAGTGTAGACTGGTGCAACCACTGTGGAAAGCAGCGTGGAGATTCCTCAAAAAACTAGGACTAGAGGTTCCATTCAATACGAAGCTATTCCCCTTTTTGGTATCCTCCTGAAAGAATTAAAAGCATCATACATACCATAGTGATACATGCATACCCCTGTTTACAGCAGCACAGTTTGTTAAAAGCTAACTCTTGGAATAGCCCAAATGCCCACCAATAAATGGATAAAGAAGATGCAGTTTTTTTATACAATGGAGTACTACTCTGTCACAGAGAAGGATAAGCTTGAGACATTTGTAGTTAAATGGATGCACCTTGAGACCATACTCATAAGTGAAATAAATTGGACACATCTGTATAAATACCATATTATTTCTCTGGTGAGAGAAACCAAAAGTGTAAATAAATACTAAAATGTGTAACAGATACTGTGAAATAGGAAGAAAATGTTCAAATGTGAAGGGAAATTGGGGGGGGGAGGAAGGGAAAAGAAAAAATATGAGAAAAGAAGGAAAAAATGGAAACAAAGCTTTTGTAAATAAGGAGGGCAAGAGGGGTTCAAAGGAAGGTAGGTGACTGGGAAAAAAAAATCAAGTTGTGTCATGGTACAGGTACAAATTCCCTATGATGAATGTGAACATTATGTATCCCTAAAATGTACCAATAAACATAATTTTAAAAAAGATTATACACAGTGGACATCTGTTATCTCAATTCAATCACCTAAATGCAAGTAAGTTAGTTATCACTAATGTAGTCATTTTAAAAAAATATTTAACAATAGCCCAAATTCTCATTTTCTCATTCCCTTTAAGGAAGCCAGATATAAGGGGGAAGGGAGGAAAAAAATGCCTTAATACCAGATATCTGGGTTCTTTAAATATCTTCCTATTCTTATTAGCTATTTTTTAAATAAAGTAAAAGGGGGGGAACACCTTCTAAATCTCTTTATTTCTTGTGCCAGTTCCTCATGTATAAATGAGAACAGCACCATATATAAGCAATTCCTATCCACACTTCTAGAATTTCTACAAACAACAAAAAAAGACAGTAACAGAGCAGTAAATATATATTAACAGAAAATTCACAGAAAAATCCACATGTTTATTAACATGAAAAAATGGCCAACCCTACTTATTACCAAGAAAGTACAAATTAAAACAGTATCATTTCTGCCATCAGGTTTTTTTTAATGAAAAAAATCCCAAGTGTTGGCAAGGATACAGGAAACAGGATAGCTCTTGGCATTTTGAAGGAAGTTCAGCCAGGCTGGAGGGCAATTTGGCAGTACCTAGCAAAAGCTGAATTGTGAATTCCTGTAACTTAGCAAATCCCTCTTAAGAAATTTGCCCTAGAGAAAGTTTGACACGTGTGTATTTACTGTCGCCTTCTTTGTTAGTTAAATGGTCCACTGTAACAAGCCTAAGCATTTAACTGGCCCTCAATAAATGTTAAGAAATCTCTTCAACAAGTATTTACTAAATAACAGCTCCCAACCTGATGCTTTTCATTCTGAGAAAGACCACAGTATACACTCATTAAGTTCCTCATCCAGTATAAAAATAAAGGCTAACAAGACAAGGAGTTTTACCATGTGAATTCTCTAATACTGCTAGATATGTACAAAGATAGTGCTATAAACACAGACAAATGCATTCCTATCTGGAAGGAGGAAGAGAAGGCTGAGGAAGTCACCATGAGCAGAGTGGCTGCATGTCATTTTTGTCTAAATAGAACACGAACTGCAGGGCATAATAGTAGTATCTGCAAAAGCATGGGTATGTAAACAAGCAAAAGGAAATTATAGAAAACTCTAAGTGTATATTCTAGGCTAAATAAATAACCTAAAAGGTATCAGGCTCTAATCTCTGGGACCTGCAAATGCTACCTTATTTAAAGGACCTTTGCAGATGTGATTAAGGACTGTGTGACAGGAAGATGATCCTGGATTATTCAGTGAGCCCTAAATACCATCACACAAGTATCCTTATAAGGGAGTGGCAGAGGGAGATTTACACACACAGAGGAGATAATGTGACGATAGAACAAAGATACTTGAAGATGCTTCCGTAGGAACACCGGCAGGCACTAGAAATTGGAAAAGGCAAGATCCTCCAGAGGGGGCAAGGCTCTGCTAGATTTCAACCCAGTAACACCGATTCCAACTTTTGGCCTATATTTACTGCAAGAGAAGCCACCAATCTGTGGTGGTTTGGTGGAAAAGCCTGAGGAGCAAAAGCAGCTCCTTGGGCCAGTGATATGGCTCAGCAGCATAAGCAGCTGCCTGGCAAGCACGAGGTCCTGAGTTCGACTCCTGGTACCCACATAAAGGAAAAAAAAAGGGCCGGTGATATCGCTCAGCGGTACGAGCACCTGCTGGCAAGCACGAGGTCCTGAGGTCGACTCCCAGTACCCACATTAAAAAAAAAAAAAAAAAAAAAGCTCCTCACAGCCACTGCACAGATACACTGTGCTAAGTGGCTGAGACATCATACAGGTGTCTGAAGAGTCTACCTGTCATTCAGTAGAAAGACAAATCAGACTTGCTTCACAGTGTTAAATCAGGTGCCAATGTTGACAACTGGTGGAAAAAGGAACCAGGAACAGGAAACCCATTTCAGAACTAAAAATCCAGATAAAAGCTAGGAGTTCTGGATAACCAGATAGTTGAGGAAAACCATCTCTATAAAAGACACAGAAGGGAAGAGGAACCTCAATGAAAATAAAAGTAGGAAAAAGGGAGAAATTTTAAATATGTACATGTAATTAACATTCTCAATAAAAAAGAGGCTATAACATCCAGGAATTAAGATCAAAATGCTCTGTAGAAGGAAAATAGAAGAAACCTCTTATAAATTAAGAGCACTTAAAATTTAAAGGTCAATACAAGTATCACAAAATGAGGAAATTACTCCCCCAGAAAGGCAAAAACAAAGACATAGACAGAATAGTCAAAAAATTTGACTCTCACTTTTAAAAATAAGATGTCAAATTAATCCAAGTGCCACTACAAGAAGTTCTAAGAAGAGAGAAAAGAGAATAAAGAGGCAAAAATAACTGAAGCATGCTGCCAAATATCCTAGAGCTGGCAGCTGCTACTCTTCAGACTTAGGATTAAGTAACTTCAACACAACCTACTAAATTCTCAGAGCTCAAAATACAAAAATGCCCTAAAATCTTCCCAAAAACCACGAAAAAACAGGTCACCTACAAACCAGGTACGCCGGCATGTGTCTGTAATCCCAGCGCTCTGGCATGTGAGGCAGGAGGATCACAAGTTTGGGCCCAGCCTGGGCAACTCAGCAACTCAGTGAGACCTTGTCTCTAAATAAAAATATAAAAAAAGGAATACAGCTCAAGGTGAATGAAGCCCTGGGTTCAATTTCAGGTACCACCACCACCCGACCCCACCCCACCCCGAAAAAAAAAAAAGAAAGAAAAAAGAAAAGCAGTGGCATCAGACGCCATCACACTGGCATCGGATGTCTCAGCAACACAGGAAGCTTGCAGTTCTGAGGGAAACTCACTTTAACCTACAATTCTATTCCCAACTGAATTCCCAATCAAGTGCAAAAAGAAAAAAGAAATTTTCAGATATGCAAGGACTCAGAAAATTTATATTCCACAACCACACTTTGCTAAGAAATTACTCTAAAAAGTCCCTTGATAAAAGTTCTCAAAAATAATTTTGTTTGGGCCGGTGAAATGGCTCAGCGGCTTAAGCGCCTGCCCGGCAAGCGCGAGGGCCCGAGTTCGACTCCCGGAACCCACATACGAAAAAGGGGCCGGTGATATCGCTCAGCGGCACAGGCGCCTGCTGGCGCGCGAGGTCCTGAGGTCGACCCCCCGGTACCCACAAAAAATAAAAAAAATTAAAAAAAAATAATTTTGTTTAAGGTAGAACTGAAGTTTCGTCATCTATTTTATAACAGTGAGTATGATTCCAAAACATGATATACCACACAGGACAACCTCAAGTGAATGTGAGAAGAAAAAAAAAGAAATCACCCCAAATACTAGCTGATCTCATGCAGTAGAGTTAAGAAGAACACATCACATTTAAGCATGATTTTTTTCCAAGTACAAAGCGCTTCACCATGAGGACCCCATTATCATCCCTCTCTGTATTCACAGGTGTGAACATGTCAGTCATACATGCACACACTTTTTTTAAGAACAGTAAACGTCAATGAACTTTAAAAGAAACTACTTAGGAAAAAAAAAAAAAAAAAAGGAAAGAAAGAAAAGAAAATTTCCTCAACTTTTAACACATGCCAGCCGGCTTGCACCACCAGCACCTGACTACCCATCCCACAGGACAGCTTGTACCACCGGTGATACAAATGGATCTCATCACTTTTACTGGTCTTTTTACTAATAAAATTAACAAAAAAAGATAAATGGACCAAATATCATCACTTGAATTTAAATAATTACTGCCCAAATATAAAGATTAATTCAACAGATTTCATTGAATAAGAACTGACCAGCAGTGAGACGTACCAACTACAGCCCCACCATGAACATGTTTAAAAAATGATGTATTTCTCAGAAACCAACAGGAATCATCATATTCAAGAACAATTTCCACTGAAGTAAGAAATAAGATAGAGGCCCACTATGACTAAAACTACTTCACATTGTTAAGACGACTCTATGCCAGGGATGGTGATGCCTTTCTATAATCCCAACACTCCAGTAGGCTGAGGCAGGATTGCCCAGTTTGACCCCTGCCTAGGTAACTTAGGGGGACCCTATCTCAAAACGGAATCATTGAAAAAGGCTGAAGATGTAGCTCAGTGTGAAGCCCCTAGGTTCAATCCCCAGTAGTGGGAAAAAAACAAAAAGACAACTAGCCCTGTGCTGTCTAATGCAGTAACCACTAGCCAGGGTGCTACTGAGCACCTGAAATACAGGCTGTCCCAAATGAGATATGCTCCAAGTGTAAAGTACACACGGGATTCCAAAGACTTAGTATGGAAAAAAAGAATTTAAAATCTTTAGTAATTTTTATAGTCATTATACACTGAAATAGTATTTTGGATATATATATTTCACTATATTGAAATAAACTATACCTGCTTCTTTTTACCCCATTTAAGATGCCAACTAGAAATTTAAAATTACATATGACTCACATTTACAGCTCTCACTGCATTTATTTTGAGCAATACTGCAGGTCTAGCCAATGCAATGATAAGAAAAGAAAACAGCATGAATACTGAACAGACAAAAATCATCATTAGGTGCAGATAAGACAAAATCCAAAATAATCATCTGAAAACTGTCCAAGCATGGGGAGAATTCACTAATGCATCTAGGCACTAGGTGAATAATAAAAATTGATAAGTTTTCCTATATAGTATTAATAGCCAGTTAGAAAATGAAATGAGAAAAGCTCTTAGTCACAATAAAACAACTTTAAAATACTTAATGCAATACTATACCCATATTCGGCTGGCTAAGAAAGTACTTGCCTAGCATGCATGTTGTAACACGCATTACAGACATAAACACACACAAAACACTACCATGATATACACTAGGAAATAGGAATATTTAGACAGATATTTTCCTGAATGGCAAGAACAAATGTAATTATGCCAAAATTAACCTAGAAACCAAATACAATTCCAAATAAAATCCTAGTAGGGCATTTCTTGTTTTGTATGGTTAATTAAAATATTAATTCTTAAGTTTATGTGTGAGAAAACAATTTAAAATTAGCAAACGCCACTTGAAAGAGTACTTAATTCATATCTGTCCTATTAGGTATTAAAACAAACACTATTCTAGGACAGAATTTTAAAACCAGAAATATTCATGGGACTTTTTCGCTAACAATGTGGCATTTTAGATCAGTGGGTAAAAAATTATTCATTAGGTTGCACAATGTCAAAGAAAAATCAGAACTGAGCTAATGGCTGGATTAAGCCCTGTAAACATGATGAATAGATCCTAAAGCAACCAGTCCGGTAATTCTCTTCATAGCCTCCATGTCCCAAAAAAAGAAAAAGGATGTCTTATTTGGTCTTTTTCTCAGATTCTCAATCTCCAGTTGGAGCAGAAGTACAGGTTCTGTATAAAGTATATGTGATGCCACTTGGCTCCCATCTCCACCCCAGCAGACCATGCCAAAGATGGACATCCACAGGTACCCACTAAGGTCCGTAGCAAAAATATGAACATGTGGGTCTTGTCTATTCTTCTCTCTAGAACTTGGAATCAATCTATGAAATTGGAGTGAGATAAAAGAAGCTAAGAGAAATGCCAAAGTAAACTCATCCTTCCAGTTCAGTTTAAGCCCCTGTGAAGTCCTCCTTGGACCCACAAACAGAGCTGAATGGTCTTCTGTACTTGGATTCCTCCTTCCACTCCTACCAAACACAGATGCTTGAATGAGCACAAGGAATCACTAGCAGCCTGAGATAGCTGGAACACAGGAAGTAAGGGAAGACTTCGAAACAAAAATGTTGGGCCGGTGATACAGCTCAGGGACATAAGCGCCTGCCTGGCAAGCACAAGGTCCTGAGTTCGGTTCCCAGTACACACATAAAGAAAAAAAAAAAAGAAAAATGTTGGCAATAGAATGAGACAGACCTTTGTTTTTGTTTTGCTCTCTCAATGCTGGAGATCCAACTCAGTACCTTGCACATTCTGGCTAGTGCTCTACCACTGAGCTACAACCAATGATTCCTTGGATCAGCATAGAAAACAAACCGGAGAGATTTCAGGTTAGGTGGTCATTACAACGGCCCAAGTGAAGAAAAAGATGTTCAGAATTTAAGGCGGTAGAAAATAAACAGGATGAATTATAGAGACTTTTCTGGGACCAAATTAATAGGGCATGTCACATAGGATATGAAGAGTAAGAGCTCTGAAGATTAATATCAACATTTCTAGTGTGGAGAAAGCTGTGGTTTGTGTTAGAAGTGGGGAATGAATACAGGAGAAGGAACAGATAGGTACATATGTGAAAGTGCGTGAGTACAGGGTTGGATATTAAGTTTGTGGGAGATATGCAGTGTATTTTCATGAATACAGACAATAAAAAGCATGTGTATATGTAAATGTACTATTTTTCTAGCATACTGTAAACATTATCAATCACTCACAAGCTCTACAAAGTTAAAAGAGAGAATTTTTATCATTTCCTTCTAGTGCCCCAGAGAGTGGAGCACTATATACCCTGCCAAGATCATTTCTACCTTAAAGAAAGCTGAGGGGTTAAATAATTTCCTACAGTCACAAAAAATAGGATAATGTAGTCAGATTTGGGGTATAAGCCACACTGAGATCCCAACACTCATCTTCTTCATCACTCCTGTCTACCACTCCTCCCTCTCTAACCTCTCATCTTACCCCAGCAGCTACTACCTCCCACAACTCTCAACTCACCTACCTGAAGGTACTATTGGATGAAACAGGTATTCTTTTTATGCCTTAGAAAGTAACATACAAACTAAACTTTTTTAATTTCTAAGGAAAGTACTTGTTGGCAGCCTAAGCAGGCATCAGTCAACATGTTAGGTCTAGTTTCAAAGTTAATGATAAATACAAGCTCTTGGACTCTAATACGCTAGCAATGCAGACAGCTATAATACAATAAGAAAATGCCTTAGGGAAACATTAATGGTGATCACGGAAAAAAAAATGACTCTGTGTATTATGGTCCACATGGTATAATTTCAATTCCAGTAAATTAAATTTGTTTACCATAAGATTAATTCATGTGGTTCACTGTGGTGTTTTATGGAACTAAAACTCCTTACTTCATCTTAGAAAGTACTCAACTACCCACTCCTGCCTTAAGCAGCACGTATGAAGTCCAGAGATTGGGTCAGCCTCCAACAGGAAGAGAGAGAATTGCTAGTTGTTTAGTACTACAGTAAGAAAACCAGGGCCGGGGACATAGCTCAGTGGCACAGCACCTGCCTGGCAAGCATGAGGTCATGAGTTCCATCCCCAGTACCAAAAAATAAAGAAAACCAGTAGCGAGGTAGTTTCATCCAGCTAAAAGTAAAACAAGAAAAAATAAATTCCTGTGAATGAAAAAGGAACATTTCATATTTTGGCCAAAATAATACTAAATATCCTACAACCCAGAAACATTATATCCTATCATTATAGAACCAAAATAATATTTAAAGGTTAACAAAGGTCTACACAGCAGTCAGTGCACTTAGTACCCAATAAACAAATGCCAATACAGACTTTTCTCACCAAAAATAAATACGTAAGTGTTCAAGTATGCTTTGCTTTTTAATCTCAGTACCAAAAACTTCAAGTTTACATAAATACACACTGAGTATTCAACAGACCCTGCACTCATGACATTTTTCACCTGAACTGTTGCCTGCCTAACTTTTTTACATTCCAAAGAAAACTAAAAACTTGACTTTTATTTATTTATTTATTTTATATGTGGGTACCGGGAGTTAAACTCAGGACCTCGCGCTTGCCAAGCAGGCGCTTATGCCGCTGAGCTATAACACTGGCCCAAAACTTGACTTTTAAAAGACACCATCTAAATAGTCTTGAGTAACAACCTTTTAAGTAAAAACTTCAAAACCGTACTATAATCTTAACTAGTCCTATTCCACACGTTCTTTCACTCAGTCCTTCTTTGACATGAAGACACTCAACCCCATCTTCATGAAGACACTTAATCCTATCTTCTTCGATCCCTATTATTAATCACCACAGTCCAATCCCTCTCTTCTCTCAACTGCTCTAGACCAACCATATGGTCCTTCCACTGCCACGGTGTCTCTGTGGTCCTCTGGCCTGCCTAGTGTACTTCTTTTGCAACTAGTCATTGTATCTAGTCATATCATTCAGTGAACTCCTCTCCCATACCCTCCTAAGTGCTTCTACCCTATCTCTACTGCCAAGACCTTTGGGAAGGTGAATCTTCATGATTTTAAATCACTCTTACATTAAAAGTAGCCCGAGTTATTCCCCTCTTGTACTCACCCATGTCAATCTCCCCCAAAGAGCTATCTTATCTATTTTATTTTCAATAATTTAAGTAAAAGAGCTGTTTGTGGTGGCACACATCTGTAATTCTAGTACTCGAGAGGCTAAGGCAGTTTGAGGCCAGCCTAGGCTACATAGTAAGTTTAAGGCCAGAGTAAACTAGATAGCGAGACCCTGTCTCAAAAGAGATAGAAGAAAAATATTTTATGAAGTATAGGGGGAAAATTTTTTTTTTTTTTTTTTTTTTGAGACAGGGTCTCATTATGAACTCACTATGAACTCACTATGTAGTCCAGGCTGACCTCGAACTCACAGTGATCCTCCTGCCTCAGCCTCCAACGTGCTGGGATTTTATTTAAAAAAAAAAAAAAAAAGTGCTGGGATTATAGGCACCACCAAACCACACCTAGGGAAAATATTTTGAAGGCATAAAGTAATAATTTGCTCCTAATATTTATGTAGCTCAGTGGTAGAGCACATGTGAGGCCTGAGGTTCAATACCCAGCACCACAAAAAATAATATTCTGATGAGGAAGGCTACTCCACATAAGGGTAGGAATAGGCCAAGGTACCAGAAATCAGATATACTGATACAATTTACACATTCCACTCTAAAGCTCCACCCCCATTCATTAGTCCCAGTACTTTCACACAAGTGCAAGAGTCCAAACTCAAACTCGAGCTCAAATATCATCTCTCTTATAAGTCTTACATCTGCTTGCATTCATTCTTCCCTAAGAACCCAAAACACATTGAATATACCTCTATATTACTACCTTTCCCTAAGGGTTATATGCATATTGTTTTACTCTCTAGGTAAATAGGTAGACATTATAATAATTCATCTCTTAAAAAACCTATCCCAAGAAATCTTCCTAGAAAATACCTAGTATATGTTCAATATTTTTACTGATACGATAAATTTTTAAAAGGGAAAAACAAGAAACAACAGTAAGGATTGTTCTGTGCTTCTGGAAGTGAGCTGGACACCCCAAACTGGGGTAGGAAAGCAGGCAACTCAGGTAGGAAAGCTGGTCTCTCAGTATCAGCTCATTCAATAACTGGTCAATAGTTAAAGGAGCAGCAATTGCTGAGGCCATCTAGATCCCCAGATGTGATCGTTCCTATGCTATAATGTGGTATAATTAATCTCCCTCAGTACTACAGAAACTCATTTCTAAAATCACCATATGTAAGTTAAGTACAGTTAAGGTTGTATGTTGGGGACCAGGACCTGTAAATTGACATAGTATGTCCTAGGCTCACCTTGCCCAGCCTGCCTCATGGGCTGGTTTTGGAATGCAGAAATCACCTTTCTCTTGGTCAGTGAGATTAGCACCCAGGTGTGGGGATGGATCTTGTCTTGTTCCCTTTATGATGTTAAATTTGCCCAAGCCACTGCCTCTATGCTGTTCCGGGAGAAGCACCCTACCCCCTCTCTACACTGGCTAGCTGGAGATTGGGGCCTTTTGCTCCTAGAGAGCAACTGGTGGTCCCAGATCCCTGCTATACACCTCTCTACTTTGTCTCTTGCTCTTTCTTTCCTTTCCCACCATGCGTCATAACCCAGGCAGGAGACTGGAACCCGCTGCAGAGATCTCCAATAACTGGCACCATAGCAAGGGTCGCTAATAGCTGTACTTAGAGAAATTCTTCCCATCATTTTCTAAGAACTAGAAGTAAACAGATCTAATATAAGGTATAAATCAAGCAACGAGAAACCAACCTACATTTTTTTTTTTTTTGGTGGGTACCGGGGGTCGACCTCAGGACCTCGCGCGCCAGCAGGCGCCCGTGCCGCTGAGCAATATCACGGGCCCCTTTTTTCGTATGTGGGTTCCGGGAGTTGAACTCGGGCCCTCGCGCTTGCCAGGCAGGCGCTTAATGCCGCTGAGCCATCTCACCGGCCCCCAACCTACATTTTATTAAATAAAAATTCAGATCTCAACTGATGGCTCAGTATTCTCTGATCTGAATCACAACTACCGGATATGAGAGGATCTTCCTCAACCCTGCCCCACCACTGAAAAAGGCTTTTCATACTCAAAGAAAATCCCACTCCTTCTTGGTTTTCCACACCCTCTTGACAGCACCAGTAACAGAAGCAACAGGAACATTAACGGACATGTGTTATCTGAGCTAATGCTCAGAAAGCTGGAGGAAAAAATTTTTGAAGATAATAACAGGCACATTTACTGAGCATTTAATATGTGCTGGGCACTGTTCTAATCACTTTGCATATATTATCTTCAACAATAACATGTTATGCATGAAGATTTCCATTATAGGTACTCGTAGCAAGGGGGAAAAGGAAATAAGCAAACATCTGATAACTAGAAAATAATCAAACACATTATGATACATACTTATACTAAACTATTATACAGCCACTAAAAATATTTTCAAAGAACATTTACTAACATGGGAATTGCTAATGATAAATGAGGAAAAGTAGGTTCGATGTTAAATATACACAATATAATTTCACTTTCCTTAACATACATACAAATGTATGTCAAAACTAAAAGCACCAAAACATCAGCAGAACGTAGAATTAGTGGTGATACTTGTTTTCCTTTTTACATTTTTATGTATTTTCCAAACTTTTTCATTTAACACATATTGTTATAATTAAGAGGAACTTTAGGCTAACATGTTTTATGATGTCTACAAATTTATATAAAAATAGTACTAAAATCCTTAAACATCGTCAATTTTTTTAAGCAAGAAACTAAACAGAACCTAGAGAATAAACACTGTATTTCTGTTCAAAACATACAACTCTAGAGAATTACAAAATGTTATATAATCTGTATTGTTACAAGGGGTTATAGATGTTTTAATACTGCTAAAGATAATTTTGGTTAACTCTGGCATTTCTAATTAAGTGATTCAAACCACAAGAAGAAAAAAAACGGCTGTTTCCATATTTTATAATAATTAATGGCTCAACTTCTCGTAATAACTGAGGACCAAAGTAGCACACTGACTTGACACAGACACTGCCAGCTATTTGGCACAGCACAGCCTCATCCTCCATGCTTCCTAACCTCCCTGCTCTCCTGCTATGATGCCTTTAAGAAAAGACAGAGCTTCACTTCTATTCCTACGTTATGCATGCTGTGTCCCGTTTATCTTTGTGTCCAGTTTCATCTGGACCTCCCCACGAACTCCTGCCCCTCCGGTTTTCTTGGGGAGTTTTCATAATGCCAAGTCTACACCTCCCCGCAAAAGCATTAAGCCTCCGTCCACTACGCTGCCCACTCACCCCCACCTCCACACCGCTCTGCCTCCTCACCAGCACGTGCTCACGCCACTTCCTCAGAGCAGCTTCCCGAGATGACCTCATCTAGCCTCCCACTCTCGGCACCCTAAAATTTGCCCTCACACTACCTATTGCATTTGTAATCAAAATTTTGCTCATGGAACTGCTTAATGTCCACCTTCCCCTCCCCGCACCATGAAAGAACAGCATCTGTCTTATTCGGCACTCTACCCCTAGTGTCCACCTGCACGGCACCTGATGGGAACACACATCACACAAGTGGATGCACGCCAGGCATGCACGCATGGAGAGGCAGGTTACAGATGTTAAGAATCAGGACTAAAGTTAACAATTCTTCCCAAGATATTTTAATTTTCCTTCTATAAAAAGTATGCATCTTTCTTAGTACTTTTACATATTTTATAAACTTAGAAATAGCTTTAATTATAAGTTTTGAACTTCTCCCTGGTAAGCATTTGCCCTACTTAAGTTTTCCATGGAATTTATATATTTGTGGCAAACATTGTATTCACCAAAAAGGAGGGAAAATGCCACAAAAGCAGCAGCATTACTTTATTGGCAATGAGCCAAAATGAACAAATAAAACCAGAGATGCAAAAAAGTAATATTCCACATCTACAACCCCAAAGAAACAAGATTCCTATCATTAGAGAACTAACCCAAGCCTTAAACAGAACAAACAGCATAGGAATGGCTCCACTGTGGCCCATGACCCCTCACCCAGTGGACACGCTCTCTTGCCCCATTGCAGACACCTTCTGGCCTCACTTGCCCAAGGATGCTGGTCCAGGGACCAATATCTCAGGGATGATTTCCTTGGCAAACACATCCTTGATGGAGAGCTCCTGAGCACAAGTACTGCACTCTAAAGCTCTAAAACAAAACTGCTCCCAGCAGAATCACTGCATTCTCTTTACTCCTACCGTCAACACTGCCAGCTGGAGAGTTATCCGACCAGGATCACTGTCACTGTATGGCACCTAGCCTTAGCTGAGGCCTCCATAGACAATGCCTAGTAGGTCCCTGATGACAATTACTTCATGTACCTTTTTGTTTGTGTGTTTCCTTTTTTGTGAGATAAGACGCCACTACATAGTTCAGACTGGTTTTGAATTCACTATGTAGCCCAAGCTGGCTTAGAACTCAGGGTGATCCTCCTGCCTCAGCCTTCTCAATGCTGGGATTACCTCCCTGCTTGATGCCTCCACACCTAGCTACCTGATACATCTTAAGTGAGTTCTTAACACATTCTCTAAAGCTGTTAAGTCCAGAATTCTGCTTATCTCCTTCACATCGCATACCTAGCTGATGCCTACTCTAGCATTTTCAAGGAGATCCTTGTTCTCACATTTTTAAAAAGATACACAAATGTTTTTGTTTTGTTTTGTTTTGTTTTTGTTGGTACCGGGGGTCAACCTCAGGACCTCGCGCGCTGAGCAATATCACCAGCCCTTTTCTTTTTCGTATGTGGGTAGCGGGAGTCGAACTCAGGAGCTCGCGCTTGCCAGGCAAGTGCTTATGCCGCTGAGCCATCTCACCAGCCCGATACACAAAATTTTAAAAACTGAATTTTCTTTTCCACTTCAGCAAGCAGTACTCTTCCACTGACATTCCACCTTTGATTTTTTTCCCCATTTAGATGTAAAACTGTGTCCCCCTACTAAAGGGTCTTAATACTTCACATACTCTACACCAAAATCAATGCTATTCACATTGGTCCCTCTTACCTGCCTTCTCTAAATTTGCTCTCCTTCTTTCCTTCTGTGTACATACAAATTCCAGTGATTTCTTAACTTACACTCATTAAGCATCTCTGATACATGAACCTCCACTGACCCTAACCTCAGCCCAAACTTCTCTATCCATCTGCTGATCTCTTACAGCACTCATTTTTCCTCATAAGTAAATAGTATTTCTGAATTTACTATGTCTCAAAACCAAATGCCCATACGTTCATGACATTAGAGAAAGGGTGTGTCTCATGTCGGATTCATCTATTTCCTGCCCATTGCCTCCAAGATAGATGGTTTCTGAGAATTTTATTCGTGGAGATGTCTAAAGAGGGAGGGACCCACGCAAATATCCCAGTGAATTCCATGCAATAAACACATAAAATAAGCCGGGCATCATGGCATGTACCTGTAATCCCAGTATTCAGGAGCTTGAGGCAGGAGGATGGCTGCAACCTAGACTAGATAGTGAGTGACTTTAAGGCCAGCCTGAACTACATAGCAAAACCCTGTCTCAAACAAAAAGAAAAAGAAAAAAAAGAAATAATTATGAGCAGGGTGTGGGATTATATACCTATAATCCCAGCACTCCAGGAGGTAAGGTAGGAAGATCACAAGTTCAAGGCCAGCCTGGGCTACACAGTGAGTTCAAGAACAGCTTAAACAATAGGGTACAGCTCAGCAGCACGGCACCTGCCTGGCAAGCGCGAGGTCCTGAGTTCAATTCCCAGTTCCAAAAAAAAAAAAAAACACTATAGCAAGACCCTGTCTCAAAAAACAGAAACAAACAAAGAATTTTAGCCCAGGTAACAAAAATTCTGAGCCAAGTAAAACAAAAAGAAAAGGGAGATAAAAAGAAGAACCCTGGAGGAAAAGCAGACTGATTCTTTTAAAGCAAGAAAGAGTTGCAGACAAGCAAACTTAAGTCCAGTGAGACTAAATGAGGTGGTCAGTGGCGCATCACCAGTCCCGGCAGCAGCCTGACAACTTGGGCCAAACCACCAGGGCTCCTCATGTAATAACTCAACACCACCCTGCTCTGCCCACTTGCTAGCTGCTTCTCTCCCACTCCTGTAACCTTTAACTTCTTCAACAATTACTGAGTTGAATCAGTAACTGAAGACTTAATGGGAGGTCTTAACTGTTTCTCTCCCTTTACAGTCTGGTCCTTGCTTATCCTCATAGCCTCTGAAGCAAAGAAAGCTCAGTGTTCTGTCAATCTGCTCTCCCAACTCCACTGCCCGTGGACATGGACGCCTAACCTGAGCACCTACCTCTAACTCAACCCAAGTCTGTTTTGCTTAGCTGACCCTTCCCTTGCTATCCAGGCCAAGCACGACCTCTCTGTCCTGTGTACCTCTCCTTTAACCTATTACATTTTATCTGCAGTTTCATACAGCTTGAAAACTCTTGTCCAGAAGGAATTAGTATTTCTCAGTCTGTTTTAAATGCTTTTGTTTACACACTAGGTTCACTACTGTGCTGGATTCATCCAAAACAAAGAAGAATTAGTATTTCTCAGTCTGTTTTAAATGCTTTTGTTTACACACTAGGTTCACTACTGTGCTGGATTCATCCAAAACAAAGAAGGGAGGGAAAAGGAAGAGACAAGAGAGAGCAAACAGGAAAAACAAAATTAAAAGAGAAGACAGAGCAAGGCAAAAAGATAAAAAAAGCCAACTACCAGGCTGTGCCCCCCAAACTACTTCTCTGATCTCCCTCAACCCTCACCATAACCCTGTGAGGTAAGAATTAAAATCTTTGTTACAGAAGTTGACATGGAACGTGGACAAAGGTGAAGTAACCAACTCAAATTTACATGTCAACTTTTACACATGGATAACAACAGTTCCTTCTTAAATCAGCAACACAAGGTTGATGATACAGGAAAATACATTTAGAAATGCCATCCAAACTATCAGGTCATCGTTACAAAAGGTACTGATAACTGCCAAAAGTAGACTCCTAATAATATGATGTCAACCTACTATCAATGTGTTGTATATATATTTCTAAGAAAATTAAATACAAGTTAAATCCTAAATTTTTTTTAAAAAGTACGTTAGCAGAGAAAAATTGTCCAAAATAAAGCACACTTGTGAATTGTCTCTACTGTCTTATGAAATCAGAACTAAAATATATTAGATGTGTATAAATTTAAGTTATTAAGGACAAAATAAGAAACAGAAACAAAGAGAAAAACAAAAGTTAAGTAACCTGGGCCGGTGAGATGGCTCAGCGGCATCAGCGCCTGCCTGACAAACACAAGGTCCTGAGTTCAACTCCCAGTACCCACATACGAAAAAAGGGCCGGTGATATCGCTCAGCGGCACGGGCGCCTGCTGGCGCGCAAGGTCCTGAGGTCGACCCCCGGTAGCCACCAAAAAAAAAAAAAAAAAAAGAGTTAAGTAACATAAAGTTTCAAGAAGAGCCTTAAGAGGAAAAGTGCCCATTATAGTTTTGGACTCAGGGTACCTCAAGTCTAATAAAAGGTTAGAGAAGAGCTAAGAAAAGAAAGTAAAGAAAAAGGAGTTCAGGGTAACTGTAGTGTCAAAAATAGAATTAGACAAAAACTGCGTTCAAGAATACCTACAGTAATATTTGTAGTTTTTAAAAAAATGGTAACCACCACCTAAAGGTCTACCAATGGAGCAAAGGGGAAATATATGGTAAAGTCCTAAAATATGGTATAACCCTAAAATATAACACTGTGTCACAGCACAAACAAATGACCTAACATGTACACACCCTGATGAAACCTGATTGAGGAATCCATACAGATAAGTAACACCAGGGGAGGGAGAGTTGCTCAAGAATACATAAAGCACCATCTGTTTAAAAATATACAAAATAATACTATACACTAGATGATACACACGTGTAGTAAAACCATGGGGAAACACATAGGAATAATAAAACACCAAACTCAGAGCAGGTATTAACTGGAAGATTTGTGGAAAGGTAATGGGTTTCCTTACCTGAATACGATATTATAGAAAAAACTTTTCAGACATATAGAAAGGATGTCTATAGTTTACTTAAAAGGGTAAAAAATGAAATTATCAGATTATGGTATCTCAAATTCCTTCATATTCTTGATCTAAAGATGTCTAAAAAGGCTGAGGCTGTATCTCAGTGGTAGCGTATTTGTCTAGCTTGCATAAGTGCCCTGGTTTTGAACCCCAGAATCGCAAGGAAAAAAAAAAAGATGAAATAGCATTAACTGATCCCATGAAGGAAAGCAGAATGTACCCTCTTCCAGGCAGCTGTTGAAGATGGTAGAGAGCCAGGTCCTGGCACTGGATGGCCGAGGTCATCTCATGGGCCACCTGCTGGCCATTGTGGCCAAGCAGTTACTACTGCGCCAGAAGGTGATGGTTGTGTGCTGAGGGCATTAATATTTCTAGCAATTTCTATAGAAACAAGCTGAAGTACTTGGCCTTCCTCCATAAGCAGATGAATACCAACCGATCCTGTGGCCTCTACTACTTCTGGGTCCCCATCCACACCTTCAGGCAGACCGGGAAAGGCCAAGCAGCCCCAGACTGCCTCACGGTGTCTGATGGGATCCCACCACCCCGGGATTCCTGATGCCTTCAAGGTGGTGCCTCTGAAGCTCACAGGAAGTCCGCCTACCTGGGGCACCTGGCTCATGAGGACAGCCACAGTGACAGCCACTCCGGAGAAGAAGAGAAAGAAGGCCAAGATGCATCACCAGAAGGAACCACAGGTTATGAGCAATAGAAACAGGCACAAAAGAATATGGAGAAGAAAATTCACAGGTTCACAGAGGTATTCAAGACAGACTCCTGATCTGAGCTCAATAAAGACTGTTTAGCTTTAAAAAAAAAAAAAAAGGAATTCCTGAAGTATTTATGTTCAAATACAAGAAATTAAATTCTCCTAATCTAGTTCGTTATTCCTTGTTTTCCTCACTGTAAAAATTTGAGGTTTTATTTGGAGCAATTAATGTACAATTAAAACAGATATAAAATAAACACTACCCCTAAATGTTATCACAGCTCCTTTCCAGATACAATCATGCCTTCAGAAGATAACATGAACTTCAAGCCAAAGCGTTATTATCTAAACAAGTGTAGCGCCTGGGCTAAGACCATGGACTCTGGGAGGCTCAGGCAGGAGGATGCAAGTTCAAGGCCAGCTTGAGCAACTCAGCAAGATCATGTCCCAAAATAAAAAATAAAAAGGGCTGGAGATGTAGCCCTATGGTAGAGTAACCCTGGGTTCAATGCTCAGTAATGGGGGAGTGTACTCTGAAACCAAACTATGTGGGCAGAAACCCACCACAAATCAGGCAAGTCATTCAGGCTCCCCTGTTGCCTCAGTTTCCTCAGCTGTAAAATAAGAATGATAAAATAATACCTCTCATAAGATTGGGAAGAGAATTAGAACAACACCTGGCCACAAGTTACTGTAAATGTGTTACCTATCATTTTTATCCCAAAAACTATTTGTTCAGAAAAAGAGAAAACCAAGAAATTGTACCCAAGAAATATATTAAGTCCAATTACTTTCTCCATCAAACAGGGGACAGAAAAATCAGGACAATGAAAAATGGGCAGCTTTTTATCTCTTGACCAATCAATGTTAAGATAAAACAATTTTTTTTTATTTTCCTAATAACATTTCTCAATACCATTATATAACATCTCCAACATCTACATAACCTGTATATGCATATATGCACACCCCTGGTCCAAATTCAAGGTAAAACATTTTATTTCCTGGCTCCCTGTTCACCTGGCAAAACTCCAATTCATCTTGGAAAACCTGGCTCAACTCCACTGCAAAGTGCCCTCTCCTTCCTCCCCTCTTCTATACCCACTCTGTACTCCTCCTGTATTTCCCAGCAGTTCCCACAGCTGTACTGAGGATACAGCACTCTAGCACATCTGCTCATATGCCTTCTTCCATTTATCACACCATACCATATTTGTTCACACACTTCCTAGGAACCTTGAGCTCTATGAGAACACAGACTTAATCATTTCTAAATCCCCAGTGCCTTGCAAGGCACTAAATACATGAATAAATACACGAATGAATCAATGACCCTACTTTCTGTTATAGCAACTACCTTCACAAACAGGTAGATATCTATATTTGGAGGTGAGTTTTTGAAAAAGGTTAAATATCTTGAATTCTAAATAAATAGATCAATTAAGCACACTTAATCATCCTTCAAAATGGGAAACATTGGTAATATAAAAGTAAACTTATTCCAGTAATAACAGATGCTAAAACTTAAAAAATAAAAATAAAAATAAAAATATTCAGAAAAATAGAAGTATTTTGAAAACTTTTTCTTATGAAACCAAAAATAAGCCTGTAGGGAAGATATCATAAGATTTAACATTTGTAGCTCTTTTTTCAAGAAACTACTATCAAAAGTCAGATGAAACTATACACCCTATTGAGATGGACAAAATCTATAACTAAACCACATATTTAATCAATTGCATACACTGCTTCTGTGGTATGGTCTTCTAAAACAGTGGGTCATGAGTCAGCTAAAACTGGGCTAGTTTTTAAAAATTTAACAGTTTTTATCCATTTTATGGAATGTGCTGAGGGCTCCACCATAAAGTACTGACTGATACCGATGGGGTCAGTTACAACCCCGTCTTCTGTCCGCATAGAACAGTGATGTGAACCTTGTAAAGCTTTCAGTGGTAACAGTCCACCCGCAGCACACATGCCAGAGGTTTGCCATCACTGCTATAGAAGAGGTACGCCTCCTCCTCCCAGCTAAGTATCAGGCCTTACCTGTGCTTTAGACCTCATCCCATCTTCTCAGGAACTGTGCACAAAAGAGTAAACCTTTCTTATCTATAGCATTTAAACCATGTTGAAATCAAAATTCTTAGAAATAGTTTCCTATATAAAGTACTTGGCAGCTTCCATTCCCCTTACTTCCCATTTGCTTCCCATCCCACTCCTACTACCAGATCAGCAGCTTTTACAAAAGTCACCAACAACCGCCAGGGCGCTAAATCCAATGGATGATTCTCAAGTGTTCTCTCATAAGAGCACTCCACAGTACTCACCACGTGCCCCTACAGGAATATCTGCGATGGGTGTCCTCTCATTTTCCAGCCACTCCTATTCCCTTATAAGCTCAGGCTCCTCCATCTAGCACCATCCCAGGCGTCCTCCTGACCTTATTCTGTGGTCCCTTCATAGGCGAGCTCTCTCTCATGCCCATGGTTTCCACTATCACCTCTACCCTGAAAGCTCCACAATGGTAGCATCCCTCACTATTCTGAGCACTAAACCAGCGGGTCAACACAAGTCACAAAGGCACCTCCATATGAAGGCTTCCAAAACCAAAGTCAAGGTCTCCCTGTACCCAAAACCTAGCTCTCCCTCAGTAAGTCCCCAGTCAGTGGACACTACGGACACTGAGTCTGAAACCAGTCCTCACTCAACACCTCATCCTCCCACCTGATGTACTATTTATCACCGTACCCAACAATTTTACATCTAAAATCTCTACTCTCAACATTTCAGAATCAAAGGAGCCAACATATTATAGTTGTTTGAAAATAGAAGGAAAAAACCTTAAACTTGAACTTTAGTATTTATTAAATTGATGTTTTGGCCGTGTGAACCGTGTCAAGTTCACCTTTGTATGTATTCCACACGGTAAAGCCACTGCTCTGCACGCAGCTGGCATTCAGCAAATATATGCAATGAATTATTTCTACTGGCTTCATACATGTCCAACTGAAATATTTATGTACTTATATTTCCCAATTCTTGTCATCACCTTCTGCCTCCTAAAAGCTGAGAATTTTAAGTTAAATCTCTCTATAGAACAAAAACTATGAAGGACACTTTGGATAATTATGATGCCTGTTATTTAACACTAAGAAAGCCTGTCACCTTTGCCTAGCATTCCTGAAGAAAAGTCTAAATCTCATCTTCAAGTCCAAATCTTACCTAAGATTCTCACTTCCCAACTGTTCCTCAGGGAAAAAATCTAAGTATTACAGGTATATTTAATCTTTAGGTTCCCTGAAGGTAGACAGAATTACCAAGTTCTCTATCTCATTTACTTATCTTTCAATGGAGCTGGAATGACATTCAGGACAGACAAAACTCTGATATTTAAAAAAACTATCTTTGGGCCAGGCATGGTGGTGCACACCTGTAACCGAAGGGCTTGGTTGGGGAGGCTAAGACAGGAGGATTACTGGGAGTTTAAGGCTGATGACCTGGGCTGCTACATAGTGAGTTCAAGGACAGTCTGAACCGCCTATTGAGACCTGACCCTGTCTCCAAAAAAAAAAAATTTGCTCAAACTCTTCAGTTAGGTACATTTAATTACAGCCTCAGAAAGCAAGACTGCTATCTAATAAAAGTTCACCCTATCAATTTAAAAAAACTTCCTAGATTTCGATCTAAATCACAATCCTCATTATCATTTTCATCGACTCAATACCTTTCCTTCACTGCATGTACCATAACTTGTAACTACTTATCCACAGGATTATTTGCTTGGAGTCTGTTTCCTGCCTTAAGGGCACCAGGCAATCACTTCTGCTCGCAGATAAATTCCCAGCACCTAAGAAGGTGCTTGACACAGAAGTTAAAAAGCTGTAGCTGAGCGATTAATTGAAAGCATGAACTAGTGATTTAACTAGAATCAGACAGCAGGATTGTACATAAGCAAATTACATAGATTTTAAGGCTTTAAAATCTGACTCCACCTTCATCCCCAAACCGGAGGATGGCTTTCTCTTTTTATTTACCCTTTATTCTTCCCTTCACTCCTTTCTCCCTTCAAAGAGGACATCTTAGATTCGCAGAATATTTGAGCTTTAAGTCATTAAGTCCAAATACCTTACAAATCCAGTAAGTGAGCCCTAAAGACAGACTCGTCACCCTTGACCCTTAAATCCCACAGGTCACCCAGTCCTACTCCCAGTAACACTGTTATCCCACAGAAGCAACACAGAGAGAATGCCTCAAGAACAAATGCATGCTAGAATGACCAGAGCAGTCTGTCGCACCTCTGCGTCTAAGATCTGTGCAGCTGATTCCCATATGCTAACCATTCTTGCCTACAAAACCTTCTAACACTTTCAGGAGCATCTCAGCAGTGCTGAGCAACTCTTCTGAACCAATCTGGGGAAACAAAATAGGCTGCAATGATGATGAGGTGGTATCGTCAAACCACAGGTCTCCGGGCCACCCAGAACAAAATCTTCTGTGGAAACTATTCAGCCAGCCACCAAGGAGAGGCAGCACACTGCAGCGGTCAGATATGAGAGCTCTGGATTTAGACGGGCCCGTCTGAACCCCAGCTTCTCCTCTTACTAGCTAATCTGGGGCAAGCTAACGTATCCACACTGCAGTTTCTCCCGCTGTAAAATGGGACTAACCACCACCCTAAAGGGTTGTTAACAGTGTAAAGATGCTGCGCGTAAAGCTCTCAGCACACAGTGCGTGGCATGTCATAAAGGCTCAATAAATGTCAGCTGGTTGTCTTTATTCGGCTATAACCGCTTTCACAAAGCCTGTTTATTCCCTCTCTAGCTCCCATACAATCTTCCTGACGTTGCTGTACTTTATTTCGATGGGGGCCTCATATATAATAGCTCGCAGCGCATTTTCTAGCACGAGACTGGGCAAGCCGGTTCGAGCTGCGCTTCGGGGTCTCCTCTGGGAAGCCGGCCTGATGACACCTACCCCCCCGGGCTGCCTGGGCGCGCGCCCTGCGACACACTACCGCGCAGCGAAGACGCGCTTTGGGAAAAGCGATCCTGCAACTCAACCCCGATCGTCGGTCTCGATCCCGCTCCCACCGCCGTGGAGAGCGTCCGGAACAAGCAGCCCAGGTCGAGCCAGCCCACACACCCCGCGGCAACACAGATTCCCGAGCCTCCAGCCCGGCTTTCCGCAGCCGCTGGGCTCGGCTTCCTCCCACGGACGCCGCAGCACCCGCCGGCGTGGGCGACCCCGCCCCCGCCGCGCCCGACGGACCCGGGCGCCCTCGCTCCCCGCCGCGCCGACTGCGGCTCGTGGCTCCCGCCGCCGTGGGCCTCCGCGGGCCCCGCACGACGCCCCCACCTGCCCGCCGCTTCGCCCCTGCGCCACCGGCCGCCCACGTCAGGGCGCGGCGCCCACGCACGCCAGCCGCGTCCCCGCGCGGGCGCCCCGCGGACCCATCCGGGTCTCACGCGAGACCCCGCCGCCCACCCGGCCGCGCCGCTCCCTCCACAGGCGCCGCACTCACCGCGACGCCGGGGCCGCGGTTCCTCCGGCCCACACGGGCCTGGCGGCGCCCCGAACATTCACGCTAGGCGTCGCCTCCTGGGGACCCTGGCGCTGCAGCCTCGGCCACTCTGAGCGCGGACGACCGTACGCTACCCGAGCCGCGGGCTCGCAGTCCAGCCCGGCCGCCGTGACAACAGCCGCGTCGCTCCCCAGCGCCGGCGGAGCCGCGTCTGTGGCGCGGAGCCCGGGATGCGCACCCCCGGCGGCGCTCGTTGCATATGCAAAGAGGCCGCCGCCAATTGGCCCGCAGGCGGTGGCGCGTGCAGGGCCGGGCCTATCGCAGGCCGGCCGGGAGAGCGGCACTGGCGGCCGGGGCGGGGCGGGGTTACTATGGGTCATTCTGCGGAGCCGCCGCCGTCAGGACCCAGCCGCAGCCGCCGCGGGGCGGGGACGGGGTGGGCGGGGACGGGACGGGACGGGCTTCGGGCGGGGGCTCAGGGGGCGCGGGGGAGCGGAAGGGGGAGCTGGGGGAGGGCCGTCCCTCCTGGAAAAAAGAAGGACGCCCCCCCAAAGGAACCACAAATGCACTTTTATTACTGCAGTGTATACCTCAGTATGCACCACAAGAGCTCCGCGTATCCTTGTGCGTTCTTCCCTGGACGAGATTCGTCTCATTTTGCACAGTTTTCTGTCAAATCTTGCAAAATAAGAAAGCAAAAGAGGCTCAAAAGCTCAAAGTATGTTCGTTATTATTTCTTTAATGTGGGCTTCAGAGAACCCGTTTTTCTTTAAATGTGCCCACGATGCTGCAGGTTTCCTATTTATTTTCTAATGATAAAATTTACTCCAAATGACTGTTTTTGAGCAGGGCGTTGTGGCACACGCCTGTAATCCCAGCACTGGGGAGGCTAAGGCAGGAGAATACCACCTGTTCGAGGCCAGCCTGAGCTACATAGTGAGACCCTGTCTCCAAAAAAATAAAAGAAAGAAAAGCACAAATGACTGTTTTTGAACAGTCTTAGGCATCTGAAAAAGTGTATGTTTGTTTTTAAGGTTTGCCATTGTGTCCCTTTTGGAGCACTGTACAAGGAAAAAAGGCACTCTGTAGATAGGCTGTCTCCATAAACAAAGCACACACACGCACATGCTCACGCACCCTACAGGGCAAAACACAAATACCAACCGAAAACACTGAGGAAAGAGTGAAGACTCATTAACCTAGGAATAGGATTGGGCCCTCCTTTATTCCTTCTCTTTCTCTTCTTTTTCATTTTCTTCTTCCTCCTCCTCCACCACCACCCTGTTGATTGTTTAGTTGGTCTGGGAACTTTTTCTTAAGTAGGCGAAAGGTTGCGCTCTTTAGCCCCACCTCAGGCTAAAGCAGGGGCTTATTTCCCAAGAGAAGCTCAACCTCAGGAAGCTGCCGGAACTTGAACTAGGTGGGGCTCCGATGAACCTGGCTACCAAAAAAAAAAAAAAGCTAACCTCGGGCCCCAGGGCATTTCCCTCTCTACGGGATGGATGCCTGAGTCAGGCAACCTGTTCTCCCACTAGACAACATGGCTATTCCGTTGCTCGTTAACCTGTCCAAATGCTATCGCCGGAAACATTGTGCAGAGAAGTGGAATGCGGATTTTAAGTCTCTAGAAAAACCAAGGAATTTCCCTGAGAGGAAAACTAGAGCCGAACCTTTCTTTTTCCCCCCAACAATAAGGTTAAAGCAGTTGAAAGCACGTGGTGGGAAATGAAAATGATTAAAATACATTATCTGCTTTTTCAAATCTGTGTAACCAATAAAAACAGAGTGAAAAAAATAAGTTTAGGCTGGGTGTTGCGGTGCACGTCTGTAATCCCAGCACTTGGGAGGCTGAGGCAGGAGGATTGCTGAGAGTTCAAGGCCAGCCTGAACTACATAGTGAGACCCTGTCTCAAAAATCAAATAATAATAATAACCTCGCAGCGTGCTGGAGACCTGGGTTTGATCCGCTCAAAAAGAAAAGAAAGCATAAAGCAGATGAGTAGAATTTCAGCAAAATCCTTCATTATCTTTCTTATTGTGGAATATATATTACACATTATGGCATGTATTTATATTTAAAATATCTCTTGTAAGTAAAATACTAAATTCTTGTTTGCTATTTTACAGGCTAAACAGAAATGTAGTATTTCTATGAAATTTTTCTTTTTATTTATAGAAAAATGTTCCTTGTAGAAAGGTTTCAATGTATTTTTATTTAGGGCTTCTTCGAGTTATGGAATTTGTCTGCATTGTCCTTTTTATTTAAAAAATTCCATTCAAAAACTATAATGGCCAAGTGAATGAAAACAATGAAATCAATACGAGGAAGGCAATTGCTTTTCTCATTTTTTTATTTCTTCAAACAGGGACATTAGGAAGCTATATCTTTGTAATTCACATGAATGCCTAATGATCTGTTTCCTGTGAAGGGTCTCAGAAATAGTCCCTGACTGTATCATGCGGTACTCTGTAAAATACTAGCATTTTCCATTATAATACGAGGACCAGCTGATAGTTATAATTTTAATGGGAACTTTCTTGTTCTTTCACTTCCAATGTGTCTAGGACTAGAGAGGGGTTACAGTGGTGTCTGATACTGTATGTTTAAATTAAGATGACTCTGGCTTCAAGGAGCAGAACACTCAACAAAAATCAACTGTAAAATGACGTTTGTTGCTGGGCATTGTGGTGCACACCTTGTAATTCTAGCACTCAGGAGGCTGAGGCAGGAGGATCGCCATGAGTTCAAGGCCAGCCTGGGCTACATAGTGAGTTTAAGGCCAGCCGGAACTACATAGCAAGACCCTGTCTCAAAAAAAAAATTTTTTTTTGTTAACTTACGGAAAGGGACTGCATACACTGTGCAAGTCCAAGATCAGCCCAGGGTCCCTGGTTGTCCTCAGGCCTGGGGCTTTTCCCATTTTTCACCTGGTCAGTTGCAGCATGTTGGCCATCAGTCACAGCGTCATCACATAAAGAAAATAGCATCTAGCCAAAGAATAGAGGTGTGTTTCCCAAATGCCACTTTTTATTAAGAAGGAGCCCCCTTACTAGATGGCTCATAACATAGAGCTCTGCAAATCCCATTGATCACCACTGACACCATGTCCTAGCTGCAAGGGAGGTTGGAAAAGCAGTGGCATTGTTCACCTCTCTAATGGAAGCAGGGACCAACAGCAAAGAGGAAGCCAGGGGAAGGCATCAATGTAAGCTGGCCTATCCATCAATGTCTGCCATGGACTGCACCTCAAATTACCCATTTCTGACTAACAGAATTAAACAATAAATCCATCTAATATCTTAACAAAAAGGCCAGAGAAAAGCAATGCCAGGGCTGCTTCAAAGGCTCAGTAGTATCATCAAGTCCCAGCTCCTTTCATCTCCTTACCATTTTCAGTGTCCATATTGCCTCTCTCTTCATGGTTACAAAATGGCTGCAACTGCTCCAGGCATCATCTTTACACAACATATCCTAAAACTACCTAAAACTTAGCAGTCTCGTGCCAGTATAGCAACTCTATGAAATCAAGAACACAAGAAACTGGTCTCTTTCTGTTTTATCATTCTCAGTGAATGACTTCCATACTCAAAGTCATGAAATGACTGCTGGAGTACAAGCCATTACATCTGCATTCCAGCCATGAGGAAGAGAGGTAAATGCAAAAGGAAGGATGCAACTCATGGTGTTATCAGGTAGCCTGCTTCTAGTAGCTCCTAGCCAGCTAAACATTACTGGGTTCAGGGTTGTTCACCTCTTCCTCTGGAGTTAGATTCCAGCTTCTTCGCTTCTTGAACAAAGAATTGAACAAAATGAGCAAAAAGCAGTAACAGAGTTTATTCAAGAAAGAGAAAGTGAAGAGTGGGGTAGAAACTGGCTCTGCAGGGTGAACTTGGACAAGTAAAGAGAAAAAGAGTAAGAGCAGGCCGGTGAGATAGCTCAGCAGCATAAAGACCTGCCTGGCAAGCACGAGATCCTGAGTTCAACTCCTGGTACCCACATTAAAAAAAAAAAAAAAAAAGAGTAAGAGCAAAGATAAAAGTATACGCTGCACCTTGGAAACAAAGTGTGAGCTATCATAGGAAGTCAAGACAGCAAGCTCTTCATGGCTCACCTCTCCTTTTATGCTGTCCAAATCTCGAGGAAACCCACTAGAAAACCCATTTAATATGGTCCAGAGAAGGAGTGATGGGATCCCACACTTCAGGCTCTCAGGTCTAGGCCATCCATCAAAAAACCTGCTGGAGCTCTCCGGAGAAGTCCGCTGCTGGCTTTGGGAACAGTTCTGCGCATGTGTCTGGAAGCTTGTGATTAACAGGTCACGCCCACTTCCCCAGCCAGTTTCGCCACAGCCTCATTTTCTATCTCACTAGTAATTCCTGGGCCCGGGATATAGCTCAGTGGCACAGTGCCTGCCTGCAAGCGAGAGATCGTGAGTTCGAGTCCCAGTACAAAAAACAAAAACAAAAACAAAAAAAACTAGTAATTCCTTTCAGGAGTTTTTTTCTACACAGCACCTCACTTTACATTTCATTGACCAGAGTGTCATTACATACTAAGGAATCTGGAATGTACAATTTCTTAGATGCACATACTAATATCTTACATAAAATCAGGGTTCTATCTCTAGCCACGAGTAAGCAAACAGCGGTGAACCTAGTTCACTGGGTAAGCAAACAACAGTCTCTACCCTCTTGGTAAATGTGGAGGGAGAATAAAGTATATTGGGTACTGAAATACTTTCTTTAACCTTTCAATATGCAAGTTCTTCCTTAAGATCGGGGAAAGTGCTCTTGTTGGTTTCTTTTGATTTTGAAGTCTGTGACAGTAGGAGCACCTTTTCTGTATATATACATATTATATATACTTTCTTCTTTCAGTGCTGGGGATCGAATCTAGGGCCTTGCACATACTAGGCAGGTGCTCTACCGCTAAGCTACATCCCCAGCCCAATTTCTCTAATAAAGAGCCTTTATGTAAGTATGAAATAAATTCATCCCTGCACATTCTCCGTGATCATCTGTATTCATTCCTTTTGGAATTCCTCATTGAACTTACTTCTCACCCCTTTCCTCCTTCTTTCTTCTGGATCTTCAAGAATTTCTCTATAGGATTAAAAATATTTGGCAGCCAACCCTGGATGCAATGCTTTAAATAATTTAACATTAATTCAAGAAATACTTAAGTGCTACCAAGTGACAAGGACAGCGCTAGACACTGCAGATACTGCATTTAAGACTGAAAAGTTTCTGACCCTGAAGAAGGTTGTATTCTAAAATAAGATCATTGTAATAAATAAATAAACAAGAATAAAGATAAGTACAGCTGGGCATGGTGGTGCACGCCTGTGATCCCAGCATTTGAGAGGATGAGGCAGGAAGAGCATGGCAACTTCAAGGCCAGCCTGTGCCACATAGTGAGTTCAGGGCCAGCGGGAAGTACATAGCAAGACCCTGTCTCAAAAAAAAAATTATATATATAGAATATATAGAGTCATAGATATATATAGAATCAAGGTGCTCTTCAAACATTTAAACAGGAGAGGGGAAGTGTTAGACACAATTCTGGAAGGGGGATTGGGAAAGATAACTTTGAAAAGTGATGCTTAAGCCTTATTAAGAAGCCAGCTGCTGTTTAGAGCAGAAAAAAAGAAAAGAATACTCCTGCAGCTTTAGAAGGTTTATCTCAGAAACTAGAGACATATTATTGTCTGCTCTGGACTGGACCTGATATCATTAAACATATGGCCTGATATGCAGAATCAGTACATGTAACGAGGAACCAGGGAACACGGTCCATTAGATCTTGCTTTGTCGTTTGAAGGGTTTTTTTGTTCATTTTTTGAGAGTTTTTTGTGGGGAGCAGGATGAGACGGGGTCCCGCTATGTAGTTCAGGTGGGCCTTTAATACCATATATAGCTCAGGCTGGCCTTGAACTTGTGGTGATCCTCTTGCCCCAGACTCCTGAGTGCTGGGATTACAGGTCGTCGCCACTGTGCTCAGCTTATCATTTGAAGGTATGTTTTTAACTTAAATGCCAAGTGTTCCTTAAAGCTCCTAACAAATTACTTTCCTATTCTTCGCATTTCATTGGTGCTATTGGTTTATCCCTTTAGGCGTCTTTAGATTATAAGGAATAAAAATGCAAATTGACCTTGGAGACGCAAATGGAATTTATTGATTTATACAGTTACAGTAAAGGGCCCAGTAGTATACCTGCCCTTGGGAACAGCTGGCTAAGGTGCTGAAGCAAATCAGAATGAAAGGCATCTACATTTGCAGGTGGGCTTCCTTGGTATCGATATTTGCTAGTTCCCACAGCAGCAAGATGCCGATAGGCCTTTTCAGACTCCTGTCCCTCTGGAAATTAGAACTCTCCTCCCAGATAGCTGATGTCCTCTTGCAGGGTTCTGTGTCCCTCCTTGCTCAGGTTTTGTGTCCAGAGCACTACTGTCTGCCCAGGGCTGCCTATTGCTCCACTTTAAATCCTAGGGTGTTGTTCAGCAGGCCACACCCCCAACAGTGAGGGGATGTGGGGGGGTGTAAACCACAGGGAACTTGGAGTACAGTTATTAGCAGAAACCCAAAAGGGAAAAAGATATCATCAGAAGGGAAAAAAGATATCATCAAACTCCCAGCGGTTTGAGGTCTTTGTGCTGTATTACAGCCCATCTTATTTCTTTCTCTAATTCTACATTGAGCTGTCGGAGACAAGGACTGTGTTGATGTCATGTTTCTATGCCTGAGGCCAACCCAATGTGCTAGTAGGTACACGCTCTTTACCAAAGCAGTTCAATACACATTCGTTGAATTCAACTATGAATCCTGTACATACATGCATATGTGTACATACATGCATATGTTTAGAAGGGTACAGATACCAATGTTGTCACTCACAGCATATTTAAATCTGTTTTACATCAAACTGTAAAAACTTAACTGAAAGACTATCCTCATATAGCAAGCGCATACACTAACTTCATTTCTCTTTCTATAATGAATGTATTTCTGTACATTTTTTTCTTTATCATGTGTTTCAATTCATATTCACTTCATAATGTCTTAAGTTGTCTAATTCCTTGGTTCTCAAGACGTGCTCTTGGCAGAGCAGTATTACTGTTGCCTGGAATAGAAGAAGTGCAGACTCCCAGGCTCCCTCTGCAGGCCCACTTCACCCAGATCTGCATTTTAACAAGATAGTCAGGGTTTATGAATCATCGATACATAAAAGTTTGAGGATTGCTGGCCAAAATGCTGAAGATCAGCATCATTCATTGGAGATAGATACAATAGAAGCCAAAAGAGTAATGCAAAATTTTTCTGATAGCACATTAAAAAAATAAAAAGACAGGCGTAGTGGCACATGCCTATAATCCCAGCACCCAGGAGGCTGAGGCAGGGGGATCACCATGAGTTCCAGGCCAGCCTGGGCAACATAGTGCATTCAAGGCCAACCTGAACTGTAACAGAAAATGGCCCACCCAGCCAGTGTACTTCAGTGTGTTAGTTGCCCAGGTAATAGTTCCTGTTGCAGTTCTGGTTGCTTCTGTCTCCTAGAAACAGCTGGCCACTTTGATGCATAGCTGGTCATGATGATGCATATTGTAAGAAAAAATCCCCAGTTGACAAGCCATTCTGCCTCTGTACTTCCTGCTTACTTATCCCATATAAACCCTAGACCACCAGAGATCAGGGCCTGATATTTTGGGAATGATCCCAATCAGTGCCTGTCAATGTAAATAAATCTGTCTCTAAAACCTGGGTGTCGTTTTGGTGTTTCTGCTTGTTTCTGGTGATTAATATATGGCATAATGGAGGCCTTGCACCCGCCTTAGCTAAATCATGCCTAAGTCCCCATGAGGGTCATGGCCAGGCAGGCATCTGAATGGTCTCTCTCTGAGGGACACCCACCCTTTGTCTGTTGCGGCATCATTCAAGGGTACACGACATACATAGGAAGTCAGAGATGGGAATTTATTAGTCAAAATCCACAGTCGCTGACTACAGGAAAAGGGGCTTTCCTGAGATTATGGAGTTAACAATGAAACCAAACTGTTCCCTGCATCTCAAAGAAAGAAAAAAAAAAATAGGAAAAAAGAGGCCCATTCTTCCTAAGAATTCCGCCTTGGCACCATCATCAGCCACCACAGTTGCTGACAAAAGTTTCACCCCCTGCTCCTGACTTGTCTGCTTCCAGCCAACTGAACTGGTTCCAGCTAGCCATTGCCTACATTTGGCCATAGAGGCTCTCCCCAACCAGAACCTTCTGCTTCTCAGCTATGCCTATCCTGGTCAGATGGCATCATCTAACACCCACCCAAGATGACTGTCAGCAATTCCTTCTGAGTTCCACATTTCGATGGAGGAAAATTGGACTGTCAGCCCTGACGAATGAGTAGACATGGCCTTTCCCAAAGTTCACCCCACCTAGAAATAACCCAGTTGAGTGCTTCTCAAAGACATCAAAGAGGAGGAAAAAAGCCCAAGAATGTCTCAAAAGCTACAGCTGTTACCCAGAAACCTGATATAAGGACTGTGGACACTAAAAAATAAATGCCCATTCAGATTAAAAGAAAAGAACTTTCAAAAGCTTCAACCTGGATCAGATGACAACCCTTTCATCAGTCTGACTAGGCCAGACCAGGCTCCTGTTTTCAGCTGGGCCATCTGGAACACATAGTACCATCATCGGGGCAACTAGGACTCTTGCCTCTCGCCCCTTCTGCCAGGCACAAACTTGCAGCCTGGGAGGACATTTCCTGTGTAAGCCAGTCCCCATACCACTTCTGGGAAGAGACCTCATCTTCAAGTTAGAAGCAACTGTCTCCTTTGCACCAAGCCAGTCAGCCTCCCTCTCATTTAACCCTGCACTTTCAACTTTGACTATTCCCCGAGAGGAAGATGACGCAGCCTGAGAGAGATAACCACTGTCCTGAAGTTCTGAAAACCCTCCTCCCAGAGGTATGAACTGAAGACTCGCCTCCAGGTCTGGCCATCAACCGTGCCACATCACTGCGACCCCCCCATTGCTGTCAGATGTCATGGGAAGCACAGACAAGCATCCAGACCCACATCAGCCTAACAGACTGCTAATCACCCTGGGCAAGATCTCCGTGCCAACAACAATGCAGCCATTCTTTGGTTCCCAACCCATGCACCCTTTTTGGAAAAACCTATGACTTTTATGGTGGACAGTGGGGCTGAACACTCAGTTGTGACTCAGCCTGCTGCTCCCTTAACCTCCCGGCAAATCCAACTGATCAGCACCACTGGAGCCCTCACTGAAAAGAAATTCTGTCAAAGCAGGTCCTGCAAGATTGGTGGACACTTTAACAAACATGAATTCTTGTACATGCCTGAGTGCCCTATCCCTCTGCTGGGATCTCCTTTCCAACTTGGGAGCGACTATTTCTTTCGCTCCAAACCAGCCAATCTCCCTCACACTCGGGTCCACTGTCCCAGACTTGATACTGACTCTGACTGTACCCCAAGAGGAAAAATGGCACCTACATCAGCCTGAAATGCCTGATAATCATAACCCTGAAATTTTGAGAGAGCTGTTTCCAGAAGTATGGGCAGAAGACTCACCCCTGGGGCTTGCTGTCAATCATGCCCCTTTGGTGATTGAGCTCTGACCCAGTGCCATCCTCATTGCTGTTAAGCAGTACCCAATGTCACGAGAGGCTCGGCTTGGCATCCAGCCCCATATCTCTCACTTGAAACAGTTTGGAATCCTGATAAACTGTCAGTCACCTTGGAACACTCCTCTCCTCCTGGTGAGAAAACCCAATCGGGACTACCGGCCAGTGCAGGACCTCCACGCCATCAACTCAACCACCACAACTCTGCACTCAACAGTTCCCAACCCTTATACCCTCCCAGGTCTGCTTCCCCCTGATGTTGCCTGGTTCACCTGTCTGGATTTAAAAGATGCTTTCTTCTGTCTATAGGTCACACCTGTCGGTCAGCCCATATTCGCCTTTGAATGGGAGGTCCCAGAGACCGGATGAAAAGACCAACTTACCTGGACTTGTTTACCACAAGGTTTCAAGAACTCCCCCACACTTTTTGGGGAAGCATTGGCTGCTGACCTGGCCCAATTTCCACATGCAGACTGTAATTGCACTCTCATGCAGTATGTCGACAATATTATGATTTGCAGCTCAAGTAAACCAGACTGCAGGAAGGGAACACAGGCCCTTCTCCACCACATACTGGCCACAGGCTATAAAGTCTTCTGGAAGAAGGCTCAAATATGTAGACAGAAAGTGCCTTACTTGGGGTTTGACTTAGAGAAAGGACTCAGGTGCCTGGGCCCAGGGAGAAAAGAAGTCATTTGTTCCATTCCAAGGCCTGAAAATAAAAGACAGCTTAGAGAATTCATGGGCACTGCAGGTTTCTGTTGTATTTGGATACTGAAGTTCGTCGAGTAGGCGAGGCCTCTGTATGACATGCTGACAGGGAAAGAAAATGAAAGAGAACTGTTAAACTTGACTTTAGAACAAACTGAATCCTTCCAGACCATAAAACAAGCACTGGAAGCAGCCCCAGGCATTCCTGATGTGACTTGGCCCTTTAATGTGTTGGTTGATGAATGAAGATATGTAGCATCAGGGGTCCTGACCCAAAGGATTGGCCCTTGGGAGAGGCTTATTGTGTATTTGTCGAAGAGCCTAGACGATGTGGCTAAGGACTGGCCTCCCTGACTGAAAGCACTGGCGGCAACTGTCCTTCTGATCAAGAAAGCGCACAAGCTCACCTTAGGCGGAGATTTAACTGTCCAGGCGCCACATGCTGTACTGGGATGAACTGTTCTAAAAAATGGACCCCCTGACAGATGCTGACTACACTCTGTTTATGGATGAAAGTAGCTCTGTTAGGAATAAATTCTGACAGGATAAATATGCTGTGGTCACCTTGGACAAAACTATTTTTGCCAAAACTCTCCTGCAGGGATGATCTGCACAGCAAACTGATGTTTGGAAACTTGACACCAACAATGCAAAATAATGTAGTCCAGAGGCCTAAGTCCCCTCTGGGGATCCAGTTGACGGAAATATCAACCCCAGCCAGAAAATCTTTGCACAGTATTCCCAGAAGACCAGAGCCAGACCTTCCCCCACTGTTTGTTCTGCAAGCTAAGCCACAGCGCTGGCACCTGTACCCCTGCAGCCAGCTCAGGCTTCAGTGTCTGTGTCATGGGCCCTGACCTCATGCATGATAATGGACTCTCCCCATTTAAAGATATATGGTAGATTACACAGAAATAAAACATAAAACTACATATACCTTGTAACAAGTTAAAAGACCAGCTATATCTGTAGACACTCCTGCACACACAGATAACTCAGGTACATATTAACTACCTCTACAAGTTTCAGAAATCCAGCCTTCGATCTGCTGAAAAATTTACCTGGACAGCTCCTCTGGGGTTCACTCCAAAGGGCCAACACACTCAAAGCCTTGCCCCTGTCACTCTGGACACTGACAAGTCAATGCATGGCTGAAGCTTGGAGGACAATGTTCACAGGATTCAAAGTGTGACTATTTACCCTGGTCCCTCCCACATGTAATCGATATTGTGCTATCCAGCTTGGTTCTTGCTCCCTATCCTCTTATTGGTTGTAACCTTTGCCTTGGTCTTGTCCCAGAAGGGTGGAAGACAACCAGTGAGGCTCTTTTCCTTACTCTGTACATGGTTTTGTTGATTGGACTTGCTGTTTTAAACTGTCTTCTTCATTTAGAAAAAGCCTAGAGCTATCAGTTATAACTAGAAAGTGTTTGTTGTTACTAATGTGCCTGCATTTAATGCTGGGGTTTGGATTTTGGGTCTGTTCAGTTTAACCAAGGGAAATCAAATAGAATCTCTTCCTGAAGTTGTCCTCCAAAACAGGAGATGTTTAGATTTAGTCTTTCTACAACAAAGAGGAATTTGTAATGCCCTAGGAGAAAACTGCTGGTTCTATGCTAATAAGTCTAGAATAGTCTGAGAAGTTCTGCTACAATTGCAAGACAGATTAGATAACCAGGCCAAAGAATGAAATCAGAAGCAGGGATGGTTCCAAGGTCTACCTGACTTGAAAACATGGCTAGGACCCCTTTGGTGCCCCTGACAGTCCTTATGTTAATTCTCCTGATAGGACCCTGCCTAATTAATTGGATTCAGAACAGATCAACAGCATAAGTTTCCAAACAGCCCTCAGAGCTACTCCTTCTTATGCAGGTTTAGATAGAAGCAACACTAAAAAAGATTTTCCTGAGTAAGGACAAGAGGGGGAAAAGAAAAGGAAAAATGTACTAGGAAAAATTGTTCTTTTTAAAACTTTGTTTTCTTTGAAGCTGCCTAGCTCTGTAACTGTTTCATGGCTCTGTAATTGCTTTTTTGACCTCTGTAACCACAAGAGCATAACCGAACATTCAAGATGCCTGATTGTACCTGGCTCTGTGGTCATTAATCTAGCCCTGTGACCGATGATCTCATCTTGCTAGCTAATCAAAAGAACTGGTAGGCTATCCTGTCCCACCTTTGTAACCCCTGCTTATGCCTCATATAAAAATGCTGGGTCACAGACACTCACAGCCTGGCTTTTTGTTGGAAGTTATTCCAGCCAGGACTGCCAGTGTAAAATAAAGCTATTCGCTGCCTCCTTATTTCCTTGGATGTCGTTTCTTTCTTGGACTCAGTTTTGCCACAACACCCCAAGGGTTTGGGAACTCTCCCACTATTTTCAGGGAGGCCCTAGCAACAGATTTGGCTCTGGGAGAGCTGTTTCTCTGGTCCTTCAGCTCTGTCAAGGTCCCCCAAGAAAGAAAAAAAAAATGAGGCTTCAAAATTCTAAAATGTCTAACTGCTAACATGAACGTCTCCTCCCTGTAAAGCCAGTTCAAGATCTCCAAGCTGCCAATGCCACCAGGATTGCCCTCCATATACATTGCCTCAGTCTTCTGCCACCCACAGCCTGCTGGTACACCTGCCTGGACCTAAAGAATGTCTTCTTCTGCCTTCAGTTCACTCCTGTCTGCCAGCCCCTCTTCATAAAGACTCCAGTTCTGGACTCAAAGGTTAACTGACCTCCCAGAGGTTCAAAAACTGCTTCACCCTCTTTGGAAAAGATCACTGCACTTCTGATTAATGACACCCAAGCTACCTGCTGGAAAGACACAAAAGCTCTGCTGCAATATCTGGCAGAAACTGGTTATAAGAAAGAAACTCCACAAATTTCTTGGAGCTGCTGGCTTCTATAAATCTGGATCCTTGAATTTGCACAAACAATAGTGCTTACTCAGACTGTCAGCCCCCCAGGAGCGCCCAGTGGCCTATCTGGTTGCTAAGGGCTGCCTCCCCGCTTTGCCTCCATGCTGTAACAGCCACTGTGCTTCTGATCAAGAAAGTTGACAAGCTTACCTTAGGCAGAGAACTAACTGTCCAGGTGCCACATGCTGTACTGGAATGAACTGTTCTAAAAAATGGACCCCCTGACAGATGCTGACTACACCCTGTTTACGGATGGAAGTAGCTCTGTTAGGAATGAAGTCCAACAGGCTAGATACACTGTGGTCACCTTGGACAAAGCTATTTTGGCCAAAGCTCTTCTGCTACTGCTCCCTGCTGTTTTTTGTAAATCTGCCAACAATGCAAAATAATTCAGTACAGAGGCCTAAGCCCCCTCCAGGGATCCGACTGACCAAAACATCAACCCCAGCCACCAGACCTGCCCCCATATGTTCTGCAAGCTCAAGCTGCTGCTCTGGCACCCATACCCCTGCAGCCAGCTCAGGCTTCAGTGCCTGTCTCACCAGCCCCAGCCTCCCATTCCCTACCCACACTGAAAAGGCAACAGAAGCTTATAGGGTCCTGCTCTGAACAATCATCCCTAGATATGGCCTACCCTTGACCATTGGCAGTGACAGTGGGCCTGCATTTGTAGACTACATACAGCATAGAGGTCACAAAACTCTAGAAAAGTTAAAAAACAGCATGTAACCACCTCCATAAAAATTTAGCTGAAAGACCAGCTATACCTGCAGACACCCCTGTACACACCATATTAACAGCTCTTAAAGTTTCATAAATCCAGCCTTAGATCTGCTGGAGAATTTACCCAGACCAGACAACTCACTCTGAAGAGATGAAGCACTCAAAGCTCTGCTCTGGTCACTCTGGATGCTGACCAGTCCACTCATGGCCAAAGCCTGAGGACATCATTCACAGGAATGCTACTTACCTATTGCCCTTGATTTTTATGTCTTTTCAGGCTACTTACCCCAGTCCTTGCTTTCCTGCCCCTTGCTAGCTGTGGTTTATGGATGATTGCCCCAACAGAATAAAACAATCAAACACCTGACTAGGATTTGACAAGCATCCAAGGCACATTGGACACTCTCCTAGATCAGATTAACTCCCTCACTACCTTGGAAGAGTAATGTTATAGAACAGACAGGCCTAAATTATATCTCTTCCTAAAAAGCAACTTAGGGAAAACTCTGTAATAAGACAATATTGGGGATCTTGGCTAGAACCACTGACAACCCTAATGTTACTACTTCTAGTTGGGCCTTGTCTCAAAGATCACATGTAATATGCCCAGCAAAGATTTGCTGGGGAAACTAAAAGAGTGGGGAAATATAACAGAAAATGCCCCCCCAGCCAGTATACTTCAGTTTGTTAGTTGCCCAGGTAATAGTTCCTATTGCAGTTCTGGTGCTTCTGTCTCCTAGAAATGGCTGGTCACTGTGATGTATGGCTGGTCACTATGATCCATATTATAAGAACAAATCCACAGTTGACAAGCTATTCTGCCTCTGTACTTCCTGCTTGCTTATCCCATATAAGCCCTAGACCACCAGAGATCATGGCCTGATATTTTGGGAATGATCCCGATCAGTGCCCGTCAACGTGAATAAATCTGCCTCCAAATCCTGGGTGTCCTTTCAGTGTTTCTGCTTGCTGTTGCAGAACTACATAGCAAGACCTTGCAAAAAAAAAAAAAAAAAAAAAAAAAAAAAAAAAAAAAAAACCCTAGCATACCAAAGTACTGGCAAAACAGAGAAATTTTAGTTTTTCCCTTCAGTGTTCTACTTCAGATCTTACCATACAGTGTTCGATATAGAAATTTTTCATGAAGTAAGACCACACTGTAACACGCAATTTTTTTTTCTTTTTTTGAGACAGGATCTTGCTATGTAGTTCAGGTTGGCCTTGAACTTGCAGTGATCTTCCTGCCTCAGCTTCCTGAGTGTTGAGATTATAAGTGTGTGTTACCACAGCCGGCAACACACAATTTTTAAAAAAGTAAACCACTTGTAAAAGCTGTTTACATGAATGTTGCAAATAATTTATTCCTGTTTATACTGAATCCCTAATGACCTTGTGAACATTTCTAAGATCCATATACAAATATAAAAACATTGTGTTTGTTTATATGTGACCTGTGTGAAATTTTTATGTGATCTTTAATCCTTAGCACTCTAGTGTGTATTCTTTACGTTATCACACCTTGCTTAAGAGTATATTGTTCTGGGGCCGGTGAGATGGCTCAGTGGCTTAAGTGCCTGCCCGGCAAGCGCGAGGGCCCGAGTTCGACTCCCGGAACCCACATACGAAAAAGGGGCCGGTGATATCGCTCAGTGGCATGGGCGCCTGCTGGCGCGCGAGGTCCTGAGGTCGACCCCCCGGTACACACACAAAAAAAAAAAAAAGAGTATATTGTTCAGTCTTGCACAAATTGGGGAAGTCAAAGCATTCATTAAAAGTGCTGTGGAAGTACCCAATTTACCTCCCTGAGGTACAGAGCCCCTTAAAAGAAAACTTAGAAACACCTGTGACTTTATTGCCATGTTACTTATGATAGGTTCCATGGAATATAGCAACAGCACAGCCCTCACTGGGGAGTTTGTTAGAAATACGGATTCCCAGACCCCTGCCCAGATCTACTGGGGAAAAATCTGCACATTAACAAGGTAATGCAATTAATGCTTGGGAACACCCACTTTGGTGGCAACTTAAAGTTGCCACCAAACATAAATGCTGCTTACACTGAGAGCCAGGCACATGGGGAAGACTGGCCCTAAGACAGAGGCAGAACATCTGGTTTCTAGTAACCTTGGCATCCTGGACAGGGGTGTGATGGAGCTTCCCACAGGTGGAGGAAAAGCTGCAGGAAGGGCAGTGAGAGTGAGATAGGAAATTAGGGCATGGCATAGCTGGCTGGGGAAGTAGGCGTGACCCGTTAATTACAAGATCCTGGACACAGGTGCAGAACAGTTCCCAAAGCCCTTCATGTGGACTTCTTGCCAGTACTGGAGCAGGTTTTCAGTAGGATGGCCTGTCAGCCTGAAGTGTGGGATCCCAGCACCACCTCTCAGGACCTATGTTGAAGTTCTCAAAGGTTTCCTCAAGATGTAGACCACATATAAGGACACATACACCAAGAAGCGCTTGCTATCATGGCTTTTCTCACAGTATCCTGCCCTGTGTTCTGCAGGATGTACTTCTATCTCACTTTTTCTCTTTTACTTGGCCCAAGCTCACTCTGCAGAGGCAATTTCTCCCTCATTTTTTACCTCTGCTTTTTCAAATAAACTTCCCTATCATTTTTTGCTCGTTTCATCCAATTCTCTGTTCAAAATGAGAAAAATCTGGAGTCCAACTCCATAAGGAGATGAGAGCACCACTAAACCTGGTAACATTTGTTTGTCGAGCCACATTTAGAAGTAGAGTGCCCAGTAAGAAGAAGACAGACCTGAGTTTACCTTAGCTGTTTTCTACTAATACAAAAAGCAGGAACTCCTGCCATTCCTTTTGTATCTGGGCTAAATCGTTATGTTTCAATAAAATGTATCAAAAAAACTAAGCTTCTCCACAAGTACTGCTTGAGGTCTTAAAAACGGCATTCTCTACTGTCCTACCCCTCAATTCAGTGATGCCAGTGATAACCAGAAGGTTAGAACTTGCCTCCCGGCCTCATTCTATACATAACAGTGGTGTTACATAAAGAAAATCAAAGTAATTCACCACATATTAGCTTTAACTAAAGAAGTCACAATTCTCATCTCTCTACTTTTCCATCAGCTACTTTTAGCAAATATGGAAAGAAAAAAAAATCTACCCAATGGATCAGTACTGAGAGTTTAGAGCTGTTCCTCTTACCATTGTTGAAATGGCTTTGAAAAAACAATCATTTCTCCCCCAAATTTAGGACAGGTTTTCTAGAAGTAATGATGTGACAAATATGCTCTCCCTGGGGATAAAGAAACTGATACATAAAATTTCAAAGTTCTACTGTAACCTATACACTCCATTCAGGGCAGAAGATCATTTATAAAGATTATCTCTAGCACACACATCTGTTAGGTTGTTTGTCCAGCAATCCTTCCCACTCTTTTTCTATTCAAAGCCATCACTTCCCTTTGTTGAACAACCCCTCCCCATCCTGTGTATTTCTGGAGGAACTACTGGTTACCCAATCTTGCCCACACTGGCCACAAAAGTGAGTACAGGACACAATCTACCAGTCAGAACATTCCTCCCTCCCTTGCCACAGATATTGGGTCAACAAATGGGCACACAAACTAGGGAGGACAAATCTAGGCATTTTACATCTGTACTTAAGAGCTAGATTTGGAACCACCTAAGCCTGAGTGCACAGCAACCATCTCTCATAAGCTGTTGGAACCCAGGGAAGAGATGGGGTGAGGATCCCCAAATCTAGTAGTGCTTGAGGTCAGCACCTGTCCCTATTCTTTCCAGAAAAATGAGTCAACACATTTGTGTGCGTTTACTTAAACTAGTTAGGCTCGTTCACAGTTCAAACTTCCTGATATACGAACAGGAAAATGAAAAGAGGATTTTAAAATGAAATTCACTGAAGCTTAGGAGGGGAGCTCGCGACTGTTGTTAAAGTGTGATTGTCTTTGCTGAGCAAACATTTTGCCAGGTGTGAGGCTAGCTCCTGAGCGTGTTTTGCCTGTATTCTATCTTCCCATCTTTGTAAAGCAGGAATCATATTTCCAGGGATCCTTTTTCTTCCTGTACTAGGTCAGACAAGCTCAGGTTTCCAAATGAATACAACAAAAGAGACTCAAAAGGGAATGTTTTCCTTTAGACAGATCTTACTGATTCACTCTCCTTTTCCGACCTGGTTGACTCAATGCAAGGTATGAAATCACCATCAAGCTATTCTCCTAATCAAAAGACTAGGATGGGAAAATAGCATGTATTCACAGAAGCAATGTTAAACAGGCATAATTTTGTTTAATTTGATAATTACCCCTTGAAGTATTTCCATGTTTTACAGAAGAAAACATTGAAACCTTGTTAGGCACCTTTTTGAGATCCTGAAATTAGTGGGTGATAGGGCCTGTACATGGATCCAAGCCTGTCTGATTACTAGGAAATCATGATTTTTTTTTCCTATAGTGCTACATTGCTTTCCAAAGAACAAGGCAGTATTGCCAGTCATCCTGGTAGCATATCTTATAGCACACCAAAGCCAAAGTGTATTCAATGAGCCTCTGTGAAAATGGCACGTTAGATAAGTAATCATAATATTGAGCTTGAACTAAATGAATATCCAGATGGAAAGAAAATGCATTTCCTGCCTACTCTATACCCCCAAAGAGTGACTACTGTGAGAGAGAAAAGACTAAGGATGGAAGAAGAGGAGCAAGAAGAAAAGAAGGAAGAGGTGGACAAGGAAGAAGAAATGTTTGCCACACAAAAAGGAAAACTCAAAACAAAAACCATCCTTCAAAGACCATTCATCTCAAGTCATGAAATTAGCACACAGGGAAGAGAAAAAGATATCTACCCTGGTTATCTGAGAAAAAAAAAAGAAAAGAAAAGAAAAGAAACATTGTGATAAAAAATATTGAATTTAAATAGCAATTAGAAGTAGAAAAAATTAAGAGTCCCATTATTGCCACTCACCAGACCATCATACCAGCCTCAGGAGTTGTGAAGCAGGGCTAGAAAAATTAGAAGCTCAATGAGATTGACTTTTGATGTGGTTTCTTTGAATGCGACACCCATAAAAAAAATGCTCAACACCCCACCCAGCCCAGCCCTCCCTATTCAGTAGCTCTCTCTCCCTCTCTCTCTTTCTCTCTTTCTCTCTCTCTCTTTCTTGTCTTTTTGATACAGGGTTTCACTATACAGTTGAGGCTGGCCTTGAACTCGTTTTGTATCCCAGGCTGGCCTCGAACTCACAGTGATCCTCCTGCCTCGGCCTCCCAAGTGCTGGGATTATAGACGTGCACCACCATGCCTGGTTGTACACCAATTTCTTACCCTCTGCACCCTTCAAAACTTACTCATCCTATGTCTTATATTTTCTATTTTTCATAATTTCATCTTTTAATCTTATAATGCTGACATGGAAGAGTATCTAAAATATATTGCTGCATTATATACAGGAGATGATCAAAATATATGGTAAATGATTAAAGCTCATAGATTTATTACAGTAGAGACACATTGCCATTAATCTCCCTCAAAATACTCCTTCTTGCTTCAAACATATTCATCCTATCATTCCTGACACTTTCTGAAGCAGTTCTGGAACTCCTCTTCCACTGGTGTCTTTATGAAGTGTGAGCAGAAATACAGTGAATGCTGCTGTTGAGTGCCATTAAACGGAAAGCAGGCTTGTAAAATCATTATGGTGTGTCTTCATCCAGCTTATTCCCCAGATCTGGCACTGTGCGACTTCTGGCTCTTCCTCAAAGTCAAAATGACCATGAAAGGTAAATGTTTTGAATAAATTCAGGACATCAAGGCAGCCAGGACAATGCAACTAAGGACGCTCATTAGAGAGGATTTTCAGAATAGCTTCCAAAAGTAGCAAGAATGATGGGATACGTGTGTTCAAAGTGAGGAGAGTAATTTCAGGGGAATTAATGACAATGTGTCTTATACTGTAATAAATGTTTAAAATTCAAACATTCACTGAATTTTTTTTATCATACTTCATATGCAAGTAAAAACACATAGCAAAAGAACTGGAAAAATGTTCCATGTATATCTTGTATCCTGAGTAACTTATTTAAAGATAACAATACGTAATGTATTAACCATTGTTACACTCCTATTATGTTGTTTTGAAATTTTGTTCTATTATTTTCTCTTTAAAATAAAATTTAAAAAATTAAAAAAATAAAAATAAAAAATAAATTAAAAAGGATGGAATGGTAAAGTGAAATGACAGTAGATTTTCGCCTTTTGTTCCATGTATTTCTTTTTTGTTTTTTGGTGTTTTTGTTTGTTTGTTTGTTTGTTTGTTTGTTTGTTTTGTTCATAAAGTCTTTGTCTTCACCAATGTCTTCAAGAGTTCTATCTATTCTATCTTCCAGCAAATTTAATATTTCTGTTTTAGTATATAGATCTTTGATCCATTTTGATTTTAGTTTAGTGCATGGTGAATAATATGGGTCTAATTTTAATCTTTGGCATATGGAAAGCCAGTTATTCCAGCACCATTTATTAAAGAGGCTATCTCTCTTCCAGTAAGTGTGTTTGGCCTGTTTGTCAAAAATAAGGTGACTAAGTATGTCTGGAGTTGTTTATCATCTTCTGATCTGTTCCATTGATCTTTGGGTCTGGTTTAGTTTTTTTTGTTTTGTTTTGTTTTTTGCCAGTACCATGCTGTTTTTATCACAGTAGCTTTGTAGTATAATTTCAAGTCAGGGATTGTGATGCCCCACCTTGCCTTTGTTGCTCAGAATTACCTTTGCTATTCTAGGTCTCTTCTGGTTCCAAATGAATTTTAGGATTGTTTTCTCTAATTCTGTGAGATATGCTATTGGAATTTTTATCCAAATTGCATTAAATCTGTATAACGATTTTGGAAGTATGCCCATTTTCACTATATTGGTTCTTCCCACCCAAGGGCAAGGGATATCTTTCCACATTCTGATATCCTCTTCAACCTCCTTTTTCAGAGTACTGTAGTTTTCAGTGTAGAGGTCTTTTACTTCCTTTATTAGATTGATTCCTAGGTATTTCATTTTTTGGATGCTATTGTGAAAGATGTTGTTTCTCTAATTTCTCTCTCAGTGAGTTTGTTATTCATGTACAGGAATGCTATGGATTTCTGAGTGTTGACTTTGTATCCAGCTCTGCTACTGAATTTGCTTATTAAATCTAGAAGTCTTTTGGTGGTGTTTTTGAGGTGTTCTATGTAGATTATCATGTCATCTGCAAATAATGATAATTTAAATTCTTCTTTTCCAGAACTATATTGAATAAGAGCGATGATAGTGGACATCCTTATCTTGTTCCTGATTTTAGAGTGAGAGCTTTCAGTTCTTGTCCATGTAGTATGATGTTGGTTGTTGATTTGTCATAGATGTCTCTTAACGGATTGAGGTGAAGACCATCTCTTTCAGTATTCTGTAGGGTTTTTTTTTTTTTTTTTATCATGAATGGGTGTTAGACTTTGTCAAAAGCTGTTTCTACATCTAGTGAGATGATCATATGGTTTTTGTCCTTGACTCTGTTAATATGGTGTATTACATTTATTGATTTGCATATTTTGAACCATCCCTCCATCACTGGGATGAACTCCACTTGGTCATGGTGTATAATCTTCATGATGATTTGCTGCATTCTGTTTGCCAGTATCTTATTGAGGATTTTTGCATCTATGTTCATTAGGGAGATTGGCCTGTAGTTCTCTCTTTTGGTCGGATCTTTCTCTGGGTTTGGTATTAGGGTAATGCTTGATCTAGGAGTAAGTTTGGAAGTACTGCTTCCCTTTCAATTTCAGTAAAGAGTTTGAGAAGTAGCAGTATTAGGTCTTCTCTAAATTTTTTTTAGAATTCAGTAGTTAATCCAACAGGGCCTGGGCTTTTCTTTGTTGGTAGATTTTTAATAAAATCTTCAATTTAATTGACTGATATTGGTTTATTTAGAATTTTATATCTTCTTGATTAAGCTTTGGTAATTGTATCTCGGTATCTGTCTATTTTTTTCTATATTTTCCATCTTATTAGAACACGGGGCCGGTGAGATAGCTCAGCGGCATAAGCGCCTGCCTGGCAAGCGCGAGGTCCTGAGTTCGACTCCTGGTACCCACATAAAAAGGAAAAAAGGGCCAGTGATATAGCTCAGTGGCACAAGTGCCTACTGGCAAGCGCAAGGTCCTGAGTTCGACCCCCAGTACCCACATAAAAAAAAAAAAAGAATACAGGTTCTCAAAGTAAGTATTGATGATATTCTGAATTTCTGCATGGTTTGTTTTGATTTCACCCTTTTTATTCCTAATTGCATGGATTCAAGTCTTTCCTTTTTTTGATAAGTTTTGCTAAGGGTTTGTCAATTTTATTTAATCTTTCAAAGAACCAACTTCTTGATTCATTTATTCATTGTATTGTTTACTCAGTCTCCATTGCATTAATTTCTGCTCTAATCTTTATAATTTTCTCCCTCATTCGAGCATTGTGTTTAACTTGCTCTTATTTTCCTCTAGAACTAGCGGTTCAACATTACATTGGTTATTTTAGCTTACTCTGTTTTCCTGACAGGTGTGTTCACCGCTATAAATTTCCCTCATAGGACTGCTTTTATTGTGTTCCAGAAGTTCCAGTATGTTGTATTGGTATTATTGTTTAATTTTAGAAAATGTCTAATTTGTTATTTAATTTCATTTCTGACCCATTGGTTGTTTAGGAGGGTGTTATTTAATTTCCATGTGTTTATGAAGTTCTCGTGGTTTCTTTTGCCATTGAATTCCAATTTCATTGCACTATGGTCTGATAATATGCATGGGATGATTTCAATTCCTTTGCATTTACTTAAGCAATTTCTATGAGCTAGTATGTGGTCTGTTTTGGAGAATGTCCCCTGAGCAGCTGAGAAGAATGCGTATTCTTTTTTTTTCTTTTAAAGAGAAAAACAATAGAACAAAATTTCAAAACAATATAATGAGAGGGTAACAATGGTTAATACATTGTGTATGCTTATCTTTAAATTAGTTACTCAGAGTGCAAGATATCGGCATTCAATGGTCCAAACAATATTAGCACAAACCTTTCTTTTCAATGAACTAAGGAAAATTAGTAGTGTATCTATCTTAACTATCTTGTATATGTACATATATTTTTTTCTTTTCCCTTCCTTCTTTTCTCCATTCCCCCATCCCAGTTTCTCTTTTCTTTTGAACAGTTTCTTCCCATTTTACAATATCTATTGTACATTTTGGATCTTATTTACTCTTTCAACTTCTCACACTAGGGAGACAATATGATGTTTACACACATGAGTCTGATTTATTTCACTTATAAGTATTTTCTCAAGTTGCACCCATTTACTTATAAAAGTCTCCAGTTTATCCTTCTTTATGGCTGAGTAGTACTCCATTGTATAAAAATACCATGTCTTTTTTATCCATTCCTCAGTTGATGGGCATTTGGGTTGTTTCCAAGATCTGGCTATTACAAATTGTGCTACTATAAACATGGGTACACATATATCGCTGTGGTGTGATGTTTGAATTCTTCTGCAAAGATACCCAGAAGGGGAATAGCCTGGTCAAATGGGACCTCCAATCCTAGTTTTTTGAGGAATCTCCAAACTGATTTCCACAGTGGTTGCACCAGTTGACACTGTCACCAACAGTGGAGAAGGGTTCCTTTTTCCCCACAACCCCTCCAGCATTTGTTATTGGTTGATTTCTTGATAATAGCCAAAGAATGTGTATTCTAATGTTATGTGGTAGAACACTCTGTAGACATCTACTAAGTCCATTTGTTCAAAAGTTTCAGTTCTGATATTCCATTGTTGATTTTTTTTTGTCTAGTTTATCTATTTGTGACAGTGTCCTATTGAGGACCTCAATTACAATTGTATTAGTGTTTATTTGATTTTCATGTCATTAATATTTGTTTTACATAGTCAGGTGCACTGTTACTTGCTGCATATATGTTTATTAATATTATCTCTTCCTCTTGGATTGTTCCCTTTTCAAGGATGTAGTGACTATTTTCTCTCTTAATCCATCTTGGCTTGAAATCCACTTTGTCTGCAAATAGAATAGCTACCCCTGATTTTTTCTGGATTCTTATACATGGAGTATTGTTTTCTGTCCTTTGACTTTTGCTCTATGAATTTCATTTTGAATTAAATGTGTTTCCTGTATGCAGCATATTGTTGGATCTTGCTTCTTAATCCATTCTGCCTGTCTGTTTCTTTTGATTGGTGAACTGAGACCATTAATGTTGATGGTTATAACTCATGTGTATTGACGTATCCTCGTCATGTTATTTTCCTGTTGTTGATTCCCTTTTGTTCCCCTTTTGTTTACTTACTTGCCTTGCCTGGCAAATTCATTCTGTGGGGTTCATGGAGTTGTAGTCCTTGTTATGTCTTTCTAGAATGTCCTTCAGAATCTTTTGGAGTGTTGGAGTGTGGTCATGAATTTCTTCATGTGTTCTTTGTCATGGAAGTATCTTATTTCTCCATGAGTTTTGAAACATAGTTTTGTGGGGTACATCAATTGGGTTGGAGGTGTTTTTCATTTAGGGCTTTTAATACTTCAAGCTCTTCTTGAGTTGAGGGTTTGTGTTGAGAAGTCTGCTGTGATTCTGATGGGCTTTCCTTTATAGGTGATTTGTTTCTTTTCTCTAACAGCTTTTAATATTCTGTTCTTGTGTTGAATTTCTAGAATCTTAACTATTGTATGCCTTGCTGTAGATTTTCTTGATCATGGCTAGTTGGAGTTTATATGACTTGCTTATCTGTATATCAAAATCTTTTTCACTGCTTGGGATGTTTTCTGCTATTACTTCTGTGAATAGTTTTTTATGTCAATAGTGCTATCTTTTGGTTTTTCATTGATTCCAATAAATTTTGTTATTCTTGATTACATCATCTAGCAGCTGTTAAATTGATTTTTCATGGAACCTGACCATTTTTAAGAAATCTTTCTTTTCATGATCACTAAGTGCAAATCTGTCTTCTGTATCTGATATTCTGTCCTCATATTTGCTTATTCTATGTATATCTTCAAAGGAATTTTTAATCTGTATATCTGTTTCAAGGATTCCTTTTCTTTCCTATGTTTGGTGTTGATGGTTTCCATCATTTTGCTAAGCTCCTTTTTTTTTGAGAGAGAGAGAGGTCCTCGATATATAGTTCAGGCTGCCTTGAACTCACTACATAGTCCAGGCTGTCCTCGAACTCACAAGGATCCTCCTGTCTCAGCCTCCCAAGTGCTAGGAGTACAGGCATGCATCACCATGCCTGGTACTTCTCTATTTTTTTTTATCTGTATCTGCTCCAGAGTCATTAACCATGTCCTTTTTATGGTCACTATCTCTACTTATCCAAAAAATTATTTCTGATTTGATTTTTTCTAGAGCCTCATTCATCAGCTTTGTTACTTCCACTCTTACCACTTCAGAGAGTCCACGTGGGTGGTTTTCAAGTTGTTCCACCTCGCTGCCCCCTGGTTTACCTTTGGTGAGCTAGAAGTCTGGGGTTGCATCTTTCTTAAGTGTCTTCTCATTTTCTTTCTTCTTTCTTTCTTTCTTTTTTTAGTTTAATTACTGGGTTGATGCTTATAAATAGCTTCTGGCAGGTAGCTTCACTGGTCATATTTAGAACCCTTAGGAAATGACTACTTCTCAGAGATGTCTTTGAGGTGTATCTGGATTTTGGTCTTTGGGTCTGTTGGAAGATTCTACTTCTTCAATTTATTGGGGGTGAGAAATTGTTGCCTATTTGCCCTAGCCCCTTGTTCTTTGGCACTGGCTTATAGCATTGTTTATAACCCTTAGGCAATCTGAGACTCGGCATAGCAGGAAGAACTACTGATTAGAACAATTATGTCACCTTGGCTAATGTAGTACAATGAGCAATAACTATAGCATCAAACAGCCTAGAAAATGACAAACTGAGTAACTATTTATTTGCCACCTTTAACCGTATGAACTATATTTGTGGTTATACAACAAAATCTAAAACAAACCAGAAAATTGTATACTGTAAATACCCCCTCCATATGGTGATTTTACCCTCTGGGGAGAAAAATTAAAAGGGATTCAGGGGGAAAAGTAGAGAAATAGAAGAAAAGGAAGAAATTAGAAGCAAGTTTGGAGGACACAGGAAGGTTATGCAAACTTTGTGAAACTGGTGAAGGGGGGGGAAGAGAGTAGGAAGAAATAAAAACAAGAACAGAAGAGAACAAAAAAACTAGAAACAATGTTCACACTCATAAAAACAGGAACTATCAAGAAAAAAAGAAAACAAAACAAAAACAAAAAAGTAGGAAAAGAGGAAAAAAAGAAGAAATAAAATGTCTACTTCAGGGCATGTCTCTGCTGTCACTGGTAGACAGAGTGGGCAAGAAGAAACCAGATCCACATTGGTTAAACCCAGCAAGCCAGCTGTAGATTAATGGCAGAGTAGTGGATAATCCCAGCAAGCTGCACCTTCCATTCCAGTGAAGTTCAGGCTGGTTTCTGGCTATGAGGCTTGAACCTGATTTGTTCAGCCTGCAATACTCTGTATGCCTCCTGCCGGCTTGAACTTGGCTCCTTGGCTTCCTGTCAACTTGAACTTCGCTCTGCCTCACCCTGACACTGGAAACCACGAGATGTTGCCAGCCCCCAGCTGCTCTGAATTCTGAGCTCTGTCGGCCCCTCTCCAAGATGGCTCCCAGCCAATCGCCCTCTCCAGGGGGGCGTCTGAACACAAATAACTCATCAGCCAGTGCAGTCCACTGCATTCACTGCTGCACTCCACTCATGCGCTTCTCTGTGGAGGCCTCTGGGGACTCCAGTAGTCTTTGTGCATCTGCAGGTTTGAGCCTCCCCTCCGACACATGAGTCAAGGCTCAGGGAGAAAGCACCGCTTGCCACCTTCTTCTGAGTTGAGGTCTCTTTCTTCACTGACCCTGTGGGCTTCAGTTCTCACTTCAGGTCCTTGCTGGGTCCCAGGGACCTATTTTCCTCTTTCTTCTCTTTCTCACATTACTGTATTCCAGCATCTGGACACCAAATCTTACAGAGACTATTTCTCTCCTCTTCACCGCTCAGTCATCTTGTTCCATTTATTTCTGTGTTTTTAAAATCTGATACATTAGGGGCCAGTGAGATGGCTCAGCGGCATAAGCGCCTGCCTGGCAAGCACGAGGGCCCGCGTTCAACTCCCGGAACCCACATACGAAAAAAGGGCCGGTGATATCACTTAGTGGCACAGATGCCTGCTGGCGCGCGAGGTCCTGAGGTCAACCCTGGGTACCCAAAAAAAAAAAAAAAAAAATCTGATACATTAAACAAACACATGCTCATATGTTTTTAGGAAAATTTTTAATGAACGAAAAAAGTAAGAAAATGTATAGATTTGTTCATCTTCCCTTTCCCAGGAAGCTTTTTCAAGAAGATTCCTCAGTACCTAGAAGGGATTAGTCAGTGTCAGATCTGAGTTCAGCTGACTGAATGAGAGGGGAGATGTTTATTTTGTGTGGGACTTTTTAATGCCACTCTGCTTTTAGTGTAGATGTAGATAGAAAGTGTATGATAACATCATCCCTCCATAGCCACCATTTGAAACAAACTTTGTGTTCCTATGTGTACCTATATTTAGTTATGAAGTACTAAAGAAAGTAACTAAAGACAGGGTAATCTCAGGGAGGGGTCAAGTAAAAGTCTGAAATTATATTTCAATTTCTATAAGACCAATGCATCCATGTTTTGCTTCATAATTAAAATTAATGTAAAACAAAATAAATTTGGAAAAAATATTTGTGGGGAGGAAGTACAAGTGAAATGGGGAATAGTTTTACTCCATCTAAGTGGGCCATAGTTAAAGGGGTTTGGGCTGGGCATGGTGGGACATGCCTACGATTCCAGCTATTTGGGAGGCTGAGGTAGGAGGATCACAATTTCGAGGCCAACTTGGGCAATTTAGCAAGGTTGTGTCTCAAAATATAGTAAAAAACCCTGGAGATTCTATATCCAGTACTAACTCCATAAAAAAAGAAAAAGATAAAAGAAAAAGAAAAGAAGAGAAACAAAAACAAAAGAGGAGTTAGGGACCTGCCACTCACTCCAAGGAACTCTTTCCTGTTTTAATAGCCCAGAGGGTCAATGATCATAGAACCAGAGGGTTACTTGGTGAAATGACTTGGATAGAAAGAACATGTTCTAATTATATGACCATAGAGCATTTGTATTCACATTTTGTCTCTAGATTTGTTGACTACTCTGATTTCTATATTAATTTGCAAATGCTAGAGATCCAAACTGAGTTAGCTTATTTGAATAAAAGAATTGATTTTATCATGCAACCGGAAAATCAAAACAAAACTGCCTTGGCATAGTGCCAAATTGGACTGGGTACTCAAACATGATCATCAATAATGTGTTTTTTTGCCCCTTCGCTCTTCTTTTACGTGCACTTCATTCTCAAGTTCTCTTCTTCCACATGGAGACAGAAGTAGCAACTAGTCACTGCAGGCTTCTAATTCTGTTGTATATCTCCACCAAGCAACCCCATTAGAACAAGAACATCTCTCTCTAAGTAGCCCCAGAGAACATCTTTGTGTTTGTGACATTGATCTATCTTGGGTCACGTGCTTATATCCGAGCCAATTGCTGAGGCAAAGGGAACGCAATGGTCCGATTGGACAGACCTTGGTCACGTGCCTGCCAATGGAGTGGAAGCCTAGGACCAACCCCACCTAAGCCACAGGAATTGGGTTGGAATTCCAAAGTCAAAGCAAGGTGCTATTATTAAAAGAGAGGGAAGTATTCCTGGAAGATAAAACAAAGGATGGCTACCAGTTTCCAAGAGGTGTGGCCACACCAGATTATCCAGTCTAATTATCTTTCTTGCCCTTTTTTTTTTTTTTTTTTTGTCTGTAACATCTATTTAAAATGTTCTGACTTTCAGGTCTCAATCTATTAGTCTTTCCTTCTCAAGTGGGGTAGGGAGAGGGCCATCTCAGGGATCCTTTAGGGCTGCCAGTAACCACCTATAATGATTAGCCTCGTGAGGGTACTATGCAAGAAAATCAACTTTGATAAGGAGCAGGGTAGAGCTCTACAGAGCCTGATAAAAAAGGACTAAATGCAGAAGCCTCCAAGTCAGCCCGCTATGGGCAGGACATGTTTCTAAGAGATGCTGTTCGAGCCAAGTCCCTAAAGACAGGTAGGACTTGGACAGAGAGGTGGAAGACAAGAGAGCGGACAGACATTCTAGGTGGAGAGAACAACATGTGCTGAAGCACAGAGGCAGGATGGGCCATGGCATGTGTTGCAAATTGCAAGTAGTGCAGAATAACCACAGTTCAGGTTGTGCGTAGGAAAATTCCCCGAGAATGTGTAGGAGAAAACGTGAATGGACTCGATAGCCAGTCAAGCCTGGAGGATGTTTGGAAGCTATCTTCTAAGTAAACATTAGCCACTGAATGCTTTTGAGTAGAAGACAAATAGAGAAACATGACCAGATGTGGTTTTGTTTGTTTGTTTAATCATTCCCTGGAGAACAGATTGTAGCAGACTCAGACTGGAGACAAATAGAGTCTATTTGCAGTGATCCTGGCAGGTTTACAAGGGAAGAATGGAACAAAGCACAGTAAGGGTGGAAAAGAAGAGCTGGATTGGCAACATACAGGAGATAGAACTGATAGGACAGGAAAAGTAAAGACAGTGAAGGAAAAGAAGACAGGAGAAGGAAGGAGGCTAGGAATGGCTCCCAGGTTTCTGCCTTGGATAACTAAGGTTTCAGAAGAAGATGAGGCATAAGGTCAGGGCCTCCAGTTGGAGATGTGTAATAGATATCATGGTCCAAGTTCAGGGCCTAGAGGTGTAGATGTTATGTGGGAACAGGACAGCTAGAGTCATGTCTGTGGGTGGGCTGCGTCAAGAGAGTGAACAAAGTAGAAAGAAAAGTGGCAAGGACAGAACTCTGAGGATCACCAACTTTTGAGCCAGTGAATAAAGAGCAGTCAGAAAAAAAAACAAAAATAAAGGAACCAGCCAGTTGTAGTGGCACATGCCTATAATCAGAGGCGCTGAGGCAGGAAGATCGCAAGTTTAAGCCCAGCATGGCCAACTTAGCAATTTAGTAAGAACCTGTCTCAAAATAAATATACAAAAAAGGCTGAGGATGTAGCTCAGTGTGAAGAGCCTGGGTTCAGTCCCCAGTATAAGAAGGAAGGAAAAAAGGAAAGAAGAAAGGAAAGGAAGGAGGGAGGAAGAAGGGAGACCTAAAAGCCTCAAAGTGTGCAATGAGGATGTCCACCCCAGACAGGGCAGAGTCCCTTCTTTACAATCATTTGCAATTCCTTCTGAAAAACCGTTTCACTCCCCGCCCTGTCCTGGTCCCTGTCTACTGGAATCTCTGACAAGGAGAAGAAAAGTTTTGTGCTCAAGTATGCAAAAACACTGCAGCCCCAGCAGAGTAGCTGGCCTGGTACTTTGACATAATTTTACTTCTTTCTGCTCTTTGATGTGCTGCTAGCAGGTGACTTTTGCTCACTTCTGCATGCGTGGCTATCTTCCAGATAACCGAGGTCATAGAATACAGGAGGCCTTACGGTGGCACTTTCAAGGCAAACTTATCTTTACACGCAATGAGCTGGACTTCCCGAGATGACTGTTCGGAACCAGGAAATTCTTTTCATGGAGACCTTTTGCCCTACTAATGTAAAGAAGGAATGAACACACACACACACACACACACACACACACACACACACACCAGGGTGATCTTGCTAGATCACAGAGAAGTCCGTGTGTAGACCACACAGCACTGGGGAAAGACGAACTTGAATGTGCTCCTGGCTTAGGGGCTATTTGGCCGGGAGACCTTCTCCGAGCCTTCCTTGTCACAGTTGTCAAGTGGAGACGACAATCCTTACCACGTAACACTGTGTGAAGATGCAATGAGATAATGAACGTCTATCCAACCTCTGGTTTCATGTGAAAAAGAGAGACGATTATGTCATTGGCTTTTTTATTTTATTGTGGTATAGTATATAACACTTGCCTTTTTTTATTTGTTTTGCTTTGTGAGACAGGGTCTCACTAGATAGCCCAGGCTGGCCTTAAAATTGTGATCTTGCTGCTTCAGCCTCCTGAGGATTATAGGTATGGACCACCATGCCAGGCTGATGCGTGTCATTTTAAGTGTAAAACTCATCGGTATTAATTACACACAAGGTTGTACAATTTTCACAACTACCTGTTTTCAAGACTCCCCCTCACTACCAAAGAAACTCTGTTCCCATTAAGCGATTAACTTGCATTTGCCCTCACCTCTGCTCCCTGACACCCACTAATCTACGTTGTCTCTGTGAATTTGCCTGTTTCCGCATTTCATGAAGCAGAGTCCTAGGTATCTGTCCTTTCGTATCTGGTTTATCTCATTTAGCCTATCATTTCAAGGCTTATTCATTTAGCGCACGTATCGGTACTTCATCCCTTCCTGTGGCTGATACACCCATTCCGTGCATCTACCACTTGTGTTTATCTGTTCATCTGTGGGTGGGCACTTGGGCTGTTTCTTTCCCTGGGCTATTGTCAATGATGCTGAATGAACACTGGCACATAAGTATCTGCTTTTGTCCCTGTTTTCAATTCTTTAAGGTGCATACCTGGAGGAGAATTGTCAGGTCATGCGGGAATTCTATGTAAAGATTTTCAAGAAAGCACTAAACTGGGATCTGCAGCACTTGACCACTTACATTTTCTCCAGTGATGTATGAAGTTTCAGTTTTTCCACATCCTCACCAACACTGGCCATTTTCCAATGTTTTGATTATCACTGTTCTAGTAGGAGTGAAGTGCTATTTCATCATGATTTAATTGGCTTTTAGTTATCTCTGCCAATGCACGAAAATGGTTTAGGTAATAAATCTAAGCAATAGTCCAAAGTCAATCTGTATTTCAATTTTTTTTGTTGTTGCGGTGGGTACCTGGGGTCGACCTCAGGACCTCGCACACCAGCAGGCGCCCGTGCCGCTGAGCGATATCGCCAGCCCTTTTTTTTTTTTCATATGTGGGTTCCGGGAGTTGAACTCAGGACCTCGCGCTTGCCGGGCAGTCGCTTATGCCACTGAGCCATCTCACCGGCCCTGTATTTCAATTTTTTAATGTTTTTTTTTTCTTTTTTTTGTGGGTACCGGGGGGTCGACCTCAGGACCTCGCGCGCCAACAGGCACCCGTGCCGCTGAGCGATATCACCGGCCCCTTTTTCGTATGTGGGATCCGGGAGTCGAACTCGAGCCCTCGCGCTTGCAAGGCAGGCACTTACGCCGCTGAGCCATCTCACCGGCCCATTTTTTAATGTTTAATGTCTGAGTCTTAAGATACATTTAAATAACAAAGCCCTGTGCATATAGCCTGCTCAAAAGAGGGTAGAAGCTGGTCCCTGGCTGGGTGATTCCTCGAGCCTGACTTATACTGCTAATTAATATATAACGTCAGCAGACTAATGTCACAGTGGCTTGCCGAGAAAGGCTGGATACCTGCTCCAAGGTTGTCTTTCTTGTTTATAACTTCCTTAACACATAAAGAAAATTAATTGTTTTGCTTCGGGAGACTGAATGGCCCCAGTGAGTGAGAGCCGGTCAGAAGAAAAGGCGGCAGTATTATTAACACAGACAGAAAAGTGATCTGAACTTGAATCTCTAAGAGGTGCAAAAATTACAAAGATCTGGAGGATGTGGAGTTCTTGGAAGCACTCAGAAAGGAAGGATCTTATTGATTTTAGCTCCTTTTATACGCAAAGGCCCTCATTAGTGGATATTACTGATGTTCTTATTTTACATATGAAAGAACAGGCTGGAGAAATTAAGCAGCCTGACCAAATAAATGCCTTAGCCGCCATTAAGTCTGTTCAGTTTCTAAGCTGCTTTTCGGGAAGATGACCTGAGAAGCTGAGCAGAAGGAGCTATGACAATAGCTAAATCTGTTTCCTGGGGCCACCATAATGAGTACCAAAAAATGGGTGGCTTAAATAACAAAAACTTAATGTTACCAGGAAGCTGGGTTCTGATGCACCGAGGAGCCAGACTCTCTTCCTTGGTTCTCAGTTCTTTGTTTGCTTGATGAAAGAATTCAGTCAAGACACATAAGCCATGCATAAGCTAAGTAGATTTTATTGTAAAGTAGACGAAGAGAGAGAGTCACATCTTCAAGCGGGGAGGCAGGCAATGCCATGAAGGCATCTGACCGAGCCTGCATTTAGATACCCTTTTTGCACCCTTGGGGTCTGCGGAACTGGAGTTTTTATGATATTCACCACTATTTTACTTAGAAACTGCAGAAATGTCTTCCTGTCCTTTTTAGATGGTCAGTGTTTCCTCATGGGCTTTAACGGTATAAAGAATTTATGAAAGAGAAGGGTTTTGTTTTTTTTAATTTAAACCAGGTCCCAGCCTAAGCCAGGAGGGTCTTAAAGAACCTTTCCCTTCCTGATCTCTTTGGGCTGTAGGCTCGGGCAGCCAGGAATTCTGTATGCCTTGTTCTAGAGTTAGATGGCTGGGTGGCCAGAAGTCAGAAGGAACGTGCACAACTTGTCGCCTGAAGATGTCACTGTACTGTGGGATCGCTTAGGGCCTGAGACCTAACAAACGATCGTAAATGGATTCCACACTGAAGTCTTTCTTTACTTAACTGACAACACATACTATTTTGTCCCTCAGGCTTGCTCATCTAACTACCTGCCTGACATTATTGCCTCAGCTCTGGAGACTACCAGTTCACAGCAAGATGACCACAGAGTTGGTTCCTTTTGAGGAACATAAGGAAGAATCTATTCTGTGTTCTTTCTCCTAGGTTCTAGAGGCCTCAGGTGTCTCTGGGCTTGTACATGGCCTTGTCCCTGTGTCTTCACATCATCTCCCTTCTGTGCCTGTTTCTGTGCCCAAATTCCCATGTTTATTTTTCCTTTGTTTTGTTTTTGTTTTCTGAGACAGGGTCTTGCCATATAGTTCAGGCTGTCCTTGAACTTACTCTGTAGCGCAGGCTGGCCTCGAACTTGCAGCGATCCTCCTGCCTCAGCCTCCTCCTGATCGATGAGTTTACAGGCATGCACCACCACTACTGGCCACATTCCCATGTTTAAAGGACACCAGTCATGTCGGATTAGAATTCATACCTTATTTGAACTTGATTAGCTCTGTGATGACCCTATCTCCAAATAGCGTCACATTCTGAGGTACCAAGTATAAGTGGTCTGACAAGCCATTTGGGGGGAAGTAATTTGTGTGGGACACAATTCAGCTTATACTAGTGAGTTACCAAGTTGTTCATACCTCCAAATGGGCCTGCAACACTGTCTTCACATAGTGTCACAAAAACATTCTGAAGGACCTTAGAAAGTACTTTAAAAAAGAATTTGTAAGTTTCTAACTGGAAGCTTGCTCAGCATTCCCTCAGCTACTTTAAAATCCTGCTGTGTTCTCCAGGACATCTGTTATTTCAATCTTTTCAGATTCTGAAGAAGGCTCCTTCCCAGTGCCTGTGGGCCTGCTTAACTTTTAGCATTGGTTCAAAAAGGAAGGTCCTCTTTATTTTCAAACTGCCTCAAGGTTTATTTTTGAAATAAAGTTTCCATTTCCTTATAAATTCACAAAGGTTAGTGTAACTGGAAAAGAATGCTTTAGGCTTCCAAAATAGTTTTGGGAACACAGATATTCATTTACAGAAAAAACATTTAATGTCTCAACTTTTTGGAAGAAAATAGCACTAACTTGTGTTACACTTTTTGTAAGTTTTTCTTTTTAAAATGTTGCTGCATCTTTGATATGCATATATAATATAATATAATATAATATAATATATACTTTTTTTAATCCTTGAAGATCTCTAGAGCAAGGAGAATGAATGGCCGAAAACTAAAGAGTGGACCAGTTGAGTGAGGGACTTGTGGGTGCCAGGCTTCCCAGATTCCTATGCTCCCTTCAGGACTGAAGGATCTATTTCCTCAGCTACTGGGAATGATGGCAGTCACCAGGCTTCGGCTGCCAGCCCTCTTTAGGAATTCCTAGACTGGCCAATCTGCCACACCCAAAGCCACCCCTCTCTCCCAAAGCAGTCTGTAAACAAAGGCTGTTTCTCAAGGAGCTAAGCAAGGCTGAGCAATTTGCCCAGCATGGGACAGCTGTGAGGAGCCATTCCAGCTTCAGGCTGTGTGTGGTGTTGAGCAGCTAGTTGGACATTAGTAAACCTGAGGAACAAAGAGTTGTCCAAAATAGCAAGCTTGGCCAGTTATAGTTAAAGACATTAAGACCTCAGTGTGTAGTACAGTTACAATCATTTGTTAGATCTTATACCCAGTACGACCCCACAGAGAACAATGACATTGTAAGGTTATGCAATGTACACATTCATTCCTGGCCACCTGGCTGGTTATTTCCAAAATACGGCACACAGCGTTCCTGGTCAATTCACAAAGATTGGTGGCCCAGGGCTAGCAGAAAAGGGAGCGTTCTTTAAGGACGCTCCCACTGAGGCAGAGGCGAGGCACCTGACTCTCAAGTTTTTGCTGTGCAGGCTAGAGGAGGGAGTGGCTTGGACAGTGGATGTGCCCCCTCCTTGCACCCCTCATCCCACCCAATAAACTGGGACAATGTGCTTCAGTGTCCTCCCTGGTTATCTGGAAGCCACTTTCCTCCAGTCCACAGGGTGCCCCTCCCCCGCTCCTGCCACTTCCGAGGGGCTAACGCCTCTTTGAAGAGGGAGGGAGTACCAGCATGTGGCTAAGACTGGGGAGGGAGGCATCTGGGCCCATTGTGACTTCCAGATTCCCTGGTTTCAGCCCTGCCCCCTCGCTGGATCACGGCCATGACAGCTACTGCTGTAGTGGAGCCCTGCGTCCACTTGGACCAATCACGAGCCTGTACTTGGACCAACGACAGGCCTGCAGCTGCTGTATAAAAGCAGCTCTCCCAACACACTTCTTGGGTTGGTCTGGAAGAGCTTTCTCCAGTGTACTGACTTCCCTGTAGCACAGGCCCTGTTTAAACAAAGACTGGCTTTAGCAGTTCTGTAAACCTGCTCATTTGTTTCTTGGGTAATGTGGGCTCTGCAAGTTCTGTAAATCTGCTTGGAATTCTTATCCTGAGTAATGTGGACAGAACAGACATCTCAAAAGAAAGAACAATAAAACTAGGGGCCATTAGCACTGAATAGCTCCAGAGACAAGCGGCTAATGAAGATCAACAGCTGAGACCAGCGCCCAGCAGTCGACCTATGGCATCAAGTCATGATTTTTTTTTTTTAATCAAGCAAAAAGAACCCTCAACTGATTGGTAACAGCACCTAGAGCTGAGACCTGATTTAGATTCAAACTTTTCTTTAGTAGTATTGACTGCGGATTGAATCCAGGGCCTTCACAGTGAGCTACATCCCGTGTCTTTTTTGGGGGGTGGAGACAGGGTCTTGCTGAGTAGCTGCCCAGGCTGGACCCAAACTTGCGATCCTCCTGGGATTATAGGCATGTGCCACTATGACCAGCTAGAACATTTTCCTCTTAAAAATTTCTTTACTAGGTTTCTTATATGATTAAGGCTCTTGAGGCAAATTGATTATCTGCATAGAACCAGGAAGACATTTTTGAAATATCAACATTCCAAAGCAACCTCTAAGAAAAGTGTCGATAAACATATACATCCTGTAAATAAAGCAATGAAAATCACCATAGTTCCTTGAATCCCAGGAATGACTCTTCCGTACATAAAAAGATATCCAAACTGGTACTTGGTGCAGATATCTTTGTGGCAAGCCTGCCCCTTGCCTTGAAGATGTAAATCTTTCTATATCTACTCTATAATAGATTCCACCTACGCTTTTGAACGGCCATCTATGTGTCTTGATTGAATTCTTTCATCAAAGGCACAAAGAACCGAGAAGAGCAAGGGTTGGTTCCTGCAGCATCATGACCCAGTGACAGCAGGATGTGTCCTTTTCGTACTCGACTGCAGCGCATCTCCTCCATCTGCCCAATTCTGCTTCCACCCCCCCACATCAATCTTAATGACATTTCTGAAAAATTTATTGAATGATAATCACCATGTAGGCTTCTGGGGTGCCCAACCTGTGCCAGGACCCCAAATATGAGATGCTAAAATGAAGAGCCCACTACGAGGACAAAAAGGGAGCAGGAGTCAAGGCCATGGCTATAATTAGATGACAGGAAAGACTGGAAGGGAAACAGCTCTACCAGCATCTTAAGGAGCCCAATCCTCCAAGAAGCCCAAAGGGTACTCAATACCAATAACTCCAGCAACACAGTGAAGAGGAAGGATGACCTAGGAAAAATTTAAGTGTCAGAATCTATAAACAAAGAGAAGCCAATTGTCTAAGATGGGGAAGGGATGCATGAAGTGTCAGAAAATATCATTTTATAGTTGGAAGTTGGGAAATTCAACAGAGGAACTGTGCTTGTAAACCAGCTCAAATATGACCTTGACATTTTCTGACACTGATAAAAGAGGTTGATCTGCACTTGAACCAATTGCTTGGTTATAGTGAACAAGACAATTTCAGAATAAAGCTGGACAAACTTGAGCCTGGGAGAAAAGGCTAGAGTCCAGGGCCATGGTCTTGCATCTTATTTTACCATTAATGGTAAGAACTAAATCTGAGCAGAGGGAATGACAAGTGTGTGGGTGGGTGGTGATGCGTGTGTTGGTGTATGTGTTGGGATAGGTTGGAATGGGATGTCTACCATAGAGGTATAGTCTGTTTTCCCTAGATAGATTACTTCCTCTTTCGTCATTGGTTATTTTGGGTGTCTCCTCAAAAGCACAGCCAAGATCTGAGTGCAGGCAGTTTCACTGGGAAGTGATTCCTAGTGGCAGAGATAAGGAACAAGAAGGAGACAAGGAGGAAATGCCAGCAAAATGGTGTGCCACCAGCTGGCATGGACCCTTGCTTTAGTGATAATGGAAATTAAAACTAAGTGATAGTATGAATTTACAGGTAAAAGCTTTAATTGGAAAGCAAGAGAAAAATAAGAGAAGGACTCTAGCTTGGGTAGCAGCTGGAGGGGGCATATTCGGATGAAGAGGATCGGACTGGCCTACCCACAAAAGTAGGAGGCCAGTTTTTAAGGATTAGCTGAGGTGGGCTGGGGTCCCAGATCATCATCTCAGTCTTGGTTTTGTAATTCTGGAAGAAGCCTGATGTTTTGAAGGGCAGTTCCACTCCCATGAGAGGACAGCCTGTGCTTGCAGTGGGTTCAGCCCTGTGATACTATGCTTTTCCTGGGACCCAGGTAACTACAGTTCAGGGCAAGGGGTGGAGACTTTCAGGTGTTGCTCCAGGGGTAAGGGCCTGGAGCTGGAGGTTATAAAAGCTGGTATTCAAATGTCCCAGCAAATCTTGACACTTTCTTTAGTGACTCTTATCTTGCTGTCCTCCATCTTGAAGGGAGACAAGATAGGCCAGGTAAATTTAGGACCTAGAAACTTTGTTCTGACTTTTAAAATATGAGTAACATACCTATACCCAAAGTTTTAAGGCAATAAAGAATACAGAAATGAAGGTCAAGCTTTGTTGTACTCTTAGTTACCCACTGGGCATCTGGAGGTCCAACCAAGAGTCACAGGTTTTACAAAAATCAGTTTTAGGCCCCTGACTGCCTCAGAAGAAAACACAAATCATGCTTTTAATGAGAAGTAGGTCAAGGGTTCAGGAGTTTGTTTGTCCTTTGTCTCTATGGTGGTCTCTGAGTATATGAGGTATATTCATCACTTTTCAGGCAAAGGGGTTTGGTTCCACTGGGTCCTCCTTCAAAAGGCCTCCCAGAACCCTCTGCCCAAAGGATAGCAGCCTGGAGCCTTTACTCACTGCTTCTCTTCTTCACTGCCGAGGGCTGGCCCTGTGGGCATGGGCGCTCCTTTGGTTCCAAGGTGTGCTTGCGGGCTGGGTGAGCAGCCTCCCACGGCCTGGGGGTGGGCTCTGGGGCTAAAACAACGCAGGCATCTGCTGGAGGTGGGTTAGTCTGAGCACTCCTCAGCAGTGGCTGAAATCCGGAGGGGGTGGAAAGCCATGCTAGGAAGCTCTGCCGCAGCCATAAACTACCAAAGGCCCTGGGAAATGCAGTCATGTGTTTAAAAAAGGTACATCTTGGTGAATCATTGCTGAGCAATCTTACCGCAAACTAAAATAGTAATGAAGACATTTTATTTTCAATCCCTTTGACTCAGTACTGAGCCAGGATGTTTGTTGGATTTTAAATAACGTGGATGCTTTAGAGTTGGGGATTTTCAAAAAAAGGTCCTTCTTCCTCCTTTGTGGGCTTCTGAAACAACTGTGATATAAGACCCAGGGAATCGACAGCTGGAGATAAAGGAGGGAACTGATTGGAGAACACGGTTTTACACCTGTGGTCCAAAGGGCAGGGCTGGCTGGCATTCTGAGTCCGAATGGTAGAACAGGGCTCCTGAGCAGGCACACTTACCAGAATCACTTCCTTGCACTGGCCTGCTGGTCCCGCAGAGAGAGAGAGAATAAGCCTCTGACAGAGGCAGCCTTGATGCTGTTAAAGAGATTAATTTTAACCAGCGAAGAAAGAGGCACCATTAGTGTGGGATCCTCATCATCCTCCAATCACATAACTCACTTCTGAGTCAGGCCTATTACTCTAATGGGAGTTCCTCCATGTGGAAAAACGGGGCAAGCTGAAAAATATTTCTCCCAACAGTTGGGAAAGGGAAGAAATCACAGGGGCAACTTCCTCTCAGGCCCTCCTGCTGTTCTGTTGATAACATTCCACTGCATTTGCCCAACTTGCTTTGACAACTGTCTGGGTTACTTTTCTCTCGCTGCTGGGACAACATATCCGACAGCAAAATTAAGGAAGGAGAGGTTTATTTAGCTCACGATTTGTGGAGGTTTCAATCCATAATCAGCTGGCTCCGAGGCAGGGTGGAGTGGCACAGGGGCAACAGTTCAAGGTGGCAGAAGACAGCAGAAGCAACAAGAGCAAAAGGGGGGGCGAGCGAGCCTCTTTTCCTCCTTTATATTGTAAGCAGGCTGCCCGCCCAGCCCCTCAGGGCAGGTGTGGCGCTCACACCATCTCCCTGCCCTCCTCTTGCACAGGCTCAGGATGTTTACAAAGTGAGGACCCAGGCCCCCTGCTGAGCGGCTTAGTTAAACTTCTAAACTTCTCAAGTTGACACAATGTATCAACCATTAGAGCAACTAAAGGTAGTGTAGTCTTCTATAAGAACTATTCCCTGGCCAGTGAGATGGCTCAGTGGCATAAGCGCCTGCCTGGCAAGCGCGAGGTCCTGAGTTCGACTGCTGCTACCCATATACGAAAAAGGGCCAGTGACATCACTCAGCGGCACGGACGCCTGCTGGCGCGCGAGGTCCTGAGGTCGACCCCTGGTACCCACAAAAAAAAAAAAAAGAACTGTTCCCCCGCTAGACTGTACCTTCAAGATGGGTCTGTGTCTACTTCCTTTTGTGGGATCCAGAAAAGAACGCCAGATTGGGGTTAGAAAACCTAAATTCTTCACGTAGTCCCCAGTGAAATGCAATTCTGTTTGCATGGGCTTTTAGGTTTATTCCCAGTATAAAGGTTAATTTCAGGGCCGGTGAGATGGCTCAGCGGCATTAAGCGCCTGCCTTGCAAGCGCGAGGGCCCGAGTTCGACTCCCGGAACCCACATACGAAAAAGGGGCTGGTGATATCGCTCAGAGGCACGGGTGCCTGCTGGCGCGCGAGGTCCTGAGGTCGACCCCCCGGTAACCACAAAAAAAGATTGAATTGAATAGACACTAATGTAATATATGAGTTCAAGCATTACATAACAAATATAATCATATTTGATATTTAGTAACATGGTTCTGTGTACCTAGGGGAGGGGGAAGCCCATGAAACAAATGCTGACCTTGGCATTGGACAGATTCAGGTATCTATCCTGGTTTAAGTCCTGGTTCTGTCACTTTCTACCCTGAGAAATTTCTGTGGCTTATCTATGCCTTCATTTCATTGTTGGTAAAATCATAATTCCTACCTTGCAGGTTTGCCGTAAAGAATTAATAACATAATGTAAGTCAAATGAATAATGTAGTGCCTAGACGGCATTCAAAAAATGGCAGTGATTACCCTGTTATTTGAGGACATTATTGTTAAGTACTATTGAAAGACACTTAGTTTGAAAAGCTAATTGACAACCTTGAAAATCCTTAGGCATTTCTAGATAAGAGTGGGTGGAGTTAGCAACATGTCTACAAAGAAAAGTTTTTTCCAGGGCTGCCTATTAGCAAGCAAAATTACTTAGATTGTCCCCTCTGCTCCCAACACGCTGAGCACATTTGCTTTGCTTAGGTTCAGCTCTTTCAACCAGGTCTGGAAGATTCACTTGGTCCTAATACAAGAGATGGGAAGAAAAGCCCAACACCAAGCACATGGATATATGCTAAATGAACCAATGAATGAATGAAATAAGACAAATGAAAGCTGAACGAATTATATCAACAGAGGAGTACAGACTTGCCCTGCTCTGTGGAAATGGCCAGAGCACAGATGTGAAAGCAGTCAAATAGGCTACCAACATCTACGTGGCTACGTCCTTCCTTCCCGCATCTCACAGTGGAAGCCAATGGAGGAAGAAAAGAGTATGCGGGGTAGGGGAGGACGTGTGTGCCCACTCCATATCCATCATCTAATCTCCTGCCATCAGGGTACAGCAAGGACTTCATCCCTGCCCAAGGAGTCAACCTTATTTCTAGAAAGGCGGTTGAGATGTTTGGTCTAAGATCCTTGACATGTTTCATTCCCTTGAAACCACAGAGACCAGTCCAGGGATGGGCAACTTAACACAGTTTTGTTCAAAGATACAATGACTCCCAAGGCTTGTGCAGGGGCTGACTACCCAGACGTAGGATGTGAGGATGGGCAGCCCCAGGATGCTGCCGCCATTTTGCCCCCTGGAATTGCAAAGCAGGTGCGGAGAGTGTTGAGATGCCCGAAGAGTCAGAAGATGGTTTCCTTTCTTGGAGAGATGGCTCGAATTGTAGGCTCAAACCTTGTCTGAAGACTATTTGGAACTTTTAATTATGTGAGTCAATAAATCCCCCTTGTTGTCTAAAGTACAGTAGAGGCATTTTTCTGTCATTTGCAAAAAATCCTAATTAATACAATGAACCATCTTTCCTCTGTGCTGGATGGAATGTTGCCAATTTGCTGACTTGGAAATAAAACCCAACTGAAGTCCGTATCTGAGAATACCATAGATGTGAGATTATGATCTTGAAAATGAACTTCTAAAACATTCTGAAAGACCTTCCTTCAAATAGAGCTTACTTACTTGTGGCACAAGTTGTACTCTGAGTGATTTTCTGTAAAATCCTATAGAATTATTTTAGAGTGGTTCATTACTTTAAAAATACTGCTTAGTAAATCACTTTATATAAAGTATTCAAAACCACTCATGTGGTATTTCACAGGCTTTTATACTACATCAAAATCAAGAGACATTAGATTTGACTGAGAAATTAAAAACATGTACATTTCAAATAACACTTGGAATCCAAAAGGAAACTCTATAAGTGATCATAAACAAAAACTTTTTGTTCCCATAAATAAGATTTTTAGTTAGGAGTTTGGGAAGATACTATCTAGCTCTGAAGATTAAAGAGAATAACCATGAATATTAAGAGAAGAGTAAAAACCAGATAAGCTTTCAAAAATACATATAAAATCTTACCATGAAAATCCAAATATAAAAAACATGGCATTCAAAAGTTGGAGGAAATATAACTAAAGAGATTCTCTGGTTTGTCTGATTTTACATGATTCAGATATTAAGTCTACATTTGATCACAGTCGAACTGCAAAGTTTGGCAAGCATGAGGGACATAATCAAATTGTAACTCCTCCGCAGCAAAATCCCATTGTTTCTTACTATATTTTAGTCAGATAACATATTTGATTCATAGTTTTCTTCCAATAAAAGAATCTTTGAAGTTGAATAAATATTTGAAAAAATGTATGGGAAGTTAAATTACATGAAATAGAAAATTAAGAGCTATTTCTTGGCTGTATGTACCATGAAATATATTTTTTATAGCTGTATGGATAGCCTCGTTCATTGTCAGTGTGCTATGCAGAAATGTTAAAATAAAAGTTTCTTCATCCAGCAATATTTGCCCACATAACTGGAAGGAAGTAGGTTAATGCAAGAAGAGATTGAGAAATAAACTGGCTTTTGGCTGTGTTGTGCTTTCAATATTGTTTTACTGCTTAGTGCTGAATTTAAATTTACCTGGAAAGATTTCCATTTAAATAATGCTGGACACCTGGCGGCCCAGATGGCCGCAGCAAATAAATGTGAATTGTGTTTCCTTGATTTAGGAAAGTACTGCTTTTTCTTTTTTATGTTACTTTTTGGTTATTAGTTGTTTTGCATTTGGCTTACCATGGTATGTAGGCTCCTTCCCACACTCCACAGTATGCAGGAGTGGTGTGTCTTGGGGACAATGTGGGCAGATTTGCTCGGGAAACTCAGTCTTTTGGGAAATGTAAACACTTAAAATTTCCATCCTTTGAAGGTTTGGATTCTCTTATGGGACTGAACTGGTTTGCAATGGGAATCAGTGCAAGGAAGAACAGGCAAAATGGTTAGACTCCCCTAGGCCCAGGACCAAGTTCTAGAAGATTCGTGAGAGCTGGTTCCCGGAGTGCATTGCTTATTCTGACAAGGAAAGCTGGGAATGCTTGGGAACGCTGGCTAAGTGGAGAGAAAACCAGAGGCCTTCAAGAAAGTGCAGGCTCAGAAAACACAAGGTCCATCAGTGGGACTAATCAGATCCTCTAGGCGGTCTTGGCAAGATGTTTGCAAGCAGGACTGGCCCAACTGGACTGCATGGAGCTCTTGTGCCCCTGGAAGAGGCCTTGAGGGAGAAAGCAGATTTCTTGCACATCTGGGCAAGTAGAGCCGCAGTGATTAATTTGGTATTAAAAGAAGATCTGACCTTATTTGAACCTTGAACATGACAGAGCAGGTCATATTAGTTAAAATAATATTATGCTATGACCTCAGCAGGTGTTGGATATCCTACAGCTATCATTATGCTAGATCCATAAATGGCCATCAGGGTATGTTTGCATGAATACAGCTGTCCCTTCTACATTCATGGCCAGGTTACAGTGGAGAATATGGTTAGCCTGTAATTACCTAAGGACTTGGTTCCATTTCATACACCGTACATTTGTTTCTTTTTAATCCTGAAAAAAGGCATAATATACTGTCTTTATATTATTCCTTATACCTGAAATGTTTTTCTCCTTAAGCCATAAGCTTAAGGTTTTTGATCAGGTAAAACAAACATAAAAAATAAAACCAATTCATGTTTTACTTCTTTCAATTGACTTACAACATATTCAACCTTTCTTATTTGCTTAACTTGGGAATTCTTCTTGGATAGAAACTTCTAGAAATTTCTCCTTGCAATATAAAAATACATATGAATTAGAAAAATAAGTAGTACTAATGCATTTTTATCATAATGAGTAAAAAATTCCGACAAAAGGGTTTATCAAATTTCATTAATGTGATATAATAGAAAAGGTCTGTGAAACTAATATTTTTAGCAACTTAATTATTAATTTAAAATTAATTTATTTTACAGTTTTAATCAATTTTTTCACTGGTCTTCAACACCAATACTTCTGTAAGTCGTTACAGTGCTATTATTTCAGGTAGGAGTACATTTTTTAAAAATTTAGACATTCTTATTGAATGATTATATTCAATTAATATTTCAGGTAAATTTGCTTCACACAATTTTTATTTGTCCTCAACTGTAAACATTTTGTAAAAATGATGCCTCATGCAACTCATTCTACTTTGAATGTTATTTGGGCTTTTTTGTTGCAATTTAAGACTTTTTTCTAATGACTGATGGTAGTCAAAATATTATTTTTCTTGAAATGATTAAGTCACAAATTTGATTCCATTGAGATAATTTCCTACAGTGACAGCAATATAACAGAACTCACTTAAAATCATGATACACAATATTAATTTATGAAAGTCATAACCAATTAGTTATCCAAGGGGCTGTATGATGGAGTTTATACTGTTTTGTTTTATTTTTACAGAGAATAATAATGTTTGCTAGGAAGTTGTCGAGATAGGTAATAAAAAGATACAAGTCCTACAGTAAAATAGAAAAGTCATACTTAGCACATTTTGAAACAAGCTTGAAGTGGGAAAGGGTGAATGAAAAAGAGAACTGAAATCAGGGCAAGATACATGTTCATTTATTTATTTTTGTGGTGCTGGGGATAGAACCCAAAGCCTTCACCCTGAGATATATCCTTGCCTTTGTTTTATTTTTTGTTTTGAGACAGAGTCTCATTTATTTGCTAAATTGCCCCAGCTGTGCTCCAATTTGTGATCCTCCTGCCTCAGCCTCCCACAGTGTACACCACAACACTTGGCTAAATACAGCAAGATTTAAAAAGGAAGCTATTTTCCCCAGTGAGAGACTGGAGTCCCACAAAGCCAATGAGAACCTCAGAACAGGCAATTCACTCATTCAGCAAATGCTGGACTCCTGCTATGCACCAGGTTCTTCGTGTTTTCTTTGTTTCGTTCTTTTGCCGCGCTGAGGATTGAACCCAGGGTCTTGTGTGTGGTAGGCAAGTCCTCTACTACTGAGCTCCATATCCCACTATGTGACTTCTTGGCAGTTTCACTTGTGAGGCAAAGAAAGACCTCACAAAGACCTATCTTCAAGACCTGAAGGCGCAGTAAGGAATCAATCACGTGACTAGAGAAAGTCGCACAAAGGCAAAGGGTAGAAGGTTAAGAATGCATCTAGGCCGGAGGGTCAAGGAAGCTGCCTGTAGGAGATGACCTTTACGCTGAGATAAAAAGGAAAAGATACACACACACACAGTATCAGGTATCAAACTCAGAGCCTTGTGCATGCTAGGCCACCACTGAGCTGCATCCCCAACCCTCTTTATTTTATTTTTCATTCTGAGACAGGATCTCATTAGATTTTCCAGGCTGACCTCCAGCTTGTGATCCTCCTGCCTCAGTCTCCTGAGTAGCCAGGATTTTAGGCATGCAAAACTGCACCCCTCTTGGGACAGCTCTCAAAATGAGAGAGAACATTCTAAGCAAAGGGAGATTGAATTCCAGAATATCAAGGAGGCAGAAGAAGCCTGTGTTTCTTTGCCTTTCTTAGTATCTTCCACCCACCCCTCAGGCTTCTGCCTGGGGACTTGCCCCTCCACCCCATTCCTCTTAGCTCCACTGAAAAACGAAAGAGTAAAGCAATTACATGCATAAAATGACTCATAACTTTTAGCTAGAAGGGAATGAGGTTAAGAACCTCTGTGAACTCCATTGAGTCTGAAAAAGGAAGGCTGTTATATAAGGCTACTGCAAAAAGCAGGACCCAGTTCGACTCTCACGGCAGAACAAACAAAGGCAAAAGCCTGTAAATGCATCCTGTAATGACCCCTGTCGTCGCCACAGGGATTCCTGGATGGTTTCTCTGGTCTCTCTCTCCTCTCCTATTCTTGACATTAGGCCCGTGCACCCTCGCCTTTGACTGGTTTTGAAACAGAGGGAGCTCTGTGCTGAGGTGGAGGGAGGAAATTCTCAATTGCCAATGGATCTCATCGATCCATTAAAGGGAAAGGTCTCTTATTAATACGAAAGCTTTGTCTGGTTCCAAGCCAGTATTTGTTTTAGTAGAGACTCCGTTTTTTCTTCAACAATCCACCTATGAGCCTGTTTCACACTTGTACTTGAATAAGACATAGATCGTGATTTGTACAACTAATGTAAGAAGCAGAGAGACTTTGCAGAAATACAAAGATTAAGGCAACAATCCCATTCCAAGGAAAGTGAACCTTCAGGCATCAGCTGTTTTGACCCTATTCATTTAACAGTGTTTGTTTACTGCTACTGGAGGGTAGAAGGAAAGTCTTGTAAAGACTTCTTTTTAGTAACTACCTGCTCTGAGAGCACTATGGAAAGTAAAATGATCCTGATTATGAAAACCAGTTCTACAGGAAAAGAAAATGTAGTAAGACTTGAAGTACATGACTTTGCTTGGTGATATAGAAATTACCCAGAAAATTCCAGGTGGCTATAGAAAAAGAATTAGCAATGGCCAGGCCTAATCATTAATGATACAAGTAATTATGCAAGATCATTCCACACACTTACCATTTCTCTATATTGCTTTTTCTGGAAAAAGGAAAAAAAAAAAAAAAACCTAAATGAATTGCTTTACTAAAAGGAGAGGATTACTAATGAAAATGTTGTTTATCCACTTTAGGAAAAGCAGTGATTTAAGATATGAAAGATTAGCATTCAACCTCTAAGATAAATTGAAAGGTTGGGTCAGGAAGTGATAGTTTGTGTCCTTGGAGCAGACTTTCAGGCTGATCCCTATCAGCAATAAATTACTATAGACTTGTAAACAAGAGTGTCCTCAGAGGACAGAAAAGGATCAGCACGATGGATTAAAAACGAGAGGAAAATAAAGCTCACTACTGGGACTAGTGCCTGGATTAGGAGCTCCGGTATATTGTGTTCTATTACATAATTTTAAATTGTTTTCTAACTGTGCAGTAAATGCACTTCCTACCGCCACATGCATATGGAACTCAGTTTGAGAAGCGTGTTCTTCTTATGAAACCTTAACAGAAAGAGCCTTGCACATGTCCCCCAAAGTATTCAATTCCTCAGACATGGGATGTGTTTTCACACCCTGGCTTTTGTCAGTCCCCAGGTACCCAGAGCTCCTATTCAGAGAACCCTGATACAGTCATTCTACTATGACCTCTCTAGGCCCCTTTCCTCTGGTGGACAGATGTTCTGATTTCATTATTTGTACCTATTAGATTTTGAGTTACAAATGACTTTTTCTTTTCTTTTCTTTTTTTTATTTCTTTCTCCCCCCCCCCACTGGGGACTGAATGCAGGGCCTTTGCACTGGGCTACATCCACAGCTGTTTTAAACTATTTTATTTTTGAGGCAGGGTCTAGATAAGTAAATTGCCCAGAGTGGATTCAAACTTGTGATCCTCCTGCCTCAGCCTGCCACAGTGCTAGGATTACAGGTGTGGGCCACCACGCCCTGCTATAAATGACTTTTTACAAATTGTATGAATTGAATTCAACATTTATATGTTGAAGCCTTGGCTCCAATATGATTTTCTTTGGAGGCGAGGCCTTTGGGAATTAGAGGAGTTCACAAAGGTGGAACCCCCGTGACGGGTTAGTGCCCTTATAAGAAGGAGAGGCCAGAACTCATTCTCTTGCCACCCTGTGAGGACATTTTAAGCAACTGGTGACTGGGCACCTAGGAGGAGAACACTCACCAGAACCCAATCATGTTTGCACCCTGATCTCCAATTTCCAACCTCCAGAACCGCGAGAAATAAATGTCTGTTCTTTTTTGAAGCTACCCAGTCTATGGTATTTTGTATGGCAGCCCAAGCTGACTAATACAGAACTCTCCAGAGACTACACACCACGGCAGCGTTCATGTACTGCAGGAGGAAGCTGATCCCTGGCTTTTCCTCTCTGTGTTGAGATTTCGTCACCTCAAAAATCCCTGACTGCAACTGGAGACAAGCAAAGAGGGTCCTGGAGAACGAGAAGAGGGAAGCAGTCAATTAGATGTCCCTATAAGATCCCTGAGGGGCTTTGTCCTATTTCAAAATATATCTCAGCATTTATCACTAGTGCATCACAGAGACTTGGGATGTTGTCATCTTCGTTGACATCCTCCTCCTCATGCTTCTTCTTCAGTACTAGGGATTAAATCCTGGGCTTTTACACTGAGCTACATTCCCAGCTCTTTTTATCATTTGAGAATTTGCTAAGTTGCCTAGGTTAGTCTCGTTTTCGATCTTCCTGCCTCAGCCTCCCAAAGTGCTGGAATTACAGGGTATAGGGAATATTTCTTAGATAAGGAAGTGAGTGTGTGGGTGACTAAAATAATGGGTGAATGAAAAGAGGGCTAGACTTGCCTACGAGCATGCATGAAAACCATTATACATAGCTGGGAGGTCGGGGAGCATCTTTGGAGGGAGATGGTGTTTAGTGGGAGCAAAATGGTTTAAAAAGACTTCAGAATGTCCATTGATTTATTCATTCACTGGTCACCCATTATATGTTAGCTATTGTGAGTTACAATTAACATACTGTATCCATTAGCTGCTAAAATCTGGAGAAACAGATTACATAGGAATCTTCTTGAAAAGCATTTTTCTCAATTCATGATATACTGTAATTTATTTTCCCCAACTTTTTATTTTCAGTGTTTACTACACAAATAGTAAAAGAACAGTGCAATATACACTCATATGTCCTCTACATAGATCCGACGATGTTAACATCTTAGCAATTTGCCAATGGATAGATGGATGGATGAGTCAATAGATGCATGTATGTATATATTTATATGCATACACACATATGTACATATATGTACACATATATGTAATACAGGGTTTTTTTGGTATTGAAACTCAATGCCATGTGTCATGACATTCAACCTAGTTTAGAATGTATCTCCTAAGAACGAAGATCCTACATGATCTTCTTTATGAAATAACTAAAACACTTAAAAATAAGTAATATTGCAAAATTGACATCTAATAGTCCTACCCAAATGTCCCCCACTGAAGATCGACATATTTCACAGGTGATGGTAGTGATGGTTTGGCCTAAGAAGCCAATAATAAAGTTTCCAACGCACAGCAAAGATACGTGTTTGAGGAGATGGAAGGCTAATTATCCTAGTTTGATCACTACCCATATATTTGTGTTGAATTTTCATACTGTACTCATAAATATGTACAAATATTTACATGACAAATATGTGTCAATTAAAAATTTTCAAATACATAAAAAATAAATTTTGAACACAGAGAACAAAGATGTTGAAGGAAAAATAATGAGAGCAGGGACCCCATCGGTGTTCTTTTTCCCCCTTTCTAATCCTAATAGGGAATTTATTGGAAGGAGGGGAGAGGAATCAACGGAAGGGCAGAGGATCAGATGTGAGAACATTCTAGAAACCTGGTTTGCTCCAGGGAGCCATGAAGTAGGACAAATAGTGATGGCCTCTTAGCAGAAACAATCTGCGAAGAATATGCCGCTGCCCACCTCCTATAACTGCTAATGAATTCAGCCAGTTCATCTTCGCCTTACTGCTCCACAGTGAAAGCCCCAGATGGACACGCCCCCAACGGAACCCACCAACTGGCTAAGCCCAGAGCTTGTCCTGAGTAGAGGCTGGTGGGAAGCAAGGAAGAGAGGATCTGAAGGCTGAAGGACATAAGGCATTGCTGCTGCCAACATAAAACACAGTGCAATATGAAAGTACCCAAATCTGGAGGGGGTTAGCTGGATTTTTGTCGGCCAAAAAACAGCTTTCCGCTGCTCGTCATAGTCTTACTTTCTCTCTCTCTCTTTCTTTTCCTGCTTTCTTGCTTTCTTGGGGGTGCTGGTGATAAGACCCAGTCCTTGCTCACGCTAGGCTACCACGCTGCCACTCTGCTACCCCCCAGCTCTCACCTCCTGGTCTTGTTCTTGCCTGTCTGTGCTCCCCAATGTGTTCAATTTGTGTGACATCTATAGTGGCCTTCTGCCACGTTTAAGTCCACTGCATTTACTCAAGTCTAGTATAATGATTTGTACTAATAAATTTAAACTTTTCTTGAAAAACAAAAGCAGCTTTTTTTTTTTTGGTTTTTTGGTTTTTTGAAACAGGGTCTTGGTATGTATTCCAGGCTGGACTTGAACTCACTATGTAGCCCAGGCTGGCCTCAAACTCACAATGATTCTTCTGCCTCAGCCTCCCAAATGCTGGGATTACAGGTGTCCACAACCACACCCAGCAAAAGCAGCTTCTCTTGAACAAGAACATCTCCAGGTGGTAGGAAATAAGAAGGCAGAATTTTGGAGACAAGGAAGGGAAACAGGGGGAGGGGACAGGTAAGGGGTAAGGATTGAAAATAGTCAACTTATATTATATGCATATACCAGTTCCCCAAATGATCATCACTATTGTGCATTGCAAACATACACTGATTTTTAAATGAAAATAAACACAAACAAATAAAAAAAACACCAACCCCCCCCCCCACATCTCCAGGATCATCATCATTATGCTGGGACACAGTGGGAGCTTAATGTACAACCTCCTAGAGCTTGGTAACGGCTGAAGTGGACAGAGCACTTCCTGTGTACCTGGCACTCCCTCGAGCCCTTCAGGCAGTCCTCCCAAGATCCCCGGCTCTGTTACGCTTCACTTGCAGACGGGGAACCCTGCCCACAAGCTGCCCTACAGCAGACAAGGACAGCCCCCGACTCCAGGGTCCTGGCTCTGAGTCTCTTCGCTGTACTGCTCAGTTCTGCGATCCACCTTCCCCAGCTGGTGCAGCGGTTCCCTTTGGGTTTCTCTTCTTCACTGGCTGCAGGATTGGTCTCCGAGGTTTCTGGAGTGAGAGAATTGTTATTCATCACCCGTCCTACAACTGGACTTTACAGACGTGGGAACCGCAATCCGACTGACATTGTGAAGATCACGGTGTTCGCTCCTGGAACGCTTCACATGTTCCACACTTACTGGCAGGCGAGGTTCTGAAAACTTTGCATGATACTCATAACTCAAGTAAAGGGGCCTATTTCACTAAAGCAGTCTTGAAAATAAAGTGCGAATGAAATCACAGTTTATAAATGTGGTCATTCTTCTTCTCGGGTGGGCGGTCTTCAGCTGTGTTTGACCACTGAGGTTTGGATGGGATTTATCTCCCAGAATTCCTATGTTGGCAGCTTGGTCTCCAGGGAGGCAGGGCTACAGGATGGGTGGAAGCTCTAGGAGGCAGGGCCGAGTGGGAAGTGCTTAGGTCATTTAGGGCCATCTCCTCCAGAGGGCCTGTGTGTCCCCAGTTTCTCTCCAGCTTCCTGTTCTGAGATGTGCTCCCTTCTTCCCAACATTGCTATCCACTGTGAGGCGATGTGGCCGCATGTCAGAGCCTGTACCACACTCTTTGTACTTTCAGCCTCAAAAACTGCAAACTAATAAGTCTCTTTTCTTTATAAAGTAGCCTGCCCTAGGTGTTCCATCATAGCAATGAGAAACAGCCTAGTACACTGACACACGGCCTATGCATTCCTCACCTATGAGCAGTAGCGGTAATGACAACAATGGCACTGATTGTTTATACACTACCTTTCATCTCAATGCGTTAGCATCATCAGCTTATTAATCAAGAGAGCACTTTTTTGAAGTTACCTCAGTGAGTAATTTTATTATCCTTTTTTATGGACTGAGGAGCTGCAGCAAGTATAGTGATTTGCCTAATGTCATCCAATAACCTAGAGACAAAAATCTAAGTACAGAGCAAAATAGAAGATAGACATAGAGGAAGTAGGGAGATCTTTTTTCAAATGCATGGGAGAACAAGAGATAAGGGGAAGGGGATTGGAAAAAAATAGAACTGAAAGGGGAAAAAATGATGAGAATAGAGCTTTTGCAAATTTGGAAAGAGCAGGGAGAGAGGGGAAGAGTAGGGGATGAAAAACAAAAAAGACAGAGAGAGAAAAAGAATTAAAATGTATTATGTACGTACACCAACTCCCCATGATAACTGTAACCATTATTTACTGCAAACATGTGCTAATTAAAAAATAAACGAGGCCGGTGAGATGGCTCAGCGGCATAAGGGCCTGCCTGGCAAGCGCGAGGTCCTGAGTTCAACTCCCGGTAGCCACATATGAAAAAGGGGCTGGTGATATCGCTCAGCAGCATGGGCACCTGCTGGTGCACGAGGTCCTGAGGTCGACTCCTGGTACCCACAAAAAAAAAAGCAGCTCATGGGCATAATCCATCCTTCTGCAAATTAATATTCAGAGCATTCAAATTTTGGAGTATATTTTATTAGATTAACACTTGTATACCCTAAAACCCTTTCTGATAATGCAATAGATTTATCAGGATTAAAATTTAAAAAGCTAATTTCTTCTTCAATATAGATATAGCAGTTACTATTCTAACTTTTTCTTGCACTCTATCCTTGTTTACTTCATTTTTTCAACCTTGACTGATACACTTTTTTCTTCTTTTAAAGACTTTTTAAACAGCAGCTTTAGGTTTAGAGCAAAGCTGAGAGGAAGGTACAGACCCTCCTCTGTGCCATCTTGCTATTAACAATCTCTGCTGGAACAGTGCGTTTGTTGTAACTGATGAACCTATACTGACACATCATTGTCATGTGAAGTCAATAGTTTCCATCACAACTCACCCTTCGTATTATATATTCTGTGAGTTTGGACAAACATATCCACCACTGTAGAAACACACAGACTATTTTCACTGTACTAAACGTCTTTTGTGTTCTGCATCTTCATCTCTCCCCTCCCTTATTCTCTGACAACCATTGACCTTTGTACTAAATCCATAGTTTTCCGTAGCCTTCCCCAAGATGTCATATACTTGGCTTCTTTCACTTAGTAATATGAATTTAAGGTTCCTCCATGTCTTTTCAGGGCCTGATGACTCTTCTTTTTGGCATTAAATAATATACCGTTGTCTGGGTTCACCACAGTTTATTTATTCACTCAAGTCCACTTCATTTTAATTGGGCACAAAATCTTGGTAACTAATGATAGATAATAATTAAAAGTAAGAGGGGAAAAGAAGAGACAGTCTGAAGTTTAAGAAAACTTTATTGGAGGGGCTTTGGGTTGAGCCACAGTAAGAATGACTCCCTCTTTAAGCAAGGATGCCCTACCCTGCATCTTCCCTTCTCTTATTCTTCCTTCTACTCCCAAAGGTGGTTCTAGGACCCACTGGGTCCTTTGGTGTGTTTTTCACCAGGAGTGAATCAGGGAAGAGCAGTCACAGAGCTCTCAGTGGTGAGATGATTTGGGGGAGCAGGTGCCTCTGAACTGGGCCAATCCAAGAGTCTACCTCCTTTTATTTCTTCTTTGATACGTTCTTACATGTAATGGGTTCTTTACATGTCAGCAAAAACACTTTACCTGTGTGTTGATTTGAATGTTCCACAAAACCAAATCTTCATTCCGCGGCCCACAGTTTATTTCATTTTGTTTCATTTATGTCTCCTCCTTTTTCCCCCTTTTACTCATAAAATTCTAATAGCCTGACAGTCCAACAAACTTCAAGATTCCTCTCAGATGCTTCAGATGTGTCTTGATTGTTTTAAAAGGGCTTTGGTATGAATTCATAGAGAGGTCAAAGTAGTCTAGTTCCTGCCATCATCAATTTTTGCCGCATTCCAGATTCATTTTCCCTTCAAGGGTGTCTTGGTTACTTTTCTTGTTGCTGAGACAAAATACCCAACACCCAAAGTTAAAGGAGAACAGTTTTATTTTGGCTCACAGTTTGTAGAGGTTTTGGTTCTTAGTTGGCTGGCTCCAAGGTGGGATGGCATGAGAGAGGGACATTGCACAGGAGAAACAGTCCATGGTGGGCAGAAGGCAGCAAAGCAGTGAAGCTGCAAGTGACAACAAGTGACAAGAACAGCTCTCTTTCTATCCCTTATATTTTATCCAGTCTACCCACCCTCAACACTCACACCAAGGATGGGACCCCTTAATCTTAGCATCTAACCATGAATCAGTCCCAGCGTCACACCCTTAACCCAGCATCACACACTCTAAATCCAGCCACCTCCAAAAAGCTCCATCTGTGATGATGTGAGGCTTTGAGGGGACATCTAAATACAAGCTATAACAAAGGGTATCCTTATAAAGGGCATCACCAAATCTCCAACTTTGGCTTCAAGATTAACTATCTCACTCATGTAAGTACTTTTTAGTGATTCTCTGATAGTATAGAATTTTTTTCCAAAAGAGAGCTATGTAGAGCAATATTCTCACAATTAATGCACAATATAAAATTACAAAGAGCTCCACCAAAATCTTACGCATTTGGATAGATCTAGGAGCACTTCTCACGTAGAGTGCTCTAAAAAATTCATCTGGGGATCAAAAATATGCCATCTAGACTCTCAATTATCCCAAGATCTACCTGTCACATCCTTTTAATTTTTATTTATTTATTTACTTACTTCTTTACTCACTGAGCAGGGACTCTCTCTGTCGCCCAGGCTGGTTTTGAACTCCTGGGCTCAAGCAGCCTTCCTTTCTTAGCCTCCTGAGTAGTTGGGACTGCAAGCATGTGTCTAGCTCTTGGCTCCTTTTTAAAACGGACTTTCTTTTGAGAGCAGGTTTTGGCTCACAGCAATACTGAATGGAAAGTCCTGAGAGTTGCTATGCTGCCTGCTTTTGAAAGATTATTGTAAAACTACAGAGTTTTCTGTTAAAATCTGCATGAGGCACACCTAGCCAAGGCTGTAAATCCAGCTCACACTATAAGCTAGTTGTGCAGTCAGAACTAATGATAAAAGAATCCTCTTGCATTAGACATTAATTACATTTCTTTTTATTAAATAATCCCTATTAATCTTAGAAGGTATTTTTTTATGCTGGCATATCTAACAATGATTTTACATTTACACAGTGATGCTTTTGCTGCCCTTTGCAAGGGACTTGACTGTTTAAAAATTGTTAAAATGTATTGACCAGGTTTATGTTTTATGTAAGCCAGGGAGGAGAGCTAAGGGCTTTAGGCTTCACTCTTCAATCTATTTTAGGATCATATTACCTAGCGTGGAGAACCAACTATCTCTATCATAAAACATCACAGCTGTTGGATTGCCCGGAGCTGCGCCGCAGGACAGTTGAGATTGGAAAATGAAAAAGAATCGCCTGTCCAATTGAAATGACAGAAGTCCGAGGGCAAGCAAACGACTGTTTATGGAAGGCAGTGCCCTTTGGAATCAGATAAACCTGCTCTTTGTTCAAAGGGGCGGGGGGCGGGGGCATGAGCTTCGAGAACAGCGGGTCAGTGTAGTTCCCGGAACCAGGAGGAACTTAGGTCTCTAACGTTGCATTACTGAATCAAGGGGAAACAGTGTGGTCTTCTCTCGGGAGAGCTGCGACATACTCTGCGCTAGATGCCCGTCCCTGCCCCCTCCCCACCCCAGCGTTATATTAGAAGTTCCCGTTCGGAGGGGAAATGACTTAGCCCTCCTCCCGCTTTGTTTTCCGCTCAGCAGAGTGAAGTCAAGGGCGGAGCTGGCAGCTGCAGGGCGGACGGTGCCGGGCTTCTCAACGCGCTGAGCGGAGCTGCTGGCTCTGACAGCAGGATTAATGCCAGGCCAGGTGGGACTTGTCGTCATGTGCAGCACAGAGCAGGCTGGAATTTCACCTCACTTTACCAAGCCACTGTTTAGACTGAGGTGTTTTACAGGAAACTGACACATTGTAATCTTTAACATTTTAATGGTTTGTTTTTTGTTTTTCCAGAGCAGTTTCACATGCGTTTATGTTATTCTCCTGGGTGCTTTTGCCTTTTCAAGATTTTTTTTTTCTGAATATAAATATAATATGTATCAAACAGAGATCACTGTGAAAAAATCTTTAGAGATACAAAGAAGATAATAAAAATTACCTCTACTACTTTACCTATACAAAAAACAGCCACTGACGTTTAGTTTCTTTGTGCTTTCTTTGTAATCCATTCTCTATTTCCTCTCTCGGATTTCCTACATCCTTTGAAGTAGGTAGGTCGGGATCAAGGCTATCAGTGTAAATGATGGAGAAACTGATGAAATTCCATGACGTGTCCACAGGCTCACAAAAACTCATACCAGAACCCAACCTGGCCCCATGGTGGCCCCTTGGGGACACCCCCAGACCCCTTTGCTTCACGGGTCCCCTGAGCTCCCCGAGCAGTGCAGCGTTCCTCAAAGGTGCAGAGGAACTTTCTTTTCCTCAATTATGCCCCAGATTGAGCACACACCTCCACCCCTGTCACACACACTCCTAGCCAAGGTGGGACAGGGTGACATCCTTCCTTAAGAGTTCACGCTGGAAACAAGCATCTCTTTTGTGGTCCATGTGTTTTGCATCTTTGTGCTTTTTGCTGTTGTTGTTGTTGATTTCACTGTTTAAAACGGCCTCCACGTGTACCTCTGCCAAAGCGCCATCTAAATTCCTGAGCGCACAGAGGAGGTGACGTCGCAATAGAGAACAGGGATGTTAGATGCGGGTTGCTCAGGTGTGAGTTACAGTTATTGGCAGCGAGTTCACACACACAAGGCGAGGTTATGTAACGACCTGTTGTGAACTGTGACCAGAGACTTGCAGGAAGCTGATTGTGTGTCACCCGAGGAGAAATGCTTTAGTATTTGCTAATCCGTTGTTTACAGTGACCTCGTAGGACGTAACTACCATGAAAAACTAGGATCGACTGTATGTATTATTGTTGGTGCTGCCGTCCTTACCGCCTAATAGCAAATGGTATGGCCTGTCAGAGAGAACTCAGAGTCTGACCTACAGAGTGTACTTGCGCTGTCTGTGAATGCTGGGGAGCCGTCTTGGGCCCTTACCCCTCTGGTACTGAGGGTCTTACGACTTTTTGCAGGGCCACCACCATGGCATCCCGAAAAGCACTCCTGCCCTTGCCTCCCAGGTAACTATGAGTCCCCAGTAGGCCGCTGGGCACCTTGATCTGAAGCTCTCTGACTCCTGCCTGGCTCTCTGGGAAGCCTCAGGACAGACCTTTCACAAGTCAGAGTGGGCTTGCTTCTAGTTCTGCCCGGGGCGTGTTTACGTCAGAGTCCTGCGGGGCTGGCCACCAGCCCTACCTTCACCGTTATTCCTTTGCTCCATGTAGGGTAACCCACTCAAGGAGAATTTCTGCGGTCCTGCTTTGACACCTCGGAGTTCCCTTGGCAGGTATGCATACCTCAATACCTAACAGTGTTTTTTGAGAGAAAAATGTTTACCTGTCACAACTTGGTGCTAAGGAAAAACACATATAACCTGTGCAGAAGTCTCAGAATTTCAGTGCAGTCAGCATAAATGTATCAGAACATCTATAGATTTGCTTATTCCTTAAAGAAAGTTTAGTTTCCAAAGGAAAACCTCATTTGATAAAATATCTAACGAAAGAGGGAAAGTATTCAGAGGAACAATTTTGTTTTTTTGTTTGTTTTTACTTTTGTTTCTTGTTTGGTTTTTTTCTTCCTCAGGAAATCTTAGAGCTTATTTTCTGAGAAATTCCAAATGGGCCTGGTGGCAGGCATCCCCCATAGAATGAAGTAGTTGAATTGGTTAATGGGTTATAAATAGATGTTTTTATTTACCGTGAATTGCAATTTCATAAGGACAATTATGTTGTCAACCAAAGTAAACATTGCTAGTGAAAGATAATTCCTTATTCAATTAATCTAGGAAAATAGGTGGAGAATAATTAGAGAATAAGCAAATTGTGTTCCTTTCACTATGTATGTTATGAAAATAACTAGCTATGCTTAAAATATATACCTTCATTGTAACTGCCCATACAAAAATGCAAAATGTAAAAGATATGAGAATCAAACACTGTAACAAATCAAATTATCATAGTTGACAGACTATACTAGCATCAGATGAATCCAAGAAAATGCAGTTCAAGCAAGGAGCTCATAAGAGTTGTCAAATATCGACATCAATCTCAACCACTGTAAGAACTGTGCATGAAACCATATGGAGATGCCTTTTTTTAAACCTAGAGATTAACAAAAACCCATGATTTTGGCAACAAGCACTCAACACTGGAAAATGCTAGAGAAAACAGGCTTTTCAAGTATGGCTGGTGGACGTGCGGTACAGTAATTTGTCAATCCAGTGGAATTGTAATTGCATTTATTATCTGGTGCAGAAATCCCAGTTCTTGGAATGTGTTACACATATGTACCAGCACACACAGGAACACACTGGTGTTAAAAGTTATTCATTGCGACTCTATTCAAAAGAGCGATCCACTTGTCTGATAGGGGAGTGATTGGCCAAACGAACTATAGAATCTCTGTGTAACAAAATACTATGTGCTATAAAAAAGAACAAGTGGTACATCATGAATGAACCTTGAAAACATTGTGTGACACAAAAGAAGCAGTCACAAGGGACCACGTAGTGTATGATTCCATTTGTATGAAATGTCCTGAATAGCAATCGGTAGAGATAGAAAGTAGATTAGAGGTTACCTTGGACAAAGAGGTAGGAGTGGGGTGGGGAGCTTATAGGGTGGAGCAGCTAAGGGTTCTGGTTTTCTTTTGGAGGTAATAAAAATAATATTGATTGTGTTGAAGGATGCAAAACTCTGAATACAGTAGAAAACATTAAATTGTATGCTTCAAGTGGGTGAATGTGAGTTATGTTAATGATATCTCAATACAGCTGTTTTAAAAAAGAATAAAGATATCTCATTTTAAAAGGTCTCTAAGAATATATTAAATGAAAAAGCACGCAGAACAGGCAACTTATTTTGCAATCTTTGAAGCTAGAAACAGAAAAAATTAAAATGTGCCCTTTTTGGTCACATAAAGAAACACTGGGAAAGAAGATTAACTGGAAACTAAGGTGCTCACCTGGTGGGGAGGATACAGCCAGAGCCCTTCGTGTCCAGGTATCTGTTGTTGTACTTCTTGGCTTTGGACATGAATGTGATTTGGTTGGTGCAGCCACCGTACTTTCTTAGCACTCTGTTTTGATCTTGGGGCACTATTTTAAATTATCCAGACACATAACAGTCGAGTTCTGCTTACTGCCGCCCTTAGGAAAGAAAGTTATATACTTCACACATTCCAAAATATTGGTACAATCTCAAGTTTTTCAGTCATTTGAAGCCACCTGCACCGTGGAGGCAGATCAAAACTTGGCACTGCATACGTTCTGTGTAATAATAATTGCGGGGAGGCCTGGCGTAGCCTCCGACACACTGGCCGGATAAAGCAGTCACAGGGAACACAGCCCAGGTGTTCCGGAACCATGTCCTGGGGACTCACTTTCCAGTGTCTCCTAGATGTTCTGTTGGACTCGCTGTCTTCCAAAACGCTGACTGCGAATGTCGAAGCACGATTATGCCTCCTAGGCCACCACTCATTAGGTTGTCCAATTATGCCACTGTATTAGGATCAGAGAAAAACAAAATCCAAAAGCAATTTGTAATAAAAATGGTGGGGAAATCCTGTTAACTTGGTAATGAAGGACTGCCAAGGAGTATGTTTTCCCTAAAATTGCAACAGTCATATCATCCTTTATTAAAAAAAAATCATAAGCGCCAGAAAACTAAATTTATGAAATTAGCCCTTATAAAAAAGTCGCTGTACTCTGCTTAGCAACGTGGGGGAGGAGAGTGCGTAAGGGAAAAAAGGGAGCTCTAACGGTCACTATGGTCATTTCCTATTCATTCATTCTATTTTATCCAAACTATATCACAGAGTCTAAGAAAAATGTACTTTTTCTTTTTCTTTTTCTTTCCATTTTTTAAGTCCACCATGCCTGGGCCACTGTTCTTACATGAGGGAAAATCAGCACTAATTTCTGCCTTTGTGCCTTCCATATTATTGTGTCCAAAACAGTCTCCTACCTATATTCACCCCAAATTCATAACATTGCCCCTAATCTGAGTTTTGCAAAATAACTTGTGGTAAAATGTTTATTCCAGACAAGACTGACATGGAGAAATATTAAATGACCAGAGAATATTGCAAAACAGTGTATGTAATGCATTGTTACCTTTGAGAGTATGATTTTAGCCAGCTGTCGTTGCACATGCCTGTAATCCCAGCATTCAGAAGGCTGAGGCAGGAGGATCGCTGTGAGTTCGAGGCCAGCCTGGGCTATGTAGTAAGTTCAAGGCCAGCCTGAACTACATAGTGAAACCCTGTTTCAAAAAACAAAACAAAACAAAAAAATCTGAGAGTATGATTTTAGTATGATTAGAAAAAAACAGAAGAAAAGATACTTCAAACTTTGAACAGTGATTACCTTTTGGGGAGTAAAGATAGTTCAACTTTCTATTTTACTTATTTTCTTTCTTTCTTTTTTTTTTTTAATTTTTTTATTTTTTATTTATTTATTTTTTTTTTTGTGGGTACCGGGGGGTCGACCTCAGGACCTCGCGCGCCAGCAGGCGCCCGTGCTGCTGAGCGATATCACCGGCCCCTTTTTCGTATGTGGGTTCCGGGAGTCGAACTCGGGCCCTCACACTTGCCAGGCAGGCGCTTAAGCTGCTGAGCCATCTCACCGGCCCTTTTTTTTTTTTTTTTTAATGTGGGTACTGGGAGTTGACCTCAGGACCTTGCTCTTGCCAGCAAGCTCTTGTGCCACTGAATGATATCACTGGCCCTTTTTTTCCTTTATGTGGGTACTGGGAGTTGAACTCAGGACCTCGTGCTTGCCAGGCAGGCACTTATGCTGCTGAGCTATCTCACCGGCCCCTCTTATTTTCATTTTTTACAGTTAATATAATTGTTCCTATAGTTCCAGAAAATAATTAAGATATTCTATTTTAGTCCTTTGTTTTACAACAAGAACAAAATTTATGATATTTATTTGGAAAGATTATTACATGTTCTAAGTAATAAATATTAACAGCTTCCAACACAATCCCCAGGAATAAGTCTCAGTTCTGAATCACACTCTAGAATATACATTTCCGGCAGTCTGGGCAGGATTTATTCCTGTTTCATCGGAGGTAATGATCACACTTGTTGCCGCAGGAGCTTTGCATTCTTTTACTGCAAACTTTACGACTGCTGAGACAGATGTGCTGTCAGGACTGAGCAGTTGGTGTGCTAGCTATGGTTGGACATGGGAGTCATCTGAAGGAACTCCATGCCAGCTTGGCAGAGTAAGCCCCACTTCCTCTGTGGTGCCAGGGACAATCCCTGAGCTGTTCTATCTTAGAAACTAGACTAAAAGCCTAAGAAATGGAGAAGGGATGTTAGCTGTCAGATACCCAGTAAGTCAGAAGAGAGCCTGGAGAACTCAGAGATTCTTTATACACACAGTCAGACTACAAAAGTGAATTTTCCTTTCTGTTCTCTCCCTTAAGATGGGTAGCCATGCATAGAATAAATTACATGGCTAGATATGGTACCCAAGATGATTGATTTCTTATCATTACTTCTAAAGAATGGTTTCCACAAATCAATTTGCTTTGGCTGAAATACAGCTAAGATAACTGGCAGTTGGCCAATTCTCAAAATGAAAACAATAAGATCTGAGAGCTTTTCTCAGAAGGTTCCCCCCATATCTATAATGCAATAATGTTGCATAATACTTTCCTGGGTGTATATCACCACATTAGTACTTTGTGTTCCAAACAATCAACATTCCAGTGGAATCACCTAATTGTTTTCTTAGGTTTTTTTTTTTTAAAGTTTATTCGAAGATTTTTTTCTAACAGTAACCTCAATTTTGTTATTTTCATCAATGCACTTATTCTACACTAATTTCTTGGATCCTGGAAAAGTAGGTTTTAAAAAGAAATATTTTTGCTGCTTAAGAGGAAAATATTTACTAAAATTAAGGACTCATAGTTAGTGCAATAAAAGCATTTAAGAAAACAATCATAAAATCGAATGCAGGTAAGTATAAGACCTACAAGAAATGTCCTTTTTGGGGCTGGTGAGATGGCTCAGCAGCGTAAGCGCCTGCATGGCAAGCGCGAGGGCCTGAGTTCGACTCCCGGAACCCACATACGAAAAAACGGGCCCGTGATATAGCTCAGCGGCACGGGCGCCTGCTGGCATGCAAGGTCCTGAGGTCGATCCCCGGTACCCACACACACACAAAAAGAAATGTCCTTTTTATTAAGAACTTAATCATTTGGCATAGTGATATGATTTCCAAAATTACATTTGTAAAGTCAGGCAGTTAAATAAAGTAACATCTTAATGGATTAGTCCTTAAACACTGATGATGATTATCTGAATTTGGAAATTGGCAGAACAGAATTCCCTGTCTCTCTGTCTCTGTCTCTTTCTAGATTAAACCCAGAGTCTTCACTGCATCTTCAGCCCTTTCTTTTTTTTTTTTTTTGTTTGTTTGTATTGTTTTTTGTTATTTATTTATTTGTTTGTTTGTTCTTTGTTTATTTTTCTTCAGCCCTTTCTTTCCCACTCACTGTTTACTGGTAGAAAAGAATTTTTCTTTGGACACCATTTACCAGCCACTTCAAAAGGAAACTAGACTCACAGGTGTGTGGGCAGGGTGGATAGATTTCATTTCCCTAACTTAGTAAAATGGCTCCCCTAAGGTACTGGTTGCCACTGAAGATGAAAGGCTTCTGTGAGCTCTTGACCCAATAATACACACCTGTTGACATTACTAGGCCATGGGCCCCGCTTGCCCAATAACCTCCTCCCACCTCATACCTGAGGCTACTATGACTAGGATTCACACTGGATCCAGGTGTGCACCAGTGAGCGATTCTCTGTAGAACAAAATACCTTCCTGCTGAAGTGTTCTCCAACCATGCGGAGGCCAGTTCTCAAAGGAGCTGACCCGTCGGGGTAAGGAGGGGGCTCGGGTCCAGGGAGCTGCCCTCGGGCCTACACCTCCAGCCTTGGTTGCTGTTTGTCTTACAGCTCCCTGTGGCCAGGAGGTGCAGGCAGAGGTGTCAGCACCACGGAGTTACCAGTCAGCGTTGTTGAGTTACCTCTCAGTGCACCAGCTGAAGGGGATTCGCCGGGTAATAAATAAGCTGGGGTTTTGGAGGGATCCAGCAGAATACCAATTCACTCCACTCTTTAAATATTGTCTAAATAATCAGGGTATTAGAAAAAGAAAAGGAGGAATTATGTTTCTACCTGCCACTTAGAGAAAGGAAATTTGCTTGTTTTAGTCACTGGAGTTAAAATGAATCATTTAGTCACCCTCTTGCTGAGCTTAGCCTTCCTGTCTTTAAGACTTGTAATTACTCGAAAGCAAATCAACGGCAATGATAAAGTACTAGGCAGAAAGTTGATCATTGAATGACTGGAGCTTTAACAAAACAAGCCCAAGGACTGCTGGCTTTTAAAATTTAAGTAATTCCTTTCAAAAGCAATATTAGGACAATTCTGCACTGAAGGCAGATGGGATTATGTGCAGAGGGAAAGAAGACTTAATAGGGAGCCTATGCCTCCTGGAACCAAAGAATATAAGCTGCAGAAAGGACAGTTTGAGGGGAGGAGGGAGTTTGGGGAAAAGATGGTGACCTTTTTACATTTATTTGAGGTAGCATTAGCTTGAGCAAATGTCATCTGCATTTTGGGGGGGGGGCAAGGGTTCAGAGACCCCAGCAAGTCACAAGCATCTGTTAAAGAGCTTGGATGTTGAAAATAATTTCTGAAGCACAGGCCCTCTGATAGGTTTTGCCTATGGAGCTTTTGTTTGTCATTGTTGCCATGCAGGAAGAAAGCTTCCCCCAACCAGAAAAAGCCAACACATGAAAAGTAGATTTCCAAAGCTGAAGTTTATCTGCAAGGTTCTGGGTGCAGCCAGGGAGGCCCCCTGGGACCCACAACTGAGTGTTTCTAGAGTGGCTCATTGTCCCTCCAGCTCTGTAGACTCACATCACTGCCTGCCAGTGCCCACAGTGACAACTCAGTGCAAGGAGCCACAGGCTACCTCCTGGGGACTCTCAGCTTTCAAGGTCCGGGACCCTGGGGCGTTTCCTCCACTCCTGGACACTCAGCCCAGTATAGTACCGGGCATGGCAGGGGCACTCAATAAATACTTGTTGGGCGATGAAGAAATGAATAAACGTCAGCCTGGAACCACCTCAGCGCCTTCTGGGTTAGGATCTGCACTCTCCAGAATGTGTCTTCATCTCAGAATGTCAATGGCTGCAGGATAAACGCGGGAAGCGAGTCCCTCCCCAGGGTAGCTCCGAGGTATGAGAAGTAAAGAACTCCCCTCTGTGGATATTTTAGTTTGTGAATATCATGGCTTCTTGTTCCTAGGGTTGTCTACAGTTCAAGAAATATCCTAGTGGTTTTCCAATATCTCGGGGCTGATGCCTTCAGTAGCATTTCATTATGGTGCCAAAGGAAAATAGCTAGCACTGCACCCTTGAACTGCCATGCTGGGAGGGATATTTCCCAGGAAGGGGAAGGTTCTCTAGAGTCATCGTCAAGACATAGCTTATCGTTACAAGCATCTGTCAAGGAGTCTGAAATTTTCCATTATGCTTAACCCAGAAAACACACACACGCAGGCACGCACGCACGCGCGTGCGTGCAGAGTCCAATGTGTATCAAAGGGCAGCTAAACAATGCCTCTTCCTTTGTCAGAACTCTATCCTTTGAATTCATGCTAAGAGCAAAGTTCTGCTTGTACTACAAATATTTGTTCCACTGGTGCTGTATACAGCAGGCTCCAGGACCAAAGAATACTGGGCACGGTGGGACTTTGTTGAAGCAATGGAGGATGCGTCCAAGTAAAGTTTGAATGTGACAGCAAATCCATTGATTACAAAGCATTTCCTTTTCCTCTGGACAAGGTGACATAGGAGCGGAGTATGGTAATGTATAGAATGTGAGAGGAGGCCATTTAATTTCTAATGAAGGCATCTCGAACTTGACTGAGTGACTGATGGATGGAGAAATACATTTTGTCCCACAAGACACCTTGCTGCTGATAGTTCAGGAGACAGAGAAGCTCCTGCATCCTAAAGATGAAAAGTGGAGTCTGCTTACTTGGTATGAACTAAACATGCGGTTCTGAATGAGAAGAAGGAGAGGAAAAGAGAACATGAAAGCAAAAAAAGTGAGAGAGAGGAAGATGAAGGATGCCGAGCACTCAGAATAGGAAGAGATTACTGGGGAGGGGAGAAAAGACCTAGGAAGGAAAGGTCAGCAGTTGAGGTGGGAGAAGCGCAAAGAAAGGTGTGACCTAGAAAGGGAGTGGTCAGAAAGCACTGGGCTTGGTACTTGGAGCAGGTTGTGCTGGAAGCTGAATATGGAGATGGAATCAGGTAAGTGAAAAAGGGGAGCCCAGCAGGCATGGTAAGCAAGTCAGCAGTCACGCTGATGTAGACACACAGTGGAAGTTAATACAAGTGTGCCACGGACCCCGAGACGCAGATGCAATGACTGAGATACAGAAGCTCTATAATTGTGTCCGAGAGAGGCGGCATGAACACGGACAGCAAAGAGGACCTCCTGGCACCTAGGTCTGGGTCAGCTCTGCAAGGAACCAGAGCCAAACCTACCTCCATCCTGAGCCGAGATCTTCCAAGATGAGCATTGAACAGTGGGTGTAACGAAAAATACTTAACAGATTCACTGATGTAGAGAAATATGAGAATCTCCAGGAGACAGCTCCTGGCAAGTGACAGAGAGGCAAAATGATGCCACATCAGACAGGCAAGCTTCCTGTCCCTGCTCCTCCATTAGCCAGCTACATGGGCACATAAGCCCCTTAACCTCTCCCACCTTCCCCTCTTTGCCTAAGCAATGGGATTATTCAGGGCTCCCCCTCAGCCAGCATAGATGGAAGCAAGAGCCATCCTGGTTGTTTCCGGCCAGTGTCTATTCTGTTTGGTCGGTGCTGAAACATATCTCTTGTTAAGTGTTTTGTAAATCATTGTGGGGTAGTCGTGTCCACCTCGTGGAGTTATTTCGAGGACTACAAATCATACACATAAAGCATATCGTGCATTGCCTGACACATAGGAGGCACTAAAATAAACAGTATTCATAATTACTATTTTTTTTGGTGTGGGTACCGGGGGTCGAACTCAGGACCTTGCTCACCAGCAGGCGCCCATGCTGCTGAGCGATATCACCGGCCCTTTTTTCGTATGTGGGTTCCAGGAGTTGAACTCAAGACCTTGCACTTGCCAGGCAGGCACTTATGCCGCTGAGCTATCTCACCGGCCCTCATAATTACTATTTTATTAAAATACTGTTATGGGCGAACATGTGTTAGTCCCCTACAAATTCTCATTGAAGTCCTAACCTCTGATTTGACTATTTTTGGAGACAGGCCTTGCAGGAGGTAATTCCAGTTAAGTGAGGACAGAAGGAGTAGCTTTAATCTGATGGGAAAATGGCCTTATAAAAAGAAGCACGGAGCTCTGTATTGTCTCATGCACAGAGCAAAGGCCTAAGCCATGTGAGGACACAATAGAAAGGTGGCCATCTGCAAGCCACAAAGAGAGGCCTCCCCAGAAACCAACCCACCTTGACCTGGGACTTCCAGCCAAGTGAGAGAGTGAATCTGTTCAAGTCACTCTGATATTTCCTTATGTCAGCCTGAGTTGACAAAGAATCTAACTGACCAATTCACATTTGTAGACCAAAGATGGAACCTGTATGGATGCAGCTGGCAAAATAATCAATTCATTTGTGTCCCCCCAATTTAGAGCTGGAAATACTCTGAATGAGATTTTATTTCATTGTGCCTAACCCAAGCTGGGACAGATGGATAAAAAGCAGGACAGTTCTTCTGTAGGGAATTCTACATGGATCAAAAGTCTAGGAGGGGTGCCTTGTGACCTCATCTAATCCATATCACAGCCTCCTCTTTCTCCTGGGGACAGCAGGGTGGTCTTTCACAGGGTTCCAAGTCTTGTCTTGTTTTTACAAGGCTCAAAATAACACGTCAGCATAGAGTTATACAGAATATCTCTGGAAATGCAGAGAAGAAACCAGTACAGTAACTATCTCTCTTCATGGGGGAATTGACAATAAGGATGAAATTTTTTTGTTTTTGTACTTTTCTTTATGATCTAAGGATAGTATTTTTTCACCTAACAAAAAGTATTAAATAACCATGTCCAGAGATAGCGTTTTATTGACAAGGAGGAAAAGAAATTTATTTTGGGGAAAAAAGTTAAAAAGCAGGGTTTCCAAAAGGCCACAGCAATTTTTGTAGCAGTTTCACACTTTGGATTCTTAAGCATTAGCAGAGAATCTTTCTGGAAGAGCACCAGCTTTAAAAAAAAAGAGGAGTACAACTGCCTGTGGGTGCCACATATGACCTGCTTTCCAGCAGACCCCGGCTCCGCAGCTCTGCTAATGCGGCTACGCACGTCCTCATGGCATCCTCACTGACTTGACATGTTCTGCCCAAACATTCATTCCTGTGTGTGTGTATGTGTGCATTTGTCGGTCCCCAGGGAGCCTTGTGCTGCATTCACACATTCCCTACTCTAAGACAGTCTGCTCTAGACTGGGAAAGGCAAGAGTGACTGTATTTACCAAGAAAAATCTTCCATACAAACCAAGCCCAGCTTCCCTGCTATGAGGTCTGCGGGGAGGGTGGGCAAAGCGCTCCGTGGAGGACACGGACTTTACGACGCCTCTTTCCCACTCTCAAGATGGTTTGGCCTCGATCCTCCTGCTTGGTAGAAAGGGCCAGCGATGGACTAAATGATTCCAAAAGGAAGTCGTGAACATTAAGAAAATGTGTTTAATCAGCTGCCACTGCTAAAGACTTGGCAAACATTTCCGTGAAGGCCAAATGGAAATGTGCACAGCCGGCAGCACACAGTGTCCGGGTTCATGTTCTGCCAGGGGCAGAGCTTTTGTTCTGTGCAGTTCACCCTGAATGAGGCAGCGGGCTGAGACACTGACTGTCCTACTTATAACGAGGAGGGAAGGGCCCGGCCCACGCAAAGACAAAGGGCAGCCCTGACCAGGGATGGCTGCGTTTGGCCCATTTCTGCTCAAATAAGGTCCCTGTTTAGAAATATTCATGAGGAAATTCTGCATCTCTGTTTCCAAAAATTAACATAGAAATTAGAACTGTGAACTAGAGAACAAAGAAACAGCATGCAGTCACATATCGGCTGTAAGGAAATATTTCTGAGGTTAATTTCAGGTCCCTTTTTTAAGTAGGAAAACACGACCTTTGATTTTTACTGGGATGAGGCTAGAATTCTCTAAGGCTGACTTTGACATTAAAATACCATAGACCTCATTGCTTTGGAACAAATTGTGCTAATTTATTTTCCAAAAAGTCATCTGATTAGAAATGTTGAAGAAATACAGTTCAAAGTTTTTTGCTTTAGAATATAACCAGTTTTATTAAGTGCATTTTCTTCCTCTAATAACTAATAACAGAGAGTAGATTATTTGTAAGTTAAAAAAAATTTTTTTAAGCTCTAAAAATTGTTTTGCAAATGATTTGAACAGGTTGGGAGGATGCAACTTCTTTATTTTTCCGTTATAAGATTTGGCTTTCCTGAAGCTCTTGCGTGGGCTTGGAGAGGGAGCAAGGCAGATAGCCCCATTTGTTCCAGCTGCCGTAACGAAGAACCACAGAATGAGTGGCTGAAACAACAGATATTTATTTCTCTGGGTGTAGAAATGCAAGGTCAAGGTGCAGGCAAGTTTAGCTTCTCCTGAGGCCTCTCACCTGGACCTGCTGATCGCTGCCTTCCTGCTGCGTCCTCCGCGGGTGCATCTCTGTTGTCCCTTTGTGTGTCTACATTTCTTCCTCATATAACACTGCCTAAAGATTTCATTTCAGTTTTATCATCTCTTTCAAGCCTGTCCTCTAAATACAGTCACATTCTGAAGTCCTGGGGGTTACAGTTTCAACATATGGACAAGCAGAGGGGATACCATGTGGCTTACAACAGGGAGAAACAAATTAGCTTTAATAATTTCTTCTATTCCATCATTGAAATAGGTCCTTCAGATGAACGCTTTCCCTCCTCTTCTCCTTCTGGCTGCCCCTCCTCTCCAGAATGGCATCTGAGTTACGGGTTGTGTGTACTTTACAGGACCCTCAGGTCCTCACTGCATCTGCTGGATCCGCACCGGCCTCTGCAAAGGGCTGGTTGGGAGCTGAGATGCGCCTAATCTCAGTCAGCGCCATGGTGCTGGCGTCCTTGGTCTTGGGGTCCCTGCCTGCAGTGATGCCAGGTCCCTGCTGGTCTACTGCACACTTACAGAGTCTGCACCCTCCCTTCCACGCATCCAGGGAAGTCTCATGCTCTTGGGTGGCACCTGAAGGCTTTGGGAAATCAGGAGTTTTGTTTTAGGTTTGTGTGGCCCCTAGCTTCCCACCACACCTGCTCACCATCGCTTTGTAAAACCTACAAAGCCATAGCTCCCATTCCCCCAGGGGCCCCTCGTACCATGTTCATGGGAGCAGGTTCCTGGCCCTGTTGTTCTCTGACCAAGGACACCAGCGCCGTGGTGCCGACCGAGATTAGACACAGCCAGCCCTTTGCAGAGGCCAGTGTGAATCCAGCAGACGCCGTGAGGACCTGACGCACCAGCCACCTGAGGGCCCAGTAAAGTACACACGACCTGTAACTCAGATGCCATTCTGGAGAGGGGCAGACGGAAGAAGAGGCGGAAAAGCGCTCACCTGAAGTCTCTGTCTTCCACACAGAGGTGCCCTCAGACAGCGGCAGATGAGAATCCTTGTTTTCATTTCTCTGCTTTCTCTTTTTCTCCCTTCTTGCACTTGTAGGAAAGGGATGAGTTTACTCCTTTCTTTCATTCCATCCTTGTAGCCATCACGGTAAAAGGAATAAATTCTTACTTTTAAAAAACATGATCTGTAACAAATACCTTTGTTTTGTATATATTTTTTTATTAATGGGATTCATTTTGACAGATTTGTATATGCACATAGCATATTTTGATCATTTTTATCCTCCCTATCCCATTGCCCTACCACCCCCCCATTCCTTATTTTTAGGAGGCATTCAGTGTGTATATTCTTATTTTCTTATTGTTAAGAAAGTGTCTGGGCTTGATACAGGATACATAACTTTAGTGCTAACAGCCCTAGATCCAGGAACATTGGCATAAGCCAGTGATCCCAGAACTCTGGGAGGCTGAGGCAGGAGAATCACAAGTGAGAAGCCAGTCTGGGCAATTTAGCAAAACCTTGTCATAAAATAAAATAAAATAAAATAAAATAAAATAAAATAAAATAAAATAAGACTGGGGTTGTAGCTCAGTATGGAGGCCCTGGGTTCAATCCCAGTACACAATAAATAAGTATGTAGGTAGGTAGATGGATAGACACATACATGCATACATACATACAAACTTAGTAATCCTTGCTATCACCCTCACACATGCTCTCAAAGCCGAGAGTCAGATTGATTGAGATGTTGTTCCTGGCTGGAGTCCTCTCACTTGAGAGCTGTTTTGGCTTACATCTGGGGTGTTCCTGAAAAGCCTCATAATTTTGCAAACTAACTGGATTCTGGAGCACTGTACTCGTCTGTACCGAGACATCCAAAGCTGACTGTGCTGTTGGGAGGTGTAGCTTGGTCGGAGGAGGGGAGTCACAGAGGCGTGACCTGAAAGGGTACAGCTCCTGCCCTAGCTCCTTCCTTTGCTATGTGCTTCCTGACTGCCACAACGTGAGCAACTTTCCTCGCCAGGCCTTTCCTCCCAGCCACTTCTGCCTCAGAGCCAGCTGACCATGAGCTCATGAGCAAAAATAAACCCCTCGTCCTAAGAGCTGTGGGTGTTGGATATCTTGTCTCAGCGATGAGAAAATGACTAAGACAAGAGCCAAACCTGAGAAGCAATCCTGTTGCTCTACTGAGAATTTGCTTTTATCCTAAAGTCCTAAAATGTACTGTTTGAGTGGGGTGAGAAGTTTGAAGGGAGATAGCTCACAGGATATGGAACCATACCAAAACACATTTCTAGACAGTATCTTCCTTACTCTTGTTTACAATGTACATATGCATATACTGATTACAACAAATTGTTTTCTTTTTCCTTTTTGGGGGAGTGTGCAAAGGATTGAACACAGGTCCTCACTCACACTAAGCTATGTCTGCCACTGAGTTGTACCCCACCCCATGGGACAGGATTCTGAGCTCTGACGGCTGCCTTTACCACTGTATCCTATCACTCCAGTGATGTGACCTGGGACAGGTCACTTCTCCAAGCATCAATCCTCATCTTTAAGACAAGGAAAATATATTTACCTTTAAGATTACTCGAAGACTATATAAAATAGTGCCAGACATTTATCAGTCCATAAATGTAAATATAAATATGGATTGCTATTCTTTTTCATTGTTGTTGTTTGTTTTTTGACAGAGAGAGACCTATGTTGCCCAGGCGGGTCCTGAACTAGCTGCGTAGCCTAGGCTGGTCTCAAATTTACGACCCTCCCGCTTCAGCTTCCCAAGTGCTGGGATTACAGGTGTGCATGACGGTGCCCAGCCAGGTTATTGTTCTTGACAACTGTTACTTGGGCTCACGCTTCCCAGGAAAGTTCAGACAAGGCAACTTCGAGCGGTGGTGCTCCAATGGAGGGCCTGATGTGGAGTGTTTCCAGCAGTTCTCTTGAGGGTCAGGAGTTGGAAATCTTACTCAAAAGGAGTCACCTCCTCCCTACAGAGAGAGAAAAGTAATCTCAGTGAGGAAAATGGGGTACAGCTCTAGGAAGGCAGACCCCAAACAAGGGGGAAGGATCCCAACCAGAGGGGCAGAACTGTGACATTGAATCAGGGAGGTCAGAGCACTATGACAACGTCAGAGGTGAGACAGATGACTCAGGCCAAAGTGAGTGAGAGCCACCCATCCCACCTGAGGAAGAAAGGAGCGCTTGAGGAAGTCTCACCCAGCTTGAGGTCCCTATGGGACCTGGAGAAAAGGGGCCTCCTGGTGCCATAACAGCTTGGACCTAGAGAGCCTGAGTTAGTGTTTCCTGTCCCACTGCTCTCTCAGTGCGGCCAAGTCTTGCTCACAGTGTGGTGTTGGGTGTCATGCACGTCACACACTGGGGACTGTCTCCTTCCTTGGAAGAAGGTGAAGAGGCTCCTGATAGCCTGATGTCAGGTGTTAGCCACATTCAGGCTTATTTTCCAGGATTCTGGACATTTTTAAAAATCAGCTTTAGCTGGGCATGGTGGCACATACTTATAACCCAGTACTTTGGAAGGCTGAGGCAGAGAATTGAAAGCCTGTGCAATTTAGTGACTTAGGAAGACCTTGCCTCAAAATTTTAAAAAAGAGCTGGAAGTGTAGCTCAATGCAAAGACTCTGTGTTCAATCCCCAGTACTGCAAAAAAAAAAAAAAAAAAAAAAAAAAGCTTTATTGAGGATTAATTTACGTACATTCAATGAGGCTTGACAAATTGATAGTTATCACCTAGTCACCACTACTATAAACAAGATATAAGACATTTCCATTGCGCCTACTGTCCTATCTCTTATGGGAGGGTTTATCTTTCAACATGTGCTTTTTCAAAACAACCAGCTTTATTGAAATATCAATTGTATTCCATACAATTTACCCCTTTAAAGAGAACAGTGCAACAACTCAATGGTTTTTTAATCTGTTCACAGACCTGCACCACCATCAGCACAATCAGCAGCCCCTCCTCTTTCTCCTCTTCTTTCTCCTCCTCCTCCTTCTTTTCCAGTATTGGGTTAGAACTCAGGACTTTTGCACTGAGCTACATCATCCCCAGCCTTTTTCTTATTTTATTTTTAGATAAGATCTTGCTAAATTGCCCAGGCTGGGCATAAAACTAGCAATTCTCCTGCCTCAAACTTTAATCATCTTAATCACCTCCCCCAAATAGTCCATTAGCAATTACTCTCTATTTCTCCACATCTTCCTGTCTCCCTTTCCCCTCTTCAGCCTTATACAACCACTAATCCCATATCTATCTCTAGAGTTACCTATTCTGACCACTTAATATAAATAGAGAATCATGCAATATTTGTTTGTTTGTATCTGGCTTCTTTCGTTTAAGATAGTATTTTCAAGAGTCACCTATGTTGGTACTTCATTCCTTTTTATGGTTGAATAATATTCTGCTGAATAATATTCCATTGAATAATATATTTTGTCCATTTATTAATCATTTGATGTGTTTTTAACTGCTTTAACCTTTGGGCTATTATGAATAATCCTAATGTGAAAATTTATGCTCAAGATTTTGTGTGGACACAGGTTCGTTTCTCTCAGGTATAGACCTAGGAAAATGTAATTGTGGAGATGTATGGTAACTTTGTGTTTAACCTTTTGAGGACTTTCCAGATTATTTCCTACAATGTTTGCACCATTTTACATGCCCACCAACAATGTATGAGGTTTACAATTTTGCCACATTCTGGCTAACAGATCTTTTCATGTTTTTTAATGATAGCCATCCTAGTAGGTGAGAAATGGTATTTCACTGTGGTTTCAGTTTGCATTTCTATGGTGGCTAATGGTGATGGGCATCTTTCCATGTACTTCATTTGATCTTAATCTAAAGGTCATGGAGAAATATCACGTGCTTATTGACTACTTGTGTGACTCTTTGAAGAAGCATCTATTCAGATCTGATGCCAATTTCTAAAAGGGCTTATTTGTCTTTTTGTTATTGAGTTGTAAGTGGTCTTTATATGTTCTAGATACTAATCATTTATCAAGCATATGATTTGCAAGAATATTCTCCTCTTTTGTGAGTTTTCATGGTTTTTTTTGTGTGTGTGTGTGTGGGTACTGGGGGTCGAACTCAGGACCTCGTGCGCCAGCAGGCGCCCCTGCCACTGAGCGATATCACCGGCCCTTTTTTCGTACGTGCATACCGGGAGTCGAACTCAGGACCTCATGCTTGCCAGGCAGGCGCTTATGCTGCTGAGCTATCTCACCAGCCCCGTTTTCATGGTTTTGACTGTCTCTAAAGCTGGACTTTTTGTCTTCTGGCTACTTAGTCCCTTTTCAACTCCAACAAGAGTACGCATCAAGACTTTTAGATACGGAAGATAACTTCAGAAATCGAATACACTCTTCGTAGTAGGAAACTGAGGACTAGAAAGATTAAGTCACAGCTTTCATAGCCAGTTAGTGGCAGGATGGAAATTAACATGTTATCATGTTTCTTTTGGTTGCAGATATCAGAAAAAACATGCCAAAGTCACTTCAACAAAAAGTGGTGACTGGCAGAACATTAACAACCAACATTTTCTTACTGCATAATACCGAACACGGGTTTATTAGTGATAATAATAGAGAGCCGAGGTGAGTTACGGGCAGATAATCCCAGTGATGGATCAGGAGAGAGGCGAAGTGAGCAGATGATGAAATGCACATGGCTGCAGGAGAGAGGAGCACGATTTAGGCAGGATTCAAGCGAAAGGCTGCAGGGACGAGGACCTGGCACCGCCGGCAGGATGCAAAGTTAAAGGTGAAAGAGTAGTAGAAAGTCAGGGCAAGATTGGGGCAAGATAAGCTCAAATTTGATCAGCAGGCGGGATGAGACTTAAAGCAGAGGATTAAAGTCTCACTGAACTTGAAAGTCTGGTACCATATGAAGGTTAGAGACCAAGAAATCTTTGTGTGTGTGTGTGTGTGTGTGTGTGTGTTTGCTTAAATGTGTTTTTTCTTCCACTTTTTTTTTATTGACATACAGATTGATGGGTTTGCTTTTGGCAGATTTGTGTATGTACGTAACATATTTTGCTCATTTTCACCATCTATCACCCCCCCAGTTTTGCATTTTTTGGGGATTTCAATATGATGTAGAATGTATTTTGCTCATATGTACCTCTTCTATTACCAGTACTCTCACTCTTTCACCTTCCTCTTATTTGCTTCCTCTTGGCTAATAATTCTGTACCTTCTACTTTCTTGTCTTGCTATTTATTTACTTATTTATTTATTTTTGTGGGTACCAGGTGTCGAACTCAGGACCTCGTGTGCCAGCAGGCGCCTGTGCCGCTAAGTGATATCACCGGCCCTTTTTTCGTATGTGGGTACCGGGAGTTGAACTCAGGACCTCACGCTTGCCAGGCAGGCGCTTACGCCACTGAGCTATCTCACCAGCCCTTGTCTTGCTTTTTGGATTCCACTCATTAGGGAGAACATTCAATCTTTGTCTCATTGAATCTGGTTTGTTTCACTCAACATGATGGTGGCAACCAGGGAGACTTTGGCTCCAACAGAAATTGATAGCTCACTGCTGGATATTTCAAAAAATAAAAAATAACTTCAGGTCTTATCTTCCCTTCCCATAAAATAGCAGTTTGTTTTAAAAGCCCATAGGATACATTGTCATTGGTAACTTTATCCAGCCAAGAATCCCAATGCTTCTTCCGGACCAAAAAGTGAGAGAGGCTGGGAGGGACCATGAGCTATCTAGGTGTTACGACTCCCCTAATTATCTTAAAATAGATGAAATTCCTTAGAAGTAACATGTATTCAAGCAGAGCTCTTCTTTCTCCTCTTCTCAGAATCTTTCTCCTCAAGAACCAACATCTGCCAGTAGGTTCTGGAGGCTGTGTTGTTGTTTGAGATCTTCAAAAAGCATTTGTTAAAACCAAGGGAAATAAACCAAGGTCTTTAACCTGCCTTGGTAAGAAAGTGAAAAGCTAGGAACACTACTGTGACCCTTAAACATTTCAAGAAAAGAGATATTTAATTTAAAAAAACCACCAGAGAGTTTATATCAGATTGGAAGGACGAATGTTGTAATCCAGAATTATAGAAATGGAGGTAGAAAATGTTCCAGGAAATTAATCACTAATGATCAGAAAGAAGAAAATATAAACAGCAAAAGAACAAACAATTCTGTCCCCAAATAAAGTATGAATATTTATATGAGCCAAAAGTGCAACAGAAAACCAGAACACGTCATCCCAAGATCAGGAGACATTTATTTAATTAATATCAGTCAATGTCCTGGATCATTCTGCTTCCTGTTAGTTCAATCATGAAAATGAAATGGGATACAAAATGTCCTAAAGATTATATTATTCGAATAAAGTACCGAGGCAGTGAGACTCATAATTAGTGACTTTCAAACATTTTTGTCCCTGACTCAGGAATGAATACATTTTATGCCAAAATCTTATACATACACATACACACACACACACACACACACAGTAGTAAAAGTTGCATATTAACTTTACTACAGGACTGTACTCTGATATATTTTTTTCTTTTTTCTTTTCTTTTCTTTTCTTTTTTTCTCTTTTTTTGAGACAAGATCTTGCTATGTAGTTCAGCTGGCCTTAAACTCACTATGTAGCCCAGTCTGGCCTCAAATTTGCAGCAATCCTCCTGCCTCAGCCTCCCGAGTACTAGGATTACAGGTGTGTGTCACCATGCCTGGCTGATATTTTCTTTCTAGACTATTTTATTTCACTGTATTTATCATGTTCAAAAATTATTTATATCTAGATGTTCCCCCAAAGACTCATGTGCTCCTAGGTGGGGCTTTTGGGAGGTGATTGGATCATGGGTGCATGATACTCACCAGTGGATTAGTCCACTTTTGAATATATAGCTACATGTGATGTTGGGAGGTGAAATTTGGTTGGAGGTGGTGGGTCACTGGTGCTGTGCTCGGGAAGGGTATATTTCTCTCCTGCCTCGCTCCTTCCTTGGCCACTCTTTGCTATTTCTCCTCTGCTATGCTGACCTGCCTTGGAGTCAGCCAACTGTGGACTGAAAGCTCTACAAACTGTGAGCCAAATAAAACCTTTCTTCCTTTAAGTTGTGGTAGTCAGGTATTGTGTCTTAGCAACTAGAAAGCAACTAAGACAGATTTTAGTAGCAGAGAAGCTGGGTCATTGCTGTGACCCTACCTGACCTTGTGGTTCAGAAGCCTTTGGAATTGCTTTATGGGAGGAGTTTGGGAAGGTTTGGAGATGCTGGCTGGAGCAGTAGCCGTAGAATGCTGTAAACTGAGTTTGATGGGAGATTCTGGTCAGAGCTTAGAAGACCAGAATACTCATAGAAATGCAGTTGGTAAAGACTAACCTCAGGAGTTGGAAACAAGAACTGCATTGGCAGTTGGATGCCAGGCCATGTGTGTTATACTTTGGTGGAAAATTACATTTTTCTCATGTTCTGAGACTGTCAGAGACTGATATTAGGGGTGGCAGACTAATTAATCTTGTGGAGGAAATTTCAAGACAGCCAAACCTTGAGGCTGTTGCTTGAGTACTGTTGGGGCCTTTTAGCCAGCTCTAGATTGGGAATCAAGAGCAAATGATCCAGCAGAATGATTTAAAATGTTCTTAATTGGGTCAGAAAGGAAGCTCCAGTAAAGTTGGGGCCTACAAAGATAGAGCAGTGGAGAGCTAGGTTGTAGATTAGCTTTAAAAAGAATTTTAATGTATTTTGGAACAGGACAATAGGAAAAATGCCTTGAGAGAATGTGAGGAACCAGCAAGGTCCCAAACTTTGCAGATTCACTATTGCAGAGGTGAAAGACTTTTCTTTGAGCAGAGAGCCCCAGGGTACAATGCTTCAGAATGGCAGTAGCCTAGAGAATGGGAATTAATTCCCCAGGATTCAATTCACCATGTTCAGCCATCCAGGCACTTGGAGGCCTCTGCCACTACCCGAAAGATGCAAAAGGGCTCAGCTATTTCTTAAGCTGATGGCAGACCTTGACATCTTCCACATGGTGCTGGTTTTACATATATGCAGAATGCAAGAGTTGTGGGGTCAGGGAGGCTTTCACCCAGATTTCAGAAGAAGGCCTGGGAAGCTAGGCAGTGTGCCTCTGAGAGGGCAGTGTGAAGCTATGAGAATAAAGCTAAAAGTGCAGTAGAGACCTCAGAATGTTGGAGAAGCCAGGAATGTGGAACATCTGAGGAAAGCTGCAAGCAGTGAATAAAGCAGCCCAAGAGAAAGGCCTTGAGGGTCACAACCACCAGCAGGACCATAGGGTCAGGGCCAGCCATGTAGTTTAGACTTCACAAATTGCTACAAATTGACCCAGGTGCTGGACATAGAACTATGGGATTTAATGTTTGCCCGCTGGATATCAGTCTTGCTTTGGACTCATTCCTGTTTTCCCCTTATGGAATGGGAATGTTTACCCTGTGCCTTTGTATGTCAGCAGTATTCAAGTTTGTTTTTGATTTTTACAGGGGCTCACAGAGAAGAGTTTGCCTTATATCTCGGAGGAGACTTTGGATGTGGACTTTTCAGCAATGATGAAATTACTAGGACTTTGGCAACTCTTAGAGATGGACTAAATGCATTTGTCATAAACAGACAGGCATGAGTCTTTTGGGGGTGAGGAGTGGAATGTTATGGTTTATATCTACATGTTACCCCAAAGTCTTCTTCCTCCCTTCTCCCTTGATCACTCTCTGCTTCCTGCGGCTATGTCATGAGCTATTTCTCGTTTGCCATGCTGCCCTGTCTAGGAACCAGCTGACTATGGACTGAAACCTCTACAGACTGCGAGCCAAAAGAAACCTTTCCTCTTTTAAATTGTGGATGTTGGGTATTGTGTCTCAGCAACAAGAAAGTACCTAAGACACTAATAGAAAGCCACTAAGTTGATTTCACAACTCACTAATGAATTGTTTTTTTTTTTTTTTTTTTTTGTGGGTACCGGGGGGTCGACCTCAGGACCTTGCGCGCCAACAGGCACCTGTGCCGCTAAGCGATATCACCGGCCCCTTTTTCGTATGTGGGATCTGGGAGTCGAACTCGGGCCCTCGCGCTTGCAAGGCAGGCGCTTATGCCGCTGAGCCATCTCACCGGCCCATTAATGAATTGTAATTCACAGTTTGAGAAATATTTATTAAATGGCTTCATATGCAATGTCCTAATTACTGAGGTCACACCTGCCACTGCTGCTCCTGACAAATCTCATACCCAAGTAACAACAGAAGCTTTATTCAACTCAAGCCCACAACAAGAGCTCCTGGAATGTGAACTAGACTTCCCAGCTATGTTTCTAGTGTTTTTTTTTTTCCCCCCATCTCGTAGGAGGATCTGGTTTGTGTCCTTCCTTCAAATCGCCGGGAAACCATCACCCTAGCCATAGCAGGACTAACACCTCAGGATAACTCCTCCCTCTCCTCATTCATCTTTGGTGCTGCTGCCCTTGGTACTACCAAGGCTCTAATATAGCGCCACCCCCACTTTTGGTCAAAGTCTGGCTCCCTTCTACCAGACTGGGATCTGGGAATTCCACAGCTGACGCTGGCATCCCTGCTCAGGGATCATCCTGCAGAGGCGATGTTACAAAGACTTGCTCCTGTAGCCCCTGCCTGCCCTCTCTGAGTAAAGGTCAGTGTGCAAGAGACCTCTTAATCAGATGGTTCCAGATCTCCAACTCAACCAAGATCATGCTCATATCGCTGCACAGAAATAGAGATGCCATTTTTGGAGGAAGCTGTTTAATGAGGATCTCCTCAGGTTTCCTTCTTGCTTGGAGCCCATTCCATTTCTCCTGAATAACCTCCTGAGTAGTTTTCCTGCTGCATTATCTCTCCCTCCTGGTGGTGGTGATGGAGGGAGATTGTTGACCTAAATGTATAACATTTATTGGAGCTCTTCCAACCCCCTTCACACTCCTTGGGCCCTTTGAAAGAAATATGGATCTAGATCCATACAAAATTTAGAATTGCAGGATAAAACTCATTCACAGGTAAAATCATCTTTCTTTACCATAGCTTTGCTATAGGCTTCCAGTGTACTCTTGAACTCTCAGCAGAAAGTAAGAGGCTTTGGTAATGTACACATATAAGGGAGAGGGTAGTAGTCTTAGTACCTTACTGTCTTAGTTACTTTCTTGTTGCTGAGACACAATACCTGACACCCACAACTTAAAGGAGGAAACGTTTATTTTTGATTTATAGTTTGTAGAGGTTTCAGTCCATAGTCAGCTGGCTCCAAGTCAGGGTGGCACAGCCCAGTACAGGAGATGCTGCTCATGGCATGTTGATGAGGAAGCAGAGAGAGATCAAGAAGGGACAGGGAGGGGCAGGTGAGATGGCTCAGCGGTATAAGCGCCTGCCTGGCAAGCGCGAGGGCCTGAGTTTGAGGAACCCACATATGAAAAAGGGGCCGGTGATATCGCTCAGTGGCACGGGCACCTGCTGGCGCGCGAGGTCCTGAGGTCAACCCCCGGTACCCACAAAAAAAAAAAAAAAAGAAGAAGGGACAGGGAAGGGAGATAGACCCTTCCAGACCACTCCTACAGTGGCTGCCTCTTCTGACCAGACGCCACCTCCCAACACCAAGACAACTATAAATCCCCATAATCTAATCACCTTCCAAAAGCCTCATCTATAATCACGTGAGACCTTGGGGGGACGTCTAGATATAACCATAACACCTACAGTGTACATGCTAAGTATTCAGAAGAATACTTGTGGGTTCAATACATGAATTTTATGCACATAAATTTAGCTAATGGACTAAAAGAATCAGGATTGGACGAACTTTAACTTGCTGTTGATTTCAGTATTGTATTTTCCAGGATTAGTTAGCCATGCATTGCGCTACAAATAACAGGCTATCTGACTGCATTGGTTTAAGCAAATAGGAGTGTATTTTTCTTACATGGCAAGGGATCTGAAGGTTAAGACCGTGCTTGCTTTGGTTTAGCAGCTCAGTGATGACAGAACTGATTCTCTGTGATTTTTCTTGGCCTTTTACTCACGGTTTTAAGATGGGTTCTGCAGCTATTCCAGACAGAACAAGGGGGAAGATCAGTCCCTCTGGTCAGGAAATCAAAAGCTTATCCAAATTATCCAACGAAGACCCTCACTAAGATCTAAGGTTCTAACTGGGTCGTCTGTTCTCCCCAAGTTAAAGTGAGGTGTGATTAGAAAAAAAGAAAATGGAGGATGAACATTAAGTAGGAAATGTGAGTGACGGCTAGATTTCCTTAAGCATGGACCATCCATAGCTGCTTGTGAACCTTCAGGGCAAAGGGACAGCCCGCTCCATGTTCAGCAGCTCTAGAGAGATGCTTTTGTTTTTTAATCAGAATCAGCTTTGCTCTAAATTGCCACAGCAGCTGCTAGTTTAGCCCTGCAGGTGCTATACACATGAATTTGAATATTTCTTGGTGACAAACATACAAATGTGTGAAGACAGCTGTCAAATCTCTTTTAACTCTTCTCTTATCACATGAAGCATCTGCAGCTGAGTCCTTGCCTAATGTGATTCCATGATTGTCACCTTTCTGTTTGCTTTTCTCTGGGTGTTGTTCATCTTGTCAATGTTTCTATTAGACTCCACTGTCCCAAATAACACCTCTGGGCAAGGACGACATGAGCAAATCCAGAGAAAGCAGATGACTATCTCTGTTGTTCTACTGTAGTTCAAGTTTACAATATCCTCTATACACTGGTGATTCAGTCTATGAAAGACAATAAATCTTTCCTACTATTTATATTCCTTTACTTGTATAATTGGTCTAGGGATCCTGAAGCATAATTCCAACTCACTAGTAGTATATTTTATGGTATTAGGTTTGACTTACATCTTTAGTTTACTAATTTATTTTCAGATTTTAATTCTATTAAGCGAGGCATGAGTTATTCCTTCCAGATTGACACAATCTGCAAATGTGACAAATTTATGTTCTTTTTAACTCCATGTAAATCCTCAGGTATTTTAAGCAAGAAAGTCAGGACAGAGTCTTTTAACCATCCTTAGTGACTTCTAAAGTGAAGCTGATTGCCATTAAATAAGAGTATTTCAACACTTCATAGGTTCACCTCTTGATCATTTAACCCACAATTCATCTTTTGCCCTAAGGATATTTAAGACCCTCTTTCAATCATTTTGCAAAAATCCAGATCAAAGAAACAGTCTTCTAATGAAAGGCTTACAAATCTAGTGAACTTCATGTGGGAGGATTTTCCCCCCCAATGAATACATACTAGATCCTAGACAGCACTGATTTCCTTCTGAATTATTCTAATTAACCTTATATAGTTTAGTCTGGAGCTTTTTACAATCATATTGCCCTTCTAATACTGGACAGTGGAAACACAGTGTAAAATTTGGAGCTGAATCACCGAATCTGTTATGCAATTGCACATTAAATCAAGGGTTAGCACAAAAGCAAATATTATGTGTAATTTAAGTGATCTTTGAAAATCTCTTAAATGACCACATAGTATAGCACACTGGTGTGCCATGTACAATCTTGTATAGTAAACCTGCTCCACGTCAAAGTTTAAGAACCACTGAGGTTAAGAAAGGTACAAAAGGAAGTCCGTCACTTAATACCTTACTAAGTCATCTCTAGAAGTAAATGAGGGAAGAGTGGAGAAATCTAAACAATTCTTGCATGTCAGTAAGCTATAATTTGTGTTGTTTTAATATGAACATTTTGTAATCCTAATGTATATCAATAGATTTTTTTGTTGTATAAAGATTGAAATCATTATCTACAAATAAATTCAGATACCAAGTAGATATCCCTATTTTTGAATCTAAATCTTTTTTGGGTTAAATATATATACATAGAATTCTTTGAAAAGTTGAGGAAAATATTTTGGCCACTGGTATCTTATTTTTCAAAGCAGCCTCTTCTCATTCATGGCCTTGGGAATTGGTTTTATGGTAATTCCCTAGTGTAAGTTGACCCTTATAGCTAGTTCCTGTAGTAATGGAATTGAGGAGTGGAAAGGTGAACTTTGCTTTACAATGGCAATTAATTCTATGGATGACCTCAATATTTATCAGGGATATGAGCTTGGACAACTTAACACTTTGAAATTATCTCCCTATCTGCAGAAAAGGGTAATGGTCTTCAACAAATGTATAACAGCCTTTCCAGAGTAAATCCAGGTCTCTGTGCTACACATCAGAGCCATATTTTAGGAAGATATCATTTACTCCAAAATTAGTTGTAAAGGGAAATGATTTACATAAGAATTAATGTGAAAACTCCATCTGGGTAATTAGAAACCTAGTATTCCTTTTTTTTTTTTTAATGTGGGTAGCGGGAGTTGACCTCAGGACCTTGCACTTGCTGGGCAGGCGCTTAGGACGCTGGGCTATCTCACTGGCCCTAGTATTCCATTTTTATCTACTAATATTGTATCAAAACACATTGAATACCAGACTAAAATGAATTACATATATAATAAAAATAATGAAACGCTTCATGTAATTATTTTTCCTTAAAATTTATGTTGGGTATTTAGTTTCTTAGGGCTACGATAACAAAGTGCCGAAACCCGGGAAGCTGTAAGCAACAGCCCTTGCTGTCTCATGTTCAGGAGGCTGGAAGTCTGAAAGCAAGGTGTCGGTGGGGCGGCGATCTCTCTCAGATGGCTCTAGGGGAGACTCTTTGCTTCTTCTGGCTTCTGGTGTTTGCCCCTAAGCCTTGATGTTCTTGAGTTTTATATAAATCCCTCCAGCCACATGGCTATCTTCTCTCTGTGTGTCCTCCTATCATTATCTTCCCTCTGTGTGTATCTGTCCCCATACCCAAATTTCCTCCATTCATAAAGACATCAGTCATACTGGATTAAGACTCAACTCTTCAAATGCACTATTTCTGTAAAGACTTCTTTCAAAATAAAGTCACATTCTGAGGTACTGGAATATGTTGGTCAGCTTTTTTGTCACTGAGACAAAATGCCTCAGATAAACAACTTAAAGGAGGAAAGATATCTTTATTTATTTATTTTGATTGGGGAGATTTTTTGTATATATTTGCATTACATAATAACTATATTCATTTTGGGGAATATATATTTTGGGGACATATATCTTATAACTAAATGTATCCTCAAAATCTCAGACACTCATAAGTGTGACCTTTGGGAGGTGGCTGGATCATGCGTATGTGATACTAGAGTAAGGGCGTGTGGTGACTGGATTAGTTCACAGATTGGTTTAGCGTAGTTCTGGGTGGGGATAGCGGGAAGCCCCACCCTGGGTGTGGCTGGCACTAACCAATAGGCTGTATCCTGGATGGAATATAAAGGGAAAGGGAGGCTAGCTGCTCTCTGCTTCTTGCCTGCATGATATAAACTGTTTCTGCTCTGCAATGCTCCCCTGCCGTGTCACCCTGCCTTGGAGCCAGCTGGCTGTGGACTGAAACCTCTACAAACTGTGAACTAAAATGAACCTTTCCTCCTTTAACATGTAGAGTGCTAGGTATTTTGTCCTAGCAATGAGGAAGTAACTAAGATATCTTAATGGTTTTTAGTCCCCCTTCCCTCCTCCACCTCCCAATTTGCCCTCTAAGAAAAGTTTATTTGCCTGCCAGTTTTAGTCCTTGCTCGGCTGGCTCCATTGCTGTGGGCTGTGACAAGGTGGAATATCCTGGTGGAGATGCATGGTGAAGCAAAGGTGCTCACCTCATGGCACCCCAGAAGCAGAGAGGGAGGAAAGGGCCTACAACAAGATAGAGCCTTCCAAGGTAGCCCCAGTGTCCTACTTCCTCCACCAAGACTCCACTTCCTGTCAGCCCATTCAGCCATGAACTTACCAAAGGATTAATCCATTATCAGTCAGCACTCCACTATGTGATCACCTTCCAAAGGCTCCACTGTTGAAGCCATGCGCCCCTTGGTGTACATTTTTGATTCAAACCACAACATAGGAGTTAGGACTTCAACATATGTTTTTTGGAGGACACAATTCGGCCCATAATTCTAGGCTAGAGCAAAGAGTTATAGGATCATGTTAAGCTGTGTGAATGAAAGTAGTGGCCACAGAAGTCAACCTCAGAATAGGTTAAGGCTCAAGTAGAAGCAGGGAATGGCAAGGAAGGAGTCTCCATTCCCACGTCTGTTAACAGTACATTTATAGAGACCAGGTGCACACAGGGGATGAGAAGTGGCAGCTTGTTTAAGGCCTTAAAGCACCACCATGTTTTAACCCTGTAAAGAAAGCTTCAAGTGTCCACTGCTTTTCACTATGACTCAAAGAAAAGTCACACATAGCAATTGCGTTAGCTACAAAGTAGCAATGAAGGTAGATGGCAACATGTAAAGTTTGACACATAATGAGAAGCTATACCTTACTCAGTAAATATTACTTTCTACCTTTCTGTTGTCAACACCCCCAACGCTAATTCTATTAGACTCACTGTAGTAAAGAAAAACAGCACCTTGACAAGTAACCGAGTGTGTCTCAGAAAGAGGATTTCAAGGAAGACTATAGGAGTGGTGGTGGCTCAGGTGACATAAGGCTGTTTTTGGAACATCGGAAATCAGTCCATATGGGAGCCAGCTGATGACATAACAGTGTAGAATTGGTGGGTACAGCAAGGAAAGTGTTTTGATGAGTAAGCCGTTGTCTGAAAGGGAAACTTCTCAGGTGAATAATCCATTTCCTGGTAAGAAAGCTGTTTCCCACATGAGCAGTTTCCTGGATAAATTAGTTTGCTGGAAGCTCTGAAGCAACTAGCTAAATACTTTATTGCTTTACAACCCATCTCCCTGGGAAGTATTTCCAGAACATATTCATATGTGTGTTATCAGTTCTCACTTCCATTATATTCTTGGACACAACCTGAAATTTTTCTATTTGAGGAATCCAAATGCAGTTTTCATTAAGGAGTAACATGATCAGTACACTTTGGAGACTCTTTCCAGTACATAAAATCCTCTGCCTCTTCTTGTCATAGAAAGACCACACACAATCCTGAGGGTCCTTTATAAGACATAGCCATAAACCTGCGTTAAGTACATGGTTCTGATCACATCATGGTCAGAAATTTGGTTTCTATGACCTCGATTACACCTATAACCTCAATTTTCCCATAATTACTGCCATTAATCATACGAGAGGAAACATGTGACAGACTTTGAATGAATGAATAATTGAATGAGGAAAATCTGTCTTCATAACTGTAAACTGAATTTAAAGCATGTAACCTCCAAAGAAGCATTTTTCACAAAGCCCAGCATGTCAGCCAGAGAACTAATATATTTCTCACCTCTGCCAAGGTTCCTACCCACACGTGAGTTAGATGAATTGGGAATTATGAATATGATAGAAATCTCCCTTATCAATCCTGGACATCAGAACTGAAGGATGTGGGAAGCAGGGTTGACAAACAGGGGAGAAGTGCAACCTTAGAGATTTTTCCTCTAAATAAACAAACTGTGTTAAAAATAGCAGCCTCCGCCTGATAGCAGATCAGCATTTCTTCAGATCAGACTGTCATATTTTCTGTAACAGCAGTCACTGGTTTGATGACACAAGCATCATTTCTTGTTCTCATTTTGAGATATGTTATATGCCATTGGAAATTTTCAAGCATGGGAATGTATTTTGGTTTAACATTTTGTTGCCAGCGATACCAAGCATAAAGCCCAATAAAAACCTAAGTTTCAGAAAATCTCTTAAAGAGCAGCTGGACAGGGTGAATATTCATGACTGTAACCCCGATGACTGTTGCCCAGAGAAGGACAAAGAAGCATATTTGCAATATAAGTATAAGATACACCCTTTACATAAAATTTAAACAGGTCAGTTTGAGAGTCGGTGAGAGGCGGGGAAATAACAATGGCCCCCACAGTTAATGCGGAAGCATCTTCAAGGTCACGGACCCTGTGTTTTACCTTGAGACAGTTTCCTGTGATGATGAATCTTCACTGCCATCTAGATTGGCTTGAGAGAGGCCTGGGAGATTGGTAAAGCACACCCCTGGTTGTGTCTTCATAGGTCATGCAGATACAACCTTAGGGACTATATCCAGTCCCTGGCCTTGTCCTTTCTGGCTCTTTCCTGCTCGTTTTGCCTCCTGGCTGCTTTCTTCTGCTGTGCCCTTTTCTTATATGGTTTCTGCCTTGGAGCCAACAACCATGGACTGAACCCTCTGAAATAGTGAGCTGAAATAAACCTTTTCTCCTTTAAGTTGTGCACATCAGGTGTTTTGTACCAGCAATGGAAAGCTGAGTAATACACTAACTTACCAGCTGCCTTCAGTGTCCACCTTGACCACCTCAAGAGAACTACAACTTGCACTTATCTCTGTTCATGTGACAATGCCACATACCTTTGGCAAGTCTGGGACACATATAATGGACAGGATTTTGCTGCTCTTTTATATGTCAGAGTGTCATAAGGGCTTCATAGGGATGGTGGGAAATGGGCTGGGCTCCCCTGACTCCTAGGATGGTTTTTAACTCTGATTCACTTGCTTAAGTCCTTGATTTTCCATTATTCATTCATTCTGCAATAACATTTCAGAATCTTCTACATACTTGTATCAAAACAGATGAGACAGTTAAAATAGGCAATGTGATGAGAGTTTAGTAAAGAGACTATTTAAAGGTAAGGAGAGATTGACAGGAATTGTGCAGTGGGAGAGTTGTCACCAGCCCTAACCCTGAAGGCCAACAGAAGGGAGCAGTTACTAGAACTCAGACACAAAGACCCCTCTGTATATAGGGCCACCTCATAGGAACTGTGACCTTCAGCTGAAGGATTTAGCCAGCCTGCCATAATCCTGCAGGCCTCCCTGCAGGGGAGGGGGAAAAAATAGCCCAGCTTCATCCTCCTCCTTCTCTGATATCCTGTGTTTCCCATCAACAGAAATGGAGCTGGATTTACTATGAAGTGAATGATTGTCATCCTGCCAGGACTCATTTATATGGGTCCCTTCTTGCGAAGGCTCTAGCAGTGGTCATGCGGTTTTGCAAAGTTTCCCAAGGTAACACACTGTAACTGCAGCTGGTTAGGTGTGCTGTCTCTTTACATTGCAACCTTCCCTCCATTAACTGCTGTATCCTAATGGAAACAATCATGAGCCAGTGAGGACTATGGCTGGGGGAAGCTGAGTTTGGGATATATTTGCAGGAGAATGTATGGGTCTCAATCACCCCTGTGTTGATGTTGCCTTCCCAGTGTAGGAGTTTCCGGGGCTGTACTTTCTATGCTCTGTGCTGATTTCACCTTGTGTTATGACACAGAGGTACAGGACCAGGGATGTGCAGTGACATGAATGTGTCCTGTGATGTGTATGGCGGGTGGAATTAAAATATGTAGATACCAGTGTGTGTAAAATTTCTTCAAATATTATAATTTGCTATGGGAAAAAGGCGAAGCACTTTGACAAAGTATTTCCCGAACTTGACAAAAATACTTAAACTGATGTCACTGGTAATAAGTTAAGAGGCAAAAAGCAAAAAACAAACAAACCAAAAAAAAAAAAGAAAAAAAAAACTTTATAAAACAGTAAACCATGCCCAAGAAAAGTTGAATTCTAATAAATAACTCATTATAAATTCTATGATAAAATTGTAAAGATATTTCATTGCATTATAAATGCTCTTATATTTCAAATACTATTACAATGTAGTAATATTCTAATTCTATTTTATTGCAAATACATTTATTGTAATACTAAATTCTCATTTGAATACTGTTGCAAAATTTTTGTCATATGAAGGGGGCCTCACTGTCACACTAGTGTAGATTACCTGTCAAGAGATCCTGAGCACCTGCTTAGTCTCCACCTGAGCCAGTCCGGGCAGGTGGAGCAGAGCAGGATGACAGTAAACAAACACCCAGCAGGGACAAGATCCGTAGTCCAGGTGAGCAGTGGTGATGGGGAGACCCGGAATTGACTGGATTCCTGTGTTGAAAAACCAGCCTTTTGCTGCTTGATTCTATAAATGGTCTTGCTGGAGGTCCTCCTTCTGAGACACTGTCGGTTACTTGTCAAGGTGATATTTCTTTTTGCTACAATGAAGCTCATTGGGAGAGTTGACAGTCAACAGAGAAGAGGAAAATCCCCAATATTTATTTGATTGTGGTATGACATGTGCATGATGAGCTGTCCCAGAACAGGCCACCCACACGGTGTGTCCAAAATGAGGCAATAAGCCTGCCAGCTGGCAAAGGAAGACTCGAGAATGAAGTCACAGAGGTAAACAGAGACCTGAGTCCAGGAGGAGGTAAGACTCCCATGCTCCAGGTCAGAGAGCAGAATGGAGAGGCAATCTGAATAACTTCCTGTCCTTTGGGCCGGCCTCTGGGAAAAAGATCGTGTACCTTTCTGGGGAACGTGAACACAGAGCTGCGTCATCTGAAGGAATTCCTCAAATGCACCACCACAGCTCCTGAAATCCAGCTCCTGGAAGTCTACTTTAACTGAGGTCTGAAGCTCTTCGCGTCTTCCTTCTTTACTGCATAACGTGCACTCTCTCGTGACAGGCCAGGCCCCCGCCTCTCCAGTCTGGCCTCCTGCTGCTCCCGCCTTGGCATCCAGGGCCCCGTGAAGACTGATCATCACCCCACGCTGTTGCTGACTCTGGAAGTTTCACACACACTGCTCTATTTGCCTAGAATCCTGCTTGTTGCATGCTGGGTTCACTATGGATTTTTCTCCTCCTCTGTGCAGCATTTCCTGATATACATCTCCATTCCTTTCTTCTATAGGTGGACATGTTTTGCGTCTCAAAGTTTCTTGTGCCGGAAGCCTGGTCCTTGATGTAATGGTATGGAAGGGAGGAGGAACCTGTGAGAGGTGCCTGGACATTAGCGCAGTGTCCTCAAAGGGGGTTTGTGCTGCCTGGAGACAGCTCTAGCTCTCATGAGACTTTATTACCCTCAAGAGCTGGATGACATAAAAATCCTTCCCACTCGAAGAGAGACTTGACTCCTTCCAGCTTCCGTAGCCATATCTGAAGTTTGTTGAATTAAACCCAGGACAGCATTTCCACTGTGTGTGTTTCAGATTTTCCCAATAGGTGCAGAACATCTCTGTCTCACCCTCAGGGACCTGGCCTGGTTCCTCAGGATGGCTGAATGTCCACTGGCCTCTTTCACCTCTGGTTGTTCAGTGTGTCCTTGTGCTGAACACTTCCAGGACTTACCACAGTTCCTTTCACTGTCCCTCTTCCTTCCGTCACCGCCGACGCATTCAATGGTCCAAGCGAAGGTGTCCAACCTTCTGGCTGGCCTGGGTCACACTGGTGAGGGGGAATTGTCTTAGGTCACAAACAAAATATATAATATTGTTAATGTGTACATATAGTAACAAAATTTTTTTTATTTTCTATTTTAACTTATTAAGTTGCTTTACAAAATAACACAATAAACTGCAGTTTAATAATTAAATAAGAAAACTTGTATGTTTGCTTAACATGTTATTGTATATCTCACTGCGGGGCTGCTCTGATTTGAATTTGATCGTCTGATGTTATATAGCTAACCTGTGTTTGCTCTTTTGTTTATATAAGATGCTAAAGCAAAAGCAGTCAGCGTTATTTCATGGCTAGATTATTAAGCTCAGTGGTACATTTTCCTTTTATTGTTCCTTTGCTGTTCCTTGATGATTCCTTTCATTTTTGTTTGGGATTTTCATTCATAAGTAATATATAATTTTGAATTAACAAAAATCTTTCCCCACTCAGCACTTGCTCCCGCCATGTTGCCATCTTCCATGTTGTGGGATGGCAGAGGGCCCTCACCAGGGTCTGAACAGACAGGGCCACCTGATCTTGGACTTTCAGCCTCCAAAATTTTGAGCTAAATGAACTTGTTTTCTTTATGAAGTATTCAGTCTCAGCCATTTTGTTACAACACAAAATAAAGGCACCTTCCAGAGCCCATCCAGCCAAAGCCGATCACTCAGTTCTGTCCTTACTGTTTCACACCCTTTCATCCAGTCACCAGTCACACCATGTTAACATATCAGCTTGTTTGTGCCCAGGTCACCCTGGGACCATATGTGGGTCCATTAGATAGCAGAGCTAAGACTGCTTATTGGCTTTTGGCTGCTCTAAACAGATACAAATACTGAGTTGGAGCCTGCAATAGTGCTCTTGGGCTACCATAACAAAATGCCACAGGCTGGGTAGTTCAAACAACAGAGATTTGTTTTCTCACAGTTTTGGTTATATTTTCTTCTTCTTCTTCTTCTTTTTTTTTTTTTTTTTTTTAACACAAGGTTTTGCTATGTAGTTCAGGCTGGACTTGAGCTCACTTTGTAGCCCAGGCTGGCTCTGAACTTGCAGGGATCCCCCTGCCTCAGCCTCCCAAGTGGAGGGATTACAGATGTGCGCCACTGCACCTGGCTTCTCACAGTTCTGGACGCTGGAAGTCCAACATCAAGATGTTGGCAGAGTTGTTGTTAGCACTGGTCTCTCCCTTTGGTTTGCAGATGGCCATCTTCTCCCTTTGTCCTCACATGGTCTTTGCTCCGAGAACATGCATTCCTGGGCCTTGTCTTCTTACAAGCTCCCAAGCCAGCATGAATTAGAGCTCCACCCTCATGGCCTCGTTTTAATCCAATCACCTCCGCAGAATCTAACTTGAAATATTCTACACGTGGAAGTACTCAGGGTGGAAACTTCAACCTAAAATAGGGGTGGGGCATGGGTCAGTTCATAACAGAGATGAAGACCAAGGTCCCAGGCTGTGACAGGGAAGAGCGCTTAAACTGTGGGGAGAAGAAAAGCCCTCAGGGAGCAGGGAGGTTGTAGGGGAATCACATGAGGCCCAGGCAAGGTCTCAGGCAAGAAAAGGTTGAGGGATTCTGGGCTGTAGCTACTTATGCGAATGCAGGTGGGGATAGGGCTTAGACATCTGCGTGGAATGTTCTCTGTGAGCTCAGTGGTCTGGAGGAGCTGCACCCATCAGGATGCTGGCACGCTGACTCTCTTTCTATTCTCTGACACTCTGGTGCCAAGGACTAATTCATCCCTCTTGGGATCCCCAGTATCCAAGGGCCTGGGACAGCAAAGGTACACAGCAAAGTTGGTGGAAGGAGGTGATGACCCTCCTAATGAGACTGGATCAGTATGAAGATGGAGCTGGGTCAGTATGAAGATGGGTGATCCTATCAATTCTGTGTTCATTTTTATCTTGATCTGCTTTCTGTTCCTCTGTGTGTGTCCCAGTGCATGTGCGCGCTTGTGCACACACACACACACACACACACACACACAGAGCAATGTGGTCTTCTGGATTGAGCAAGAAATGGTAGCAGAATTTCCACAAAGCAAGCACAGACTTATTTGTCTAAAAGTAGGTTAAGGGCCGGTGAGATGGCTCAGCAGCTTAAGCGCCTGCCCGGCAAGTGCGAGGGCCCGAGTTCGACTCCCGGAACCCACATACGAAAAAGGGGCCGGTGATATCGCTCAGTGGCACGGGTGCCTGCTGGCACGTGAGGTCCTGAGGTCGACCCCCTGGTACCCACAAAAAAAATAAAAAATAAAAAAATAAAAGTAGGTTAAAAGAAATCTTCCCTGGTTCATGAGCCTTTGCTTATGAGAGTTGTTAGCAGTAGTGTTTAGGCTTTTACCTAAAAAGCAATGTGCTCATTCTGCCCTTTCCTCCAAACTCCCTCAAGTCTGTGTCACCCCAACACTTTTCTTTGGGGTGGAAAAGTGACCGGTGGTGGTGGAAGGGGTTGTTTCAGCTACTCTCAGATCTGATCTGTGTATTATTACTCAACAGTTCTTTGGGCACCAGTCCCTACCTTGCTGCTTGACTGTTTGCTAATGATAGATTAAAATTTTTCAAGCCTATGGGTCTCTTCTACAACCCAGGCTGAATAAATGGTGTAGCCAAAACACTGTCAAAAGTGTTTGGCTGAAATATAAAGACAAGCTTTTGAATCCTAATTTCTGGGATAGTGGAAGGACCTGGGAGGAAGTGTTGTGTCCCGATGAAGGGAATAGGAGGCAGGAAAACAGCCTGGTTGTATGCATCTGGCCAGGCGTCCCCTCCAGGTCTACACAGGGGAAGCTGACAATGCACCCACCTGTCCTCAACCAGTGGAGAGGATATTGTTGCTTCAAAGCCCTCTAATCACCAGGGAAAGGTTTGCCTACTTCCCAGTTAAGGGTAACATTCTCAGTCCCTAGCCTAGGGGCGGAACTCAGTGGCCTTCTGTGACTCCAGGACTATGAGGAAATAAATAGCTATTGTTTAAGCCCCATGGCATGAGGTATTTTCTGTAGCATCGCAAGCTGATGATCACACCCCATTTAAAAGTAAGTGATTTATCCAAAGTCCCAGAACAAATGAGACATGGACCAAGAACCCTAGGCTTTTAACTTTTTTATTTACCTGTTTTTTTTTTTTTTTTTTTTTTTGCCTTGGTATCATGTTATCCCCCATTTTGTCTTTTAATGATAAGAAACACAGACATTTTATAGAGCGTTTGAAAAGTAAAGCCAAGGGTGGTGGTGCACACCTATAATCCCAGCACTCGGGAGGCTGATGCAGGAGGATCACTGAAAGTTTGAGGCCTGTCTGGGCTCCATAGTTGAGTTCAAGGCCAGCCTGTGTTATATAGTGAAATCCCTGTCTCAAACCTCCTCCACAAAGAAAAGTAATCTTTATTAATTTCTCTTTATTATCATAATTGTGTATATGTCCAGTATAGAAAATTTAACTCTAGACTAATTAGGATAATTTACAGAAGAAAATATGAAAGCCTCGAACCCCATCACCGGAGGGCACAGCCACTGTCCAGGAGGTAGAGGAGCTCTTCTGGGCTTAGCAGGCCCTGCTGTTCGGTGGACAGAATACGGTCCCCCTCTGAATGACCCAGCGTTTCCAGAAGCTTCCTAAGTAGTTGTGTCTTCCGGTCCGGAGTCATGTCCCTCTTGTTTTCTTTTACCCCTCCGTGTCCCTCGGCTAAGACTTCTTGCCATGTTAAATGAAGTAAGCAGGAGGCCATAGGCTTGAGGCTATGTCTGTACTATGGGTTCTTAGGTAAGAAACCATAACTAACTTAGGCGCATACTTTTCTAACACCCAAACATCAGCCAATCACAGTAGCCGGATGATCACACCACGCCCAATATTTCAGAAGAACTTGGTGTACAGGATATGAGAGCTGGCCACCAAAGGCAGAAGATGCCACAGCTTTTTCAAAAAGGCAGACAGATTCAGGATTGCACAAAGTGCAACTTATTAGGGATGTACAGGCAGAGGAGTAGCAAGAAGGAAGATCCCCGCACTCCAAGGAGACAAAGGTGGGCCGCAGTCAACAGGAACATCCCTGCGCTGTCTCAAAAACCACTCACATGCCCGTCAGTGAAGAAACACTCTGAGCGTCAGCGGCCAGGACAACATGCCTGACTATCTTAATGACTTTGTTTGTCCAATGAGGCTGAGGCTGTGTGCCAAGTTCACCTGGCTGACAAATACCAATTATGGCCAAGATGGCTATAGTCACATCAAGCTGGCTCCCTACGCCTGAACCAGGCAGAAGCACAGCAATCAGATGATTTCTCTACGTTGCTTGGAGTGCAACCTATTAAAGCTCACTGCCCACGCTGCTCCGTGGAGCTCTCTGAACCTGTCCTGTTTCTGAGCGATGCCCGATTTATGGTATCTATGCCTGTTCTTTGCTCAAATAAAAATCTGGTAAATTTAATTTGTGTAAAGGTTTTGTCTTAATGGCTGGCACTGCCACCACCTCTCCAACTGCTACTCCCGTCAGTCTAGTACCACGGAGGCCACAGTGTTTTCTGTTGTGTGACTTCGCTCCAACAAGTCACTCGATTCCTCCCCCAGTCCCCAAAACACTCTCAGATCAGTGACTATGAAGAAAAGGGGTTAAAGGAAACTGCACCGAGAACAATTGACAACTCCCACTCATGCTCAGGCCCATGTGGAAACTCTCAAAACTGTCATCTTCGAAGGATTTGGACTGCACAACAGCCACTGTGACCTGGGTCAGAGGAGGGGAGGAGCTGAGGCTCTGAAAACAGTATAGGGGGTGTAGGATAAATTGGAATGGGGGAAAATTCCACCTGTATTCTCACTAGCCTCTAACTGGAATTTAGATTACTATGCAAATACGAATGTGGGCAACAAACCAAATCAGGACCAACAGCACCCCTGAATAACTTTGTCACTAACAGAAATCATCGTTGTTTTCACATCACATTAAAGTTGTTACAGATACCACTAAATATCATTTACCCTCATCGCTCTGAAATATCATTTACCCTCATTGCTCTGAAATTACAGTAGCTACTGGACCCAGTGTAAGAGTCTTGTTATCCAATACAGTAACAGTTATGTGACTATGAAGTCATACATATGTGACTATGAAATATATATATAGATATTTACTACCAATTTTCTTTTAAAAATATGTTAATAATTGTATGTAACTAAGTGGTTTTCTTATGTGATCCTGGGTATTTTATTCCAGACACTAAAAAAAGTTTTTTGAGACGGTCCCTGTGGACTTCACCAAAGGGTCCCAGGAGGAAACAAGTGCACCGGTCAGACGGGAAGGAGTGGTGTTCGCCGTTCACACAGGACGAGGGTATGGCTGTTCCCGGGGAGGCGGGGCCTGCTGCCCTGGGAAGCAGGATGCAAGGTCAAGGCGAAAAGCACCCTCATCTAAACCTGCTTCTCTCCCAGCCTCCTGGCTTGAGGCGGAGCTGTCTGGCTAGGGACACGAGCAGCAGAGATGGAAGGAATCACTTTCAGGAGAAACCTTTTGAGATTCTGGGAATGGTCTGGGCTGCTTTGCATCACACGTGAGCGTGAATGACACAGGACGGGGAGGAACCCTTTCCACATCGCCACTGCCCACCACAGGACCAGGGCCTCCGAAGGGGGCCAGGTTGGAGAAGGATCAGGCTCCTTCTGGCACACTTTTGGGCAGTGAATCTTGTGAAATACAGAAGAGGGACACTGCAGGTAACTGTCAGTAAAAGTGTGTCTTTCGGGCTCACACCTGTGGCCTATCTCAGAAATAGTGAGATTATAAAGGGAGGCAAGGCCTAGTGTGAGCTGATGCATCACTACTGTGGCATAAATGAAAACACCGAGGTTTATGTCGTTTCCTCCAGGGAAAGATTGTGATACCATTAGGGTATTTTGAAAGTCCGCTCCAATCTGGCACATCTGATCAGCCAGAGGTTTTTGTTTTGTTTTGAGGAAAGGAAAAGCTTAGCGAGATGAATGGTAGGCTGCCTGGCTGTGGGGATGCACCTGGGTATAGAATGAGGGAGACAGGGGGGGAAAAAGAAGGAAAAATGAAAACAGATATTTCCAAAGTATAACATCCTCTTTACAGAAATAGCTTTCCTTCAGCACGCTGAAGGGCACTGGTAGTGAGCATGAGAAGTAACCTAAAGGATAATTGTACCTTTTGCTATGATGGGGTACCTTAGTCAGCTTGGGCTGATGTAATAAATTACCAGAGTCTGAACAGGAATCTATTTCTCACAGTTCTGGAGGCTGGATGTCCAAGATCAGGCTGCCAGCATGTTAGGTGCTGGCGAGGGCCCTCTTCGCAGGTACAGCGGCTCCTTCACACTGTATCCTCATCTGGCAGGAAGAAGCGAGTCGGCTCTCTGGCCCCTTCTTATAAACACACAAATCCCATTGAGGAGGGCTCCATCCTCATCACCTAATCACCTCCCAAAGGCTTCACCCCAGATGCCAGCAGATTGGGGATTAGATGTCAACATCCAAATTTTGGGGTGGAGAGGACAGAAGCACTCAGTTCATAAGAGGAAAGAAGAATACTCCCTTTGAGATTTTGCATGCAGGAACAGATTGCTTTTCTTCTTTGTTTCCCTGACCCTCTTCCTACTTGGAGGACTGAGGTTGAAGGGAGCTGGGAGAGAGCAGAACTTAACCTACAGAATAAGTGGATGGAGGGATGGAGAGGGTGGACAGAGAGGTAGTGAGTTTCAGCAGTTTGGGATATGAAACTCAGGGGAAGGGAATGGAAGACTGGGGGAGGAGAGTTTGAGACAGGTGAATACCAGCTATGGGTTGGCCTTCCTTTAATGTACTTTACAAAATGAGGCTAGATAATAAAATTTATTTTTAACTACCCTTGGCTACTGGGTTGTGCTTCCTTAATGTGAATTTTTTTTTAATATAAATCTGCACACAACCTGAGTCAAACAAAACCTTTAGATAAATTAGGGTAAAGTGTATGGTCAATAAAAATATTATAAATAAAAATTTAATTGATCAAATGCAAATTAAAATGGTAGTTTACCTACCAAATTGATTCAGCCAGGATGTAGAGAGCCAGCAATTTCCCATTGTTGATGGGAAAATTTTTCTGAAATCAGTTTTTATCATCTACCTTTCCCATTATTTTATTTCTCACACAAGTCCCCATTGTATTAGTCAGCTTTCCCAATGCTAGATTACACTACCCAACATCAAGCAATTTAAAGAAGGAAAGGTTTAATTTAGCTCATGGTTTCAGGACATTCAGTCCCTAGTATGCTGGCCCAAAGGCAGAAACATCATGGTGGATGCAAAGAGTGTGGTGGAGCGAAGCTGCTTAGTTCATAACAGCCAGGAACTAGAGCAGGGATGAGCGCCAGATAGGAAGGGGTCAGGGACTAAATATAGTACCCAAGGTAATGCCCTCATGTCACACTCAGACGCACCCAGAAATGTGCTTCACCAATCCCTCTGTGGCTACCAAACCAATGAAGTTGACATGATCAAGCTTAACCACCACAGCCACTAGGAATTTATTGTAAGGAATATATCACTGACAAGGATGAAGACTCACCTACAAGAGCATTTATAACCACACAGACACACACACACACCCAAAACTAACAACAACTTCATTCCTCCAAATAAGGCGTTAGTCAAATAAATTATGATATCAATATAAAAGAATAACAGGCACTTAAAATGATTCTAAACTGCAGTGCCTGCAAACTAATGGTAGCTGGGTCTTAGTGTGGGGAGAGGGGATGTCTGTGTGAGATTGGAACAGAGGACTTTCTACAGTGAGGAACTGTTTATTTTGCTTTGGTAGTAGTTACAAGATTTTACACAATTTCCTCAAATCATCAAACATTGAACTTAAAATTGGGCAATTTTATTGTTTGTAAATTACACCTTAAAAAAACAAAACAGAGGGGAAATAATACTTTAGAACAGCAGATGGATTAAAATGAAGAATCTTTGAGAATTAATTTTATAACAGCATGTTAGGTTAAAATTATTAATATATAGGGATATAATATAAAATAATATGAAAAATACACAATAAAATGCTAACAGTTATGATTTCTGGGTGGATGAGACCATTGAGAAGTTATCTTTTTGAACCTGGAGTTTTTTTTCCCGTATTTCATAATCTTTTTCTCAATAATACAGATGGTAGCTCATTAATTATGATGGCCTCTGCTTTTCAACAAGAAGAAAGTCTTGTGAATATGGAAAATATAGTCAAGAAAAAGTAACCCGAAGCTTTCAAGTACTGGAGCTGAATGCTTTTCCTTCAGCAGAGACAATCCCGTTTGTCTCTGAAAGCAGCGGGCTTGCACGGACAGTGAGTGTTGACAAAGATTGTCGGTTATTTCCCTCTGTGTTCCCTTTCTCTTTCTAACAGAATCTCCAGTATTTCTCTGGGTAAATGTTCATCCAAAATCAAAATTACATTTCCTATTATTCCTTGCAGGTAGATGTGAACAAGTGGCTAAATTTAGGGCAATGAGACACAAATGAAAGTTGTTTGAGAAACTTCCAAGTGTTTCCCATAAAGGAAAAGTTAGACCCTTGGCAGCCATTTCCTTTCCCATTTCATTCTCACTTGGATTGTGGGAGTTGGGGTGGCCACCTTGGATCACGAGATGGAAGACACAAGATACAGAGGCAGAGCAATATGATGGGAAGCACCTGGAGGTCCTGATTATTATAGAGCCATTACACTACCCTGGACTACCTACTGTCACTGTTATGTGAGAGAGAAATAAAATTTCATCTTGTTTTGGTCACTACTACTTTGTGTGTCTCTGGTATAGCATTATATTCCCAACAAAAACTTTCAGTCAAGAAACCCAATAGGAAACAGAAATATATTCATTTGAGTCTTGAAAACTGAAAATCTAGGAGAATTCATTCTAAGTAATCTCAGAATATTACCTAAAGTATTAAGAAAGGCGATTGTTGATAGACAGTAAAATAATCCCATAATTTAGTGCCAGAGATCAGATGAAAAGATTCCTTTACTCTTTTATTTTCTTTCTGTTTCTGTGTTTCTTCAGGACCCAAAATCAGCCATGAGAAAGGAATCAACCAGGTCTACTTCTGGGACTAGATCCTTCAGGGAATCCAGTGAACTCTGGAACGAGTCAGATCTCACTCAGAATACACTGCACTCATACAAATGTATAGATATGACGCGAAACCTCCATAATTCCTAACATTTACTGAGCCCATATTGTGCGCAGACATTTGCTAACTGCTTTTATGTAAGAGCTCATTTAATCCCAAGACACCTTCAGAATGAGTTTAAAACCAAAAAGCTGGGGCCAGCGGACCAACTAAGTCAGCTTCAGCCCGTGTTCAAATGTCAACCTCATGGTGTCCTTGGAAGTTTGGCTTGAAGGGAGAAGCAAGTAGCAGTGTCCCATTTTTGGCTGAAATGCAACTGAAACAGCTCATTGATTTTTTTTTTTTTTTTTTTTAATCCCAGACCCCTACGAGCCAACAAATTGTCAGCACACAATCGAAAGCAGTTCTAACACAAAGACGGTAGAGAATCTGTGTGGTAATAATATGTAATAGAAGCAGGCAGGAGGGAGTTAGGGGCCACCCGTGCCATCCTAATTGTCAATAACGATAATGAGTTCGGGTAAGGACATTGCTTTGTTCAGAATTCAGCATTCGTTTTCCCTCCTGAAGCTCGGAATCACCTCTTTTACTTCCCTGGTGCATTAACATTTGCTTTGGAGGTAGATTGAATATTTTACTTCAAGTAGGAAATATTTTGCACGTCAAATTATTCATTTTTTCACTGTTGATTCAGATAGTAAATCAAAAAATATGGGTAAGTGTATGTTCTGACCAAAGTCCCCGTTAGCTCATATTAGAGCCGTGAGGTGCTTCTGTCTCTCCCGTCCCGCTCCTGCCACGCACACCGGAGCACCTCAAAGCAAAAGTGTAATCACGGGAGGGCTTCACTTTATTAAAACATTATCCTCTCAAACGGCACCTTTGAGGCTTGAGAGGGCCCTGGCTGCCTGTTTTCCTTCTTGTAAAACACCAAAGCTGCTACTTTTGTTCCATCTTAACTCTACCCACCTCCTCCCATAATGCCTGGTTCTACAAAAACAAGAATGAAAGAGAAACAGTGTGGTTGTTCTCTGTCGTTTATATTTCAATCAGAATAGAATTGTTTTGCACCCAGGAGCAAAGAGCAGTAAATACTGTTTTGAAACAAAGTCTTGCTGAGCTGGCCTCAAACTGGAGATCTTCCTGCCTCAGTCACCCTCTCCCAAGTATGGGATTCCAGGTGATTCTGAGTGAATGGTGTATTGGAGAACACATCTAGGAAGGTGAGAGGCCAGGAAGCTAGGGGTGAGCAGTGATTCTGAACAAGAGGCCATGGTTAGGGCAGCCTTGGAACCCTTTGAAAAAGCCCACTGAGCTCCACATGGGAGCAATGGCTCTTGACCCTGGCAGAAAAGCTTGAAAACTCCCAGCCAATGACCCCAAAAGTACTTGGGTGTGCTGATCTCTGTGAAGCCAGAGCAGCTGGGGGGACAGCAGGAGCATGCAGGGGCTTCCTCTGATCCCTCCTTGTCTGCTTGAAGAGGATCCTCCAAAAGGAATGCAAGAGTCACGAATCCCTCTGCAGAAATCTTATCAGCCAAGAAAGATTAACTTGGATCACAGCAGCGGAGACTGCAGGCTGTCACCCGGGATAAACTATCACCATCGTGTTTGCTCACCCCCCTCCCCAAACCCAGACTCCTATTCCTTTCCGCAGCTCCAGACGGTATCTAACCTCCAATGGTCTGACTCACCAACTCACCTGTTTGCTGGGACTCCCGCTTATGTAGGTAACTAACTATGGCTTTCCTCCTGTTGACTTGTTTTGGGTCGGTTTGATTCACAGCCCAGACAGCCTGAAGCATGGAGGGAGCCATTTTTCGGTCCCCTCCTGGGGTATTCAGACCCTAGTTATTGCACACACAGCCAGGCGTGGACACACGGAATGAGTGCGCAAAAGTGGGGAGAAGCTGGAGGCTGGCAGAGGAGCTGTGAGGCCAGGAGAGACAGCAAGAACTGAGAGGACAGCCCACAGTGATAACTGGGGGAAAGAGAGGCAGGAAAATTCCAGATGAAGGAGGGGGCAAAGGGCATCTCAGACAGTCACAAGGCTGTGCAGATGCACGGAGGAAGCCCAGGAAGCCATCCTGTGACTACGACAAGGTGCAAAATCAATCTCGACTGAGAACCACTGAAGATCTAGAGTCTAATTCTAGGCAATGACTACAGCCTGAATGGTCCCTCCGAAGTCATGTTGGAATTTAATTGCTATTGTAACAGCACTAAGTGGTGGGACCTTCAAGAGGCGGTGAGGTGATTAGCCTCTGACCTCAAGGATGGGTTAATGCTCTCACTGAAGTAGATTAATCATAATGGGAGTCGCTCTTGAGAAAAGGACTTGGTGGAGCTCCTTTGTCTCCCTTGCTTTTGAGGTCTTTTGCCCTTCTACCTTCCTTCTTCCTTCTGCCAGAAAAAAAGTCCTTTGTTCATATATTTCCCAGCCTATGGTATTCAGCTATAGCAGCAGAAAACAAAGACACCAATTCTTTGCAAACTGTGTGTGATATAAATTTCCTGACGCTTTTGTTAAAATGTAGGTTCTGGCTCTGTAGGCTTGGGTGCCCTTGAAATAAGCGTCAAGGAGACACTGCTGCTGCTGCTGCTGCTAATCTAGGAACGCTTTTAAATAACCAGGCTGTAAACTGCACACACACAGAAGTGCTGATTTGAAGGGGTCATATTTATTGCACATTTCCATCCATGCGTTTGAGAATTGGCCATGACCTCTGAGTGTTTATAGAATCACTTATACCGTTTCATAGAATTCATGAGTATGGAGCCTACCAATGCATTGAACGCTGTAATCTTTGAGCCTGTAGGTGCAGCCTACATTAATTTATGTAATATTTTTCACCTGGAGAGCTTTTCTTTAATTGCTACAGTGTTAATCCTTTCAACTGTAAGAGGACCAATTATAATTTTATCTTAGTTGGCAACTAATGTTTCTACTTGGTCAGGGAAACTTTCTTATTATAACCACACTCTATCATCTAATCAAAGTCCATTTTTGGATCATAGCAAAATGTTGTTCCTTTAAATAACCTAGGAGTCTTATCCTACAACTGACGTAAACTCAAACTGTCTGCCCAGATGAGCCTCACAGGATGGAGCAGATGCCAATTGGAAGAGTTGAGCTGAAAAATACATTTCTCAAAATTCAATAACACTTTTTCCAATTTACATAACTGGAAATGTATCCTTTCCCTTGGTATCTGCTGGGGATGGGATTCAGGACTGCAGATATCAAAATCTGTGTATGCGGGCCGGTGAGATGGCTCAGCGGCTTAAGCGCCTGCCCAGCAAGCGCGAGGGCCCGAGTTCGACTCCCGGATCCCACATACGAAAAAGGGGCCGGTGATATCGCTCAGAGGCACGGGCGCCTGCTGGTGCGCGAGGTCCTGAGGTCGACCCCCGGTACCCACAAAAAAAAAAAAAAAAAAAAAAAAATCTGTGTATGCTCAAGTCCTTTATATAAAATAGTATAGCCTTTGCATATAACCTATATGCATCACATCTTCCTGTATACTTTCAGTCATCTCTAGATTATTTATAAGACCTGATACAATGTAAATTCTATGCTATATTGCTTGGGGAATAATGACAAGAAAAAAGTCTTACAGGGATACATGCATACTCATGCTTATAGCCGCACACTTTACAACAGCTAGATCTTAGAAACAGCATATATATCCATCAAAAGATGAATGGATAAGGAAAATGTGATACATACATAATTGAGCATTACTCTGCCATAAATAAAGATAAACTTGAGGCATTTGTAGACAAATGGGTGCAACTTGAAAACATAACATTAAGTGAAATAAGTCAGACATACAAGCTTAAATATCATATGGTTTCTCTTATATGAGAAAATATATGCTGTATACAGGATATATTGTAGATAAATAGGAAGTAGGGAGAAGTTCAAATAACCCCAAATTATCTATTCTCTTGTTTCAAAAATATTTTTAGATAAATACTAATTTGTTTCATTTTTTAAAAAGTCTATATAGTTCAGCATGGATGCACGTTTTTCTGAATATTTTCAATCCAAGTGTGGTTGAATCTATAGACACGGAACCTGGGGACACAAAGGGCTGATAGTATGTCCTTTGGAATGACACCCTCAGAAGACACTAGCCAGGAGAATATCACTGCTAAGGATTAATTCATTCTGTCCACAAATACCTACTGACCCCTATGAGAGAGCAAGGACCCTGTGAGAGGAGGTGCGAGCTGGGTTGGCAGGCTGATAACACAGGGGATGACTTTAGACAGTAGAAAGGGCCCAGAGAAGAGTGACACGCTGGTGACATGGGAGCTGCTGCAGGTGGTCAGGGCCAGCCTCTCTCCAGAAACGTTCCATAGAAGCTGAGATCCTCACGAGAAGGAGATGGCCCTGCAAAAATCTGGAAGGGCATTTTAGAACTAGGCAAAGCAAGGAAATGTAATAGTGGACTAGAAATGCAAGAAAAGCAAATTGCAAAATCAAGACCGTAAAGGAAGGGATTCGTCCCTGCTTAGCCACTTGCTAGCTCAAGGGAATTGAGCAATATTCCCTGATCTTTTCTAGGTCTCAGTGTCTGCAAAAACAAGGGGTTGACCTAGATCCGTGGTTCTCAAACTTGGCTGAATATTGGAATAACCTGGGAAACTTTCCAAACCCTGATGACTTCACTGGTCTGGGGTATGACTTCCAGTGTGGGGACTGTTAGCAGTCCCCAGGTGACTCTTTGGGAGCGCTGAACTAGATTATCTGTGAAGAGATGCCCCACCCTACCACCTGAGGACACAGGGCGGATCCCGTAGAGACAGTAAGTGGCCTCCTTGGGCCTCTGTACAGCCAGCCGTCCCTCATGGGGAGCTGACCTGGATTTGTCTATTCTTCTCATATCATTGTTCTTTCTGGCATGGATTGACTGTTTGCTTATTTAACCAGGGCTGAAATCCCATCTAGGGCTGCAGTCTTTTTCCCAGCTGGAGGAGGGAATGTGATATTCCCTGCAGGGTTTCTGTCTCCCAGCCTTTCCAAAGCAAATGCACTTTTCCATCCCTTTTAAATGGAGCAGAAAAAGAGAGGACAGCAGTCACAGGAATTTCACAAAATTAAGGCAAATGACGAAGTGGCTCTCAGCTTGCCATCCAGGTAAACTCAAATCTAATTTATTTATTTTTTATTTTTTTATTTTTATTTTTGTGGGTACCGGGGGTCGACCTCAGGACCTCGCGCGCCAGCAGGCGCCTGTACCGCTGAGCAACATCACCGGCGCTTTTTTCGTATGTGGGTTCCAGGAGTCGAACTCCGGCCCTCGCGCTTGCCAGGCAGGCGCTTAAGCTGCTGAGCCATCTCACTGGCCCTCAAGACTAATTTAGAAACCTTGAACATGGACCATCATTGGATGACACACGGTAAAAATAGGTTTCGTTCTTCAACTCTTTCATTCCCTGTCCTTTTTAAAAATTCCCTAAGATATAATCCCAAAAGACAAGGAGTGTTTTTAAAAGCCAAGGCTCACTAAAGGGCTTAACTTCGTTAATGACGGAAGCCACTAAATTCCCGCTCAAGAAGATTAGCTCGGTTAAGTCTTTGGCATTAGGGTCAGGCCTGACACCCAGGCCTGCTGAGAAGCATCAGTGTCCTGCTCACAGATCCTCCCTAACCTCCCAATAATAGCAACTTAATCTACGAAGGGAGCAACAAAGGAGAAGCACGAAGTACAGCCTGTGGCTCAGACCAGAGCGCCCCGTAGAAACCTGCATGAGCCAATGGTTTACTTTAAATCTTCCAGGCATCCTATTAAACCACTAGAAAAGAAACTCATGCAATTATTTGCATTCATTTTTATTTTACCCCATACACCACAGTATTATTATCTCAGCAACACATAATTGATATAAAACCTTTTCCAGTGAGATATTTTTACATCTTCTTTTCTTTTCTTTTTTTTTTTTTATATGCAGGTACCAGGAGTTGAACTCAGGACCTCGTGCTTGCCAGGCAGGCGCTTATGCTGCTGAGCTATATTGCTGGCCCACATCCTCTTTTCTTAACAAGTCTCCAATATCCCGGGCGGGTTTCCCAGCACTTCTCAGGTCGAGTTGGGCATGCTTGGAGTATTCAGAAGACCCCGCATGATGCAGCAGGGCCTCAGAGGATTGAGTTGCTTTTTGCAAACCCAGTAAACATTTCTTTAAATAAATAGGAAACAGTATTATGCTGCACAGGTAAGCGTGTTGGCAAATTTATTTTTCTGGTAAAGATGTCATGTTGTGAGCAGCCCACTCAGGCTGTCATAAGAAAATGCTATAAACCACAGCAACTTGATTTCTCAAAGTTGGAAGCTGGAACATCCAGGCAGATTCAGTGCCTGGTGAGAGCCACTTTCTCCTCAGGGTTGGCCCCTTCTAGCCATAGTTTCACACAGTGGAGAGGCAGGGCAGCTCTCTGGGGCTTCTTTACAAAGCCCTCATTCATGAAGGGAGACCCTGTCTCAAAAAAGACAAGTAAACTAACCCCCGCTCCTCAACCCTTGCCGCCTCCCAATTCCGTATCCATGGGATTAGATTTGAACATACGAATTCCGAGGGGGCACACACATGCAGACCACAGCAAAGGCTTTGGGACCAAACAGATCTACGTTCAAATTCTGCCTAAGTCATCTGATTTTTAGGCAAGCTATTTGCCTTTTGGAGCTTCACTGTCTTCCACTGTAAAATGGGGGAAATTTCTCCTCATCAGACTCTCACGACGACCGCCCACTGCGGTTCTCATAATGAACCCAAATTAAGAAAACCCAACATAAGACATGTTTAAGATAATAGACAAAGCTCAACTGTAACTAGACCATAAACTATTACATGTAAGTGCTATGTTAGTAACAGGGGCAATTTTTTAGTAAACTTAGTAATAAATGTACTGAGCACTTGTACTAGATGCATTAAGCACTTGATTTAAAACTGAACAGGAAGACAACCAGCAGAGTCCTGATCATACACAGGTCACTGAAGATATGTGGGACCTTCGTGGGCATGTGGTCACAGAATTTTGCATAGTGCAGGTGACCTGTACATGCTGAGTCCACGATAATATGATGGCGTTCACAAAAACAGAAGCTGCAGACCTGGTTCTTATGAAAGGAAAGCTCAGGAGCCTTAAGCAATGCATATGTGACAAACCCAAAAGAGATTATCTATCTACGCATTTTCCCTGAACTTCACAGGGATCTGCTATTTGCAGCAAGTTACCACATCAGCTGTTAACATGGCCCCAGAATTTAGTTTTAACTTCAATTTTTCTTGTAGCCGACTCTTCACTATGACAGAAGGCTGTGACCTTCTTGTCTCTTCAGCTCCCATTGTCTGATAAGAATTAAACTCCTTCCATCCTCTGCTCCATAAAGTCCCTGATGACAGCTACACTCACGGCAGGCAGTCGTGGGAATCTCCCCAGCTGATGTTGGGGCCTGGCATGGTGGCACACACCTGTAATCCCAGCACGTGGGATGCTGAGGCATGAAGATTGCTGTGAACTTGAGGCCAGGCTGGGCTACACAGTCAGTTAAAGGCCAGCCTGAACTACAAAGTGAGACTTTGTCTTAAAAAAACAAAAATACTCCCAGCACCTGGGAAGCTGAAGCAGGAAGACGGCTGCAAGATCAAGACCAGCCTGTGGAACAAAGCAAGACCATGCCTCAAAATAAATAAATAAATAAATAAAAAGACAAATAAATAAATACTGTTGGGAAGGTTTGGTATCTACATGCAAAAGGATGAAATTGGACCCTTGTCTAATGCCTATATAAAAATTATGAAGTGGAATAAAGATTAAAATATAAGTTCTGAAACCATAACATTTCTATGAGAAAACAAAGACAGAGCTCTTGACACTGGTCTTGGTAATTTTTTTTTTTTTTTTTTTTGACTATGACACCAACAGCACAGGCAACAAAAACAAAAAGAAACAAATGAGACACTATTAACCTGAAAAGCTCGTGTACAACAAACAAAACAATTCACAAAATGCAATGGTGACTAAAATGAATGGGAGGAAATATTTGCAAATATTAGCTGACAAGGGTTCAATATTCCAAATACATAAGAAATTTATACAGCACAGTAATGATAAAGTCCAAATACCTTGATTAAAAAGAGGGCACAGGATCCTTTCCCAAGGAAGACACAGAAATGGTAAGCAGATATAGGAAAGATGTTTCACATCACTAATCATCAGAGGGACGCAAATCAAAACCACACTGAGATATTACCTCCCACCCGTAAGGTTGGTTGTTACTAAAAGACAAGTGTTGATGAGGGTGTGGAGGAGAGGAAACACTTGGACATAGTTGATGGAAATGTAGATTAGTATGGCTATTATAGAATACAGGACAGGGGTTCCACAAAATAGTTAGAACTACCACGTGATTGGCTATCCCATTTCCAGATGTATGTCTACAGTAATTGAGATCAGTATTTTGAAGAGATACATTTACTCCTGTGTTCACTGTAGTATTATTCACAGTAGCTAATATACAAAAACAGTCAAGTGTCTACCAACAGATGAAGGTAAAGAAATTTACCTTCATATGCACCAGAATATTATTCTATATATTAGCATATTATTCAGGTCCCAAAAAAGAAGGAAATTCTGCAATTTGTGACAATAGCAATAAACCTGGAGGTCATTATGCTAAGAAAATGAGCCAGACTCTGAGAGACAGTACCGTATGATTTCACTTGCGTGTGGAATCTAAAGAAGCTGAACTAATAAAAGCAGAGAGTGGAACTCTCCTGGAGGTTGCCTGGGACGGGATGCGGAGGAAATGAAGAGGTGCTGGCCAGAGTACAGTTATCAGTGATAAGATGCACAAATGTACAGCACGGGTGGGGCTGGATTGTTAATGTGACCGTGGTCATCCTTACGAAGTGTAAACAGCCATGAAATCATCACGCTCTGTGCACTGAATATTTTCAAATTTTGTTTGACGATTAAATATTTTAAGATGAAATAAGAAAGCTAAGGGCTGGGAATGGACAGAAATGAGAGTGATCAAAATTGGGTCGGTAGTATTAGGAAATTACCATATTACTATTTTAAAAAATATATTGTATTTTTGAATGATTAAAAGTTTTTAAACGGCAAAAAACATCTAAAAGGAGTCCAGCATGAATAGTGAAGGTTGGGGAGCGGGCCAAGGGATACGTGCGAATTCTACTCCTCACACTACTTTGCTGTGAGCCTAAAAGGTCTCAAAAAAAAAAAAAATAATAATAATAATAAGGCCTTTTTGAAAGAGAGGGGAAATCCCAGTGGAGCTGGGGTAGAAAACCAAATTACAACTCCAGAGGGATGCGCTGGCCACCACATTATTGCGTGCAATTTAGTTCTTTTTTTCTTAGTTTTGGCCATAAGGAGTCCTAGTAAGAAAAGGGTTTCTAAGAAATACAATAACTTCAAAAGAAGGGAACCTGGAGCCAAAGCTCAAACTTCGAATCACAGTTACCAGGTAATAGAAGTGTGGAGGTCAGCTCGGGCGCTGTGTTTTTCCAGATGTAGAGCTAGAGGGAGGTCGCTGTCGGAGAGGCCATCCCCAGGGATCAGCGAGGGACGGAGCAGGGGAAAGACAGCCGGGGGCAGTAAAGGTCAGCTTCCCCAGGGGTGGGGTCTCAGGCTGCCGGGGACCCTCTCAGGAGCCGCACGGAAGCTTCTCAGAATTGCAGCCACCGGGAGAGGGATGCGGAGTATGGGCCCTCACTGACGGGGGGGTACTAAGCTCCCGGATCGCCCAGGCTTTCTGAACACACGAAAGATCAGACACCAAGAACCTTTGAACCAGGGGAAATCACCATCAGAACTGCTGCGGACCCCTCTCCTTGAGGTGGGAAATTGTGCCCCGGCTGCGCTGTCCAGCAGCTACCAGTGAACCGAGAAAGGAGGAAGAGACTGGATGGCAACAGAAAGAGGGAGAAGTTGACCCTAGAAGATCTGCTTATTTAAAATGTATTATCTTGGGCTGGTGATATAGCTCAGCGGCATAAGCGCCTGCCTGGCAAGCGTGAGGTCCTGAGTTCGACTCCCGGTACCCACATATAAAAATAAATAAATAAATAAAATAAAATGTATTATCACTAGATCAGTCTATGTCAATGGCCAGATTATGCTAATTCTAATAAGGCCCTGGCACTTTTGATGCTGTTTTGTCTAATTTCTTTCTTTCTCATTCACTCCTCATCCATTCATCCATCCATTCATTCATTCATTTATTTTTATTAGAAAACCCACTGTTTTTGAGACTTCCTGGGAAAGGAGCCTCTGCCTCCAAACTGGCTCAACACCACCTGGTGGTAGATTCTGGGATTGCAGGCAGAGAATTTTTTGGTAAATACCATCCTGGGAGTGATTCAAATCTCATTTATTCCTTGAAGAAAAATACCACTGTAAATTAATACAAAAACAAAGCCTTTCATCATGAGATGACACTTTGTGTCGTTCTTCAAATTTTTTCTATATGATAGATCTGGTTTGCAACTTCATAAAATAATGCTACACAAGAAAGTGGAAGAAGGCCGGGGATATAGCTCAGTGGCACAGCGCCTGCCTGGCAAGTGCAAGGTCCTGAGTTCGATTCCCGGAACCAACCAACCAAACAAAAACCCAAAAAACAAAAAACAAAAATAGAAAATGGAAGAAAATAATTACAATACTTTAAAAAAAATCCGATGGTGGTGAAGGTTGGCTTGAGGATGATGGAGAGATAGTGCTTAAGTGAAATAAAGTATTTTACGGATCCTGATAAAATAACATCACGACACATATGATGCTAACCTCTGAAAATATTGAGTGGACTCTCTTTTATTATGTGATTTCTCAGAGCCTTACACTATGGGTGTGTAGTGGGAATTTCCTAGGAGGGGATTTAGGTGGTACCTTTTCAAAGTTTTCCTGTGGCACTAGCCAGTGACTCCTTGAACTCAGCACCTTACGATGTAACACTCCGAATACACCTGAAGCAGACTTTCTTCCTTTTGTATGAAGATAAAAGATTCAAAGGATCCTCTTTCCTCTTTTAAGAGGCCCAATAATTTTTAAAGTAGATCAGGAAAACTTATTTACTTAAATGTTAAAACTGCTTTGCGGTTTATTTTTTCCTGTGAAGTCCTTTCCAGGAAGCACACAGGTAAGATCAGGGATGGAAACCTGTTGATGACCTGTTGTGTACGGTGTCTTTATTGGAGTTTCACTCATGTCTCACCTCACCAAACCTTGAGGAGGAATAGTCATTAAATTTTTAAAAATAAATCAGGTGTAGTGCACACACCTGTAATCCCAAGTAGTGGGAAGGCTGAGACAGGAGGATTGCAAGTTCAAGGTGAGTATTGGCAACTTAATGAGACTCTGCACAAAATAAAGTAAAACGAGGGAAGTAGGGTTATGATGAGTGCTTGTCTAGCATGTGCAAGGCCATAGGTTCAATCCCTAGAACTGCAAATAAATAAAAAGAAAGAAAAGGACATCTCATTCTTTCTACATAATTTAACCACTTATATGGTTTTTTTCTTTTTTTTTTTTTGTGGGTACCGGGGGCTTGATCTCAGGACCTCACGTGCCAGCAGGCGCCCATGCCGCTGAGCGATATCACCGGCCCTTTTTTCGTATGTGGGTTCTGGGAGTCGAACTCAGGCCCTCACACTTGCCAGGCAGGCGCTTATGCCACTGATCCATCTCACCAGCCCCCCCACTTTTTCTTTTAAGAACAAGTGAAAGTCTATTTCTTAAAAGCATAAAAACATGCTACCCATGCCCTGATCTCTTTAATTTCAGAAGCTTTTTTAGGGATAAATTTGGGGAATTGTGTTTTTGGTGGCATAGGTTGGGTCCTCTTTTTTTTTTTTTTTTTTTTTTTGTGGGTACCGGGGGTCGAACTCAGGACCTTGTGCTTGCCAGGCAGGCGCTTATGCTGCTGAGGTATCTCACCGGCCCTGGGTCCACTTTTAATGTGTGAAAACAAACTTAAGTAAATCTATCCTGCTTCCCAGTACTCATCAACCTTTTTTTATTAGTAAATTAACAGCTTTTTTAAAAAAAGTCTAACCATGGAACTATACATTTAAAATGATAAAATTATAATTTTTATACTATGTATATTTTATTACAATAAAAAGTTTAAAAGGAGGGTGATAAAAGCAGAATTTTAAAGCACTTAATAAGTTGCTACAAGCTAGAAGCTATCAAAATATATCACATTTCATTTCCTGCATTGGTCCTGGGTATTGTAATCATTGATATCTTAGAGGGTCTCCTTATTTATTCTGCTGCTGAAAAGGATATTCTCACAATGTCTTATCCCAAGTCAGAGCTATTTCAAGTGACTAGATTCATAAGAGACAAGTGCCTCGTAACCAAGCTGACAGAGTCTTTATTTCAATCGATCACACTTTGAGTACTCACTTTAAAAATGTCAAATGCGTATCAATCCTCCTGTCAATTACTGACAAGCAAGAATGAAGCTTAGCTTGATGTCTGTGTCTAAAATCAGGTCCCGGATAGAGCAATAATATATTTTAATGTCCAAAATCCATGGCTATGGGGAAGACTGATTTATTACTTTGGCTGGAAAAGATGAAAGTCTTGTTTCAGGTTCTGTCCAGCCTGGCCTACTATCCCTGTGGTGTGGCAGGTGTGCTGGAGTTCCGTGTGAAGAAGGCGAGGGCCTGGAAGATTCTCTAGAGGGATACAAAGAGGATGGTCCCAGCATGATCACAGTAAATGGCCAACATCCAACATCCCTAAGACATTCTTAGTGATCAGAAAGGAAGTTCTGGAGTTGAGGATCCAAGTAACCCTTAGGAGACTTTGTCATAGTCATTCAGATAACCCCTCATTGTCTACACTAGTTATTTGGTGGCTTAATCCTTGGTTTTAAAACTTTACACCAGTCCCGAAGCATGCACATGTCTAGTAAGCCCCTACTGCTCACTTGAGCCTCACATAACCATCACGACAGTGCTTTGAGAGCTGGGCTTGTGTATGCCAGGCGAGCACTGCACCACTGAACAGCACCTCTGTGTCCTCAGAGCTCCTTAAAGTCACCAGGGCCAGGCCTCAAAACCCCCAAAATACCCTCCTTCACTTCTCTCTTTAAGAGTGCATGAAAACCTTTAAAAGTATGGTCTCTCTTTCTGCAATAGGCCTAATTAACTTGGCTTTGTTTGCTTAATGGTTTTCTTAGGTCGTCTTTTGAGGAGCCAATGGTGGATATGTATCTCTATTTAAAGCCTGTGGGAGGGAAGTGCCCGAGAAGTTAGCTGTAGCTTTAGGGTCTGTGTTTAGAAGGGAAATCAGGGACATAAACAGGCTGACTTGGTTCCCAGGCCTAACACTTTCTGTCTTGCTCCATGGTGTGTGTACAAGAGCAAGAGAAAAAGGAAGTCTGAGTGCGAGGAGGGGAAAGGGAAGTGGTGTGTTTGGTTAGAATGCCACAAACCACTGCTTTCAAGGTCTCAATGGCCAAGGGACCCTGACTTACTTTCTGTATTAGGATTCTTAGCCTCTGTGACTACTCCAGCAGCTCAGCTTCCTAACTCTGTGTGTGTGTGTGTGTGTGTGTGTGTGTGTGCTGACACCATTAGTTGGGTTACACAAGAACACACAGTTTCAGACACTCTCAAGGCCAAGTTCATCCGGTGTAAACTGCAGAGGATGTGACTGCAGTACTGGGTTTCACAGGGCTCTTTGAGATTCCACAGCAGGATGGCAACGAGAGGCTGCAACAGCACCCCAGGGTAGATGAATGTCAGAGCTGTTTCTCCTCCCTCTGCCAAGAGGCATGCTAGGACTTCCTCATAATATTGTCACTTCACTAGGTACAAAAAGTGAGATTTTATTTTTTCTTAGGTTGCTCCCAATTTGTTTTAGTTTCTTTCTTTTTCTCCATTAGTATAAGTTTATAACACATGGCAATTACCTTCATCTTTGGGAACTGGTACATACACATATCACATCTTAATCATTTTTACTTCCGCTTCCTTTCCTTGCCCTCCTATCTCCCCCCTTTCCCAGAACCCCATCCCATCTTCACAAAGTTTATCTCAAAAAGTGAAATTTTAATTCCCTTTTTGTTAGACATCTCCGAATGAAAGGCGCAATGAGAAAATGGAAGGAGGTGGCTTCATCTGTTGAGTACCCGCTGTGTGCCAGGCACAATTAGAGATTTTGCAAGTATTTTTTTTCTACACTAATTATAAGCTATTATTAATAAATAATAATATTAATAATATTATAATATTAATAATAAAAGCTATTATTTTTGACTAATTATAACGATGGAAAATAAAGTGCTTCAAAAAAAAAAACTATCTCCCTGTATTTTAATCCTCTTTCCCAAAGTACTACAGGGAGGTCATTTTCAGGAAATGACAATTTATGCCTGCTACAGCTTATATCTAGATGTTTCCCCAAAGCCTCATGGGGTCATAGGTGGGGCTTTTCAGAGGTGGTTGGATCTAGGTTGTGTGATGCTGGGATTAAGGATACCCCACTTTGGGTGTGGGCAGCACCAATCAAAAGGTGTGTAGCCTGCATGTGAGGAAAGGGAGAAGCAGGCTCGCTGCTGCTGCTTCTGCTTCTGTCACTGCTTGCTGCTTCCTGCCTGACTTCTCTGCCATGGACTGTTTCTCCTCTGTGATGCCCCTCTACCGTGCCACCCTGCCTTGGTGCCAGTGGACTGTGGACTGAAACCTGTACAAACCATAAGCTAGAATAAACCTTTCCTCCTTTAACTTTAGGTGTTGGGTATTTGTCTCAGCAATGAGAAAACTAAGACAATACCCATTTCATTTTGCAGTTTTCCTTTACTATTGCTGCAGCCCCTGAAACCTAGTCTCAGTCAGCTATGCCCCTGGCTCCTCTACTCCGGAGAGGGCTCCATTTGTGCAAAGCCCACTTGGGAATTTTGGTGCATAAGCCAGATTGGAAGTGCGAGGATGTTACCTCACACCAGGGAAGCCTTTGACCAATGGAAGACCTTGGCGGTCCCTTTACCAGCAGAGCAAAGCAAAACCCGCTCTACAAGATTCCCCAGCGATCTCTGCAGGGATGAGACTCTGCTCCTCATAGCAGGAACACTAACTTCCCTCTTCCTGTTTCATTTTGTCCATTTCATACTCCTGTTCTCCAAGGTCACACCCCATGCAGGTTCTTTGGGAGGGAAGAGGCTGAAACAGGGCAATCATCCTAATTCTTCATAACTGATATTCAAAGTAGGCACTTATGCTCCCGGAATGCCTTAATGACTCCATTAACTGGCCTTTTTGTAATCATGGTCATTTGATTTACATTCTTATTTGGACCATATGAAGAGGGGGAAGAATCACCGAAAGAGAACTGCTTCTCAAATGTGAGTATGAGCGAAGTCACCTTGAGAGTTGTTTCCACAAACTCCTGACTCCTACTTTAGAGCTTGGCATTCCCTGTCTCTACCATAGGACCTGAGGATGTGCACTTACAGCCTGTTCCTGGGCGAGGCTGACGCAGCTGGTCCAGGGATGACCTTTGAGCACCACTAATCTAGAGCAGCAGGACCCAGGAAGACTTTCTGCAAAGGTGGAGATAGTCTATATCCGCATCATCCGCGATGGTGACTGCTACACACGTGGCTCTACCGAGCATGAGAAATGTCCCTAGGGCAACTAAGGGGCTTAATTTGCTTCTTTTATTTAATTTCCATGAAGTTATTCTTGAATTTAGTCACATGGGGCTGGTTCCTTCTATGCTGGATGGCATAGGATGAGATCCTTGATATTTCTAAACATGTTTTTTAGATCAATATCTGTATCACTAATATTTTGTTAGAAATGCATATCCTCAGACCAAGTAAATCAGAAACTGCATTTTGTCAAGATGTCCAGGACATTTGCATGTACACTAAATTTAGAAACAGTTGCTTGGCAGGCACTAGTTTCTCTGTGCTGGGCCAGATTTCCCACGCGCTAGGCCCCACTGTCACGGGCTGAATTTTCACCACAAGGGTATTCTGATGCATTGACTGAGGTGTCTGTGAATGTATCTGATTTGGAAATAGGGTCTATGCAGCTGCGACCAAGTTAAGATGAGATCACTAGTGTTGTCCCTAATGCAGTTGGCTGTTGTCCTTTAAGAGGAGGAGACAAGAGAGACACACAGGGAGAATACCCCGTGACCAAAGAGGCAGAGAGGGAAGTACCATCCTGTAGCTTCAGGCCAACACCAAGGTCTGATGGCTGCCGACAGACGCTGAAAGAGGCAAGGAAGAATCTCCGCCCCTTCACAGGTTTCAGAGAAAAAACAATGATGCCAACACCTTGAATCTGCACTTCTAACCTCTTGCAATATGACACAACACACTTCTGTTGTTTGAAGCCACCTGGTTTGTGGCACTTTGTAATGGCAACCCTCAGAAATTAATTCACCAACTTGGAATAAATCCCTTAGCTTCTTTGAGCCTAAAGACCTCGATGTGTGCAAAAGGTAAGCATTATTTAATTATTTACTGTACAAGGATGCCATAGGGATTAAAGAAAACATCAGTGATCTTGGAGGAAAGGTCTACTACCGCTATTACAATTTGACAGAGATGACTTGGGATATGTTAAACCAGTCGTTAAGTACATCAAGCAGACAGGAATCCACAACTTTTCTCCTGTTCGTAAGTTTCATATGTTTAACATGTGCATGCACATACAAGGTTGAAATTTGTTATTACAACCCTCTAGGTGACACATTCGCTTGACCCTTTGCCCTGGAAAGCACGGTACTTATTACACAAGGAGTGGGCCTCATCCTTACTCCAAAGAGAAGGTAAATGTGTTCCACCTATTCGTTCCTTCTCTCCATGCCCCAAATGTGTGACAACCAAGGGAAAAGCAATTAGTTCTCAGCATCGATATTTTATGTCTACTTTATTTTAAAGATACAACTATATGCCCATATTACCTTGATTAAAAAAAATTTAAATATGTTGTATGAGTGACGTGAACAAGAATTCTTCCTTATTGTCATAACCCTTGTTTACTTAAATTCAACTTCAAAATATAGAAAATTGTTAATAAGTTTGTGACCATTTGTGTTACTACACACACACACACACACACACAAACACACACCCTTTGATATCAACCAGGGACCATTCCAGAACCTTCCTTGGAAACCAAAATCCACAGGTGCTCAAGTCCCTTAAGTAAAGTACCGTAATATTTGCATATAGCCTCTGCATCTCCTCCTGTATACCTTAAATCATCTTGAGATTATCTATACTATTTAATACAATGAATGTTCTATGTAAACAGTTGTTATACTGTATGGTACTGTATTGTATTGTATTTAGGGAATCAAATAAGAAAATAGTCCCTACATGTAAATTATAGATGCAATTTTCTTTCAAATATTTTAAATCCACAGTTGATGGAGCTGGCAGATGCAGAACGCTGGATGTGGAGGGCCATACATACATATAAAAGCATGTATGTATGTGGGGGGGTAGGTAGGTGGCTAATAGCAGAGGGAAAGTTTTCACGGCATATCATTTAATATTTTAAAAATTTTGAATGGTAGGAATATACCAACTACCCCAAATATAAAATAAAATAAGCACACCAATTCAATAAGGTTTACTATGTTTGGTTGTGTATTAGTTAATATTTTGCATTATGATTCCATAGAGAAAGGATTGTTAAATCATAAATTTCTGAAAATGCAAAAAAAAATGCCCAAATTTTTTTTAATTTTTAACTTTTTATTTTAAAACAATTTTAGACTTGAGAAATGCTGGGATTAAGGCTAGGTGATTGCTGGATCACTCCACTGATTGGATTGGCACTCACAGTAATGAAACAGCATTTTGTTGGTTGGCATTTTTTTCACTTAGGTACTCTATGAAACAGTACATCAGGTCTGCCACAATCAGTGCCTTATCAGTTGGCACTCATGATTGATTGTTTTGCATTCATTCAGTATGATGCTGGAAACCAATATAAACCTCATTTATATACAGCCCTTGACCTCAAAAAGCTAAAATTACAGAGGAGAAAATGGACACATTCACAAGTAACTATGATGTAGGGTAGATCTTGAGGACACCATTAGAACATTGCCACTGTTGCAAAGTTCCAGAGGAGCAAAGTCACTTCTGGTTGTGAAAAAGGAAAGCAGGAAAATATATTATGACTTCCCAAAGCTTCATAAAATTCATGGAAAAACTGGTCAAATCTCTGGGCAATAAAAAGTATATAAAATATAAAGGGAAATCAGCAATTTCCTTTAAAGTAACTAAGTAAACTATCTTTGTTTAACCCTAGGACACATTTTTTAAAAAATTGGATAAATTTGAGTCATCTGTAGGAAAATGGATAAACCTTTAAGGCAGAAGATTAGTGTGTGGCCAGCCAGCTGGGTAAGTGGGCATGACCTGTCAATCACAGAGACCCAGGAAACATGTGTCCAAGCCCTGCACCTGGGACCAATCAGAAGATGCTATCTTCAGATCTTCTGGATGAAGCAAGATCAAGCAAGTGTTTGATAGGATAGCCCAGAGCTAATGTCAGTCTAAGAATTAGGGGTACAAAAGACATCAGCCATTAATTTCACGGCTGCTGTGCTCTCTCTTTCTCAATGCCTCACTCTCACTCTGCAGAGCATACTTCTTCTCCTACCTTTAATAAATATAAAACCTCTCTAACCTTTTCACTTGTCTTGTCCAATTCTTTGTTCAGGACAAGAACCTGGAAAGAATCTCTAGATGGAGCCCATAGCACCCCAGATTCCAGTAACACCTTGAGACCACAATGTTAAGTGAAATGAATCAGATACAAGCCTAAATATCACGTGGTTTATCTTATATGAGAAACCCAAAGTATAAATAGAGAGCAAAATAATAAGATAATAGAAAACAGGGAGATAGATCTTTTGCAAATGACAAGGGAACCAAAAAATGGAATGTTGGGGGAAGGAAGAGAGGGGAAAAGGACAAAAAAAGAATCCATATGCATTATATATGTTATGTACTAATGCCCTACAATGAATGTAATCATTGCATACTGTAAACATGTACTAATAAAAATTTTTTAAAAATTTTAAATGGTTGCTGAGAGTTTTTTAAGAATCCTCAACCAGGGTGGATGGAAAAAAGATGGCGGATGAGTAAGAAGCACGCAGCGAAACTCTCTAAAAGTTGCCATTGGACCACGGGAATATAGTGACCGGGAGAGCGCAGGAGGGGGGGAGATGCCTCCCCGGGACCCAGAAAAGTTCTGAAGCGCAGCTTGGGACCCCCGGCACCAGTGAAGGGGACTTTTCAACAAAGAAGGAGCAGACCCCGCGGCACGCACCTTCTACCATCCCAGGAATCGCCGTGCGACAGAAGCTCAAAGCTGCGGACACACGGTGACAGCTGGCACCCAGGGAGCCCCCACGGAGGACTGCGAGACAGCGGCGGGACAGGGGAGCGGCGGAGAACGGCGCTGGCCGGCGGTGAGTGTCTCTCAGCCACAGCTGTCCCGCACCAGAGAGCGACTGGCCAGGTGCCATTGTGGGGGGTGCAGTGAAAATCAGAGCGGCTGGAAAACAGCTCTGGGAACTTGTGCTCCGGACAGGGCAGCGCCGTGCCTCTCAGCCCCACGAAAGTGCACTGAGGACGGCAGGCGAACGAGACTGGTCTCTCAGCCACACCTGTCCCCCGCCAGAGAGCAACTGGCCCGGCGCCATTGTGGGGGGTGCGGCGAAAATCAGAGCGGCGTGAAAACAGCGCTGGGAACTCGTGCTCCGGACAGGGCGGAGCCGCACCTCTCAGGCCCGCGGAAAGTGCGCTGACAGCGGCAGGCGAAGGAGCCTGGTCTCCGCCTGAAAGTCCGCGCTTCTGCTCACCGCACCGCCAAAGGGCCGCTCTTGGCTCGCTGGGACGGACCTGCACGGAACAAGACTCTGTCATCACACGGTGCCTGCCTACAGCAGAGTCAACACCTGGAACTGATTCTTTTTATTTTTTTATTTTTATTTTATTTTATATATTTTTTTCCTCTCTCATTAGTTTTTTGTTCTGGTGAAGGGTTTTTATTTTTTTGTGGGGTTTTATTTTTGTTTTGTCTGTTTGCTTTGTTGTCTTTGTCTTCGTTTTTGTTTCTGTTTGTCTATTTGCTCTTCCCTTCATTATTCTCTCTGGTTTTTATATGAGTGTAAACAGCACCTCTAACCTCTTTGTGATTGTGGTTGTGATCTGTTCTTCCTTTTATCCCTTCCTTCTCTTTTTCCCACCAGTCCTCTGCACCAGTGTCCCAATGTTAGTGGGATCCCTCTTGGTCCTCTAACCTTACATCTAATTCCTTCCTCTTCTCCCAATACTCTATTTCCTCCTTAACTCATTTTAAATTTAAACTCCTGAGGGAAAAAATTGACATACTAAGGACTTTTATACTGTATATAATTTTTCTGGTGTGTTTTAGATTTTGTTATATAACCGCAACTCTACTTTATACGGCTAAAAGTGGTAAATAACTGGTTAGCTCAGTCTGTCATTTTCTAGGCTGTGTTTGATGCTTCAGTTACCATTATAGCCAAATCTGAAATAATTGTTCTAAACAGCTTTCCTTCCTGATATTTCATGATTGATATTGACTAAGGGACACAGAAAATACAGTGGCACAGTACCAAAGAATCAAGGACTGGGCCAAACAGGTAGCAACTTCTCACATCCAACGAATTGAAGAGGTAGGATCTGGCAGAAAGCTCAACACCCAAAAGCAAGCTCCACTTGGAAGATACTGCAGAGAAGTAGTCATCTTCTAAAGATCTTGAACACTAGCAATAAAGTAACCTACCATAGGTAATTTACAAACATCACCCCAGGAATTAAATTAAAAAAAGAAAAAATGAGACGACACTTAAACAAGATTCAACCCCACACATCCAATTCACCAAAGGCAAACCTAGGGGGCAACGAGGTGGGACAATCCGAAAGCCACCCACCTGGCCTATCTGAAGGGGTAACAACAAAACAACTGAATGAGGCTCTGGAAAAAATTAAAACAGAAATAATTTCACAGATAACTGCAGAGATAATGTCCACAATGAAGACCATGCTTAAGGACACTATAGCTGATACAGACAAAAAAATAGATGAGCTTAAGAAAACTATAGAAACCATGAATGCTCAGCATAGGAAAGAAATGGAATCCATAAGGCAGATACAAGCAGATATCCAAGAGAACAAAAATTCCATTGAAAGTATTTGTAGCAGATTAAGCCAATGTGAGGACAGGATCTCAGATATAGAAGACAGGCTTGCAATTAGTGATCATGAAAAGAAAGGATTCTTAAAAACAGCAAGGGACCATGAAAAATCAATTCAGCAGCTGCTAGATGACTCAAAGATAAACAACTTAAGAATAATTGGAATAAATGAAAAAGCAGGAGATAGCATCAATGACATTAAAAGCTTGTTCAAAGACATTATTACGGAGAACGTCCCTGGAAGAGAAAAAGAATTTGACCCCAATATAAAGGAAGCTTTTAGAACACCAACTAGACATGACCAAAAAAAAAACTTCAGCCAGACATATCATAGTCAAGATCCCAGAAATTCAACAGAAGGGCAGAATCTTAAAAGCTGTTAGGGAGAAGAGACAAATCACCTATAAAGGAAAACCCATCAGAATCACAGCTGACTTTTCAGCACAAACCCTCAAGTCAAGAAGAGCTTGGAATGACGTATTTCAAGCTCTAAAGGAAAATAATTTTCAACTCAGATTGATGTACCCCGCAAAACTATCTTTCAAAATTGATGGAGAAATAAAATACTTCCATGACAAAGAACATCTGAGAAAATTTATGACCACCAAACCAGCACTCCAAAATGTTCTGAAGGACATTCTAGAAAGAGATAGGAACCCCAACAGAAGGGATCCACCAGGCAGGGCAGATAATTAAATAGAGGGAAAGGGGAAAAACAAACAAAGAGTGGGAACCAACAACAGGAAAATATCATGACAAATATAAGTCAATACATACCAGTTTTAACCATCAATGTTAACGGTCTCAATTCACCAATCAAAAGGCACAGACTGGCAAAATGGATCAAGAAGCAAGATCCAACAATATGCTGTATACAAGAAACACATTTAATTCAGAAAGAAATTCATAGACTGAAAGTCAAAGGATGGGAAACAATACTCCATGCAACAGGAACCCAGAAAAAAGCAGGGGTAGCTATTCTTTTTGCAGACAAAGTGAATTTCAAGCCAAGAATGATTCAGAGAGATAAAGACGGTCATTACATCCTTGTAAAGGGAACAATCCAAGAGGAAGAGATAACGATCATAAATATATATGCGTCAAATACCAATGCACCCAGCTATATAAAACAAGTACTAAAGGACATGAAAAATCAAATAAGCACTAATACAATTATATTGGGAGATCTCAATACTCCACTGTCACGAAAAGACAGATCAACTAGACAGAAAATCAATAACGAAATAATAGAACTGAACCAAACTTTTGAACAAATGGACTTAGTAGATGTCTACAGAGTGTTCCACCCCACAACATCAGAATACACATTCTTCTCAGCTGCACATGGGACGTTCTCCAAAATAGACCACATACTAGCTCATAAAACCTGCTTAAGTAAATGCAAAGGAATTGAAATTATCCCATGCATATTATCAGACCATAGTGCAATGAAATTGGAAATCAATGGCAAAAGAAATCACAAAAACTCCCTAAACACATGGAAATTAAACAGCACCCTCCTGAACAACCAATGGGTCACAGATGAAATTAAAGAAGAAATTAGACACTTTCTACAACTGAATGATAATGACAGTACAACATACCGGAACTTATGGGATACAATGAAAGCAGTCCTAAGAGGGAAATTTATAGCATTAAATACTTATATTAGGAAAATAGAGCAAGCGCAAATAAACAACTTAATGGTGAACCTCGAACTTCTAGAAAAAGAAGAGCAGGTTAAGCCAAAAGCCCGTACAAGGGAGGAAATTATAAAGATCAGAGCAGAAATTAATGTATTGGAGACTAAAAAAACAATACAAAGAATCAATGAAGCAAAAAGTTGGTTCTTTGAAAGAATAAATAAGATTGACAAACCCTTATCCAACCTTATTAAAAAAAGAAAAGAAAAGACTCAAATCCATGCAATTGAAAATGAAAAGGGTGATATCACGACGGACCCTGCAGAAATCCAGAAGATCATCTACACCTATTTTAAAAATCTATATTCTACTAAGATGGAAAATGCAGAAGAAATGGACAGATTCCTAGATTCGTATGAATTACCAAAGCTGAATCAAGAAGATTTAAAAATCCTAAATAAACCAATGTCAACCAATGAAATTGAAGAAGTAATTAAAAACCTCCAAACAAAAGCCCAGGCCCTGATGGATTCACTGCCGAATTCTACAAGAAATTTAGAGAAGACCTAACGCCACTACTTCTCAAACTCTTTAATGAAATTGAAAGGGAAGCAATACTCCCAAATTCATTCCTGGAAGCAAGCATTACCCTGATACCAAAACCAGAGAAGGACCCAACTAAGAAAGAGAACTACAGGCCAATCTCCCTAATGAACATAGATGCAAAAATCCTTAATAAGACACTGGCAAACAGAATCCAACAAATCATCAAGAAGATTATACACCATGACCAAGTTGGATTCATCCCTGGGATGCAGGGATGCTTCAACATATGTAAATCAATAAATGTAATACAGCATATTAACAGAACCAAAGACAAAAATCACATGATCATCTGAATAGATGCAGAAAAAGCTTTTGACAAAGTCCAGCACCTTTTCATGATTAAAAACCCTACATAAAATTGGAATAGAGGGTCTTTATCTCAACCTGGTAAAAGCTATCTATGACAAACCAACAGCCAATATTATACTAAATGGCCAAAAACTGAAAGCCTTCCCTCTAAAATCAGGAACAAGACAAGGATGTCCACTGTCCCCACTCTTATTCAACATAGTTCTGGAAACTTTAGCCAGAGCGATTAGACAAGAGAAAGAAATAAAAGGAATAATGATTGGAAAGGAAGAAGTTAAATTATCATTATTTGCAGATGACATGATACTCTACACAGAAGATCCCAAAAACTCCACTAAAAAACTGCTAGATTTAATAAGCAAATTCAGTAGTGTAGCTAGATACAAAGTCAATACTCAAAAGTCAATAGCCTTCCTGTACACAAATAACAAACTTACTGAAAGAGAAATTAGGGAAACAATACCTTTCACAATAACATCCAAAAAAATGAAATACCTAGGAATCAACCTCACGAAGGATGTAAAAGAGCTCTATACTGAAAACTACAGTACTCTGAAAAAGGAGATTGAAGAAGATATCAGAAAATGGAAAGATATCCCTTGCTCCTGGATAGGAAGAACCAATATAGTGAAAATGGCCATACTTCCAAAATTGTTATACAGATTTAATGCAATTCCAATCAAAATTCCAACAGCATATCTCACAGAATTAGAGAAAACAATCCTAAAATTCATTTGGAATCAGAAGAGACCTAGAATAGCAAAGGCAATTCTGGGCAACAAAGGCAAGGCAGGGGGCATCACAATCCCTGACTTGAAATTATACTATAAAGCTACTGTGATAAAAACAGTGTGGTACTGGCAAAAAAACAGACCTGAAGATCAATGGAACAGATTAGAAGATGCTGAAACAACCCCAGACATACTAAGCCACCTTATCTTTGACAAAGGTGCCAAACACATTTGCTGGAAGAAAGATAGCCTCTTTAATAAATGGTGCTGGAAAAACTGGCTCTACACATGCCGAAGATTAAAACTAGATCCATATCTTTCACCATGCACTAAACTAAATTCAAAATGGATCAGAGATCTAAATATTAAAACAGAAACATTAAATCTGCTGGAAGGTAGGATAGGTAAAACCCTTGGAGACATTGGTGTAGGCAAAGACTTTATGAATAAAAACTCAACCGCACGGGAACTATCCCAAAGAATCAATAACTGGGATCTCATCTTATTAAAAAGCTTTTGCACAGCAAGAGAAACCACCAACAGAGTGAAGAGACAACCCACAACGTGGGAAAAAATGTTTGCCAGCTGTTCCTCAGACAAAGGATTACTATCGAGAACATATAAAGAACACAAAAAAATCAGACCTCCCAAATTTAAAGACCCACTCCAAAAATGGGCATCTGAGATGAATACACATTTCTCAGATGAAGAAATACTAATGGCAAACAAATATACAAAAAAATGTGCAACATCACTAGTCATTCGAGAGATGCAAATTAAAACAACACTGAGATACCATTTCACCCCAGAAAGAATGGCTACTATTAAGAAATCAACTAATAACAAATGCTGGAGGGGCTGTGGGGAAAAAGGAACCCTTCTTCACTGTTGGTGGGAGTGTCGACTGGTACAGCCACTGTGGAAGTCAGTGTGGAGATTCCCCAGAAAACTAGGGTTGGAGGTCCCATTTGACCCAGCTATTCCACTTCTGGGCATCTTCCCAGAAGAATTAAAAACATCGTACCACAGCGATATATGTGCACCCATGTTTATAGCAGCACAATTTGTAATAGCCAGATCTTGGAAACAACCCAAATGCCCATCAACTGAGGAATGGATAAGAAAGATGTGGTATTTTTTTTTTTTTGTGGGTACCGGGGGGTCGACCTCAGGACCTCGCGCGCCAGCAGGCGCCTGTGCCGCTGAGCGATATCACCGGCCCCTTTTTCGTATGTGGGTTCCGGGAGTCGAACTCGGGCCCTTGCACTTGCTGGGCAGGCGCTTAAGCAGCTGAGCCATCTCACCGGCGCAAGATGTGGTATTTTTATACAATGGAGTACTATTCAGCCATAAAGAAGGATAAACTGGAGACTTTTATAGGTAAATGGATGCAACTCGAGAAAATACTCATAAGTGAAATAAACCGGACGCACATATGTAAGCATCGTATTGTCTCTCTAGTATAAGAAACTGAAAGAGTAAATAAGATCCAAAATGTACAATAGACACGGTGAATCAAAAAGAAACTGGTCAATAGGAAAGAGAGACTGGAATAGGGAAAAGAAAGAAGGGAAAGGGCAAAAAATTTGTATATATATAAGATGGTTAAGATAGATACACTACCAATTTTACTTAGTTCATTGAAGAGTAAGGTTTGAGCCAATGATGTTTGGACAATTGAATGCTAATGTCTGGTATCCTGAATAACTAACTTAAAGATAATAATACATAATGCATTAACCATTGTTACCCTCATGTTATGTTGTTTTGAAAATTTGTTCTTTTTTTGATTTGTTTCGTTTTTTCTTCTCTTTAAAATAAAAAAAAAAAATCCTCAACCAGTACTTTAGGCAAAGATCTATAATTGCACCCAAGGTGACCTGTTAGGGCTACACTTAGAATAAGTTTAAAGCACTTTTAAAAAAAAATTCTTGTTAAACTAATACCTTCAGCTTTCATGTTCTAAGTTAGCAGCTGTAATTGTGCAAGTGAGGCAGGAGATTAGGGTATGGCGAGTTGGCTGGGCAATTGTTCCTGACCGGCCAATCATGGAAAGCTATCAAATCGTGGCTGTGATGCATGTGCAAGAGCAGCTTTCTTCAAAGCCCTGCCTGGGATGGCCCAGATCTGACATCAGAAGAATATGTAAAAGATGGCAGGCATCAGCTTTGTCACCACTGTCTTCTTACTCTTGTAGTGACTTGCTCACCTATCCAATTCTTTGAGGGGACAGCAAGAACCTGGAAAAGAGTACTGATCACCACACTGTCCAGTAACAGAAGGACCTGCTGAAAATACAGTGCTATGTGTTTCTTAGTTTGCAGTGAATAAATTCTTCAAAAGAGAAATATTTCGGGTTTATTAGATAATAGCTTACAGTAGAACTCACACTTCCGAGGTGTTCAGTTTTATGAGTTTTGACAAATGGAAAGCTCCTTGTTGTGATTAGCTATTAGCACATGAAAGAGGCACAGGACTAAATGGAGAGAAACGAGATTCAATAATAACCCACAGCAAACCATTCAGCACGACCTGTGTGCTTAGGCAGTAGAGTGCACCCTTTACATAGTAATCTTAACTACTTCTCCCATTTCTACGGAAAAAGTACTTTGCTATTGAAACTGGAACGTGGGGAGCATGTCCTACGGTGATGAAGAATGAAACTGCGGATGGAGGGGGCAGAGTGGAAGCAAATTTACTTTAAAAATATAAAGGCAAGGAAGTAAAACATATAAAGGCAAGGAGGTAGACCCCCTGTGAGCTGGGAGGGGCTCCTGAGCAGGACACTCACAAAGGGCCTTTGTCTAGGGGTTTTTAAGGGGTTTAGAAGGAAACTCGGGCCACTGTGCAAGTGATACAATCTCTGCCCTACAGGAGATTACGTACGTTTTAGGGTCCAATCTATGCAGTGTTCATGCAGCGCCCACGTAGAGCCCAAACGCCCTTGAGCCAGTGGTCTCCCTGATTGTGCTGGGGGCGGGCAGCCCGAGGACAGCTGGAAGATATTTTTGTAAGATCCCCGCAGCGTGGTGATTCAGCAGACTTTATTTTGGGCTTTCCTACTCCATTTTGGGGCCGCTGTCCTTAGTGCCTAATAAAATCCTAACTCCCGTCTCACTAATTCCTGTCTCAATATTAACACTTTGGAGACAAGGAAAGTCCAGCTCGGAGAGGTGAAGTCTTTTGGACAAGGTGACACACCCAGGAAGTGGCAGGCTCCCAAGCTGGACTTTCCACCGGCTGTCTCGCCTAATCCTAGGGAGAACTTCGTCCCTTTCCTATCTCTGTCCTTCATTAGATTTGCGATTTGGGGAAATTCATTCAGCGTGGCAGGGCTTCTTTTTTCTTGTCTATATAAAGAGAAAGATGAACGAACCTCTTCCCACCCACTCACACCTCTGATCTTTTCCTAGAGCCTCGCTTGATTCACAAGTGGATAAAATATTACGACCGCAGCAGCCCCAAGGCTGAGAGCCCCAGGAATTAAAAAAAGCAAAAATACCAACATGCTTGTGTGTAGACCAGCCTGCTCCCAGCACACTGGTGCTGCTTTCTCCACCAAGCGCAGCTGGCACAGGGCACAAGTACAAAGCCATCTAGCAGAGTTTAGGAGGCTAAAGAAACAGAGAGAGGAAGTACATTTGGCTTCAGGCCAGAAAAACAATGTTACCACTGTCTTCTCTCTGGCTTCTCTGGTCTTGTCACATCTTCACCGCACACGGGAAAAGAGATGTGAGTCAGCTGAGCCACCCCGCTTCTCCTGGCTTTCAGTTCTGTGGTGTCTAAACCATCCTCACGTCACATCGCACTGCCTCCTCTCTCCTCCTCCTATGATCCTTTCTCTGCTATGGACTATGAAGTCCATCCCTGTCAGCGAGATGCTGAAAGAAGTGTGCAAAGAGAATGGTGAGCTGGGGTGCTGGGTCTGCCTATTCCTGCTGCAACGGCACACTGAGTCTGGAGACTTAGTTCCAAATTCGGGTTCAGCCACCAAATGACTGTGTGAATAGTGGTGCTCTATTTTCTAAGGTTCAGTTAGTAATGGCTTTAGAATGCTCCTGTGAGGACCAGGAAAGACCACAAACATAGACACCATGAGTAAATCCCAATGCATGGTTTCTTGCCTATTTTACTTGATGGCACTCAGAGTAAGGGATTTTACTTGTATAGTGCATTGGAAATAGATAGGAAAGGAGGCCCAGAGGGAGTTCTCACTGCCCCAGAGAAACCTGCCACCCAAGTTCTCTCTTGGCAATCCCCAGGGATGAGGGAGTCAAAAATTCATCACACTTGTACCATCTATGTCAAGGCACACACCTTGAGAAGCTGTGTTACAGCCTCATACAAGTGCACCAATGTAATGGAATGATCATATTGATGTGAATGACTCGCTTTACTTCTCTTCACTCGACTGCTATAGGGGACATTGCCTGATCACCCAGACCTTAATATCATGCACAAAAATAGTATCATGAAGCCAGGTGTGGTGGTGCATGCCTGTAATCCCAGCACTCGGGAGGCTGAGGCAGAAGGATCGCCATGAGTTTGAGGCCAGCCTGGGATACACAGCAAGAGCCTGTCTCAAAAATTAAATACATAAATAAATAAATAAATAAAGTATTTGAATGAATGTTTGAAAAAAGCTAGAATACGAGACGGATCTTGGCTTTATGGGTGTTGCATAACTGGGAGACTTAAGTCAAAGTTACTGGTGTTGGTTTGGGATTTATTGATGCTAGAGCTTTGGACCGATGTCTTTGTAATTTCCTTGAACTTGTCTTTGTGGTTTTCAGAATGGCCACAGAAAGCCCCTAAATAGAGTCTCTTTCCCTGTGCACTGACCCCTTATCAGGGAGAAAAAACCTTCCTAGAAGCCCCGAAGCACACCCGTTTGCATCTGATTGGATAGAACAGGGGTGCGCGGGCAGTCTTACTGAGAGGAAGACTGAGAAAGTAAGTATCCAAGCTGTTTGGTGGGGTGACGGCCAGGGAGGGGGCAGCTGAGAAGCCCATCAGTGGAATCTGCCTTAAAGCTCTGCAAAGCATTTCCTGTTGTAACTTTAAAAAGCAAGTCTTCATTTCCCCATATTATTCAAACAGACTTCCTATTATTAAAATATACAAACAACATCATAAAAAAACAGAGCGTCTGCAGTTTCAGCAACACCTGCCAAATTGCTACAGACATTTGGCAGCTTAGTCTAGAATGATTTGCTTAGATTTCTTAAAAGAGGAATTCCCACTTTCTCTTCTGAAAGGTCTAAGCTCCTTTCAAATACTTTCACATTTTTTGTTCACAAGTTTCCTTCTAACTTGCTTTCTCCCCGCCCATTAACGCAATTTTTTCACTAATTACTTCAGGTACTGACTCCTACAACAGTTATATCTCAGTGTCTCCCTGGGAAATAGACTTCGAGACACGAAATACTAATGTTTTTATCATTGTTAAGCACGTGTAAATATTTTAAAATGACATTAAAGACAATAAAAGTGTTAAAATATATCTGAAAGTTATGATCGACACAGATGAGTAAGTTAAATAATACTGGCTTACCATGAGCAGCATCAGTCTTCTATCTCACCCTTTAGTCCCACTGCCAGAGTCAATAATTTGAGTGCATTTAGCTTTTTCTTTTTGGATTTATAGCTGTATTTCCCAGTTACATGATTAAAGTGCTTCTCATTGACTTTGTCTTTTAGACATTAACTATTAGCTTTCTTGTAATGCAGTATGAGGACTTGGCTTCCTCCATAGTGAGGCCTGTTTCCCTCCTCTGTCCATCATTTCCATGTAGTAGATCACTTTCTTTTTATGTGTTCTTTTTTTTTTAATTGCATTCTGTTCTTGTTTTACTATTGCAAATTTTTTTCTTGTCTCTGCAAAATACCAATTATCATTTCCTGAAGTTTCCTCCTGATTTCTCCATCTCGCCCACACTCCTTGTTGGCTATGCTCCCTCTCGTTGAAGGCTTTCTTGAAATGTCCGCTGCTTCTTGGATGTCATTTCTGCCGCCTAGAGGCTGACTAGCAGTTCTGTGGAAACGGAGTTTGCTTACTGGCGGCTTTCATTGTGGTATGGCGGATGGAGACCCCCAAGGATCCAACTCTGGCAGGTCTCTCTTGGGCCAGTCTGTTTCCCTCGACAGTAATTCTCCAGTTTCCTCTGTAAGGGCATAAAACTAGGTGTCCAGAATCACGGGAATCTAGTGTAGCAAGGCAGCTATGGAACCTACCGTTCAATATCAAGATTTCCACTCCATTTGCTTCAGAGATTATTTTAATCTCCACTCCCCCAGCTTCCTTGATTGAGTGTGGTGTTTTAGAGCTCAGAGGTTTCCAGAATTTCCAAGAGTAGAACTCCTGTGCACTATTTAGATGGGGACTGACTGATAAGCCCCAGGAACTAAGGCAGGAAATCTGGGAGTCTGAATGCTACCTAAAGACACTTTACACTCCTCCCTGTGGGTTTGCTTCCTCCACACTCAACCTTCAGAGATGGGGGATGCCTTCCGTGACTCATTCTCTACAAGGGAATCAGCTTACTTCTGACTGGACTTTCCCTCTCCACCCACTCTGGCATTACGTTTCTGCCATTTCTGCCCTACCAAGCCAGGTTCCCCTCCGCCATCTGTTTTCTGTTTTGCCAAGTTGTATTGACATCACTTTCTCCTCTTACTCCTCTCTAGTTCTTTTAGATTTTCTGCCATTTTAATTTCTTTATTCCCATTTCAGTGGAGTTTCATAAAGAAATGAATGTTAGTTCAAGCACTCAATATATGATGTTTAGCTGAAAGTAATAAATGTTTAATTTTTAGGTGTCTAATTTTAGCTGAGCATATTCGCATTTCACTATTTGTGTATATGTGTGTATTTAGAGACAAGACAAAAGTATATTCATGTCTTAGGTGAGAGAAAGACTAATAGTTTACAACCTCCCTTACAGCTTGCTGTGTATATCAGTCCACTTTCTATAATTACAACAAAACACCTGAGGCTTGGAACTCACAAAGAAAAGAAGTTTATATGGAGACTGAAAGTCCAAACAGGCGTGGGGTCAGTTCCGATAAGGATCCAATGATTATATCATCCCCTGGCAGACAATATTGCAGTGGCAGGAGCACCTCAGTGAGGAGGGATCACATTTCCATACAGGACGCCAAAGAGGCTGGGGACTGGCCAGGCTGGTTCTTAAAATAACCTCCTCACAAGCACTAACTCAGAGGCTCCACGGGAGCTACCTTGATCCCTTCGGTGCACACACACCCAGTGACCTAAATCACTCCCGACGTCCTCACCTCTCAAAAGTCCCCTTGCTTCTTAACACTACCAACCCGAGGAGCAATATCCCAACACAGAGCCTTTGGCGCATTCGCTCAAAACATACAAACCACGGCACTGCACCATGGGACTGAGTTCTGGTCGGTGTAACTAACACAGAATTGACGTGGGCCACTTCTGAGCTTTAACATAAAACTTTGGGCCTCTCCGGTCTTCTCCTGTTTTCCCCATACGGAGGCTCAGGGTGGACACCTGATGCGAGACGGTTCACTGAGAACCGATCCTAGGAAGCACAGAGCTGCTCTTCCTCTGTGAATGCCGACCTGGTAGGATGGGTGGCTGCAGCTGCTGATGACCATCTTACCAGCAAGAAGAGAACTGGAGAGTGAAGACCACAGTGGAGAGAGGAAGGGAGGATGGAGCGAGACTGCATTCTAACATCATCTGGGCATCTGGATCCATGCCTGAATCCCCAGAGTTGTCAACTATGTAACTCAATAAATTACTTCTAAGGAAGGTCTCCTGACTATTCTGCATATATAATACATAATGCGTTATGCATATATATTATATATGCATATATTATTTATAATGCTGTTCCGTAATCACATAAGCTATAAATAATATATATTTATATGCAGATACATACATATACACACAATATAACTACAAAATTAACTTTGAAGTTAAAGGCAGAACAAATAAAAAAATTTTAAGGGAATGAATAGGTAATATCTTAGAGATTTTTTTCAAAAAGAGTTATCACTGGATTAGCCTATCCAATATATCATTTTCCCGTTTTTTTGTGTGTGTGTGTGTTGGTACCAGGGGTCGACCTTAGGACGTCGTGCGCCAGCAGGCGCCCGTGCCGCTGAGCGATATCACCGGCCCTTTTCTCGTATGTGGGTTCCGGGAGTCGAACTCGGGCCCTCGCGCTTGCCAGGCAGGTGCTTATGCCTCTGAGCCATCTCACTGGCCCCATTTTCCTGTTTTAAATACCATCTAGAGTACATTTATCCCTGACTTCATGAACCTCGTGCAAATAGCTCTTGGAGCAATTACGCAGATGATCACACTGTAGTGTTAATTAATTTTCTGGTTACAATTCTGGATTCTATTCTAGAATGTTCTCAGATAGGGCCTGATCCAGTTTTGTAAGCACAATGGGTCAACTTTTAACAAAATATGTAAAATATAGGTCTCTTGGCCCAAAAGATCAGCAATACAGGTATTCTGTGTTAAGGTATTTGATAAATTTTAATTTGTTCATGACAAAGACCATGATTTAGAAGTGGGGTTTTCTTACTGATCTCAAGAAAAGAAAAGTCAGTGGGAAGGTTTGAACTTGTCAGCACTTTCCAATATTCTTTGTTTAAGGCATAGAGCCTATTTGTGGCTGCTTTGTGTGTGGGACTCCCAAAGCCATTCCCACCCTCCTCTCCTCCATGGGGCTGGCATCAGTAAACTACTGACCAAATCCAACAGGCTTATTTATGGAGAACCTGTGAGCTAAAACTGGCTTTCACTTTTGCTTGTTGTTTGTGATTGAACCTAGGATCTTTCCAATGAGATACATCCCCAGCACTGGTTTTTACTTTGAGGCAGGGTCTTCTGAAATTGCTAAATTACCCTGGTTGGGTTTGAATTTACAGTCCTCCTGCTTAGCCTCCCAGGGTGCTGGGATTATGGGGATGCACCATTACACCCAGTGGCTTTCACATTTTTAAATGTTTGCAGAAAGATTTAAAAAACAGTATCTTGAAGCCTGGCATGGTGGTGCAGACCTATAATCCTAGCACTTGGCAGGCTGGGGCAGGAGGATTGCTGCAAGCTTGAGGCCATCCTGTGTGACACGGTGAGTTCAAGTCCACCATGAAATATAGTGAGACCCTGTCTAAAAATAAATAAATAGGTGCCAGGCATGGTAGCACAAGCCTATAATCCCAGCACTGAAGAGGCTGAGGCAGGAGGATGACACAAGTTCAAGGCCAGCCTACGCTACATAGTGAGATCAAGGCCAGCCTGAACTGTGTAGAGAGGCCCTGTCTCAAATACTAAATAAATAAATAAATAAATAAATAAATAAGCTATCATGGCTTTCCTTACAATAGCCCTCCATGCTTCCTCCAGGGTATACTTTTATCTTGTTTTTTCCACTTCTACTTGCCCCAGGTTCACTCTGCAGAGCCAGTTTCTCCCTCACTCTTCACTTTCACTTTTTCAAGTAAACTTTGCTACTGCAAAAATAAATAAATAAATAAATAAATATATGAAATAAAATAAAAAGAATATCTCATGAAATTGAAATTTTTGTGTACCTAAATAAAGTTTTATTGAAATACAGCCACATTCATTCATTTATATATTATCCACGGCTGTTATTGTACTACACTGACAGAGCTGAGTGGCTGTAACAGAGACCAAATGGAAGGCAAAGCGTAAGTCATTTACTATTCTGTCGTTACAGAAACAGTGTGTTGGACTTTCAGGAAGATGGCAGAGTGGTGAACAGCAGAGAAACAGCCTCTCCAAGATTTGGTGTCCAGATGCTGGAATAAAGCAAGGCGAGGAAGAGAAGAAGGAGGGAAGTGGGTCCCCAGGACTCAGCGAGGATCTGAAGCCAGAATTGAAGCCCATAGAGAGAGTGAAGAGAGAGACCTCAAGGCAGAAAGGAGACGGCAGGTGGCGCTTTCTCTCTGAGCCCTGACTCACTGCATGGGAGGGGGCAGATCAAGCCTGCAGACACACGCTGACTACTGGCAACCCCAGAGGCCTTCACAGAGAGACGCACCAGTGGAAAGGAGCAGTGGGTGCAGTGGACTGCAGGGGCTGGTGAGTTATTTGGGACCAGACGAACACCTGGAGAGGGTGCTCGACTAGCTCATAGAACACGTTTTGTTGCATCAAAACTGAGTCCGGGAAAGGAACAATGCCTGAGGAAATCAGGAGGCACTGAACAGCTTTACTTTACGTTGCAGTCCTGGCTGGAATAACATCCAACAAAAAGCCAGGCCACGAGTATCCGTGAGCCAGCATTTTTATATGAGGCATAAGCAGGGGTTACAACGGCAGGACAGGACAGCCTGGCAGTTCCTCTGATTAGCTAGCAAGGTGAGATCATCACTCACAGGCTAGATTAATGACCACAAAGCTGGGTACCATCAGGCATTCTGTATGTTTGGTTATGCTGTCGTGGTTACAGGGGTCAAGAAAGCAATTACAGAGACACAAAACAGTTACAGAGCTAGGCAGCTTCAAAGAAAACAAAGTTTTGAAAAGAACAATTTTTCCTAGTACAGTTTTTCCTTTCATTTCCCCCTCTTGTCATTACTCAGGAAAATCTTTTTTAGTGTTGCTTCTATCTAAACCTGCATAAGAAGGAGTAGCTCTGAGGGCTGTTTGGAAACTTACGCTGTTGATCTGTTCTGAATCCAATTAATCAGACAGGGCCCTATCAGGAGAATTAACATAAGGACTGTCAGGGGCCCCAAAAGGGGCCCTAGCTGTGGTTTCAAGTCAGGTAGACCTTGGAACCATCCCTGCTTCTGATTTTGTTCTTTGGCCAAGTTATCCAATCTCTCTTGCAATTGTTGCAGACCTTCTCAGACTATTCCAGACTTATTAGCGTAGAACCAGCAGTTTTCTCCTAGGGCAGTACAAATTCCTCCTTGTTGTAGAAACCCTAAATCTAAGCCCCTCCCAAGGACAAATCTTTTGGACCCCTGACGCTACATATCCTCATTCATCAACAAACAGGTTAAAGGGCCTAGTCACATCAGGAATGCCTGGGGCTGCTTCCAGTGCTTGTTTTATGGTCTGGAAGGATTCAGTTTGTTCTAAAGTCAAGTTTAACAGTTCTCTTTCATTTTCTTTCCCTGTCAGCATGTCATACAGAGGCCTCGCCTACTCGGCGAACTTCAGTATCCAAATACAACAGAAACCTGCAGTGCCCATGAATTCTCTAAGCTGTCTTTTATTTTCAGGTCTTGGAATGGAGCAAATGACTTCTTTTCTCTCTGGGCCCAGGCACCTGAGTCCTTTCTCTAAGTCAAACCCCAAGTAAGGCACTTTCTGTCTACATATTTGAGCCTTCTTCCAGAAGACTTTAGAGCCTGTGGCCAGTACGTGGTGGAGAAGGGCCTGTGTTCCCTTCCTGCAGTCTGGTTTATTTGAGCTGCAAATCATAATATTGTCGACATACTGCATGAGAGTGCAATTACGGTCTGCATGTGGAAATTGGGCCAGGTCAGCAGCCAGTGCTTCCCCAAAAAGTGTGGGGGAGTTCTTGAAACCTTGTGGTAAATGCGTCCAGGTAAGTTGGTCTTTTCATCCGGTCTCTGGGACCTCCCATTCAAAGGCGAATATGGGCTGACCGACAGGTGCGACCTATAGACAGAAGAAAGCATCTTTTAAATCCAGACAGGTGAACCAGGCAACATCAGGGGGAAGCAGACCCGGGAGGGTATAAGGGTTGGGAACTGTTGAGTGCAGAGTTGTGGTGGTTGAGTTGATGGCGTGGAGGTCCTGCACTGGCCGGTAGTCCCGAATGGGTTTTCTCACCAGGAGGAGAGGAGTGTTCCAAGGTGACTGACAGTTTATCAGGATTCCAAACTGTTTCAAGTGAGAGATATGGGGCTGGATGCCAAGCCGAGCCTCTCGTGATATTGGGTACTGCTTAACAGCAATGAGGATGGCACTGGGTCAGAGCTCAATCACCAAAGGGGCATGATTGACAGCAAGCCCCAGGGGTGAGTCTTCTGCCCATACTTCTGGAAACAGCTCTCTCAAAACTTCAGGGTTATGATTATCAGGCATTTCAGGCTGATGTAGGTGCCATTCTTCCTCCCAGGGTATAGTCAGAATCAATATCAAGTCTGGGACAGTGGACTGGAGTTGTGAGGAAGGATGGCTGGCTTGGAGTGAAAGAAACAGTTGCTCCCAACTTGGAAAGGAGGTCCCAGAAGAGGGATAGGGCACTCAGGCATGTGTAAGAATTCATGTTTGATGAAGTGTCCACCAATCTCGCAGGACCTGTTTTGACAGAATTTCTTTTCAGTGGGGGCTCCGGTGGTGCCGATCAGTTGGATTTGCCGGGAGGTTAAGGGAGCAGCAGGCTGAGTCACAACTGAGTGTTCAGTGCCACTGTCCGCCATAAAAGTCATAGGTTTCCCCTGGATTCTGGCTATGACTGAGGGCTCCCAGGGGCCCAGTCTAATAGAGCCCAGTCTGTCCTATTCATTGTTGTCATTGAAGAGAGAGAGAAGAGGTTCAGGCTGGGGTGGCCCCAGGTTATCATCTCTTTGTGTCTCCAGAGGGGGCATTTATCTTTCTAGTGTCCAAACTGTTTGCAGCAAGCGCACTGGTCAGCTGCCAAGGCATAAGGTCTACTGCCAGTTTTAGGCTGTGAGGCTTGAGGGGCCCCCTTATATCGGTTGCCATGGTGGGATTGGCATTAGTGGGACACTTCAGGAACAGGCTTTCCTAATATTGTGGCTAGAAAAGCAGCTTTCTGTTGGGCTCTGTGATCTGCCTCTCATTGTTGCTCCTTTTTTTCTTCTCTTTCTCAGTTTACAAAGACCTTCTGAGCAATCTGAAGTAATTGAGTAGCGTGAATGCCAGCAAAGCCATCAACCTTTTGGATTTTTCTTCTAATGTCAGAGGCTGACTGTACAACAAAGGCAGCATTGGCCATCTGTTGATTTTTAGGAGCCTCAGGGTCAAAGGGTGTATAGATCCGGTAGGGTTTACACAGTCTTTCATAAAATTTGGCTGGACTTTCATTGGGTTCCTGAGTAATTTCAGTAACTTTAGACATGTTTATTGGCTTTTTGCCTCCCTCTTTGAGGTCTGCCAGGAAAGCAGTGTGGTACCAATCTAAGGCTTCATGACCCTCTGTCGCATTACAGTCCCTGTTGGACGTGCTTGAGGGAGGATTGTGTTCACCCAAGTGTCAAAATCAACCACGGTGATGGGGACTTTTGATTTTAACCTGGATTGGGCCCCATCTAAAATACGGCAGCATTCCTCAGTATTAAACAGAGTCAGAAGGAGTTGCTGACCGTCATCCCATGTTGGCAGGTGGGTACTCAGATGCGGGACAAAGGTGGAAGAGTTTTCAACCTCTCGTGGCAATTGAGTCCAAGTGAGTTAATCTGGGAGAGCAGGAGGCTGTGCTGCAGGAGACAGAACTGGCAGTGGTGGTGTTGTGGCTGGCTGAGCAACTTGGGGTTGATGAATGTAAGGAGGAGGCAGGTTGGACTCGGGGTCCTCTGGCAGAACAGGATAAAGCTTTTCTGGCTTGTGCTGAATCTGACAGCCTCTCAGACGGCCTTGTGGATTTGTTTTGATGACCAGGATAGCTTTCTTGTCATGCAGGACACAGGTGAGGAGCCAAGGTGGGAGGCTCTGACACAGGTTGAGCCAAGAGTCAATATAAGGAAACTGGTCAGGATGGCCTCACTCGTCGGGCTCTGTCACTTTGTCCCAGACTTGACGGACAATTTCAATATCAAGTGTCCCTTCAGATGAGTTGGGGCAAAGATTTGGCCATTCAATTTCACAAAAGGCACAGAGCTTCTGAGGTTTCCTTTTCACTCCGTAGTCATCAGGAAATCCTCTTTTGAAGTTTTCCAGCATACAGTCAAGGACTGTAGGTTTACTCTGGCTTGCACCTATTCTATCCCCCTATGGTGTATGTTGTGTACCCTTGAACGATGGCACAAGAGACAAAAGGTCAGTGCTCCTCAAATGAGGAACCAAATGCTTGTCAGCTCTGGCCACTCCCCTCACAAATATGAGTGCATCTGGCAATTGGTGCACTTGCATAAACCCTGAGCCTGGTCAGACCCCCATTACAGAGGCTGAGTCACCTTTTAGCCCTATGACGCAACTACGGAACTGCAAAAATCTGACCCACTCGAGCTCCATAGCTCTGAGGTCCCGGAGTAGCCTTTTGCCATGCAGCATAGATGGAATGGCCTACTGCTTTCACCATCTGTTACAAACACTCACACAATCATTCAGCAGGCACTCAGAGGTTAGACATTCCAACCCCCTTCTCTTGAGGGTAGCCTTAACTAACAAGAGGTGATGAAATGTAAGACAGGACAGCCCGTAAGTTCTTCTGATTAGCTAGCAGGGTGAGATCATCAGTTACAGGGCTAGATTAATGACCATCAGTTACAAGACTAGATTAATGACCACAAAGCTGGGTACAATCAGGCATCCTGTATGTTCAGTTAGGCTCCTGTGGTTACAGGGGTCGAGAAAGCAATTACAGAGACACGAAACAGTTACAGAGCTAGGCAGCTTCAAAGAAAACAAAGTTTTAAAAAGAACAATTTTTCCTAGTACAGTTTTCCCTTTCAGCTTAAGGAAATACAAAGGAATTGAAATTATCCCATGCATATTATCAGACCATAGTGCAAAGAAATTGGATATAGATGGCAAAAAGAACCACAAGAACTTCATAAACACATGGAAATTAAATAATACCCTCCTGAACAAACAAGGGGTCATGGATGAAATTAAAGAACAAATTAGACAGTTTCCACAATTAAACAATAGTGACAATACAAAATACCAGAACTTGTGGGACATGATGAAAGCAGTCCTACCAGGGAAATTTATAGTGGTGAATACCCATATCAGGAAAACAGAGCAAGCTCAAATAAAGAACTTAATATTGAATCTCAAGCTTATACAAAAAAAAGAGCAAGTCAATCCCAAAGCTTGTATGAGGGAGAAAATTACTAAGATCAAAGCAGAAATGAATGTAATGGAGACTAAGAAACAATACAAAGAGTCAATGAATCAAAGAGTTGGCTCTTTGAAAAATTAAATAACACTGACAAACCCTTAGCGAATCTTATCAAAAAAGGGAAAAAGTACTCAATTCTAAGCAATTAGGAATGAAAAGGGTGAAATCACAACAGATACTGTACAAATCCAGAAGATCATCACTACCTACTTTGAGAACCTGTACTTTAATAAGATGGAAAATGCAGAAGAAATGGGCAGATTCCTAGATACATAAGAATTACCAAAGCTGAATCAAGAAAATGTAAAAATTCTAAATAAACCAGTATCAGTCAATGAAATTGAAGACGTAATTAAAAACTTACCAACAAAGAAAAGCCCTGGCCCTGACAAATTCACTGCTGAATTCGACAAGAAGTTTGAAGAAGACTTAATGCCGCTACTTCTCAAACTCTTTAATGAAATTGAAAGTGAAGCAATGCTTCCAAATTCATTCTTGGAAGCATTACCTTGATACCAAAACGAGAGAAGGGCCCAACCAAAAAAGAGAACTATAGGCCAATCTCCCTAATGAACAGAGATGCAAAAATCCTCAATAAAATACTGGCAAACAGAATGCAACAAATCATGTAGGAAATTATACATCATAACCAAATAGGATTCATCCCAGGGATGCAGGGTTGGTTCAACATATGCAAATCAATAAATGTAACACACCATATTAACAGAGACAAGGACAAAACCATATGATCATCTCAATAGATGCAGAAAAAGCATTTGACAAAGTCCAACACCCATTCATGATAAAAACCTCACAAAAAATTGAAATAGAAAGTCTTTATCTCAATGTGATAAAAGTCATCTATAACAAACCAACAACCAACATCATACTAAATGAACAAAAATTAAAAGCTTGCACTTTAAAATCAGGAACAAAACAAGGATGTCCACTGTCACCATTCTTGCTCGATATAGTTCTGGAAACATTAGCCAGAGCAATTAGACAAGAGAAAGAAATAAAAGGAATAAGGATAGGAAAGAAGAAGTTAAATTATCATTATTTGTGAATGACAGGATGCTCTACCTGTTAAATTATCATTGTTTGTGGATGACAGGATACTCTGCATAGAAGACCCTAAAAACTCCACCAAAAGACTTCTAGATTTAATAACCAAATTCAGTAGCACAGCTAGATAAAAGTCAACACTCAAAAGTCAATAGCATTCCTGTACACAAATAACAAACTCACTGAGAGAGAAATTAGGGAAACAACAACTTCCACAATAGCATCCAAAAAAAATGAAATACCTAAGAATCAATCTAACGAAGGAAGTAAAAGACCTCTACATTGAAAACTACACTACTCTGAAGAAGGAGATTGAAGAGGATATCAGAAAATGGAAAGATAGCCCTTGCTCTTGGGTAGGAAGAACCAATTTATTGAAAATGTTAAGCAGATTTATACAAAATTGTTATGCAGATTTAATGCAATTCTGATTAAAATTCCAATAGCATATCTCACAGAATTAGAGAAAACAATCCTAAAACTCATTTAAGAATCAGAAGAGACCTAGAATAGCAAAGGCAATTCTGGGCAACAAAGGCAAGGAGGGGGGGGTCACAATCCCTGACCTGAAATTACACTACAAAGCTACTGTGATAAACACAGCAGGTACTGGCAAAAAACAGACCTGAGGATCAGTGGAACAGATCAGAAGGTGCAGAAACAACTCCAGACTTATTTAGCCACTTTATCTTTGACAAAGGTGCCAAATACCTTCACTGGAAGAAAGATAGCCTCTTTAATAAATGGTGCTGGAAAAACTGGCTTTCCATATGCTGAAGATTAAAACTAGACCCATATCTTTCACCACGCACTAAACTAAGATCAAAATGGATCAAATATCTAAATATTAAAACAGAACACTAAATCTGCTGGAAGATAGAATAGGTAAAACTCCTGAAGACATTGGTGAAGGCAAAGGCTTTATGAACAAAACCCCAATCGCAATGGAACTATCACAAAGAATCAACAACTGGTATCTCATCATATTAAAAAGCTTTTGCATAGCCAGAGAAACCACCAACAGAGTGAAGAGACAACCCACAATATGGGAAAAATTTTTGCCAGCTGTTCCTCAGATGAAGGATTACTATCGAGAACATATAAAGAACTCAAAAAAATCAGACCTCCCAAATTTAAATATCCAATCCAAAAATTGGCATCTTCATCTAGAATCATGAAGAAGTAGAAATGGCAAATAAATATATGAAAAAATGTTCAGCATCATTGGTCATTCAAAAAATGCAAATTGAAACAACACTGAGATTCCTTCTCACTCCAGAAAGAACGGCTATTACTAAGAAATCAACAAATAACAAATGCTGGCAGGGCTGTGGGGGAAAAAGGAACCCTTCTCCACTGTTGGTGGAGACTGATGCAACCACTGTGGAAATCAGTATGGATATCTCAAAAAACTAGGACTAGAGGTTCCATTCGACACAGCTATTCCCCTTCTTGGTATCGTCCTGAAAGAATTAAAAGCATCATACCAAAGAAATATATGCACGCCCATGTTTATAGTGGCACAGTTTGTAATTGCCAAATCTTGGAAACAGCCCAAATGCTCACGAACAAATGAATGGAGGAAGACGTGTTTTGTTCACACAAAGGAGTACTACTCTGCCACAAAGAAGGATAAGCTTGAGACATTTCTAGATAAATGGATGCACTTTGAGACCACATTCCTAAGTGAAATAAATTGGATGCACATGTTTAAATACCACATTGTTTCTCTGTTGCGAGAAACCGAAAGTGTAAATGAGGACCAAAATGTATAATCGATATTGGGAAATGGGAAGAAAATGTTCAAATGGGAAGGGGAGCAAGGGGGGAGGGAGAGACAAGAAAAAAAGAATAGAAGGAAAAAACTGGAAACAACGCTTCTTTAAATAAGGAGGGGAAGAGGCGTTGAACGAAGGGAGGGGAATGTGAAAAAAAGAAGCAAGCTATATCATGTACATGTAGAGGTACAAATTCCCTATGATGAGTTATCATTATGTATACCTAAAATGTACCAATTAAAAAAAGAAAGAAAGAGTGTGCAGACCCCTGTAATACGTAATGGAAAGTCAAATATTTTCCTACCCATATTTGTAGCAGGGAGTGACCATATGATCCAGTTTGGACCAATGAGACATCAAGAAAGGCCCTCAAGAGGGATTCTGGAGAAGAGTGCTTCATAATAAAGTAAAAGGGGAGTGTGAACTCCTTTTCCTTCTTCCTGTTTCAAACACAGATGTAATATCTGAGGCAGCAGTGACATTTTTTGCAACCATAATAAAACCAGCATGAGGTTAACAGCATTCCTGATGTGTTACTGGCTGTGTTCGTCAAAGACCCAGTGCTTTCTTCTCTCTGGAGTTGAAACTAATTTAAAGCCGTTTATGGTTTTTCTAAACCTGCTGAAGAGAGAATAATTTGGACAGATGCTTCTCCAGGGACACTATACATTTCTTTAGGAATGTCATTGCGGTCACATAACCTCAGTTTGCAGAGGAGAGTTCAACTTCAGCCCGAATTAAATGTGCCAAAATCCATAAAATGGGAGGGGTACGAAAACAAGTTTAAGGAGTTGTGTTACAAGATTCAATGTGCTTGTTTACTGTGGCAAAGCCTCAATGATTGCTAGTTCCTTCTACTCAGTGGATTTCTGTAGAGAAGAGATACTTTTATTATTGAGTGAATACCCCACAGGAATTGAATGTCATATTCAATTCTCATTTTCATTAAATTTCATAAGTAGCGATCATCTATGGTCCTTTGGGGGAATAAAATATAAACAAATATGACTTAAAAGTGTATTCTGTAACAAACAAAAGGCAGAACAAAACAAAATAAGCCTTCAAATAAATTATATATAAAGACTAGGGCATTTCCTAAAATTTCAGACTTCTAAGTATATCTTAAGTTTCAAAAGTCAAAAGGTCTACATACCCTGTCATTAGGAATGTGCTAGAAATCTATTGTAGCAGAAACTTTCTCCTTGCAGAAGGAGAAACGGAAGCCCAAAAAAGATCACTACACTCAGAGAGAAAACCTCTGAGTCCCAGGACCTAGCCTTTCAGGGAATAGCATTGTTCTGCAGTTACTTTTAGGTCTCTCAGACAGCGCGGTGCATTCAGAGAAATTCACAGCCAAATCCCACCCAGAATCAAAGCTGCAAGCCCATTAATCACAGTGAACTCCCATAACAGGGAAATTCTGGCAAACCATACGATATGTAGTTAACTTGGAATTATTCATCTTCCAAAAACTTAGTTTTAATAGCTGCTCTTTGAAGCAATACAAATAAAATAGCTGACAGCCTGCTGTCACCTCCCAAAGTTGAGGAGAACAGCTAGCTGGGCCCTGGATCCCAAGGATGTGTGAATTCGGTCTGCGCACCTATGGTGACCAACTATCCCATTTTGCCTGGGATCGAGAGGGTTCCCAGGACACAAGACTTTCCTGGTAAGACCAGGAAAGTCTCAGGGAAACCGCGGTAAGCCGGTCTCCCCGTCCCGGTCCTGACTCCTGCGCCTGTGCCCGCCCTTCGTGCTCTCTTGAGTTGTCCTCATCCTTGCAAGCCCGAGTTGATTCCACCCCACGACTCCCTCCGGGGTCCCCCGGGCAGAGCGAAGCTTTCCACATGCCCAAAGCATAAGCTGGTCCTGCTCTCCCAACACTTGCTTCTCTCTCCTGTGTGACACTTTTCTAAGGAGGAGCCCCGCAAGGCTGCACACGGGCCTCATGCCTGGGTCTTCCATGGAGTCAGTGCTTGATCCAACTGTCCAACTGGGGGCTGAGGGTGTGACTCAGGGGTAGAGCATTTATTTGCCTAACGTGTGAGGCCCTGGATTTAGTCCTCACTGCTGAAGGACCAAAACAAAACAACTGTCTGACTGAAAGGCCCCGGGAGCATGTTCACGAGGACTGGGCCCTGAACGTCGTGGTCCACGAAAGCACGCATGTTTTGCATTTCCTGGTAGAAAACACCTTGCAGCCCGGGCCTCGGGCCTGCCACAAGAGGCTTTGAATCACAGAGAGGCAGGAAATTCCAATTGACTCCAATAACCACAAATGAAGCTGAAAGTAATTCTTTAGCAAACTCCTGCCAAATAATTCTGGCACAGAAACATCCCTGCTGGACAGACCACTTACTCTGAGCACACTTCCCCCATTAACTTCAATAAATGTAACTGCTTTGTTTTCTTTATTTTTTTTTTTTTTTTTTTTTTTTACAATCAGGTCAATATTTGCAATACTTTGTTTTGTATTTATTTATTTATTTGTTTATTTGTTTATTTATTTATTTATGTTTTTGTGGGTACCAGGGGTCGAACTCAGGACCTCGCGCTTGTCAGGCAGGCATTTATGCCGCTGAGCTATCTCACCGGCCCCCTGTTTGTTTGTTTTAGACACAGTCTCGTTGTGTAGTTCAGGCTGGCCTTGAACTCACTGTGTAGCCCAGGCTGGTCTTGAACTCATGGCGATCATCCTGCCTTGGTCTCCAGAGTGCTGGGATTATGGGCGGGTGCCACCATACCCAGCCATATTTGCAGTTCTCTGCTCATTGTACACAAAGAATCTGAAATCTATCTCTTAGGAATTATCACTCACTGTATTACTAAAGTGTTTTTGGGGGGTTGAGACAGGGTCTCTCTATGTAGTGAGGTGGCAGGTGTCTGCCACCACACCCAACCTGTTTCCTAAGTCTTAAAAAAGGAAGAAGGAAAGAAAAAAAGTTCGGGCTTGTGGTTTTCTTCTGTAAAAAGGGGACTTTTCGTCTGTGAGTCCTTTTGCTTATAAAACGGGCCTTACCCCTGTGAATGTACACACAGATGCACCTAGCTCCTGACATCATGAGCGTCACTCTGGCACTCACCCTCTTCTGAATAGGTACTTTTTTCTGCTAAATAAATCTTTTCTGTGCCTCCAAAAAACTAAATCCCTGATGGAGCACTTAGGAAATTAGCAGAAAACACATTATATACCTCAGGTAGGAGATCAGATCAAAGTCACCGTGTCTCCAATGTTTCACTATAAAAACTAAAAAACGAGAGCTCAGAGCAAGGAGAAATCACAGGCTGATGGAAGAGAAATTTCTGCTTTGAAATAATGGCCCTGGGGCAGCTTCTAAGCTTACTAAGATGTGGAAAAGGAAGTAACACTGCAATAAAGACAGCCCAAAGAATTCGGTAAGAGCTTCAGAGAGATCCCAGAGTTCTGTGACAATAGTTCCTTATGAGAAGTGTTTTGTCTGGCCACGAATGACTGGGGGAGGGGCACACTGCTTTGCATAAGCTCTGTTATCTAAACAGCTATAGTAAAATCATCCTGTTTTTTCATAGAACTCTCAATAACAAGTGGAAATATATAATTCTAAAGGTCACCTTGCTTGTGCAGATTTGAACAAAGACAATTTTACTATTCTGTTCTCACTGGGCTATTTGATCTTTGGACTACTTCTTATAATGTCACCTACCAATAGCACAGTATTCTGGGGAAAAAAAACAGGCTTTAAGGTCTCAGATTTTCAGCTATTTAGCTGTGTAAGTCAGAGCGAACTAACAGTAGCCAGATGTCATCACTTGGATGAGGTTTGTCTCCCAGGTTCATACGTTAAGAGCTCGGTCCCCAGGGAGGTGATTGGGAGGAACTTTTAAGAAGCAGGAAAGGATGGGAGGTTTTAGGTCAATTGGGGCACACCCTCAAGAGGGATTAAGGTATTTCTTGTGGGGCTCTGGTTAGTTCTTGTGAGAAAGCTGTTATCAAAGCCTGAGCCTGGCCCCACTCGGCCTCCCAAGCTTCCCGTTTCCAGATATGATCTTTTCCTGCTGCCATCTGCTATCTGCCAAGAAATCCTCACTGGAACAGCTGATGGTGAACATGCCCTTGAATCTCCAGCACTGTGAGCAAAATAAACCTCTTTTGTTTTTACAAAGTTAGCCTGCATCAGGTATTTTGTTATAGCAATGAAAGGCAGACTGGTACATCAGGTAAATAGAAAGATCCTTCTCATAGTGGCCTGGTCGGGCTAAGAGCATTTCCACTTCTAAAATGTGAATCACTCCTGCAGACTGCCAGGAAAGGGCCAGCAAGAGCCTACACCTCCTTCGGTGGGAAAGAGCTATTTCTGAAATAACATTTCACCAGGCAGCACCATGTGCTCCTGTCACCAGTATCTGAAATGAAGGAGTTCGGGGACAAGGACACACCATGGGTTGGAACATCTAGGATTCTTTAGAGTGAAATGTGTAATGTTTGGTGTAAGATGTATCATGGTGACACACTTTCCTTTGCTCACCCATCCTTCCTTCTCCACGCATGTCTTCTCGTCTCTTCTTTTTCAGCTCTTCCTCACATTCTTTGTCCTTGAGCTCACCTGAAGGAAAATGAGGGTTACTCAGTTGCTTCTTACAATTCAACTTCCCCCTTTCCCCTTCTTTTCCTTTGACTTCTTTTTATCCTGGATTATGAAAAAAACAAAAGGCAATGTGAAGAAAAAAATTACTAATGGAAAAGGTAGAAAAGGGGAAGAGTGTGAGTGCATGTGTAGTTAGTCTTCCCTGGCTGGGAAGTTTACTTGCTACTACCGAAGTGAGATGCTGTTTGGGCTCAGGGGTGCTGGTGTCCTGGGTGCACAGGTGTGCAGGGTCCACAGGTGTCCAGGGTCCACAGGTGTGCAGGTATCTTGGGGTGGAACAGCATAATGTGTTGCTTTCTATAGCATCACAACATCACATGCCCTGTGTCCACTTATAATAATTGCACTAGGTTCAATCAACCATAGGCTTAAAATGTGAGTCAAATTCACCTTTAAAAGTATAGTTAGTTCCTACATAATCACACTTACTTTTTGTCCCAGGAATTTAAAATTTCCTTTCTTACTTTAATAATATCTATGAATCTATATCTAGGATCTAGATCTATATCAATACTTAGCTCCAGCTATATCCTTATAGTAATGTGTAATAGTATACACAATAAATACATGTGTTAAGCTTTATGTATATAATGTATAAATATATACAGTATGTAATGTAAAAATCCTTATGCAAATCTTGCTAAAATTCTGACATGACTAAAAATTCAATATTCATAGATTCATTATTATTTTAAAATTAGGGCAGTTTGAAATTACAAATCTGTGATTCTGCTCCTATCATCAACCAATCTAAGATAAACTATAGAATTCCTTTATTTTAGCATCACAAAAAAATGTCAGTGCTAAGTCAAGCTGAAGATAGAACATCCTCTACATCCAGAATGTGTAGAGCCATTGTTGAAAAGCTGGAGAAGGCAGAGCAGGAGGTATCAAGCAGGAGAAACTTCTTTTTTAATTTGGAACATGTGGCAATTTTCTTATGGAGAAAAATGATAAAAGGTATCTATACACACACATTAGATATAAAATAAATTTTAAATGCTTATCTGAGGGCCGGTGAGACGGCTCAGCAGTGTAAGCACCTGCCTGGCAAACGCGAGGGCCCGAGTTCGACTCCCGGAACCCACATACGAAAAAAAGGGCCAGTGATATCGCTCAGCTGCATGGGCGCCTGCTGGCATGCGAGGTCCTGAGGTCGACCCCCAGTACCCACACACACACACAAAAAAAATAAAAATAAAAAAATAAAATGCTATTTGAAAAATGAACTTTGACAGGCATGGTGGCACACGCCTGTAGTCCCAGCACTCAGAAGGCTGAGGCAGGAGGATTGCCATGAGTTCAAGGCCAGCCTGGGCTACATAGTGAATTCAAGGCCAGACCAGACTACTCAAAAAACAAAAAACAAGAAAGAGAGAAAGAAAGAAAGAAAGAAAGAAAGAAAGAAAGAAAGAAAGAAAGAGAAAGAAAGGAAGGCAGGAAGGAAGGAAAGAAGGAAAGAAGGAAGGGGGGAAAGAAGGAAGGAAGGAAGGGGGCAAAGGAAGAAAGAAGAAGAAAGAAGAAAAAGGAAGAAAAAAGAACTTTCCCCAGCTACTGTTCTATATAGTAATAGCTACAAAAAGGTCAAGACTTTTAACCAAACAGGTGTTCTTTTTACATGCTTAATTGGCCTATTTGTGAAACTTTTTTGCTCTGTCCTTTTAATGCTGGAAATAATATTTTGTGATGCAATAAAGAGTCCCTACATGTTGCCCTCAGTGCTGAGGATGTGGCTGTGTCCATGGGGTGGAGGAACGGCTTTAGAAAGATGAAGTCCTGTTATCTGTGACAAAATGCATGGAGCTGGAGATCGTCACGTGAAGTGAAATAAGCCAGGTACGAACGACAAGCACCATGTGACCTCACTCACATGGTGAAAAAGCTGGGAGTAGAATGCAGGTTGCCAAAGTTGGGGAGAATGAGCGGTGGGGAGCAGTTGATTTGTGGGTTCTAAGCGACACTTAGGACAAGAGGCTCTGGTGCGCTGCGGCGCAGTAGAGTTCTTGCAGACAATGACAATATACTGAATATTTCAAAAGCCCGCAGGGAAGGAGTTCAAGTGTTTTCACCATAAAGAAATGATAAATGTTTCAGCAGATAGAAATGTTTAACCTGCTTTAAATATTACACAGTGTACACATGCATCAAAAAATCACATGGTATATCACATTAATATGTATAATCTTTGTTTTTATGTATTAGTTTAAAAATTAAATTTTTACGAAACAGCTTTCATTGAAAAACCAGAAATTTTCGCATATATTTTCCTCCAGAGGTCAAAGTCTCCACTATTAAAGTAGTCTATTGACACACTATTGATAAAGAGATCACACTTTTACAATATTTAAATATTGAGATTATATTCTTATGAGTTACGGTAACTTCCCAACAGCTAGCAGTCTTGGCACTAAAAAAGCGATTAGCAGCCGTATGTTCCTCCATCAATGATTAGACTATTATACAACATTTTCTGTAGCAACTTTGAGTAGGTAATTAGAAATTAAAATCAAGCATTTAGGGAATAACATTTTTCATTTCAAAGGCATTTGCTACCCTTTGCTTATGAAAGAAAAAAACCTCTGCATTTTACATATTTATACATATGTAAATGAAAGCATTTTCTTCTGATTACAACTGTATTTTTTTTACAAGCAATGTCTTCAAGTTTCATGAGAGTAGTTAAAATAGAGACACTTGCTGATCTCCAAATCTGAACTTTTTCTGAAAAGTAAAGCTGGGTTTGGTGGTACGTGCCTATAATCCGAGCACTCTGGGAGGCTAGGGAGGAGGATTGCAAGTTGGAGCCCAGCCTAGGCAATTTAGTAACTTAGGGAGACACTGTCTCAAAAACATAACAATAGAATAAAATAAAGAACTGGGAATGTAACTTAGTGTGAAGGCCCTGAGTTCAATCCCCAGTACTGCACAAATTTTAAAAAAAGGAAAGAAAAGTATAAATGATGTTGTTCATATGGGAAATTGCTAATTCTTATTTTTTATTCTAAAACTACCTAGTAGAGGGTCGGTGAGATGGCTCAGCGGCATAAGCGCCTGCCTGGCAAGCGCGAGGGCCCAAGTTCAACTCCCGGAACCCACATACGAAAAAAAGGGCCAGTGATATTGCTCGGTGGCACGGGCGCCTGCTGGTGCACGAGGTCCTGAGGTCGACCCCTGGTACCCACAAAAAAATAAATAAATAAATAAACTACCTATTAGACACTCATGTTAAAATTATAAAGAAAGAAAGAAAATGGACTTCGAGTTACCAGTAGATAGGCCCATAAAAACTCTTAGCATCCCACCTTCTCATTAAACAGGCGAAGGGTATGTGGTTACTTACACTACACAGCAAGCTAATGTGTGATTCCCAGCAGCCACCTGAGCGCTCTGGCCACAGGACCTAGTTTCCTGCCTGTGCTCCACCACCTGCCATATTAGAGCTGCCTCCAGCTTGCCTACAGTATAGAAGCAGCAGTGACCCCAGGGGTCTATTTTAAGAAGTAGACATCATAACAGGCAAAGTACTTAGCCCTGTTTCTGGTGCATTAGAGATAGTAGGCGTGTTGACTATTATTTTCCTATGACAATATTTACTTAGAATATGCTATAGTATTAAGAAAATATTGGGGAGTAATCAAAAGGTATCTTATGCAACAATACAACAGCATGTTTTTAACCTAATAAAATACTGGAAAACAGTATTGAAACACATATTTTAATAATAAACATTAGAGAGCCAGGCGTGGTGGCGCACACCTGTAATCCCAGTGCTCTGGAGGCTGAGGCAGGAGGATCGCTGTGAGTTCAAGGCCAGTCTGGGATACTTAGTAAGTTCAAGCACAGCCTGAACTATATAGCAAGACCCTGTCTCAAAAAATCAAAACAAAACAAAAGAAAAAATCCAAATAATAATAATAATAATAATTAGAAACACTACCAGGTCTCAAAAATCAAAGTTATCAGTTTTGTCATACAAAGTGAGACACATGACATTCTCAACACATATTTTTAAAAAATAAACTTAGGGTTTTTTTCCCATTATTTTGGCAAATATACGACAGACTTGATCTTATACAACAACTTTGTTGAGATATAGTTCTCATACCACAAAATTTCCCCATTTGAAGGGTGGAATTCAGGGGATTTTGTATATTTGCAGCATTGTGCAACCAGGAGTATGATCTAATTTTATATTTTTCATCACCCAGAAAGAAACTTTATACCTATTAGCAGTGATTGACTTGATCTGGAATCTATGAATTTTCTTACAACTTTTTGAATTTCTAAATCAGAGAGGCTTCATTCTTATGCCAGCTGCCTGAGACCATGGCATTTCCTGACTGCTGTTTCCTCCCGTTGCCCTGGTTCTTGTTTCATTCATCTGCACCTGCAGTTTCAGTTAGCTCTGCCCATGCTTTCTGCTTTTTTAAAAATCCATCAAAAGAATTTAAAGTACTGACTCCACAGTAGCAGAATTTTCAGGGCTCACAATTTCATTGCAGTTCCTTTGCTGATATTCATTTGTAGCAATTCAGCCTTGGCAAGGTGTGGGAAATGAAAAGCATTCTATCCAGGTTAAAAACCACATGCACACATTCATCAACTGGGCATAAAAACACATTTATTGGTCAAAACCTACAAACTGAGACTTTTTAAAAAACACAGAGCAACATTTTCCATATAGAAAAGATAAAACTTCACCATGTCCTATAAAAAGAGGTCTACAAGCAATAAACTCTGTTCTTCTGTAGGTTTGAGTGATACTAAGGAGAAAGCCTCTGTCTTTGTCACTTTCTTATCACTAAGACAAAATACCCAACCACTCACAACTTAAAGGAGGAGAGCTTTATTTGGGCTCATGGTTACAGTCCATGGTCAGCTGGCTCTCAGGCAGAAACAGCATGGCAAAGGAAAGCTGTGCACATCTTGGCCACCAGGAAGCAGAGAGCAAGGTGAGGGTCTCACTGATTCTTGAGATTCCCTCAAGCCATTTTTCTTATTCTCCTAAAGCAAAGTTTTTTTTCTTTTGTAATGCTAATATTTTCAGCTACCATACTTTCCCTTGCTCCGACTTTGCAGTAGGTTCCTTTCTGACAAAACTGAAAGCTCTTTAAATGTGCTTTTTGGTCCTGTTTCGCACTGTAAATCTCACCCAAAGTGACAAGCAGTACCCATGCTACAGCCTGAACACTAGACTGCACTGAAATTTCCTCCACCAGAATAATAGCCTGCTGCTATTAATTTCAGTTGCCTGCAAAGTCTCAGGACATGAACAAAACGTGGACAAATTTTCTCCCACAGGATAACACAGATGGTCTTGAGTCCAAATGCCAGTGGAGTCCTTATTCTCAACCAAAACCTTCTGAACCTGCACTTTACAGCCTGCATTTCTATCACCATTCTGGTTTTCTGGGCTCCAACAAGAATCTCCTATCAAGTTCAGCTTACACATTCTATGGTTTCTCTAGCTGGCATCACAAAAACTTTCCAAATTCCTCTAACAATGTAGTTCTAGAGGCTCCTAAATCACATGATCAGGTATAGTTATGGAACAACCCCACTTCTGGTACCAAAATCTGTCTTCGTCATGATCTCATTGCTGAGACACAGTACCCAACACCCACAACTTAAAGGAGGAGAGGTTTATTTTTGCTCATGCTTACAGTCCATGGGCAGCCGGCTTTCAGTCAGAAATGGCATGGCAGTGAAAAGCTTCTCAGTTATGGTGACCAGGAAGCAAAGAGCAAAGTGAAAAGCCATGAAGGATAATATACCCTTCCAAGTCACTCCTGCCTCTTCTAATCAGGCCTCCCCTCCTACCAGCACATTCAGTTATAGTGACCTTGTGATCCAATCACCTTCCAAAAGCCCAACTTCTGAGTGCATGAGAGTTTTGGAGGTTATTCTTGATCTAAACCACAATGACCTCTTAGGTAAATTTCTCTTATTTTTTATTTACAGAATTAAACTATTTCTTGGAAACAAATGACTAAAGGTCACTGTGAGCCTGAGGAATTTCAGTGGCAATTTGTGTTTTATATAAACTAAGAAAAGAAGATAATCATTTCAGCTCACTGCATTCCCTAGAAGAGCAAAAAAGTAAGGGTGGAAGAGAAAAGGCAAATTTACCAGATAAATTTATTTCTCCAACCAGATGTTATTAGTAAAAGTGATAAAATATCAAGCAGAGACCACAGAGCCATTTACTCCTAAATCCATTTATATACAGAGAATCTGAGTCCAGGCCACCCAGCCAGGTATCAGAAGCCCAGAAATTAGAAATGAAATCCTGGAATACAGGAAAGGGTGAGAGAATTAGGGACTCTGGGTATCCGAACATCACTGGACATTCATATAGCAGGATTTGGAATCCAACCAGAAAGTGATAAACCCCAAATTGGTTTGGAAATAAAGCAGGAGAGAATTACATAGCCCTTGAGAATATAAGGAATTTGAGGTTCACCTCTATTCTTAAAGAAGCCTAAGATAATCCCCAACCAGTATATAAGAACTATTAAAAAAAGAAAAAAGCAGCTGCGACAAGCCAGCTGCATAAGGCTGTACCATAATGGATTGTGAGCCTGGGACTGTCAATAAGGTGACAATATCTCCTTCCTGCCTGAGTAACAGGGGAGCCTTGGCTCACACTCGTGATCGGGACAAAACCAGGGAAGATCCTTTTCTCGGTCCTCCAGTCACTGGGGCAGAAGGCACCTTCACTTACCCACAGCTCCAATGCCTAAGGCTCTAGTGCACTTTGAAATCTTGGGCTTTTCCAGGATATACCCCCAAGATAGATCTTGCAAAAGGAAAAAATCTATAACATGGTGTAGTGTCTCAAAAAAGAAAAATATTCTCAATATCGGTAAAATAGAGCTTCCTTCAGAGTTGGGCGATTCCCTGCTTAATGTGTAATTTTTAACCATAGTCTACTCTTTGATACTTCTGTTTTACAGAAGATTCTTAGGTTTATCAATCAATGACCATGGGATAATGGTGCCTCTTGTTTAACCTGGGACACAGGATTATGAACCCAGCCTGTGCTGATCTGCGTGCACCTCACAGGGGTTCGACTGCTTCATCTGCAGAGGGAACAGTTAGACTACGGTGGCTCTTCTTGCTCTAAAACTTGCTTTTTGACACAAGCCACCCCAAATTCAGGTCAGTGTTCACTGAGAGACTGCTGAAGGCCTGCTCCGGTAGGGACAGGATCAAATTGCAAATGAGACACCAATTCTGCTTCTGAGAAACTCATCATCCCATGGGTTCACTACGGATGGAGTAAACCTTCTCCTTTTCACATAAGGATTGAAGGGACTAAACTCCAGGGGCTTGGGAAGGATTAGCTGCAATCGTTGAAACATAAGGTACTAGAGAAATCCTTTTGTTTTAAATATTGCTCCCGGTTTATCATCATAAAGAAACTAGAGAAAGTGCTTTTATATTTTAGAAGTCACCCTGTCTTTCTCCCTTAAAAATATACACAAATTATTCTTAAAGCAACTGTTGCAGCCCCACAAGTAGATATTATGTCACTTAGGGTAAGAAATACAAATATGGGGCCAGTGAGATAGCTCAGTGGCATAAACGCCTGCCTGGCAAGCACGAGGTCCTGAGTTTGACTCCCGGTACCCACATACGAAAAAAGGGTGGTGATATCACTCAGCAGCATGGGCTCCTACTGGTGCGTGAGGTCCTGAGATCTAAGCCCAGTACCCACAAAAAAAAAAAAAAAAAAAAAGAAATGCAAATATGATAACTAGCTATCTTGGTCTACTTGGGAAAAAAAAAAAGAATCAACAAATCCCAGCAATGGTGTCTCTTGTTCATTTGTTTTGTTTCATTTTTGTTTTATGAGACAAGAGACTCACTATACAGCCCAGGCTGGCCTCAAACTCATGGTGAGCCTCCTGCCTCTGCCTCCCAAGTGCTGGGGTTACAGGCGTGCACCACCATGCCCAGCCTGTGTCTCTTTTAAAGGAAAGCAATACATAGCAAATGTACCCCAAAACTGTTTTCCTATTCATCCCACTCTTTGACAGTCTGCATCAGAGAGGTAGTTTCAATGAGATGTAAAGTTCCAGAAGCATGGATATGACAACCAGATTCCATGCTTTTCACAACAGGAATACCTTCTACTGAAAATAAGGATTTCACTTTTAAACCTGTGCATGTGGTAAATATTCCATCAGGACCCCTGATGTGCACACACTGTGACTGTTTTCATAGCAGGGGCCAAGGGTTTGCTCTAAAACATCTAGCACTGTAGGGCACAGTGGTGCACAGCTATAATCCCTGACACTCAGGAGGCTGAAGCAGGAGGATCACAAGTTGAAGTCCAGCATAGGCAACTTAGTGAGACTGTCTCTCAGAATAATAAATAAGTGAACAAATTGTAACACAGGGTGGCTACTGACCCTGTCATATCATAAACTGTTAGCTGCAGGATAAAGGAAATGACTCAGCCTGCACTCTGTACACAAGGAAAACAGAGGGGACAGACATGTCCACATTGAAAGCAACCAGGACATTTTCCCAAGGCAGCAGGCTGAGTTATTTCATAGTGCTCTGGGTTATTTTTGTTGTCGTGTTTATTTTGCTTTAAAATCGTGCACAATTGCACAATACATGGGAACCTTTAAAGTAGAAGAGATTTTTGTCAGACCACACTAGTGAATATAATATAGAACCCGCATTTGTATGATAGAAAAATTCATATTAGGAGATTCATTTACAACCTATAGGATGATACGGAACTTCCGGTTACGCTTTGAATATATGAAAGACATCTGGGATGGCTGGATTAAGTCCTCTGGGGACCCTCAGAAGTGGAGAGATAACTCCATTCACTTCCGTATGTGCTGAAAAATAACATATTACATATGCCAAAATTAAAGTTGCTATGTTCAGATTTTTTTAATGGCAAAATCTGACAAGAGAATTTTTCCAATTTTTATTGCCTCTGCTTTACTAAGTGTGTTTTAACTGCCTACTGGGTAATCCAGCTGCTGATGGTTAGTCCAGCTGCTGACCGAGAGATTAAAATTCATACGTGTGTGAAAGATCATGTGTCACCAGCTTTTAATACATTTCTTCAAAGCGCTGCAATTCATGGGGTTGTAATACCTCAAAGGACCTCCTTTGACCAAAAAAAAAAAAATTGAATTGATTTCAAGGTCATGGGTCAATGGATCCCTAGATCACCCAACTAGCATGAAGTTAAAGGAATTCAGACAAAAAAATACCCTCATGCAAAACAACTGAGAAGGCTCACTTTCCAGTGTGTGAGACACTTTCCCTCTTAAGACCTCACCCAGCAGAACTTTGTTTTGCTGCTGCTGAACCCAATCCATGCTCCAGGCCAAGGGTTAGTGTTTCAAAACGTAGACGCTGAAGGACCTTTCACCAACAAGTCAGAAGGTGAATCAATTATATTGATCATAAGCACCTAGTGTGGAACAAGTACAGATGCAAACATCTGGTGATGAACCAGATGTTCCAAACATCTTGTTTGGGACCAGGACATCCTGCTTACTTAGGGCCCAGTTACTTAATGCTCAGTGACTAATGAGCAGACACTTCCTTCTGACCTGCTATTGATGAAACAGCTTACGGTACAATCAGGCACTGATGCAGGACAACTGGGCACAGGAAATTTCTCCTGCAAATGGGTGGCTTAGTCACTTTCTTGTCACTGGGACAAAATACTCAACACCCACAACTTAAAAGAGGTGAGGTTTATTTTGACTCACAGTTTAACTCCATGGTAAGCTGACTTTATGGCACAAAGGTCATGGCATATGTAACATGTTATTTTTCAGTACATGTGGCAGAGAATGGAGTTGTCTCTTCAGTTCTCAGGATCTCCAGGCCACGACAACCAGGAAGCAGAGAGGGAAGACAGGAACCAGGGCCAAGAATATCCCCTTCGAGGTCACACTCCCAGTGGCCCTCCTCTAATGAGGCCTCACCTCCTCCAGCACCTTCAGCTACTGGACTCATTAGTGGAGAAACCCACTGATGAGAACAGGGCCCCCGTGATCTACTCATCTTCTAATCACACAAGACTCTTGGGGCCATTTTAAATTTAAAATGTAATAGTAGGTCTTAATACATGTTTCATTCTGTAGATCAGCTTTAAGAAACTTCATATCATAACAAAGTGTACATGTCGAACTACTAATACACTCACTAAAGAAGTGTTTATTTTGCGTCTACTTGGTGCCACAAGCTAACCCAGGTACTCGGGAGACACAGCAAGCAGGAGAGACAAGCTCCCTGCTCACTCTGGTTTGGAGAAGGGTCGACCTCAGACTGCTGTGAACTGGACCCCTCTCACCAGGAAGGGTGCTTTCTCCCAGAGCTTTCTGTACAAAGAAAAGACCATTTGGGAAGAAATTTAAAAGTAAATCTGTTATCATGAGAACTTTTAAGTTCATGAGAACTTCCAGTATTCTAAACATGTACAAAGTCATGCTTCACCAACAGACCCGCATGCTATAGCACATACGCAGGCTGCTAAGCAGAAACAGAAATGAGGAGATGGGCTTTCATCCACATGGGTTTCCGTGTGACAAACTCATCCTATGTCTAAACTGGCATAAAAATGCTGTGCTGTTGTATAAAAATGTGTTGATATAACACATAAAGGATCAAATTATCTAAGTATTAAACATGACATTATTCACTAAGAAACAGTTTCTTTAAAAAGAAAAAAACCTCTTCTAACTCTGTATAAAGCTAATTATTATTATTATTTTTTTTGTGGGTACCGGGGCTCGAACTTAGGACCTCGCGCGCCAGCAGGCGCCCGTGCTGCTAAGCGATATCACTGGCCCTTTTTTCGTATGTGGGTTCCGGGAGTCGAACTCAGGCCCTTGCGCTTGCCAGGCAGGCGTTTATGCCGCTGAGCTATCTCACCAGCCCTAAAGCTAATTATTTACATAGTCTCCTAAATGTCCCAGTAGTGCTGAACAAAAGCTGTCACACTTAGTGAAAACAACACCTTGAATTATTGTGCTGTTTAGTAAAATGGGCTTTTTGAAGCTGTCATTTCTCTATTTGGAGGGGGAGCATATGAATAATTTCGTACCTTTCCATTATCTATAAAATGTTTTACTCTTCCAAAATGAGGGAGAATATTAAAAGCCTTACAGTCATCTCCAATCTTTTGCTGTAGTCATCTACTGTATTTTTTATTTACTAGAGGTAAAAATCAACATCTGTCATCATAAATAATACTTTTCAGTCACAAATTTGATTCCAGAATCGAAAGGGGAAAAAAATCAATTAACTTTCAGAGGATTTATTCTCTCAAAGAGATGCTCTCTTGTGCTTTTTAATGCCTTGTAAGAGTAAAGTCACCTAAGAGTGAGAATCTCTCACCCTGCAATGCCGTACTTCCCTTTGTGCTCCTCAAATAACTTCCTCAGCTCCTCCCTGTAGGTTAGTGCAGCTCCTCAGTCTGCTGCTAAGTCGGGTGTAGGGTCTGCTGAACAGGGATTGGGCAGCCAACTGCAAAAATAGAGACCGCATCATCCGTGAGGCATCACAGCACTCCAGCGCAGCCTCCCGCCGCCTTGGACAGCTGCAGCGAGGTCTGCCAATCAGAACCCCTAAGCCTCTCTCCAAGCCTTTCTTCCTTTCACTAGCTGCCTGCGGTCTCAGATCATCCCACTGGGTAATATAAAGACCTCTCCTTCACAGCAGACACTGGGCTGTCAGCGTCCTTGTGGTTTTGATTTGGAGTCAAACGAGCTACTGTGCCGACTGCAGCTGTGAGGAAAAGGGGCACAGTAGTGTGTCCACGTCACCAGCATCCCCCTCTGGTACAGCCGACAGCCAGACCACAGTACGCTTATTATTACCAACTGTGAAATCTTCCAGTCACGGGTCCTCCCTCTATTCTCTTAGAAATCTTTCTTAACAACTAATAATGCACTTATCCTCCTAAGTATCTGAACTAGAGAAATACTTACTACGAGGATTCCACTGTTTGTAATAGTTGGGAACTAAAAAGCAACTGAAAGTCTCAACAGAAAAACTATCAAATAAACCATGAAACATCCATTCAGTGGAATCTTAGGCAGTGATACTCTTAAAAAAGAGATAATAGGGCCGGTGAGACGGCTCAGCGGCTTAAGCGCCTGCCTTGCAAGCGCGAAGGCCCGAGTTCGACTCCCGGATCCCACATACGAAAAAGGGGCCGGTGATATCGCTCAGCGGCACGGGTGCCTGTTGGCGCGCGAGGTCCTGAGGTCGTCCCCCCGGTACCCAAAAAAAAAAAAAAAAAAAAAAAGAGATAATATGGGCCGGTGAGATGGCTCAGCGGCTTAAGCGCCTGCCCGGCAAGCGCGAGGGCAAGAGTTCGACTCCCGGATCCCACATACGAAAAAGGGGCCGGTGATATCGCTCAGCGGCACGGGCACGCAGGCGCCCGAGGTCCTGAGGTCGACTCCCCGGTACCCACAAAAAAAAAAAAAAAAAAAAGAGATAATATAAATAGGTATAGACACACATATACAGAAAGATGTCTAAAGTGTATTAAGTGGAAAAGTAAGTTGTAAAATGAAGTATGATCCTATTTCTAAAACATTTTATATTTCTAGATGCATTAATATTGCTAGTGCATAGAAAAATGTCCAGAAAAATAAAACAACAGTTCCTCTAGAGAAAGAGTTAGAGATGGAGAAGCTTTCATTTTTTTCTGCATTGTATGAATTTCCTACAAATGAGAATGAATTTGTGTTTTATGTGTACAATTACAAACAGACTAGTTAATTAAAAATAAGTCTGGCTACTTCCCTACACATTTTAAACGTATTTATGTAATAAACATATCTCATCTGGCTATTTAGAAAATTCAAAAGTAGACACAGCCTTGGTGGTCAAACTCACTGCACCCCCTGCTGGTCTGATGCTGCTACTGACGCCAAGGGTCCAAAATGTGTAGGATGCTTGGCCACCAACCAGGCAGTAACCCCTTCTGATCTTTGATAAGCTTGGGCACGAGGTCAATGCATGGGGCTGAAATTAAGGAATGGTACTTACAAAGCTTAGATCTGTGTCAGTAGTAGAAGGTGTCTAGCTAAGAGAAAACTCAGCAAATGTTAACTAACAGAACAGGAGGAAAGTGGTGTAGGGCATCTATCTGTACAGGAGGTGAGGATGGGCAGAGAAAGGGGTGTTACACACATCTGTATGATAACAGTAATAATCTCAAACTGCTGTGTATTTCACTAGAGCCTCCAGAAGGTCTTGCACAGTTTGATAGCTTGTATGATTTCTCTCCTTTTTTTTTTTTTTTTTTTTTTTTGAGTCAGGCTCTCACTTTGTAGTGCAGGCTGGCTTTGAACTCACTAAGTAGCTCAGGCTGGCTTCGAACTCGCAGCAATCCTCCTGCCTCAGCCTCCTGAATGCTGGGATTTCAGGCATGTACCACCGCACCCAGCTGCTTGTATGATTTCTAATCTTGATGTTTTAACTTCATTGGATTAAGAAGCGTCTAACACACAAGTAGATACACTCTTGGGTGGTCGTGGGTACTACATATGGCCCCTTGCCCATTCATCTCTGGCACTCTTACCCTGCTTTTCTTCCTAGCAGCCATGAACTAAGAAGCCATGATGTTTCTGCTTAAAGTCAGCCTATCACGATTGAAACCATGAGCAAATTAAACTTTTCCCCTTTAATTTGTGGGCATCAGACATTGTGTCTCAGTGATGGGAAGGCTAATATTCCTTGGATGTCAAATGTACACAATAGACATCACTCCTTTTTAATTCAACATACAGAACCCACAGCCTTGTGCATGCTAAGTGCTCTGCCACTGAGCTACATCCCCAGCACCCCAGCTTACTTTAATTAGGACTTAGGTATCTGAATTCGTGAGTCTTCTTTCCTAGGTGCTATTTTCTAGTTAATTTCAGTCTTGTTATTTTCTTATTAAGAGACTTTATTTTTTATTTCAGATGGTTGTCCCAGAGAGCTCAAACATGCCCACAGATAGCGAATTAATCACAATACTTTTCCCTTTAAAATGAAATGTACATGGTCTATAGTCTGATTTGCTTGTAGGGATGGGCTCTGAGTAGATGGTACTGCAATGAGGACCCTGGGGCATCCATGCCTTCTCTGTCACATGGTCTCAGAAGGGACCATTGCCTTCTGCAGATGTGAGGGCAGGGGAAAGACACAGTGCATCAGGGCATTGGCTGTGAGGGCCCTGATCTTGCTTCAAATCCCAGCCCCATTGCACTTTAGCCCTAACCATTTAGGTCCAACACTATTTGCTGGGGCCTCAGCACATCAAGACCCTGGTGTATTATACATTTTTATTACTTTTTAGCTCTTACAAACTGTGCTATTGTGAGGGTCAAATGAAAGATCCACTTGGAACTGCTCTGAACTGAGTCATCACAAATTGGGATATTCTGGAAAGGGTTCCTGGAGACCTTAAAAGACCAGAATTCTCTCTATCCACAAAAATGAGACTTTTTACTACTGAGGATTCACCATAGCTATGTGCAAATTCTGCAAAATCTCTTTTTATAACAAAGAGAAAAAAACCCAGCTACATCAGGCTGGTCTTGGAAATAGAACCTCCTTACCCTGGAAAAACAAAACTACTCGTGGGGGAGTCAGGAATCATAGGTTTTATTTATGTTTCATTGCTTTGTATAGCTGTTTCAGGTTCCAGTTTCATCCAACTAGTCAAGATTATTTATGCATTTGTGGCCTGGCATCTTTTCCTTCCATTTTCTTTTTCTTTTTTTTTCCCTCTTTCCTTTCCTTTGCCTTCCCCCTCCCTTGTTCCCCTTCCCATTTGAACATGTTCTTCCTACTTCCTATATCTCTCCTCCATTATGCTCCTTATTTACCTTTTGGATTTCTCATACAAGGGAAACAAAGCAATATTTAAACTTGTGAGTCTGGTTTATTTCACTTAACATTATGGTCTTGAAGTACATTTATTTTCCTACACATGACTTGAGTTTATCCTTCTTTATGGTAGAGTAGTACTTCATTGTATATAAATGCCACATTTGCTTTATTCATTCATCTTTTGATGGGTATCTGGGCTGTTTCTAAATCTTTCTACTGAAGATTTAGCTATTATAAATTGTGCTGCTATAAATATGGGTATGCAAATATAACCTTGGTATGATACTTTTAACCCTTTCAGGAAGATACCTAGAAGGGGTCAAATGTGTCAAATGGAACTATTAGTTTTAGTTTTTTGAAAAAAATCTCCATACTGATTTCCATAGTGGTTGTACCAGCTTATACTCCCACCAGTAATGGAGAAGGGTTCCTTTTTCCCCACAGCCCCGCTAGTATTTGCTATTGGTTGATTTCTTGATAAGAGCCATTCTTTCTGGAGTGAGATGGAATCTCAGTGTTGTTTTTTAATTTGCATCTCTTGAATGACCAGTAATGTTGAGCATTTTTTCCCTATATTTATTTGCTGTTTGTACTTCTTCATCTGAGAAATGTCTATTCATTTCAGATGCCCATTTTTGGATTGGGTCTTTAAATTTGGGGGATCTGATTTTTTTTAGTTCTTTATATATTCTAGATACTAGTACTTTGTCTGGGGAATAGCTGGTAAATTTTTTTTTCCCATTCTGTGGGCTGTCTCTTTGCTCTGCTGGTAGTTTCTCCTGCTAAAAAGCAAAAGCTTTTTAATAAGATATGATCCCAGTTGTTGATTCTTTGTAATATTTCCTATGCAATCAGGGTTTTGTTCATGAAGTCTTTGCCTACACCAATGTCAAGAGTTCTACCTATTCTATATTCCAGCAGATTTAGTGTTTCTGTTTTAATATTTAGATCTTTGATCCATTTCAATTTTAGTTGAGTGCATGATGAGAGATAAGGGCTGAGATTCAATTTTCGGTATGTGGAAAGCCAGTTTTTCCAGCACCACTTATTAAAGAGGCTATCTTTATTTTAGTGTAGGTGTTTGGACCCTTTGCCAAAAATAAGGCAGCTGAGTGTGCTTGGAGTTGTTTCTGCAGCTTCTATTCAGTTCCATTGACCTCAGGTTTTTTGTTTTTGTTTTTTTGTTTGTTTGTTTGTTTGTTTTTTGCCAGTACCATGATGTTTTTAATCAATATAGCTTTTTAGTATAACTTCAAGTCAAGGATTGTGATGTCCCCTGCCTTGCCTTTTTTGCCCAGAATTGCTTTTGCTATTTTAGGTCTCTTCTGTTTCCAAATGCATTTTAGGATTGTTTTCTCTAGTTCTGTGAGGTATGCAATGGGTATTTTGATTGGAATTGCATTAAATCTGTATAACAGTTTTGGAAGTACAGCCATTTTCACTATATTAGTTCTGCCTATCCAAGAACTTTGGATATCTTACCATTTTCTGATATCCTCTTTGATCTCCTTTTTCAGAGTACTGAAGTTTTCAATGTATAGGTCTTTCACTTCCTTCATTAGATTGATTCCTAGGTATTTCATTTTTTTGGATGCTATTGTGACAGGTGTGGTTTCCCTATTTACTCTCTCAGTGAGTTTGTTACCTGTGTACAGGAATGCTCTTGATTTCTGAGTGTTGACTTTGTACTCTGCTATGCTACTGAATTTGGTAATTAAATCTAGAAATCTTTTGGTGGAGTCTTTGGGGTCTATGTAGAGTATCCTGTCATCCACAAATAATGATAATTTACTTCTTTTCTATCCTTATTCCTTTTATTTCTTTCTCTTGTCTAATTGCTCTGGGTATGTTTCCAGAACTATATCGAATAAGAGCGGTGACAGTGGACATCCTTGTTTTGTTCTTGATTTTAAAGTGAAAGCTTTCAGTTTTTGCCCATTTAGTGTGATGTTGGCTGTTGGTTTGACATAGATGGCTTTTATCACATTGAGATAAAGACTTTCTATTTCAATTTTCTGTATTTTTTTTTTATCGTGAATGGGTGTTGGACTTTATCAAGCACTTTTTCTGCATCTATTGAGATGATCATATGATTTTTGTCCTTGGCTCTGTTAATATGGTATATTACATTTACTGATTTGCATATGTTGAATCATCCCTGCATCCCTGGGATGAATCCTACTTGGTTATGGTATATAATCTTGATGATTTGCTGCATTCTGTTTGCCAGTATCTTACTGAGGATTTTTGTGTCTCTGTTCATTAGGGAGATTGGCCTGTAGTTCTATTTTTTGGTTGGATCCTTGCTTCCAAGAATGACTTTGGGAATTTTGCTTCCCTTTCAATTTCATTAAAGAGTTTGAGGAAGAGTGGCATTAGATCTTCTCTAAAGTTCATGTAAGAATTCAGCAGTGAATCCATCAGGACCTGGGCTTTTCCTTGTTGGTAGTTTTTAAATTACATCTTCAATTTCATTGACTGATACTGGCTTACTTAGAATTTTTAGAACTTCTTGACTCAGCTTTGGTAATTCACGTGTATCTGGGAATCTGTCCATTTCTTCTGTGTTTTCCATCTTATTAGAGTACAGGTTCTCAAAGTAGGTAGTGATGATCTTCTGGATTTGTGCAGGATCTGTTGTGATTTCACCCTTTTCATTCCTAATTGCTTGGATTTCATTCTTTCCTTTTTTTTTGATAAAACTGTCTAGGGGTAAGTCAATTGTATTTAATATTTTAGAGAACCAACTCTTCAATTCATTGATTCTTAGGTTTAATCCATTATCCTTTAACCAATCAGTTACTTTTCAGGAGAAGCACAAATACCAAACCACTTTATTTAACAATGCTTAACCAACCAGGTGATAACAATAATCATTTAACTCAACAGAATACAGTCTGCTTTTGGCAATTACAACTTATTTCATGTAAGCATGTAAGTTATGTCTAAATTTTTCAATTTTAAAATCATGCCTCAAAATGTTTCTATCCTTCAAAAAACCAATGATACTACCTTGTACATAAGAAATAAAAAATGATTAATTCGTATTTTGACAAAGAAAGGTACCAGCTCGATGTTGAAAAATCAGTTATGACCATTAACTCATCTCGGTGTCCCTAATGCACTAACCCACAGGTTGTAGACATTCCATCTGAGTTAAAATACAGCATCTGGGGCCGGTGAGATGGCTCAGCAGCTTAAGCGCCTGCCCGGCAAGCACGAGGGCCCGAGTTCAACTCCCGGGACCCACATACGAAAAAGGGGCTGGTGATATCGCTAAGCGGCACGGGCGCCTGCTGGCGCACGAGGTCCTGAGGTCGACCCCTGGTACCCACAAAAAAAAAAATACAGCATCTGAAGATGGGGCCACGTGACCACATGTAAAATGAAATGCTTATAGAAACTGAAAGTTAAAAATCTAGTTTTGGTGGTGAAACAGATCTAAAAAGTATCTCACTGTATTTGAATTTTATTGGATGGGCTATCCATGTGGAAAACATGAGTTTTCACATAAAGTATATAGTGTAGCTTAATTCTGCCATGGCTGAGCGCTTCCTTATTTTCAACTTGCCAGTGTCCTTGCAACCTGAAGGGTTAAGTACTTTGCTCCTGCCCATTAATTAATTAACTAATCAATTTAGAGACAGGGTCTCACTGTGTTGCCCAGGCTGGTCTCAGACTCCTGGGCTCCAGCAATGTTCCCACCTCAGCCTCACAGGTAGCTGGGACTACAGGCACGTGCTACTATGCACAGCTCTGCTCCTGTCATTTTAGATCTTCTGCTTCCTCTCCCATCGCAATTCCCCCAAACATGAAACTTCTAAAAATAAAATCAATCAACATTAGGATGCATATAAATATAGGTAGTCACACAAAAGGGCTTCTGCTATGGAAAACTAATGCCTATGTGAAATGACTCTGATGAAGACATCTACTATACAGAACTTTTCGTCTGTTGAGTAGACTCTGATGTGACCTGGCATCGAAGAACTGCTGTGATATAATTGGCTGGCAAGGAGAAACGGATTCATTGCAGAGTATGAGAAACTTTCTTTCTAAAACTGGATCCTGCCTGTAGTTCAGCAGTGGTGTTCCTGAAAGTAATCAATTCCCACTCAAATCGAAAGTGCAGCCTTTTCATAAATCAAATGCCTACTGTAAACTAAAGCTCAAACACCTACAGATTATTTATCTAGAAGTTCACACCAAAGCCGATGCTCTTGCATTAGCCCGTTGCTCAGGAACAATGACACTGCTCCAGTTAAGATGACAGTTGTATTCCCCGTATGTACGTACCAACAGAGTGGATAGGCTTCCGATGGGGCATTAGCCCAAAGCTGTACTGAAAAATTCCTCTGCCATGAAACAGTGACAAAGCAAGAGTCACAATCTGCTGCAGTCCGTCTTGGACAGTTCGAAGCCAGGAGCCTTCAGGATTTTGAATTTGCTTATACAGATCGTTCTCGCCAAAAGAAAACACTGGGACCAAGTAGGCACTGCAATAACAAAAGGCAAGGAAAGGACTGAAGTAATTTACTTTGTTCAGCTGGCTTTTGTGACAAAAACCTAAAAATTCTTCAATGAGCTCAAGCCTCCCGATGCTATCTTGCTAGCTTCCTGTCTGAAACATTGAAAACTGCATTATACTCGAAATCCTTTAGAGAGATACTGCCTCCAAGCCAGGAGGAATTTTATCCTATAGAAAAATCAAGGTTCCAAGCTAGGCCTGGTCACACATGCCTGTCACACTGGGAGGCTGAGGTAGAAAGATCTCACTCCAAGGCCAGGCTGGGCTCAAAACAAACAAACAAATAAACAACAAACAAGAAAAGAAAAAGAAAAAGAGCTGGGGAGGCCCTGGGTTCAAGTCCCAGGAAGCTTCTTCTTCATTACCTTTGTTCATTTGTTCATTGCATCGGAAAGTGACATGGTGTGTATAAAATTCAGAGTTGCGTGGTTCTTTTTGTTAAGGTGGCATCGATCTACCTTGGTGGGAAGTTCTTACTCCACTGCCTGAGAATATCCATGCTTGCTTTTATTTATTCATCCATTATTTCTTTACTTTTTGAGAAGTAATAAAGTTCAAGGTTGGCCTTGAACTTGTGATACTCCTGCCTCAGCCTCCCAAGTGCTGGGATTTCAGGTGTTCCCTATCATGCCCGGCTACCATACCTGCTTTTATTTTAAGATCAACTTGGACGGGATCTTTAAGGGATAGAAAAACTACTTTCCTTCTTTGTATTCACAGAACAATGTCTTAGCCTTCTTGACCCAGTTACCTTAAGCAAAAAAACACTTACCCATGGGTCAAAGCAAGTTTCACAAATCCCTTCCTCTGACGGATGAACACCGTGAATTTCCCCAGATGGGCATCCAGTGACTCTTTGGTGCCCCCAAGGATGATGACTGAAACATTTCCACCTCCCTCCTTGCTCAACATGTAGGACAAAGATTTCTTAGAAATTCAAACCACCCCTTAGTGAATAAAACAAAAAGTGTAACTAGACCTCCCGTTTCATCAATTAAAATTTTCTACAATATTCTATGGCAACAGTGGACATCTAACAAAATTTCCTACATGGCTCAGCTTAGGAGCTCTGTACAAGTTTGTAATTTTATCACAGCCAAATCTTTGGTAATGTAATTCCATTACTAAGATCTAGAGTTTTGAGAAGGTCACAGGTTTGGTCTTTAAAATATTGCCTGATCCTTCCTAGGGCTACTGTTTGGGTACATTGTGTACTGCTCAGCTCTAAAGGATCCCATGTATTTTACATTTGGTGTACAAAATGCCCCCTGAACTGTTCAGTGCACAGCTGGCATGGCTATTTGTGGCAGCCTTGACCGTTACTCTGCTGGATCCTTGTGCAGAACTAAAAAGTACTGTACATCCTCCAAGAGGCTGCAGCAAATCTGCATATACAATGCCCCACTTCCCAACAGTCCATATGGAGTCTTACCTTCTAAACCAGGATTTCTAATACAAACGATTTTAAAAATTTGGTCATTTAATAAGTAATGTGGACCACTTGCCAGATCCTGATATGCTCTTGAAATGTAGTCTGAGTTTAGCAAATAGTTTAGAAAGTTAAGCAAATAGTTAGCAAATACTTAAGAAAGTTACTTAACTGTTCAGTCTATATATCAGGATTTCCCATGTAAAAATTACTTAAGATTCCTTTTCAGATTTTAACTCCAGTATGGAGTTGAAAGTAAACCAAAAAGTAGGAAGATGAAAATACAAACCAGTCATGACACACATTTCAGGATAATTGCTTTTTAATGGTCTATGTTTCCTCCCACTCTGAGTTTTATCCATTTTAAAGTCTTAACAGAATATGTCCGACTTTATAAAGACTTAGCACGCCTCAGCTTGTAAAGGAGATGATTTGTTAATTTTACTCTGTGTTCCTACCATTGGGAGAATGTAAAACCATTACAGAATAAGAGAGATGAGGTGAGGCCGTGAGCAATTATGAGGGCAGGGTTCTGGATGACCAGTTTCTCAAAAGAAGAAGAAGAGGGTGATGGGTTACAGGATAAAGAACCCGAGGCTGCCTAGGCAGGTGTGAACTTTATGCAGTTCATGGTCCATTCTCCTTTGTGCGAGCTCAGTGGAAACTGAGGCATCTCACCCACTGCGAAGGGGGCCTCCTGGATTTCCAGTGCCTCTGGTCACTTCCCTGGACAAGCTCCCTGTCTGCAGGCCACTGTCAAAGCCACTGTGCTAGGTCAACCCTTCTCCCCACTCCCTTGATCACTGCACTGGGCCATCCCATCGCCATGGTTTCTAGGCTCATGCCCTCCAACCTCTCTGCCAGCTGCTGCCTGAGTGATCTTTCTAACATACAAAATCCCCTCAGGTCCTTTCTGCACAACATCCCTCACCACTACTCTCTGGCTTATCTACAGGATAAAATCTAAAGTCCTCTGCATGCGTGCAAGGCTGTTGTGCTCGGATCCCTGTGACCTGCCCAGCCTTAATGTGCAGACAGAGAGGAATGTGAGCCTTGGCACACACACCGTCTGCTCTGGCTGACACCTGGTGAGTGCTGGTTTCTGGGAGGAAAACTGAGAACTCTCTATTTAGAGACAAGGACAGCCTAAATCTCCACTGACTACAAGTTTGGATATTCTTATTCAGCATTTAAGACACTGAAAGTTTGAGGCAAAGGGAAAGATTTCACGATATCATAAACCAGTGACAGCAGACAGGTTTCATCTTAAGGCCAACTCTAGTGGCAATTGAGGCAGGCACTGTTTGGAGAAGACTCTGAGATCGACTGCTCATGTCTGACACTGCCATGGACATAAACACACCTGTCTGTCTCATGCCATGAAGTTGCCACACCTGTTCTCAATTATACTACTCAAAATCACCTGCAACTATACTTTGAATCAACAAATCGTATAAATATATTTCTGTGATTTTTAAAAAAAATTTAAAAATTTTCTCCCTTTTCTATCACTCTAACCCGATGACTACAAAACAAGGAGGAAGGGTAGTTTGTGCGCCCTCTAGAGGCCAGATTACTAGGTAGTACTTTGGGGTCAGAGCACCCTGTAGAGAGCAGATGTGAGAACTTCAGGTGGTTGGTGTGGTGCACAGCAGTGTAGTGTGCCCTCTAGTGGTGACTTTAGGCCACCCTGGACTGAGCTGTTCCTTGGGCCCAGAACCAAACAGAACCTTAAAACAGCCAAGGGTTCTGGTGTTTCGATGCTTAGTAATTTCCTACTAGCTATATAATGACAATAGTGTTTTGAGAAATTAATAAGAAGTAATGAAAATGTGGAAGATCATAGAAAATTCCTTCCCTAATTATGCCACTGGTTGACTCTGATATTAAAATTTTTCAAGATTATCCATTTTTCTTTATACCCAGGAAGTATAATACACAATGTCCATAAACACACAACTTTATACATCACGTAGTTCATGCTTAGTCAGCAAATTGATCCCGCTGAAACCCAAACAAACTGAGCCCCTTAAGTTGAATGAGAGCTAGCAACACAAGCTTAGGTTTCTGTATACATTTATAAGTATCTTCATAACATTTCAGATTAATTGTATTCTCAGAATTGGTAGTTCCAGTTTCACTATTCAGAGGGTATTCCACCGGTTCAGAGTAATATAGTAAAATTAAAATTCTCTCCCTATCTCTCTCTCTCTCTCAGGGATGGAACCCAATGGCTTGTGCATTCTAGGCAAGCAAGCACTCTACCACTGAGCTACACCACCAGCCCCAGGAATTTTATTTTTAACCAAGTTATGTTTTATATAGGGAGACAAAGACAGCGAGCTGAATATGTTTAGTTTATATCCCTGCCATTACTTCAAGACACAATGAGGGACATTTTTCATTTCAAATATATAAGTATGCAAAATGCCTCTCAGAAGGAGTGATTTATCACCTTTTTAGATCTATGTTTTTTTCTACCTCTAGACATACAAAATGCATCCATTAATTTATTCTTTCATTAGATTAATATTTACTGAATGTTCCTAATGTTAGATACCGGGATGGAACAGGAAAAAAAGGACACAGTCTATGTGTCTTAGCACTACGATTCCAGTAGAGAAGGTGAGGAACATCCAGAAGGTATATGAAGTGCCAGGTAGGGAGGAGAACAGAGGGTTTTACTCAAAGGACACATGGACACACTGTAGAAACAGTGCCCACTGGCACTTACCAAGACTTATCACACATTCTCGAAGGAGGGGGAACAGAAAACAGCATGGAGTCACATGGAGATGTGAAGTTAAACCAGGAAACAGCTTCTTGAAGTCTGAGTAATCTGAACAAAAATTTCCAAAGCTTCCAATCCCAAATATTCCATGGGGGCGAGCCCCAAATATATAGCTGTGACTTGGAACCAAATTGTGAGTCTTGATGAGCTGTGTTGCATGTTCATATTGAAATAAAAAAAAGTCCCCTTATTAGTTTTAGTGAAAACAAAAGGACTCATGATTAGTTCTTATATCAAGAGGAAATGGAGAATACAACGTGCTTTAGTTCCCTGGGTTGGGGCTATTTCTGAATATCTAAGCTATCCTCTGAGCCCGGACCCCTTCACAAACAGCCTTCCAGATTCTGGCGATTCATCTGAAAGCTCATTTAATAATGTAGGTCAGAGTGCAGGCTTTCTTCCTGCTGTGGTTCCAATGTGTCCTCCAAAGAGCACGTATGGGAAACTCAGTCCCTAATGTACAGTGTCGGCAGGTGGTGCCGATGACAGATGATTAGGTCGTGAGGGCAAAGTAAATAGAGAAACACCATGACTGTGGGAATGGGCTCTTCTAAAAGGACAAGTTTGGCCCTCTTTTGTTCTCTCCTACATTCTCTTGCTTTTCTGCATCTGCCATAGGATGATATAGCAATAGGGCCCTTGGCAGATGTTGGCATCTTGATACTGGACCTTCTGGCTTCCAGATCTATGACAAGAGAAATTTATTTTCTTTATAATGTACTCAGTTTGCATTATAGGAGCACAAAATGGACTTAGACACTCTCTTTGAAAAGGAAAATGTTTTAGATGTATGCAGTGAGAACAAATTTCCACTCCTCCCATCTCAGAACAACACTGTATAAAATAATTCTACTCACATGAATTGAAAAATAGTCCTTAAAGTGTCTCCATAGAGTCCAGCTTCTGATCCAGTTGGATCTCCTGCCTCCTTTCTTGGGGGTCCGCCAATCAAAGTAGAACCATGTCAAATAAGGGAGGCAGAGGAGCCAACAGTTGTGTACGATCACTACCATTGTGATGCCAGTACACACCTGAGCTGTGAGAAAAGGAAAAGCTTCATGGAATTAGGGTCGGTAAATGTCTGCTCCCTGCATTATACAATCATTAGCTGATGGTACAGGGATTTACCACATACAAGTTCTATTCATCTGAGACTTGGTTCAGGTAAGGCAGCAAGACAGTAACAATATATTATTATTTAACATTTATATGATTTTGTTATACGCCAAGCATTACACTTGTACTTATTTATTCCTCATAGCCACAGCACCAATAAAGGAGCCACAGTACTCTAAACATCCTTTTTACAGAACAGAAAATAGAAGGTTAGAGAGGGGAAGTGAGTTGCCAAAGTCATACAGCACCTAAGATGTTGATCTGTCTGCTGAAGTCAAGGTTCCCCACTCAGCCATGGCCTTGCATCGGCTCCCCCACATGAAATATGGAGGGATCATCACTTCCAGAATGATGGGGAGAGCCCTACCAAGTTGGTTAACATGACATGCCTCAAATGACATGCCAGGTGTCTGAGTAATAGCACCTTGGTCTACTACTGAGATAACCGCAGTTCCCCTTATGTCGGGGATTTTATCAATGGATGCCTGAAACCACAGATAGTCCTGACCCCTATACATACTATACTTTTTCCTATACACATACACATACAAGGTTTAATTCATAAATTAGGCACAGTAAGAGATTAACAAAAACAGCTAATAATAACATAGAACAATTAGAATAATATGCTCTAATAGTTATTAAAAACATAAGTTGTTTATTTCTAGCATTTTCCATTTAATAATTTTAGACCACAGTTGACTGCAGGCAACTAAAACCATGAAAACCAAAAACTGTGGATAAGTGGGACTACTGTATATAAATATATGCATACTGATATACATGTGTGTATTCACAGAGACACATAGATTACTGTATATAAATACATACATACTGATACACTTGTGCATATACACACACACATACACATCTGTATATATTTGGCCAATGGTGACCATTAATCATGATGGTCAACTTAACTGGATCAAGAAAAGCCTAGCAGACTAGTGAAGCCCACTTCTGGGTATGTCTGTGGGGTGTTTCCAGAGCCCTTGTTCCTAACTGAAACCTCCTGAACCTGGTTTTTACTGTCTGCATTTCTATCAGCATTATGGTCTCCTAAGCTCCAACCAGAATCTCCTGCCAAACAGAAAAGAAGGCCAGGAAACAGGAAAGAAGGCCCTCCCTGACTGTGGGTGGCACCATCCAATAGGCCTGTAGCCTGGAAGGAATGAAAGGGGAAGAGGGATGAAGTCGGCCTGCTTTGAAAAACTCCATTCTGCTTGAGTGAGTGCGCTTTATGCTACTGCCATTGCTTGTGGATATCAGACTCCAGTTTCTTCAGCCTTTCAATGTGGACTCATACCAGCTACGCTCTAGGCACCTTCCAGAGCTTTATTCTTGTACTAGTGCTACATTTTTGATCCTTCATGCTTTATGGCTTCCAGCTTCTTAGAACAGCTACTGAATCCTCCAGGTCTCCAACTCTCTTGGACCATTGCTGCAGAGGCCTCTGAATGCCTGGATACCTGAGCACTGTGAACTGCATCCAGGGAACCAAATCCCTAGGCAGTTGTTCTAGAGCCCAACTCAGGACTCTATTCTCAAATGAAAGCTTTATAGCTTTGCACCTTTGAGCCTTTGAGGGGAGGAGTCTTGCTGATTCCTGACATGTCCTTGAGCCATTTTTCCTGACACAAAGTACTTGGTTTCTTTTTAATGATAATCTTTTCAGCAACCAAGCTCTCCTCTGGTCCATGTTTGTAGGCACTATCATTCTGGAAAAACTGAAAACCTTTTAAATGGGCTTTGTGCTCTTGGTTTTCAGTATAAACCTGGCTAAAAACCCCAATAGTATTTATGCCACAGTCCCAGTGCTGGTCCTTGAAATTGCCTCCTCCAGGTTAATTATTCTGCCACACTAATTTCAGTCTCTTGCAAAGTCTCAGGACATGACCAAAATGTAAATTTTCTCCCAGAGTGTAACACACTCTGGGAGAAAATCTAGGTGATCTTGAGTCTGTTGGTGAGGTTTTAGCCACAGCACCAAAGAAACAACCCATGAGTTAGCTGCCACAGCTACTGTGACTGTGACTTCTCTAAGTGTGTGAGCTTGGAGGCTACATGCATGGGTTTATTGCTGTCACCACCTGCGTATCTCCAGAAGTTTAGCCATAGTACAAGAAAACCAGGCCTGGCAGTGAATATGTGTTGAAGTGGTGAAGAAGAGAAGATGGTGGAGTAAAGGTTGGCAGCACAACATGGCCTTTCAAGGATCTACATCCCAGGCACCTGGAAAACAACAGCTTAAAGAAAAGAAAAGAAGTAAGAGCTCCAGGAATCAGGAAAGAGCCAACAAGAAAACTAGAGAAACTGGAAACACTGAAGACAACACAGAGAAAAGAACAAAGCAGTCTGGAACACTAACCCAGCTCCCAGGTTGGAGAGGAGGACCTGTCTCCACAAACACAAACCCCTAGAAGAAGTCCGGACACTTAAAATACCCTCAAATATTACTCTGAGTAGGTTGAAGAGAGGTATGGACACCAAAATATAACCAAACACAAGAATACCACAAGGAGACAGATTCTAACTAAAGGGATCTCCACAGTAGGGACAGAGTCTTTCTGCCCTAGCTGATCTGCCACCCACAGCACAGAAAGAATGAAGGAAAGTGTGGAGGACCACCTGGGCAACTCTCCTTGAAAGAAGAGCAATTATTTCCATTTTGGCTAAACCTGGCCCCATTTCCATGTACTGATATGTACAGAGCTGGCTAGGACTTTTCCTTATCCCTTCAATTGGCTTTAAGCAATGCAAATCGGCCCAGCCGAGGTGCTGATGTGTAGTCTTTGAAGCAAGGTGACAGGTCAGTGTTTCCCCGCCCCTGTAGCTCCCAAAACACATGGGTGAGCCTGGCGGGATGGAGAGCCGTGCTCCACGCTCCACACTGCCTCAAGAAAGAGGCTATGACTTCCCAGGGCATAAAAGATTACACATCAGAGCTAAAGCACCAACCCCAAAACATTAGATACTATCTTGAATTGTGTTATGCAGATTACTCCTTCTGCATATCCTTCCCTCTGCATATTGCAAAGGTGATTTCAGGCCCCCTACCTAGCCCAGCTCATGGTACTCACGTACTTCCCACCACTCTCACAGTCACTCATCCCCGAGCCACTCCCCTCCTCGAAAATTAATAAAACCCAAGTTTGGCCCTGGGTGGAGGCCTTTGTTCCAGTAACCACCATTTTGGCTGGCCTTAGGACCCCCTTTGCTCCCCACAACTATAAATATACCTCAGTGTCTTTATTCTTGCCTTGGGTTGCACTAGAAGTGGTAGATTGGAATTAACTAGCTAGAATTCCAATAACTTTTCCATGGGATTACAAATATAAAGTTCCTGGACTGTGATGAGGACTGGGAAGGGCTCACTTATAGAAAGGAAGGGAGAGAGAGAGAGAAAGAGAGAGAGAGAGGGAGAGAAAGAGAGAAAGGAAAGGAAAGGAAAGGAAAGGAAAGGAAAGGAAAGGAAGGGAGGGAGGGAAAGAAAGCAAGGCAACAAAATGCCACCCAAAACCCTCTGCCCCTCAAAAGCTGATCTGAAGGACACTGAAGTAGAGAAAGTTACAAAGAACCCAAAAACCAAATGGTCAAAATGTTTGCAAAGCTCAAAGAAAAAAACTCATAAGCAATTTCATAATATATTTAGTATGCTTAAAGAGGATTTCATTAAATATATAAAAGATTTTAGTAATAAAATGTTCAGCAAGCTTAAAGAAGAAACAAATAATAAACTAATGGAGTTAAACAAGGCAGTACAAAGTATGGATGATCAATGTGGTAAGGAATTAGAAATTATGAAAAAAAAACAGGCGGACATACAAGATATGGAAAATTCAATAGAAAGCATGACTAGTGGATTTGACCATTGTGAGAACAGAGTGTCAGAAATTGAAGGCAAGGTGGATGCAGCAGATCCAAACTCGATGATACCCTAAAAATGACATGGCACCATGCAGGCTGAATGCAACAGCTGCTAAGTGACTCGAAAAAAAATCAACATCAGAATTATAGAAATATAGGAAAAATTAAGAGATCATTCAAAAGATACAAAAAATTTATTCTCTGAAATCATAGCACAAAACTTTCCAAATCGAAGGAAAGAATTCAATATTCAAGTATAAGAATCATATAGAACCCCCAAACAGCCATGATCAGAAAAGAACCTCTCTATAACACATCATAATTAAAATTCCAGAAATTCAACAAAAGGAGAGAATACTAAAAGTTTAAAGAAAAAAGCAGCAAGTTATTTATAAAGGTAAACTTATCAGGATTACAGATCTCTCAATACAAACATTAAAGAGCAGGAGAGGGCCGGTGAGATGGCTCAGCGGTGTAAGCGCCTGCCTTGCAAGCGCGAGGGCCCGAGTTTGACTCCCGGATCCCACATACGAAAAAGGGGCCGGTGATATCACTCAGCGGCACGGGTGCCTGTTGGCGCACGAGGTCCTGAGGTCGACCCCCCGGTACCCAAAAAAAAAAAAAAAAAAAGAGCAGGAGAGCATGGAGTGAAGTTATTCAAGTCCTAAAAGAAAACAGTTATCAACCTAGACTTCTGTAGCCTGCAAACTTGGCCTTTGATATAAATGGAGAAATCTGTCTATGACAAAGAAATCTTAAAGAAATACATGACCAGCAAACCAGCATTCAGAAAACACTTGAAGGTACCCTACACGGGAACAGAGAGGCCGCCAGCACCAAAGAGCCCAGAGGAAAGTATATACAGTATCTAATTGGGAGAGTAGTCAAACAAAAGGCGAAAAAAAAAAAAAAAACCGAATCATCACTGCAAAAATTATGCAGTGACAGGATTCAGTAAGTATCTTACAATAATAACTTTATGTGGATGTTCTTAATTCACCAATCAAAAGATACACACTGGCAGATTAGATTAAAAGGCAAAATGCAACTATATATTGCCTACGGGAGACAAATCTTATCCAAAAGGAAGCTCACAGACTAATGGTGAAGGAATAGAAAATGATACTCCATGCATCCAGGACCTGAGAGCAAGCAGGAGTAGCTGGTCTTATTTTCAGACACAAATGACTTCAAGCCAAAACTCATCAGAATAAACAAAGATGGCCACTATGTACTGGGAAAGGGAACAATTCAACAGGAAGAGATAACAATTACAAATATATATGCACCAAATATTGGAGAATATCTATGCAACCAACTTCATAAAACAGATACTACTAGACATAAAAGGACAGATAGATCCCAATACAATAATAGTGAGGGGCGACAACGACCCACTCACACAATTAGATAGGTGAATCAGACAAAAATTAACAAAGAAATATCAGAGAGTTAAACCACACTGTTCTTGGGTAGTTCCTTTAGATATGGCTTGCGAATTACATTTACTGCAGGTCCTTTCTGCCTCAAAGTATTGAATGAGACAAGCTAAAAACTGTGCCAAAAGTTTATTTGAAAAGTGAAGGGTGATGGAATAAGGGAAAAACTTGCTCTGCAGAGTGAACTTGGGCTGAACAAAAGAGAGGAAGGGATAAAAACAAAAGTAAAAGTACACCCTGGTCGAGAAGACACAGAGTGGGTTACCATGAAAAGTCATGATGGTGTGCTCCTTATGGCATCTGTGTCCTCATATGTCGTCCACATCTCATGGTAGATCATGAGAAGGTCCACATACAGGGTCCTGGGGATTATGTGGCGCTGTCCCAGGATCTTGTAATTGACAGGTCCCACTTATTTCCCCAGCCAGCTTTGCCATGCCCTACCTCCTCTACCAACACCACTGAACGAATGGACTTCACAGATATCTGCAGTGTTTCATTCGACAACAAGAGAATACACATTTTTCTCAGCAGCAGAAAGAGCTTTTTCTAAAATAGGCCTTAAAGCATGCTTAATTAAATATAAAAGAATCTAAATTGAATCATAGTGGGATGAAATTAGAAATCAACAGCAAAAGAAACAACAGAAATTCCACAAACACATAGGTTTAACAATACATTACTGACTAGTCAGTGGATCATAAAAGAAATCAGGGAAAAAATAATAAAGTTGCTAGAATCAAATGACAAGGGAAGCATGACAGTGAGATACAATGAAAGCAGTTCTAAGAGGAAAATTCATGGCTGTGAAAGCACACATTTAAAAATTTGAGCAATCCCAAAAGAATAACCTAATGATGCAGCTCAAGGTCCTATAAAAACAAGAACAATCATATCTGAAATTAATAGAAGGAAATTATAAAAATCAGAGCAGAAAGTAATGAAACTGAGGCTAATTAAATAAAACGAATCAATGAATCAATGTTAAGAAATAATTCAAAATACGTAATTTGTATACGTATCCTTCTGTTTTCCTCATTTTTTGCCATGAAACTGTTTCTATACTTATTTTAACCATTTAGCCCAGTTTGGAAAAGTAAAGGGAGGCAAGCAGAGTCCATTAGTACTTCTTTTCATCCTTATTGCAAAGGCACTGCACTTCGAAGCACTAATCCATGCCATATGTTGACTATAAAAATGTAAGCATAACATTCTTCTGATTTTTGAAATCCCTACCTTAATGGAACTTACCTCCCAGAGTTTGTTAGAAGATACTGCTAAAGGACAAATTTCAGTCCACTGTGCAGAATTTTGCAGCCTAGTTTTCCTCATACGTGAGTGTACCCCACACTAATTTAAATAGTATTACTTACAGAGGAACAACGTTTTTTCTTGTTTTAAAGCAAATCCATTATTCCACCTACTTCTTTTCCAAAACAAGGCAAATAAATTGTGACAAGGATACAGTTAAAATAAGAGCCCTGTTCTGGGTATTTCAGAAAGGTTTTCAGGCTTAAAAATAAAATAAGCACAAATTCTTTGTGATGCTACAAACTGAAAAACTACGGAGATAATCCATAATAAAAGAGGCATATTAGGGTTCATGAAAGTCTACGAATCTAGTAGGAATTACTTAAGGGAATGTTAATGCCCTCTCCCAACCTTCCAGATTAAAGGAGACTAAAAAGACGTGACATTTAAATATCACATGTAGATTCTTTTGCTACAAAGGGGTGATTGCTGAAATACTGTATCAAGAGGGTCTCCATGTCCAACCTGCAGCCCACAGGTTGGACATGCCAAACTCACATAAGGGTATTGTTTTCCTGATTTGAATATTTGCATTGCAGCTGTTTAAGAGAATGTCCTTGATTGTCTTCATATACATACTGAAGCATTGAGGAGTATAGGGAAACCGTGTTTGTAACTTTTTTTCTTTTTTATGTGGGTACTAGGGGTCAAACTCAGAACCTCGTGCTTGCCAGCAGGCACTTGTGCCACTGAGCGATATCACCAGCCCTTTTTTCCTTTTTATGTGGGTACCGGGAGTCAAACTCAGGACCTCGCGCTTGCCAGGCAGGCGCTTATGCCGCTGAGCAATCTCACCGGCCCTGTAATTTTTAAACACTTCAGAAAATAGTAAGTTGTGTATGGGAGAGAAGGAAAGAGACAGGTACGGGGGGGAGGAAAATATGACAAAATGTTAATTTTAGAGAATTTGTATCAAGGAATATGGGATTTTTTGTAATTGTATTTTCTGTAATTATTAGTACTTCTGAAATTATTTCCAAATAAAAAGTTAAAAAAATTAATGATCTTCCCTGAGATAGTCACCAAATCAAAGCCTCTGAGAATGTGCATTTTATCAAAAATTTCCATGAAATTCTGCTACTGAAATCCGAGGACAGCGGTCTGACTGGGGGTTCCAACAAATCAGGTCCAGCCACTTGCCCTGAGAAAAGACAAGTGTAAGAAGTCACAGTGAAACAGGAAAAGAATTTAACCAATGGAGCTACACTGGGAAGACAAGCAAGATCAAGCGTCTTAGCCACGTCTTCTGGGGTACTGAGATTAGGGTTAGTTTCAGAGGAAGAATCGGGCGGTGTGGGAGAGGGATGCACAATTAAATAGTCCCAGTCAATGCGCGGTCTGCTTGACCATTCTCTCTGTTCTGCTTGTGGCTTGAAGGGAAGATCCAGTTCACACTGATAACTGCTTCTGACTAGGCGGGCAGCCTCGGTCATGGTCCTGAGATAACTGTTCCCACCTCGCGGGTGATCTCATCACAGGGTGATTTGTCTGTGAGGTTCTGCCGCTCCTGGAATCCAAGGTGACTTCAGGTTTCGAGCAGTGACTAGAGATTTCTAGACTCTGCTGCAGGGGGTCTGAAGAAAAATGCTGGGCGTGGTGGTGCACACCTGTAATCTCAGCACTCAGGAGGCTGAGGCAGGAGAATTGCCATGTGTTTGAGGCCAGCCTGGGCTACACAGTGAACTCAGCGAGACCCTGTCTCAAAAACAAAAATACAAACAAACAAACAAACAAACAAAAACCAGGTAAGAATATGAAAATAAAACCTACATAGTACAAAGCATATGCCCAATAGAGAATACACAAAGAACTCTCAAAACTAATAGGACAATAAGCTACGCAATCAAATCAGGCAAAAGATTTAAACAGATACTTCCACAAAGAATACACAGATGACAGATAAGGATAGGAGAAGATGTTCAACATCATTAATCATCGCAGAAATGCAAACTGAAGCCCTGAGACACGACTACATACCTGATGAATTCCAAAAAAATACAAAGAGCAACTACATTAAGAGATGACGAGAATGTGGAGCAACAAGGACTCTCATGTACTGCTGGTGGCAGTGTAAACTGAAATAACTACTTTGTAAGAAGGTTTGGTAATTTCCTAAAAGGTTACACTTGCACCTTCTGCATGACCTACCCACTCCATTCTTATGTTTACTCAGGAATAAGGAAAGCATATTTTTATATGAAGACATGTAAGTGAAAGGTCAGAGCAGTATTATTCATGATCACAGCAACCTTAAATATTCACCAATAGAGTAACGGACAAACTATAATACCCATTCACTAGGATACTACTTAGAAACAAAAAACAATCAACTGTTTGTTAGTACACAGCTAGGCTTGGTGGCACACGCCTGTAATCCCAGCCCTCTAGGAGGCTGAGGCAGAAGGGTCCCAAGTTCAAGCCCCAGCTTGGGCAACTTAATGACTTAGTGAGACTTTGTCTCAAAATAAAAAAAGGGGTAGGGGTAAAGCTCTGCATGAAGACCCTAGATTCAATCCCTAGTTCTACAAACAAAACAAACAAACAACATATTGGTACACAAAAACAGGAACAATTAAACTCGAAATAATTATACTGAGTTGAAAGAAGTCAGACAAAAAGGAGAATGAATGGTATGATTCCATTTATAGAAAACTCCAGAAATGAAACTAATCTGTAATGATGGAAAGCAGATCAGTGGTTGCCTGGAGATGAGGTACAAGGAAGGAAAGGTCTCAGCAATCCTTTAGGGGTGAAGGCTATGTTGACTATTTTGACTGAGGTGATGATTTCTTAGGCTTTATCTCTGTGTAGTGTGTCTGTCCATTATATCTCAGCAACTCCCATAAATAAATAAATAAACAGGCCCACTTAGTAAAAGACCTTGGCTTCCTCACTTACTCACCTGTGGTCTTACAACTTCTTAAACTTTACTTTATCCTAAAAAATAAATATAATAATCTTGACCATGGGTTATAGGTAGAAGATGGTCCATAGATATCTTTCTCTTTTTCAGTTTTCTACATTCCAGTTAGCAGCTTAATGACCCACAAGCTAGTAAGTAATGTTTGTTTCTTGGATATTAAAAACATTTCTCCTAGAGAAATTGTCTGATGTCATGACTAAATTAAACATTTTGCTGTTTTTAAATAGACCTCAAGTGCTCACAGCTTCAACCAATTTCCTGGTTGTGGGAAGAAAAATGCATTGAAGAATTTGGAATTAGAGATGGAATACATAGTTAATAAAGCATTTCTTGTCATGATTGGAAGAAACTATTATAGCAGCTGTTATAGTTTGGATCAAAAACTTTGTGTGTCCAGAGCTGGGACTTTTGGAAGGTGATTGAATCAGGAGATGCAAACGTTGGCAATAGATTAATCCATTGATGAATTGAAAGCTGAATGCCGTTAGGAGGTGGGGCCTCATTGGAGGAGGTGAGTCAATAGGGGCATGATCTAAAAGGGTGTATTCTTGTCCCTGGCCCCTTCCTTCCATTCCTGCTCTTGTTGTTTTGTTTGCTTCCTTTGCTTCCTGGCTGCCATGAAGTAAGCAAGTTCCCTCCGCCATGCCCTTCCACAATGATATTTCTGTGTTGAGGTTGGCCAACCATGGACTGAAGCATCTGAAACCACGAACCAAAGTTAAACTTTTCTCCCTCATGTTGTAAACATCAGGAACTTGGTCCCAGTAACAAAAAGCTAACATACCCTTTACTTGAAAATTGACAATTAAAAGAAAAAAAATTAGCATTTTTCTTTCTTATAAGTTTTGACTTGTAGTCAAATGATGTAAAATGATGAGGAAAAATTGTCCTTGCAGAAATTCTACCTAATATATGAATAAAAAACAATAAGGGTATTCCCATTCTGTAATCTCAAATTAAAACAATTCAAGCAAAGATCATGACTTCAGCCACTAGGCAAAATAAGGTCAGTGGCCAATGCGGAGCATTTTTTGGCAGCATGCCAATTGTCACCCCTCAAATAACTTCCTTCTTGACCCACTGGACAATCTTAGAAACTAATAGTGGGATACCCAGACACTGTGTGCACTCTGCTATGATGTAATGTGAAGCACACTGCAGCATCTTAGAAGTATTGACAAAGAAGTTTCACCCAAAGCTTTAGTCCTAGTTTTCAGTTTAAAACACATACAGGGGATAGAGGAACAAGCTAACACTACAAAGAAGAAATCAGACAAATTCACAAAATGAGACACTGTGCAGGATACATAGCCTGGCTTCTGCACTGCTTCACTGACAAGAAAACAAATGTTCAAGCACTGTTCTAACTGAAAAAAACAAAAAACAAAAAAACAAAAAACAACCCACAAATACAACAAAGGGTCTCTTTATGGATCTGGGTTCCAGTAATAGCCAGGAAAGTATATATTTCACACCATGTAAGATATTTGACTATGAACTTGCCTTAGAGGATTTTAGGCAAGATTTGTTATTTATGCTAATTTTGACAATGGTACTATAATCAGTACAAAATACTTTTCAAAATATGTATACTAAAGTAGGATTAAAATATCATAATATAATCTGTTTTTAAATGTTTTTGCAAAATAATAGAGAAAACAAATACAGAAAATTATTAAAAAATGATAAATGAAGGTATATGGGTATAGTGGAATTCATACCTTTTTCTTTACTTTTTCTATATGTTTGAAAATTACCATAATATAATTGCCAGTCTATATGACAATATAAAATAACACTTTCCTGGTAACACAAATGTCAAAAGAAATAACATTTAAATGAATTGTCCATCTGGGTGTGGTGGCACACACCTGTAGTTCCAGCACTCGGGAGGCTGAGGCAAGAGGGTTGTCATGAGTTTGAGGCCAGCCTGGGCTACACAGTGAGTTCAAGGCCAACCTGGACTATATAGCAAAACCCTGTCTCAAAAAAAAAAAAAAAATTGTCCACGGAGATACTATAGTTTGATTTAAAATCGGAAGTCTTACTGAGCACCTGTCAAACCTTGGTCACTACTCCGCTCACTCGTGCCACATGTGGTTCAACTGCCCAGTACTGAGTCATGTGACCATACACAATTCACTCCTAGTTTCCTCACTGGAACACCCTTTACCTCACCGGATTGCTAAAAGCATTACATGAGTTAGTATTCGCAGGGACGTGTGGGGGGTTAGCCCCTATTCTGGGTGGTCGGGTGGAAACTGTCCTACTACAAGTACTGCTTGTAGATTGTTCATGGGCCAGGCACTAGCAGGATTCTCCCTCACTGAGCTTGTAGGCTAGGATGGCCATACAGACCTTTCTCAAATGATCAGTGTTATGGCTCGTGTCTAGATGTCCCCCCAAAGTGTCATGCAGTCATAGGTGAGGCTTTTTCAGAGGTGGCTGGATCTAGAGTGTGTGATGCTGGGATTGATTCATGGTGCAGTGCTAGGCTCAAGGGCACTAGGATTAAGGGTGTGAGTGCTACCTGTCCTAAGTAGCCTGGATGAGATATACGGGCTAGAAGAGCTGTTGTCGTCTGCCACAAACTGTTTCTCCTCTGCGATGCCTGTCTACCATGTGCCACCCTGCCTTGGAGCCAGCCAATTAGGGACTGAAACCTCTACAAACTGTGACCTAAATAAACATTTTCCCCTCTAACTCTGGGTGTTGTGTATTTTTGTCTCAGCAACCAGAAAAAAGTAACTAAGACAGCCAGACACCATGAAAGATAAGGACAGTGGCCTCAGAGATCTACTGCAGGATTGGTCAGGAAGGCAGGCTCAAAATCAAGCCATTGAAACACATTTATGCTGGTTGAAGGAGGGACTTCGGGTGTGTATCCATCTCTTTCACCTACTACTGGCCAGCAACACTCAACAATTTAGCTTCACCTCTTAATTCCCTCATCTGTGCAATAAATGCAGGAACAGTCCTTACCTCATGGGTTATTGGGATGGCACTGTTAACAGTGGAAGGTGCTTGGAACAGCGCCTGGCATGTTCTAAGCATGGATGAGGTTGTCTGTTATCATCTCCGTGTCCTTTGGTCAAAGGACAGAGCAAAATGAAGTGCAGTGTTACCAGTTCTGCTCAGGGTTTGGCTTGTAGAACATCATGAGTTAATGTTGTGAACGACCTTCTTCATAACACTCTCCGCACAAGACACTCAGAGAGCTCTTTGGAAAAGTCCTGATGCAAGGGCCCCATTCCCAAAATAAGAAATTACAAATTCTAGGGATGGAACCTGAGCATCATGTGCAGCCAGGGTTGAGAATCACTGATCAGACACTGAAAACGTGAAATCCATTTCAAAAGTGTAAAATTCTACCATGCCATGAGTTGCTTATTCTTCTTCTTACAGCCCCAACAACTTGCAATTCAGGATTTTAGAGTGTACAAAAGATGTCTACTTTCAGAAGGCCTTAAATTCCCACAGATGAGCTTCCCCATAATCCTCTCCTCCCACTCCACCCTCTTTTACTCCAAGACCATAACAAACATGAAGAAAAAGGCACCAGGGAAGGCTCCCCAGGTCTGTAGGGTTTTATCTCCAGGGCTTTAACTGCACTAGGAAATCAGCTGGAACAAACCTCTGGGATGAATCATTTCCAGGTAGAAGCTACTCAGCCCAACCGACTGTGCAGTGGGGTCTTGCTGAAGGTCACCTTTCAGCCCAGGGGAAATGGTAAACACAGGAAAGTTAATAAGGCTCTTTGTCCTGAGGGTGAGGAGACAAGGGATCAAGTTTCAAATACTTAGACATGCGCATGCCTTTAATCCCAGAGTTCGAGGCCAGCCTGGGCCACACAGTGAGTTCTAGAGCAGCCTGAACTGCATAGCAAGACAAAAAATGAAATGAAACGAAAAGAAAAGAGAGGAAAGAAGTTACCAGTTTTCGAGGGGTTAAAGTGCAATGTTCTATAGCTCCATTAAGTGATGGTTGCATCTGGGTGAATAGAGTTGCCAAAACCTGTAACTCCTGTCTTTATTTGCAGGTAAGAGACCCCCCCCACACACACACAGCTCAAAGGAAAATAAAGCTGGTGAACAGTTACTTACTATGAACGTTTCGTGGAGACAAAAACTCCGCTCGCCCTCTTTGACTACTGCTCTGGCTCGCGGGGGAACTCCGCGGAAGGTTGTAACCACACCCTTCCCTAGAGACGGTTTCGGGGCGCGGACACCGAGCCCAGGCACGGTGTCGCACCTGGTTTTCCACTCCTGGGCCACAGGTTCCTTACCAAGCACCATGAAGACAGAGGCAAAAGGCAGCACCGCCGCGGTCTGCAGCCGCCGCGCCAGAGGGATGTTGAGCGGCGCGGACTGGACCCTCACGGTCCCTTCGGGCGGGGACAGCGCCGACCACAGCCGCCGGTCCTCTGCGCCCCGCTGCGGGAAGCGCGCGTCGGGATCCTGGCTTCGCGGGGTCACTAGTGCGGTGGGGAGGAGGAGGTGGCGGCCCGGGTGGTGACAGGGCTGCGCCTCGGGCGCGGGCGCGCAGGGCTGAGGCCCGGGGGTGCCAATCAGCGGGCCCGCTCACCGGGGCGCATTGGCAGGAGCGCGCGGAGAAGGCTCCAGGCTCGGAGGCAAGCGTCGACTGGCTCGGCGCCGGAGCCCAGAGGCGAGGCCGCCTTCCTCTTTCTCGGGACCTGGTTCCTGCGTCTGGATCAGACCTTCGTGGAGCGGGTGGACCACCGCGCATGTGGCTTCCGCATCCGCCTTAAAACCACCCCTTCCTCTGAACCCTCAGTGTGCACAGGGAATCTCGCAGAAGCTGGGGAAAGGCGCGGGATTTAAGTGTCTCCGCACATCACTACCAAACTCGGGGATTGTGGCAGTGTTGTGTATGGAGGCCGCTTTCTCATGTTTGTGTCATGTTTGTGTCCTCGGATCTCTACGTGAATACAGAACACTTTTCATTCGTTTATTCGTTAATCCACATTTATTGAGAACATACCACGTGCTGGGCACCATTCTGGGTGTTGGGGATATGCGTAGAGTAAGCAGGTATACCATAACGACTCTGATTTAAGGAAATAAGAAATTTATTCTGAGCCAAGTAAGAGTGACCATGCCCATGGAACATGCATTCAAATTCCACAGTGGTAGAGGTTACATTAGCTTTCATAGGCAGAGAACAAAAGAAAGTCATAAATCAATACATTCACCAAGTACCTGGGAGGAGGGTGTCAGGTACCCAGTATAGCAAGGTGGGGAAACTCTCCTACAGATTTTAGGTTTATAGCATTCTTAGATTTAGGGCTGGTAGAGACTAGAGTCAGCTGAGTTTAGTGATCTGTTGCAAAAGTTCACTAGTTATGAGAATGTTAGGTCAGATATAAGGTAAATGGCTATTAAAGGGACTAAAATAGCCCACGGCAATTTTGGTTCTTGCCGTCTCTCCACAGTCTAGCCCTGCTAGGCCAAGCAGCCTGTAGGATATTTAATACCGAAGCAGCTTTGTCAGAGAATTTGAGGCAAGCCATTCATTGTCTTGTTCTCAGAGTGCAGTTCACAGGAGAAACAAGCAAAATAAGGGACCAACAGCGTACATAATTACAAGTGAGACTACAGTATGTGACTAGAATATTCTAGGACCTAGACTGGAGGGTCAGGGAAGCATCTGAAGAGGTTCCCTTGACTCAAGGGTTAACGATTACGGTAATTTAGGTAACTAGTCTACCCGGCAAAGGGAAGCAAGTGCAAAGGTATGCCAAAGGGGGACTTTTTGTTTCTTTTCGTGTGCAAAACTTGTTTGGGGTTTTTGGTGGCTGAAGAATCTCTTCCTCCTCTCTCCTCTTCCTTTTCCTCCTCCTTCTCCTCCTTCTTTCTTTCCCCACCCCTTTCTCCTGGTGGTCCTGGGGATTGAATCTCCAGCCTTCACACTAGGCTATGTCTCCAGTCCTTTTTAAATTTTTTTTCGAGGTCTCACTAAGTCATTACAAACCCAGGCTGGGCTCAAACCTCTGCCCTGGCCTCATGGAGTGTTGGGATTACAGGCCTGCACCACCATGCCTGGCTTTCAGTTTTTTAGATTTCTTCTCTGAACCTGTACTGTATGTGGAAATGCTGTGAATTTACACTTGTGAATATACACTATGTCCAACATTGAGGAGAGCCCTTCCTAAGCCTGGCATCAATCTTAGGGACTCTCCACAGTAAGCATTAGTTCCAGTTTTGCAGCTATGGAAATCAGGGGTTAGAATCACAAAGCTGCAAAGAGCTAGAGAAGATTCGAATGCGGTTTTATGTAACCTGGAGAGATCAGTCATCTCTTCATCCACTAAATTAATCATAGAACAAATATTTATTGGATAACTGGGCATTGTTCTTGGTGCTGATGAAAGAAAAGTGAGTTCAGAGTAGTCTTGTGCCTTTGAGAATTCACGCACATTAATTCACTGACTACTTGTAGAAAGGCTTCCGGGTGCTACACTGAGGCGGGGTGGACTACAATGATGAATTAGGAAAGTCTCTGTGCCCCTGGGCTCACAGTATAGTTGGAGAAAAGAAAATAATTACACATGCATACAAAACGTGTAATCATGCCCTGAAAGAAGCATGTAGGCTCCAGTGATAGAGCATAATGGACAGCTACTTGCAAGGGTGGAAGTAACAAGAGTGGAATCGCGGAGGCCCTCGGGGAGACTGTTGCAGGATGAGTGTATAGGATGGTGGCTTTGCCTACTGTGAAAGCTAAGGAGACCAGAGAAGGATTTGAGATGTGCATGGGAGATATAAATGGTAGGACTGGACCATTCATTGGATTCATAATCTATTGTTAAATAAGGAGAGCAAAACATCTAGAACTCTTGACACTAATGACTTAGAGTGTAGTTAATGATGCTTTGGTCACTTTCCCAGAGTACCCAGCTGGCAGAAAAGACTCCTCATGTCTCATCACGGTCCACTGAAGCCAAGCATAGACTCACCAGAGCCCAATCTGTGCAACAATCCGTCATGATTTTAATAAACAGTTCAATCATTTACTCATTCTTTTGACCTTCAACAAGTGCACACCAGTGCACATAGTGTATGCCAGGCTACTGGAGTTGAATGACCACTGGTTTGAAATGAGAAATTTTAACTCTTCAAGCTATTGGCAGCAGTTCCTCTATGTGAGCCTTCATTAGTCTCTAGAATTAAAACTAATAGAAGAGAGAGACTTCAACAAAGAAGAAGGAGGTGGCAAGTGGTGTTTTCTCCTTGAGCCCCGATTCACTGCATGGGAGGGGCAGCTTGAACCTGCAGACGCATGGTAACTACTGGTGACCCCAGAGGCCTCCACGAAGAAACACACTGGTGGAATGGAGCAGTACACACAGCAGAGTGCAGTGGCTGGTGAGTTATTCAGGTTCAGATGTCCCCCAGGAGAGAGCCATTGGCTGGTAGCCATCTTGGAGAGGGGCCAACTGAGCTAAGAACTCAGAGCAACTGCAGGCTCTCTCCATCAAGTGGTTCCCAGTGTCAGGTGAGGCAGAACTGAGTTCAAGTCAGTAGGAGGGCAAGGAACTGAATTTAAGCCTGCAAGAAACTGAGTTCAAGCTAGCAGTAGGCACACAGACTACACAGATCAGGTCTCCACTTCACAGAGAGAAACCAGCCAGAACTTCAGTGGGGAAAAAAGGTGCAGGCTTGCTGGGATTACAAACTACCCCTCTGTAAATCTATGGCTGGCTTTCTGGGATTCATCAACATGGATCTGGACTCTGTCTACCCACCAGTTGCAGCAGAGACATGTCTTGAAGAGCAAATGACATAAAAACCTGTTTACAGAAGTAATGGCAGAAAACTTCCCAAGCAGGGAAAAAGAATTTGACATACAGAAAAGCGAGGCATACAGAACTCCAATTAGCCATGAGCAAAACAAACAAACAAACAAAAAACTACACCAAGGTGTGTCATAATCAAAATTCCAGAAATTCAACACAAGAACAGAATATTAAAAGCAGTTAGAGAAAAGAAACAATCACTGATAAAGGAAGGCCCATCAAAATCACAGCAGACTGCTCAACACAAGTCAAGGAGAGTTTGGAGTGAAGTATTTCAAGCCCTAAAAGAAAACAACCTTCAACCCAGATTGATGTACCCTAAAAAACTATCTTTCAAAATTCATGAAGAAATAAGACACTTTCATGACAAAGAACACATGAAGAAATTCATGACTACTAAGCCAGCACTCCAAAATGTTCTCGAAGACATTTTTGAAAGAGATAATGAGAACTACAACTCCATGAACCCCAACAGAATGAATCCACCAGGCAAGGCAAGTAATTAACAGAGGGGGAAAAAGGGGACTCAACAATAGAAAAATAACATGACAAAGATAAGTCAATACATATCAGTTATAACCACCAATGTAAATGGTATCAGTTCACCAACAAAAAGAAGCAGACTGGCAGAATGGATCAAGAAGCAAGATCCAACAATATGCTGCTTACAAGAAAAACATTTAATTCAAAAAGAAATTCAAAGACTGAAAGTCAAACAATGGGAAATAATACTCCACATGACAGGAACACAGAAAAAAGGCAGGGGTAGATTTTCTATTTGCAGACAAAGTGGATTACAAGCCAAGACTGATTGAGAGGGATAAAGAAGGTCACTACATAGGGAACAATCCAAGAGGAAGAGCTAACATTCATAAATATATAAGAATATATATATGCAGCAAATACCAGCATACCCAACTATATAAAATAAATATTAATGGACATGAAAAATCAAATAAGCACTAATACAATTGTAATGGGGGACCTCAAGACCCCACTGTCACAAACACAGATCAACTAGATTAAAAAAAAAATCAACAAAGAAATATCAGAACCAAACCAAACTTTTGAACAAATGAACTAAATAGATGTCTACAGAGTGTTCCACCCCAAAACATTAGAATACACATTCTTCTCAGTTGCACATGGGATGTTCTACAAAATAGACCACATAATAGCTCATAGAACTTGCCTAAGTAAATGCAAAGGAATTGAAATTATTCCATGCATATTATAGACCACAGTCCAATGAAATTGGAAATCAGTGGCAAAAGAAACCACAAAAACTTCATAAACACATGAAAACTAAATAATACCCTCCTGAACAACCAGTAGGTCACAGATGAAATTGAAGAAATTAGAGCTTCTAAAATTAAACGATACTCTAATACAACATACTGGAACTTATGGGATGCAATGAAAGCAGTCCTACAAGAGAAATTTATACCGGTGAATTCTCATATTAGAAAAACAGAGTGAGCTCAAATAAACAACCTGTTGGTGTACCTAGAGTTTTTAGAAAAAACAGCAGGTCAAGCCCAAAGCTTGAATGAGGGAGGAAATTATAAAGATCAGAGCAGAAATTAATGCAGCAGAGACTAAGAAAACAATACAAAGAATCAATGAATCGAAGAGTTGGTTCTTCAAAAGATTAAATAAAATTGACAAACCCCAGGAAATCTTATCTAAAGGAAAAAAAAAGAAGACTCAAATCCATGCAATTAGGAATACATGGGTGAAATCACAACAGATCCTGCAGAAGTCCAGAGCATCATCAATACCTACTTCAAGAACCTGTATTCTAATAAGATGGAAATCACATAAGAAATGGATTTTTTGTTTTGTTTTAGGCATGGTCTTGTTATGTAGTGCAAGAGGGCTTTGAATTCACTTATGTAGCCCAGGCTGGCCTTGAACTCATGGCCATCCTCCTGGCTAAGTGCCTTGAGTGCTGGGATTACAGACATACGTCACCATACCTGACAGAAGAAATGGACAGACTCCCAGATAAATATGAATTAACTGGGCCGGTGAGATAGCTCAGCGGCATAAGCGCCTGCCTGGCAAGCGCAAGGTCCTGAGTTCGACTCCTGGAACCCATGTAAAAGGAAAAAAAGGGCCGGTGATATCGCTCAGTGGCACAAGCGCTTACTGGCAAGCACGAGGTGCTGAGGTCGACTCCTGGTACCCATATTAAAAAAAAAAAAAAAATATATATATATATATATATATGAATTAACAAAGCTGAATCAAGAAGATATGAAAATTCTAAATAGCTTGACATGGTGGCACACACCCATAAGCCCAGTACTTGGGAGGCTGAGGCAGGAGGATTGCTGTGAGTTAGAGGCCAGCCTGGGCTACATAGTTGAGTTCAAGTCCAGCCTGAAGTACATAATGAGAGCATGTCTCAGAAAAAAACAGAAAAAAATTTTTTTAAATAAACCAATATCAGTGAATGAAATTGAATATTTTATTAAAAACCTACCAACAAAGAAAAGCCCAGGCCCTGACAGATACACTACTGAATTCTACAAGAAATTTAGAGAAGACCTAATGCTGCTACATCTCAAACTTTTTAATGAAATTGAAAGGGAAGCAATACTACTAAATTCATTCCTAGAAGCAAGCATTACCCTGATACCAAAACCAGAGAAGGAGCCAACCAAAAAAGAGAACTACAGGCCAATCTCCCTAATGAACAGAGATGCAAAATCCTCAATAAAATATTGGCAAACAGAATACAGCAAATCATGAAGGAGATTACACACCATGACCAAGTAGGATTCATCCCAGGGATGCAGGGATGGCTCAACATATGCAAATCAATAAATGTAATACACCATATTAACAGAGCCAAGGACAAAACCATATGATCATCTCAATAGATGCAGAAAAAGTGTTTGACCAAGTCCAACACCCATTCGTGATTAAAAAAAAAAAAAACTACAGAGAATTGAAATAGAAAGTCTTTATCTCAATGTGATAAAAGCAATCTATGACAAACCAACAACCGACATCATACTAAATGGACAAAAACTAAAAGCTTTCACTCTAAAATCAGGAACAAGACAAGGATGTCCACTGTCACCACTCTTATTTGATATAGTTCTGGAAACATTAGCCACAGCAATTACACAAGAGAAAGAAATAAAAGGAATAAGAATAGGAAAGGAGGAAGGTAAATTACCATTATTTGTGGATGACAAGAAGACCCCAAAAACTCCACCAAAGGACTTTCAGATTTAAAAACCAAATTCAGGGGCCAGTAAGATGGCTCAGCGGCATAAGCTCCTGCCTGGCAAGTGAGAGGTCCTGAGTCCGACTCCCGGAACCCACATACGAAAAAAGGGCCGGTGATATTGCTCAGCGGCACGGGCGCCTGCTGGCACGCGAGGTCCTAAGGTCGACCCCCCGTACCCACAAAAATAATAATAATAATAATAATAATAATAATAATAATAATAAAATAAAAATCAAATTCAGTAGCATAGCTGGATACAAAGCCAGCACTCAAAAATCAATAGCCTTCTTGTACACAAATAACAAACTCACTGAGAGAGCCATTAGGGAAACCATGCCTGTCACAATAGCACCTAGAAAAATGAAATACCTAGGAATCAATCAAATGAAGGAAGTAAAAGACCTTTACATGAAAGCTACAGTACTCTGAAGAAGGACATCAAAGATGATATCAGAAAATAGAAAGATATTCCTTGTTCTTGGGTAGGAAGAACCAATATAGTGAAAATGGCCATACTTCCAAAACTGTTATACACATTTAATGAAATCCCAATCAAAATACCAATAGCATACTGCACAGGAATGGAGAAAAAAATCCTAAAATTCACTTGGAATAAGAAGAGACCTAGAATAGCAAAAGCAATTCTGGGCAACAAAGGCAAGACAGGGGGTAGCAAAATCTGTGACTTGAAATTATACTACAAAGCTATTGTGATAAAAAGAACATGATACTCGCAAAAAAAAAAAAAAAAGACCTGAGAATCCATGGAACAGATTAGAAGATGCAGAAACAACTCCAGACATACTTAGCCACATTATCTTTGACAGAGAGGCCAAACACATTCATTGGAAGAAGGATAGCCTCTTTAATAAACAGTGCTGGAATAAGTGGCTTTCCACATGCCAAATATTAAAATTAGACCCATATCTTTCCTATGCACTAAACTAAAATCAAAATGGATCAAAGATCTAAATATTAAAACAGAAACACTAAATCTTCTGGAAGATAGAATAGTAGAACTCTTGAAGACATTGGTGTAGGCAAAGACTTTATGAACAAAACCCTGATCTCTAAGGAAATATCACAACGAATCAATAACTGGGATCTCATCTTATTAAAAAGCTTTTGCACAGCAAAAGAAACCACCAACAGAGTGAAAAGACAACCCACATTGTGGGGAAAAATTTTTGCCAGCTGTTTCTCAGACAAAGGACTAATATCTAAAATATATAAAGAACTCGAAAGAATCAGACCCCACAAATTTAAAGTCCCAGTCTAAAAATCAGAACTAGTAATGGCAAGTAAATATATTAAAAAATGTTCAACATCATTGATCATTCGAGAAATGCAAATTATAACAACACTGAGATTCCATCTCACCCCAGGAAGAATGACTATTATCAAGAAATCAACCAATAACAAATGCTGGCTGGGCTGTGGGGATAAATTACAAATGGCAAATAAACATATGAAAAAATGTTCAACATAATTGGTCATTCAAGAAATGCAAATTAAAACAATGCTGAGATTCCATTTCACTCCAGAAAGAATGGCTATTATCAAGAAATCAACCAATAACTAATGCTGGTGGGGCTGTGGGGAAAAGGAACCCTCTCCACTGTTGGTGGGACTGTAGATTTTTGAAAGCACTGTGGAAATCAATGTGGAGATTCCTCAAAAAACTAAAACTAGAGGTTCCATTAGACCCAGCTATTCCTTTCTTGGTATCTTCTCAAAAGATTTAAAAGCATCACACCACAGCAATACATGCACACCCGTGTTTACGGAGACACAGTTTGTAATAGCTAAATCTTGGAAACAGCCCAAATGCCCATCAACTGATGAATGGATAAAGAAGATGTGGTTTTCTTTTTATACAATAGAGTACTATTCTGCCATAAAGAAGGATAAGCTTGAGACATTTCTAGCTAAATGCATCCACCTTCAGACCGTACTTTTAAATGAAATAAATCAGACACACATGTTTATATACCATGCTTTCTCTCTGTTGTGAGAAACCAAAAGTGTAAATAGTAAAATGTATAACAGATATTGGGAAATGGGAAGAAAATGTTCAAATGAGAAGGGGAACAAAAGGAGGGGGATGAGGGAAAGGAAAGAAGGGGTAAGAAAGGAAAGAACAGAAAGAAAAAATAGAAACAAAGGTTTTGTAAATAAGGAGAGGAAGAGGGGTTGAAGGGAGAGGAGGGGCATGGGAAAAAAAAGAAGTGCGATATACCAGGTACAGGTACAAATTCCCTATGATGAATGTTATCATTATGTGTATCTAAAATGTACCAATAAAAATTTTTTTAAAAAGTGGAGAACAACCTAATAGGGAACTGAGCACAGAAGTTGAGAGATTTGCTCAAAATAGACCAGCCAAATATTGGCAGGGGAGTAAAACTAGATCTCTGTAGAGCTACACAACCAGTTCTCATCATGAAGGGTAAAACACAAGAGAAAAGCATTGTTGTGTAAGATTATGGTTTCAATCATTTTTTCAAACGATTTTTTAAATCGTAAGAACCCTCCAGTGTATAAAACACACAAAAACAGATAGAACAGGGAACCTGACTCCCACCTGTTTCACACCCTCCTCTTTTCCAAGGTGACACAGTTTTAGCCAAATGACATCAACATTAAACAGCCCAAGACGGAGAATTTCTGAGGTTCAGCAAAAGCCAGCTTAGAAACCACTGCCTGTTTTGCTCTTTTTTGTGCTCTGGTCTTGTTTTTGCAAACAGCCCAGTATTTGGAGAACTACAAAGCTGGAACAGGCTTGGAGTTGGAAACCACGTATATTAACATCACTGAGTGCTTTTCAGCTCTCGGGTACACTGCGACGTGCTTTATGCGCCATGTCTGGTTTCGACCCCACGAGGATTCTCCAGGGTAGATAGTATCACTCCCTTTGTGAATGAAGAAAAGGAGTCTACAGGTCAAATTGTCCACACAGTAAGTAACAGAACCAGGTTTCTGGTTTTTGAAAACACTTTTGTCTTTTTTATAGCCCGAACAGGTGGCTACCTCCTGAGACATTTCTCAAATAATATAAAGAAGGAAGAGAGTGTTGTTGAAACAAAGAAACAAATCATTGAAGACTAAACATTTTAGCAAATGATCAATGAAGATTTTAGCGAATGATCAATGTGGCAGAAGGGTCAGCTTTGTTCCCTTGTTCTCGGCATTGGCTGGCTCTGAAGGGATTACACACAAGTACATTTACAGTAATTCTTCAACCGTGAAGCAGCATTGCTATGGTGAGTCCTGGAGAAGGTGTGGTGACAGGAAGCCAACACGGTCTTCCTTGAAGATTCTGAGATTCCACCAATACAATGCAGCTCCTCTACTTCTCAACTTTTGATTAAAGAATAAGAAAGTGATAGCTCAAATTGCCACATAGATTATGAAAGTCTATTTTTGGAAACGGATAAATACTTCCTTTTTTTTTTCCTAGTGCAGTTCACCATAGTTTATGTCTACTAGAAAGAAGGTGACTTAATGATTTTCTGAAACATAACATTTTACTGTCACTTAAGTTAAGAAGGAAATAGTATTCTTTCTAGATTGAGAATCCTTAGAAGGGACAGTTTAGGACAATAGTCAGAGCTCTGATTTTCATAAAATGCATTAATCATGAAAGTAAATATTCTTTCTCATGCATATGCACGCATGCGCATGCACACAGCATCTAACTCCTCTGGTTAGCATAAATCATTGAGAATGACCAACTCTTGTTAAAGTCAAATAGTTTCAGTGAAATATCCTTTAAGAAATTCTGTTTTTAAGGCTCTTTTAAACAAAGTTCAAGAAATCTGCTCTGGCCCCTCTTTTTTTTATTATTTTCCCGATTAACTATTTCAGCAGTCTGACAGGGCTCAGGTGTGTCTGTTGTGGTAGACTGGCAGGGGTCTCGACTGAGATAGTGAGCTTTGTGGCCACCACGGTCAGGGTCTAAGGTGTCCTTCTCTCCCCATGTTTTGTTTTTATAAGCACTTGCAAAGTCATCAGACCCTGTGCACCACTCCTGCCTTCTTTCCTCTCACATTCTCCTTGGAAAGTTCCATAATCTAGTTTCAACTGTTATCTTTCCATGAGTTCATTAAGGTTAATATATGATGTTTGTGGGCCGGTGAGACGGCTCAGCGGCTTAAGCGCCTGCCTTGCAAGCGCGAAGGCCCGAGTTCGACTCCCGGAACCCACATACGAAAAAGGGGCCGGTGATATCGCTCAGTGGCACGGGCGCCTGCTGGCGCGCGAGGTCCTGAGGTCGTCCCCCCGGTACCCACAAAAAAAAAAAAAAAAAAATATGATGTTTGCCATGCAAAATATGTGCTTCCCTAATTGCTCTTCTAAATTATGTATTATAACACTATGAGCCATGACTCTTAGAAATTACTGCAGTAATCACTCTCTTTCCCATTTGGCCTGGAAATCTACCTGGGGCACCAGCAACTGAATCAAGGCAGGGATCAGAAGAAAGCGACTGGGAAGGCCTGCTGTCCCTGGGCAGGCTCTTAAAATAGACAGTCAGCAACTCAGACAGCAATGTCCCAGGCAGTGGGGCAAAGTAATCTCTATCATTAGTTTCAGCTTCAGAAAGGTCCATGCTAGGGTCCAAATGCTTGTGTGGCCTCAACATTCACAGATAGAAACCCTCTCCACTCAGTGATGGTACTAAGAGGTAGAAGTCTTTGGAGTAACTAGATCATAAGAACCGAGCCCTTAGGAATGCGATCAGTGCCCTCAGCAAAGAGGACCAGGAGAGCTCATCTGCTCTTTCTGCCCTGTGAGTGCCCAGCAAGAACACAGGTCTCTGCAAGACAGGAGAGCGCGCCCACCAGAACCCCACAGTGCTGGCACCTGATCTTGAGCTTCCCAGTCTCCCAGACCGTGAGAAATAAGTTGCTGCTGTTTATAAGCCATCCAATCTCTGGCATATCACTGTAGCAGCCTGAACGGACTAAGTCAGAGCAATGTAGCAAAGGGGCTTGAATTCACGTTTCTGCCTTTCTGGTTGTTTATGGCTAGCTGGTCTATGACCTGTTAATTTTGTTGGTCCATTATTATTACATCTTGTTTCAACACATGCCATTTCCCGACTCCTAGCTGATAAGATTTTTCTCACTTGTATTACTGCAAACTCCTAGCTGGTCTCTTGCCATGTTTTGGCCTCTAAACTATCACCTCTAATTCCTTTTCCACAATATGGGGTGATTTGAATGAGCGTCCCCCAAAGATCCATATATTAAAGTCTTGGTTACCAGGGTGATGCTATTGGGGGTGCTGTGGACCTTGAAGAGGTGGGGACTGGTGGGAGATCCTTAGGTATTGTGGGGCATGCCCTCTAAAGGGACTGTGGGACCCTATCCATCCTTTCCACTTTCTGGCCCAAGATGTGACCTCTTACATCCACATGCAGTACTTCTACGCCTTCACTAGAGAAGCAAACAAGTGAAGCTGACCAATCTTGAACTTGAACCCCCAAAATAAAACCTCTCTCTACTAGATAAGAAGCCTCTAGGCTTTAGTCAATCTGAATGTCTTCCTGTTGAGAAACCAAATTTCAGGAAAAGGAGGGAGTCATCTGAGTCTCAAAAACAACCAGAGATTTAAATGGTTTTACATATCTCTCTCTCCACTAACTTCTCTGTTACTGTCAGAGTCATTTTCTCTCAGGGAAAATTAGTTTTCTTTGTTTGTTTGATTTGGTTTGGTTTTCAGTGCTGTGAACCCAGTGCCTCATGCATACTAGGGAAGAGCTCTACTGCTGAACTACATCCCCAGCCCACAAATTAGTTTTTTTCATGAGGTGGGAACATGGCTGCCAAGGACACCACATTTGCACCTTATAGCTCTGATCATATCTTAAGTAAAATGAACCTCCAGTTCCCTGAGACCACAAGTCCAAAATCTAGCTTGGATCACATGTCCATTCCTGGCCCAATCCACTAAAATGAAATAGAGGATCCCATTGTTTTAATATCATGACTTTCAAGTTTGCCTGGTGACCAAGAGAGAAAATTCTAGATGGACTGTCCAAGTTTCTGTAATCAAAACCAGCTAGAAGAAAGAAATGAGGGGAGAGGAGTTAGGTCAAGCACCAGCATGTCCAAGTTCATAAAACAAACAATACTAGACATAAAAGATCAGATAAGCACCAACTCAGTTATAACAGGGGACCTCAATTCCCCACTGTCACAAATAGATAGATCAACTACACAAAAAAATAAACAAATACCAAAGTTGAATCAAATCTTTAAATAAGTGGACTTAATAGACATCTACAGAGTGTTCCACCCAACCACAGAATGCACCTTCTCAGTAGCACATGGGACTTTCTCTAAAATAGACCACATGCTAGTTCACAAAGCGTGCATAAATAAATGCAAAAAATTGAAATTATCCCATACATATTATCAGGCCACAGTATAATGAAACTAGATTTCAATGGCAAAAGAAACCAAAGAATTAAGCAAACACATGGAAATGAAAAAACACCTTCTTGAATAATCAATTTGGTCATAATGAAATTAATGAAGAAACTGAGACAGTTCCTACAATCAAATGATAATGCCAGTATGACAAGCTGGAACCTATGGGACACAATGAAAGCAGTCCTAAGAGGAAAGTCTGTAGCTATAGATGCCCCCATTATAAAAACAGAGCAAATCCAAATAAATAGCCTAATAATTTACTTCAAGGTCCTAGAAAAACAAAGGTAATCCAAATCCAAAGCTACTACAAGGAAAGAGATTATAAAGTTCAGAGCAGAAACTGATAAAATTAAGAGTAAAAAAGCACTACAAAAACAAATCAATGAATCAAAGAGCTGGTTTTTGAACGAATACATATGACAAACCCCTAGCCAATCTTACCATAAAAAGGAAAGACACAAATCCATGCAATTAGAAATAAAAAAGGTGAAATCACAGTGGACTCTGTCATAATCTGGATTATTAACTACTTTGAAAATGTGTACTCTAATAAAATGGAGAATTCAGAAGAAATGGATAGATTCCTAGGTATATATGAATTCCCAAAGCTGAACCAAGACACAAAAAGCCTGAATAATTCAATATCAGTCAATGAGATTGAAAAAGTAATTAAAAAAAAAAACCTGAGCTAAAAAAAGCTCAGGTTTCAACGGATTCACTGCCAAATTCGACAAGAACTTTAAGGAAGGTCTAATGCCAATACTTCTCTAACTCTTTAATGAAATTGAAAGGGAAGGAGTACTTTCAAAATCATTCCTGGGAGCTAGCATTACCCTGATTCCAAAACCAGAAAAGGACCGAACCAAAAAAGAGAACTACAGGCCAATCTCTAATAAACATAGATACAAAAATCCTCAACAAGATACTTGCAAACAAGATGCAATAAATCATCAAAAAGTCATACATCACCGGGTGTGGTGGCCCATGCCTGTAATCACAGCACTCAGGAGGCTGATGGATTTTTCCAGTGTGGGTGGAAATCATTCACTCTACCAAGGGCCTAGATAGAAGAAAAATGTGCAAGAAGTTTTAATTCACTCCCTGCCTATCTGAACAAAGACATTAATCTTTTTCGTCAGTGTTCCTGGATCTCAGGCCATCAGAAAGCACCTACAGCATTAAATCTCGAGCTCTCAGGCCTTCAAACCATCTCATCCACTTTCCTGGGTCTCCAGTTTGCAAACAGAGATTGTGGGGCTTCTCAGTCTCCATGACTGCACAGCCCATCCATCCATCCATCCATCCATCCATCCATCCATCCATCCATCCATCCCTATGATTATATTTCTCTGGAGAACCCTGATACAGGTATCTCAACTCTCCAGCTCCATCCCTTCTGTCCCACTGAGAATTAACTAGTCTCCCATTTTGTGGTTATCATCTCTTGTTTTTTCTAACACTTTTATAATTTTATTTATACTTTCTCAATGTATGACATTCAGGTTGGTGTACTAGCTTTCTTTTACTATAACCAATACCTGAAATAATTGATAAAAAGTTTATTTTGGCTCACAATTTTGGAGTTTCAGTCCATTATGTGCTGGCTTGTTGCTTTGCCCTATGGCAGCACATCATGGCATGAGCATGTGGCAGAGCAAAATCATTCCCCTTACGGTTTTGAAGCAAAAGAGAGAGGGAAGAGATCCTCTTCCCAGGGTACGTCACAAAAACCTCCCACTAAGCGTCACTCTTAAAGTTTCCACCATCTCACAATAGTGTCAAAGTGGGGACGAAACCTTTAACAAATGGGCCTTTGGGAGACATTCTAGCTTGGAGATAGGGCACTTAGCCTATTTTTAATGTTTATAGAAATGGTATCATAGTGTACATAATTTTGTGATTTAATTTTTTCTCAGTATTATGATTTATAAAATTAATAAATGCATCTTAATTTTCACCACTGTATGGTATTTTACTGTATGAATTTATCATAATTGTTCAACATCTCCAGTATTAATAAAATTGTTTCTGGTTTTTTGTTAAAAAGAGCAATGTAACCATGACTCTTTTAATTTGGGACTTTAAGAGTTTCTCTGGAGAATACTCTTAAGAGTGTAACTGTTGGGTTGTTAGGTATGATCACCCTCCCCCTTTTTTAGGTAAAGACATATTTTCCAAAGTGGCTGTATTAATTTATACTGCCACATTTTTACCCACATCTGATTTGTGCAACTTTCTAATTTTTACCAATCTGGTGGGCATAAAAATGTATTTCATTATAATTTGAATTTGCATTTCATTAATTTCTAATTTTTTTCATGTTTATTATTCAGCTCTGTTTTCATTTCTAGGAAATGCTGCCAAGTCATTCCTGCTTTCAGGTTGGCCCTAAAATTAGATAAAAGAAGCACATCTACATGCATTTTGTGATATATTAGCTCAGCATTTTCCAAGTATTTTCCTTATCAGTCAGCTAGTGTCATTTGTTGTGAGCACTTATGATCTGCTCTTCTCTTTTCCATTATAATTTTCTAACAGTTGGGCTAGTCACAGAACACATGGAACACAAATAATGATAAAAAGCAGGATGGATGAGTTGAGGAAAGTGGGAGATGGAAGCAGAATGCTCCTCAATAGTCTTAGACCAGCCAGAAGCTGGCTAGGAGGATAAAAATAATGGCAGCTGCCCTATTTCTAAGACTGATGACATGATAAGAACTATACTAGTTATTTATGGGAACTATACTAGTTATTTATGAGACTTAATTCTAATCCTTGCAATAATTCTGTAAGGTGTGTATTGTTGTCCCTATTTTACAGATGAGGAAACTGAAGTTCAGAAGGCAGAGAACACTTTGGAGTGCTCAGAGGAAGTCTTTTATTCATTAATTGAGTACTAAGCACCAAGTTTGGGTAGAAAACTATATATAGTATAGGAGATGTTTGATGTTTATAGGATGCTGCCAATATTATATGTTGGTAACTGGGAATGGACTTCCTCTGACCATAAAGGGAAACTAATACAGTGAAAATTGCTTGTTTAACAGTCAGGGTGACCTAAATCCTAGCCAGTTTCTGCCCCCTCTAGTGAAGGGCCTTGGGGGCCCTCACTCGCTGTACAGTATACATGATAGGGATAGGGCTCACCTGTAGAAATGCCTCAACTCTGCCTTACAAGTTGGGTGATTCTCACAGTTTGTGCCTGAGTTTCATTATTTGTAAATAGGGACAGTATTAACACCAACTTTGGTGTATTGTTCCCCATGGCTGCAGAAACGACTTATCACAAACTTTTAAATTTAAAACATAAGTTTATTCTCTCACAGTTCTGGAGGTCACAAACCCAAAATCTGGGTTTAGGTTTCATGGGGCCAATATCCAATTATGCACAAGGCTGTGCTATAGGGTAGGGCCCTATCCCTCCCTGCTTCCTCCAGCTGCTGGTGGCAGCTGGCACCCTTAGTTTTCAGTCTCCATCCTATAAAGACATATGTGACTGCATGTAGGGTCCATCTCAACAATCCCAGACATTCTCTCCATCTCAAAATCCTTACTCTGCAGAGAACCCGGTTCCACATAAAGTAACGTTTACAGGTTCTAGGGTTTAAAGCTTGATATATTTGCAGGCCATTATTGAACCTATTACACTCAAGGTTGTTGTAAGTATTATAGGCAGCTAAGTTAGATAAAAATTAATGTATAGTCAGAAGGGGACTGGGCTCTCAAGAGAATCAGTGCAGAAGGTGCGAACACATCAAAACTGTGGCTGGACGTGCATCTAAAGAAGGCAAGACCTCAAGAGTGAAGTCACAGTGAGAGATTTATATCTCTAAGGGATAAATGGAAGCTTGAAATTATACTGCAATTGGTACCATCTTTTTGGGATTTGCATAGAAATAGGCCATTATCTCACTAGAGGTGGCCCACACTTTCCCACCAAGACTAAAGACAAGACTATAGATTATTAACCAAGGTTAATGATGCCATCCATATGCTCTTGCTATGTGCCCCACTTCACTATTGGATCAATGTTATCTAAGTAGTTATCTCATTGGTTGATTACAGTTTCACTCACGTTGTATCTACCTCATGACTTTGCCTATAAAATATTCCTAGAGAGATGACCTTGGTGGCAACCCACTCGGGACCCCTCCTGTCTCTCATGAGCTACTCCTAGTTCCCATCCCCCAGCTCCCAATGTGTGTGCTTCATTCCTTTGAGCACCCACACTCCTCTCCAGTGCATTCTCTCTCTCTTTCTCAATAAATCTTTCCCACTTTTTTCCCCCACTCTTAACCTCCATCCTTCCTTGGAATTTACTCTTTCATTTCAAAGAAGACAAACTCGACGCATCAGGTTGGAAGTTGTATCTACCACAAAGAGGAAATCTGCTAGTGCTAGCAGAGGGCTGAGCACACCATTTGACAGCATAAGCAGCGAGAAGACAGTCCTCTCAAAAGGCCTGTAATAACGCCTATCTTACAGGTCTGCTGTAAGGTTCAAACAAAGCTACATGGACACTGACGCAAGGCGGATTAATGAAGTAAAAATTGAGGCCTGGCTGGCCTTGATAGCACAGGTAATCCTAGCACTCTGGGAAGCTGAGGCAGGAGGATCACAAAGTTGAGTGTGGTTTAGGAAGTTTGTGAGATAGGAGATTAGGGCATGGCAAAACTGGCTGGGGTAGTAGGCATGACTTGTTAATCACAAGACCTCAGACACATGCACACAACAGTTCCCAAAGCCCTGGACGTGGACTTCTGAGAACTCTAGCAGGCTTTCAATAGGATGGCCTAGAGCTGACGTCAGCCTGAGGTGTGGAATCCAAGCACTGCCTCTCAGGACCCTTATGTAGAAGTTCTTGTGCGTTTCCTTAAGATTTGGACAGCATAAACGGGCACACCTACCCCCGAAGAGCTTGCTATTTCCATGATAGCGCAAACGCAGTGTGTACTTTTCTTTGCTCTTACCCTCTTATTACTCGGCCCAGTTTCTCCCTCACTCTGCACTTTTGCTTTCTTGAATAAACTTTGTTACTGCTTTTTGCTCATTTCGTCCAATTCTTTGCACGAGAGGATAACGTGGAATCTAACTCCAGAGGGACAGGTATCTGTACTGCCTCTTTTCCAGAAAGCCTGGGACCCCAGCCGATCGACTTTAAACAGGTGGGACAATATTCCCTAACCCCAGGCAGGGCCTGCTCCTCACGTGCACCCTTTTTCTCGCCCCACCCACCAGGTTCCCCAAGCCCCAGCGCGCTGGAAGCATCCGGGCCTTCAAGGTCTATCCATTTTATTGCCTGTCAAGTTCTAGATAATTTTAGGTAATTTTGACTCTTTAGTAAGCTTTTACGTTACTAGTACAATCCACCATAATTACTGGTCTGTGGAGTCGCAATGTGCTTATTCTGAGGTGTAAAAATGGATTAGAAGTCGCTGTAATCAAGCAGGCAATATTTAAGACAGACAGTAATAGAGCTGCCGGGTCCTACGCTGTTCGTTGGCTACACAGTCCGGGCCAGCCTGGCCGCGCAGGCGCAGTGGGCCGATTCACCATGCCGACTGTCAGCGTGAAGCGGGATCTGCTCTTCAGAGCCCTGGGACGGACCTACAGTGAGTGCCCGCCCTAGGTCTTGGGCTCCGCGCCTGTCCTCTGGACCTGGGGCGCCCTCCAAAATGGCGTGGTGGCAACATTCACGCCGCCTGCACTGCAGGTGGCTTTGGGTGGTTTGGGGCTGACGAGCGAGGCGGGTTGGCTTCTCAGAACCGCTTCGCGGCGGCCTCCATTGCATCACCCGCACGTGCCCGGCGCTCCCTGTCATTCATTCATTCGGCGACGAGCGCCTACTGCGCGCACAGCGCCAGCGTCGGTGCCAGGGTACAGCAGAGGAAGAAAGCTCGGGTTGCATCCCGACTGTAGACAGTTGAGCGCCGTGGGAACTCAGTTCGTGAGGGGGCGAGGGAAGGAGCTTGAGCAGGAAGGAGACGGCGTTTCGTCTGTCAACTGTTTATTTACTGTTTATCGAGTGCCGTATATGTGTCAGGCATCGTTAAGAACTCGGAAAGGCAGCTGTGCACATGACACAGAAAGGAGCACGTTTTCATTCCGATGAAGGAGGCAAACAGTAAACAACATAATAACAAAATGATTTTGGACAGAAAAACCTATCAAGAAAAGAAAACAAAGTGTTAAGAACAGCATTTGATAGGAATGGTAACACTAAGTTGAGATCTGAATGATGAGTCTATTCGATAGGCTTTGTCTTCACTCTGATTTGGTCTTTTTCTCAGTTCTAAAATCATAACCATTGGAGGGGAAAAAAGAGAAATAGTAAGTTATCATTTGCCCCACAGATGGAGCAGTTGAAATGATATCTGTTCCACCCCATAATAATCAGCTTCAATAAAGGCTGTAGCAAATGACTTGTGAGGGCTATTTTTTGGTATTAGATACCAAGATAACAAGGCCCTTACCAATCTAATAACAGGTACAGCTTCCCAGAATAAGATATTGTTACCGTGAAAATAATGTTAGCTTTAAAAAACATTCCTAAGGGTATACTTTCAGATACTACCTGTTCTCAAAGTATTATTCTCCATCCTGAGTCCCTGAAAGTGAAGGTAATACCCTTGCCCTTTGAACTTGGCTGTAATTCCTTGTTGACTTTTTTTGCTCCTTTTATTTCTTATCCTTGTAAACCATAGTTTCACTAGTAGGATATGATATACCTGAACTACGCAAGATGGTATGTAACAAATGCTTCTTCAGAACCACCTAGAATCAGTTGCCAGGTCTTATTCAGTCAGGAAAGTAAGAACTGATTCAAGTTTTTGGAAATGGTGAGCTTTGTAGCTACTTACTATGTATCACCCGGTGTTTTAAAAGCTTCCTCCTCCTATTTTTTTTTTTCTTAAATATATTGTGAGTGATCAAGTAAGCTTGATTTTGTTGTTGTTTTTTGAGACAGGGGTTTGTTGTGTAGTTCAAGCTGGCCTTGAACTCACTATGTATCCCAGTCTGACCTCTCACTTGTGGTGATCCTCCTGCCTCAGCCTCTCAAGTGCTGGGATTACAGATGTGCAGCACCATGCCTGGCTTGATTTTTCTGTAGAGAGTGTATGTTAGCTACTGGTCTTTTGCGAATTTCAATCAGAAAGACTGATGTTATTGAGATGTACTTCAGCCCAGTTAGAAATAATACTCCTCATTATTTTATTTTTGCAGGAATGGGGATTGAGCTCTAGTAATTTGCAACACCCCAGCCCCTTTTATTTTTTATTTTGAGACAGGGTTTTGTTGAATTGCCCAGGCTGGGCATGAACTCTCTATCCTCCCGAATAGCTGGGATTACAGGTTTGCACAATGGCACCCAGCTTCATCATTAGTTTATATTGTGTTCTTTCTAGAATCTTTTTAAATGTCAGTTGAGTTAAGGTCACCCGGAAAACCATGTTTAGCAAAGTATTTAGGTCCATCTTGTTTCTTTCTTTTTTCCCTCATTTTCTTCTTATTTTCAGATAGTGTCTCACTCATGCTTTTCCTATCCACGTTTTCTTATTTTGTCCCTCCAAGGGTCTCCTGTTTACCTGAAACTCCATTTTTTTTTCTAGTCACCACTGTCCCCTTCACAGCTTTTCTTATCAGGGATATTTCTTTCTAGCTGTTTATTATTGTGGTTATTTGGTTCTTCTGCTTCCTTTGGAGCAGTTTTGTTATTCTACCTTCTTGCTGCCTTTCTGCCTTTCCTATGGTTTCGTTTGCCATTCATTTTCTTGTTAATGGTTTTATTATCACTCCTCTTCAATTCTGGCCCTGTCTTGGCTTGGTATAATGGTTGGCAATACCCCCAGAGCCATCTGAACATATACAAACCCCTGAGATAAGATGTGTCATTTTGGTGGAGAAAATTATTAATCATTTTATTCTTGATTCTCCTTTGCATCTAAACACATAAAATACAGCTGAAAGGAATAAAACTTAATAATTCAGATTCAATATATTTAATAATTCTATACAGTTTGGCTAATAATCATTTAATTGCCTATTACTGCATAACAAATAACCCCGAAATGTAGTGTCTTACAACTATAGTCACTTGTTATCTTTTTTTTTTTTTTTTTTTTGGGGGGGGGGCACCAGGTATTGAACTCATGACCTTGTGCTTGCTAGGCAGGCGTTGTGCCACTGAGCTATATCCCCGGCCCTGTTATCTTATAAAGTTTCTTTTTGTTGTTGTTGTTTTAAGATAGAATCTCACTATGTAGTCCAGGCTGGCTTGGGAACTCACAATCCTCCTGCCTTAGCCTTTTAAGTGATGGGATTATAGGCACGCACCCAGCTTCTTATGTGGTTTCTGATTGTCAAAAATTGGGGAGTGATAGTTTTGGCTCTGCATCTCTCATCACGTTGTAGTGAAGCTGTCAGGCAGATCTGTATTCATCTCAGGGCATTATGGACTAGAAAATCTTCTTCCAGGTTAATTTAGGTGGTTGTCACAGGCCTAGTTCCTTTCTGAGTTTTGACCAGAGGCTTCAGGTTCTTTCATCTTGGCTTTTCCACAGGATTACTTACAAAGCGATATTTTGTTTATTCCCAAGTGACAGGTCTGAGAGAGCAGGTAAATAGGAAAGCTTCAGTTAAGCAGAAGTTTCAGTTTTTAATAATGTCTCAGAAATGACCCTAAGGGGAGCTTTGTGCCATCCCTGTACCTTGCACTTAAGATAACACTAATTTACCCCTCTGGTTTCTTTCCTAGAAGAGGAAGTAGTTAAGGCAGGGATTATATTTTATTTATCTTTATATCCCTGGCATCTAGTACAGTGCCCGCATTTCCTGAGTGTTGAAGTCCAGTGTCTGGGTCAGAAAATTTTTTGTGTGTGTTTATTTTGGATATTTTGTTTATTTGGTTGGTTGTGTTTTGTGCTGGGAATTGAACTCAGGGCCTCATCCATACTAAGCATGCTCTCTACCACTGAGCTCATCCCTAGCCCTGGGTCAAGAATCTAAGACAGCTTTTCATAAGAATACACTGGTAATGACGGTTCGTGTTTGAGTTTTGATAATGTGAAAACCCTGAGAATGCTGTATGAGGTAGCACAGCAAAGTGGAATAAGGCAGAGAACTATTAATTATAGACCCACTCCTTCAGGGGCAATGCCAGGTCCATTATCTGCCTGATTTCATTGAAATCTTTCCAACAGTTCCGTGCTAAAAATGTAAAAGGCCACTGTGCAGATGAGGCAATGGTAGAGTTCACACAAAGTGCCAAGCTCTCAGAACTAGTAAGCAGGAACCAACCCTCATCACACAGTTCCAAAGCCAAGTGCTAGGCTGCCCCGAAGAATTTTAAGTAATAAGATTTACGTGACATTCCTTTGTATAGGATCTGTGAATTGGAGCCAACTTTCTATTTGATCTCTACCTAACAGGTTTTGTTTTGTTTTGTTTTGTTTTCCCTCAAGTCTTTTCAAACTTCTCAGCATTTATAACCCAGTCCTGTTGTTGATAATTAGGATAATCATCCCATTAATAGTTTGGTTTTTCTTTTTAAATTTTTTTGGCAAGACTTTTGTTTTTATTTTTATTTTTGTATATTTTTTTTAACGTGGGCACTGGGGGTCGAACTCAGGACCTCGTGCTTGCTAGCAGGCGCTTGTGCTGCTGAGTGACATCACTGGCCCTTTTTTTCCTTTATGTGGGTACCAGGAGTCGAACTCAGGACCTTGTGCTTGCCAGGCAGGTGCTTATGCCGCTGAGCTGTCTCACCGGCCCTTTTGTTTGTTTTTAAATGGTGTTGTCTGATGCCTGAAATTTAGTATGGTTCATGTAAGATAATTAATAATAAGAAAATAGTATTTATGTACAATATTCATTTTTGCTGAACAGATTAAAATTAACAGTTTTTTTTTGTTTTTTTTTTTTCCCCTAGCTGATGAAGAATTTGATGAACTGTGTTTTGAATTTGGTCTGGAACTTGATGAAATTGTATGTATTAGATATTTGCTTATTTTTCAAATACTCTGTGTATAACTTTATTTTTCAGGGGTTTAGCCTATTTTAATTAGACAAGGATGAGTCATTTCTGGGCCATGGTAATTTCTGTGTTCTGGGGAAAATTACTTTGCCTCTCTGGTCTCATATTTAGTACCTGGGCCTCCTTTTCATTTGTGAAGTAGGAGGTGGATTATATGATCTTTGTAGGTCCCTCTGGCTCTGAAATTCATGTGGTCTTTGATTTCTGTAAGATTTTTGTCAGGTAGCACTGACAGAGTCAGTCTTCATGTATGTTTTTTTAATGAATCAATATATTGACAGATTTAATCAATAAATGACAGATTTAAGTTACTGTGTGTGGTTTTGTTTTTATTTTGTGTTGTAAACAAATTAGGCTTTGTTTTGTTTGGATACCATCATTTCTCTGGTTATCATGTTATCTCCCCTTTACATATATCCCTCCTGAAATCTACCATCCCTGTGAGCTGAATCAGCTTTCTTCACTAAATAAGCAGTAATTTTATTACTGCTTTGCTGGAACAGTATTTAGATTCTAATTCTTCCTCTTCCTCCTCCTCTCCTCCCCATCCCCCTTCATCTCTCCCCCTTTTCCCTTCCCCTTGTCTTTCTCTTCCTCCTTTCCTTTCTCCTCTTTTTCATTTTCCCTAGTTTGAAAAATTTGCCTCTGACCTTGAGGTGCTGAGGGTGGACTCCCTTAGGAGCCCGCACGGCCTCGCACAGTCCCAGCACTGTCTGGATTTCTTTGGTTCCTCAAGGGCGACTTGGGCACATGGTGTTCTGTGACCACAAGCGAGTTCCCCAGTGTACCGTGCAAGTGCAGATTGCGATTCTCGATGTGGGCCATGGCTTGAATTACTCAGATTGTGGCAATGAGAGGACATTGTGTAAAATAAAAATCATTACATATAGAGATAGAAACCCATCACTTATTTTAGCAGGTTATTGGTGGTGGAAATAGTAAGAATTCTGGTTAAGTGGTGTTTCCAAATGAAGGATAACTACAGCAGTTGGACTATAACTTTTAAGCTTTTTTTTTTTTTTTTTTTCTTTTTTAATGTGGCTGCCAGCAGTCGACCTCAGGACCTTGCGCTTGCCGGCAAGTGCTTGTGCCACTGAGCGATATCACCGGCCCTTTTTTTCCTTTATGCGGGTTCTGGGAGTCGAACTCAGGAGCTCGCGCTTGCCAGGCAGGCACTTATGCCGCAAGCTATCTCACTTATATATAAGCTATCTTCTTATATATGTTTACAGTGTCATGCTGTAGTAAACTTAGGAAATAGAATCTAACTTACTGGTAATGGTTATCTTTGAAAAAACTGTACTCTTTGCTATAAGGGGATTAAGGTGGTCAAAGCTCTGCCATTGCTGTAAAAAATTACTGTCTTAGTAGTGTTTTTTCTTTTTCTCTTGGTTGCCTTCATTTTGCTGCTCTGTGCCTTTATTATCATACTAGATTGCTTCCTGTTTACCTGTCACCACAGCCTCTGGTGGCGTGTTTGTTTACTTTTATGTTATTACTCACAGTCTCATGTTCTTTTTTTTTTTTTTTTTTTTTTCTGTGGGTACCAGGGGTCGAACTCAAGACCTTCTGCACCAGCAGACGCCCGTGCTGCTGAGCGATACCACTGGCCCTTTTTTCGTATGTGGGTTCCGGGAGTTGAACTCAGGACCTCGCGCTTGCCAGGCAGGCGCTTACGCCGCTGAGCCATCTCACCGGCCCAGTCTCATGTTCTTGCTAGGCTTGGGTGCTCATAGGATTAGGCTTTTGGAACCAATGTCCTAGAAGAAGTTCTGTTTCTTTTGCTTGGTAATTCATCTTTATTTGTTCTCCTTGACACTTTTGTTGGTCGCCTGTGTTCTTGATGGCGTCTTCACTTTCTTTTAGATGGAGATGGGCAAACCTTTTCTGTAAAGGGCCCAGTCATAATAATTTAGGCTTCGTAAGTTCTGTTGTTTCTGTTATAATTCAGCTGTTGCAGTGTGTGGCAGTAATGTATAAATGAATGGATCTCTCTAATTCAGTCAAACTTTATTTGCAAAAAGAGCTATCAGCCATGATGTGGCCAGTGGGCCTTTGTTTACTGACCTTTTCCTGAGATAGATTTGTGCTGTCCTGCAATGGCTCAGGATGCTAGATGTATGAACCGAGTAAGAGTCTTTTTCTGTCTGCTCTAATATTTAATATTTTCATGTTTTTCTTGCTCAAAAGTATATAATGTAGTAGTTTTATTAAAGAATAAGTTGTTATTAACTTTTTCCTTTTGGCTTGTTGTAGACTTCTGAGAAGGAAATAATAAGTAAGGAACAAGGGAACTTAAAGGCGGAGAGGGCCTCAAATGTTGTTCTTTACAAAATTGATGTCCCTGCCAATAGATATGACCTCCTATGTCTAGAAGGATTGGTTCGAGGACTTCAAGTCTTCAAAGAAAGGTAAGGAAATATGTTTATTAAATACTTTGCTAAGTTGGGTCTCTTCTCTTTCCTTCCCCTGTCAGTACCATTAGCAAGCATATTTAAATTTCTACGGGTGTGCAGTTCAAGTCAGCCATAATGGGATGATTGGAGGATGACCCTTAGGTGTATTGTGGCCATTTGAAATTTGCCTGAGTATTGACCCTTTCATTTTAGGAATGTATTTTAAAATTAGGGGTTGATGGATTTTTATTGCTTAAAAAATTCGTTAGCAGATTTGTGTAATTTCCCTCAGTGATCTTACTGGAATGCATAGTTAACTGGATTCGTTAAAGGTTGGGAGGAAAGGTAGAGGAGGCAATACTTTGTGTAGAGTGTCCTAACTGGAAAACTTAAGTATCTTACGATGGTTGTACAATCCTGGGCATGTTAATTGGCTTCTGTAGTTTTAGTCTCTTAATCTATGAGGAAAAAGGTTTTTAAGGCTGCTTCAAACTTTTTATTAATGTAGAATGTAATGAATTTATAAAGTAAGAAGGTTGAAAAAAAATAGCTATCGAAAATAGTTACTTTTGGCCAGTGAGATGGCTCAGCGGCGTAAGCGCCTGCCTGGCAAGCACGAGGTCCCGAGTTCGACTCCCGGTACCCACATACAAAAAAAGGGCTGGTGATATCGCTCAGCGGCCCGCGCGAGGTCCTGAGGTCGACCCCTGGTACCCACAAAAAAAAAAAAAAAAAAAAAAAGTCTGTGGCCCTGCAGCACCTGCATCACGAGAGAGCTTATTAGAAATGCAGACTCCTGCCAGGTATGGTGGCCACTGCCTATAGTCCCAGCACTGAGAGAGGCTGAGGCAGGAGGATCACAAGTTTAAAAGACCTGCCTGGACAGTTTAGTGAGACCTGTCTCAAAATAAAAAGGGTTGGGGATATAGATTAGTGGTAGAAGACCCCTGAGTTTGATCCCCAGTACTGGGGGGAAAAGAAGGGAAAAAAGACACGTAGACTCTCAGTCTTCATTTGAGACTCACTGATGCAGGGTCTGAAGCCTCAGACTCCTCAGTGGTCTGTGTGTGCTGAAGCTTGGGAAACACTGCCTGGAGATGGTCGTTTCTAACCTGTGGTCATCAGACGTGTGTGGAAATGCCTTCAGAATGCACTGGTTGTCAGGTCTTGGTCTTGACTTTTCTGTTTCAGGAGGTCCAAGACCAGGAAATCTGTATCGTTAATGAGCACAGTTTTTTTCTTAGACGCTCAGAATCTTATAGTTGCAATAAAAACTTACAGATTGTCTAATTCACCCCCTTGAACAATGCTCCGTTGATGATTTTATAGCCTTTGCTGGGACTCCAGTGATAGGAAACTGTGTACCATAAGGCATTTTGTATCATTTATTTTTTTTGGACAACTTTAAATGTCACAAAGTTTGTTATTGTTTTAAAATATTCAATCACAATTTGACATTCTGTAATTCAACCCATTCCAATATTTTGATTTTTGTGTACTATTTACAAGCATAGAATATCATTAATTTATCAAGTGTTTTGGGTAATTATGAGTAACTTGGTTCCAATATTACTTTAGGATAAAAGCTCCAGTATATAAACGGGTAATGCCTAATGGAGAAATCCAAAAGTTGATTGTCACCGAAGAGGTAATAAAGATAAATTCTTATTTTTTCCTTTAAAAACTTTTTTTTATGTATACATCTGTAAGGTAGGCAGAAAATAGGAATAAAGCTGACCTTTTTGCCAATTGTAATTTTCTATGGTCATCTGCTAAAATAGATACGTTTTTAGCCTCTCGCCCTAAAATATTTGTTAATTTACTACCAAGATGAAAAGAAAACAAAATACCTGTTCTCCATAAATAATTTGGGAAAATATCCAAATGCTTATTAAGAATATATTCGAGGGCTGGGGATGTTAAGTCAGTGGTAGAGGGCTTGTTCAACAAACGCAAGCCCTGAGTTCAATGACTGGCACTGCAAAATAAAATAAATAAATAAAGGAAACACATTGGAGATATAGTTGTTTAAATTGTGATATATCCATGAAAATTTTCAAGATAAAGTCTGGGGGGATTATTTTGGTAAAAATATGAACTATGAGTAAATTATTTAACGATTAATCTTTAATATTTTCTCAATTAGTAAATTTTCACAAATCTTACCATCTTGTTGATTAAATCATCAAATATATATATCTATATGTATATATATATAGATATATATATTTGTTTGAATCAAAATTTGTGACACTTCCAGGAGTGTAGCTACCTTTCTATTATAAGATATTATTACAAAGAAAAAGGCTTAATATTTACTATCTCTAATGGAATTATGAATTTCAGACAGCTAAAGTACGCCCTTTTGCAGTAGCAGCAGTCCTCCGGAACATAAAGTTTAATAAGGATCGATATGACAGTTTCATTGAACTTCAGGAGAAATTACATCAGAATATTTGCAGGTTTGTGGTTTTGCTTGCTTCCTCCTTGCCTTTCCTCTCCTTCCCTCCCTCCCTACTTTCCCATTTCCCTTCTTCTTGCCCCTTCTACCTTCCCTCAATCTGTCTTTTTTTCTTCCTCTTCTGCAGAATTTTTTCAAAGCATTTCTAAACTAATAGTACGTTATGTGAGAGTTTAACTTTGCTTTTCCAGACCTGTTTGTTACTGTTGTTTTTTGCTAGTACTGAGGATTGAGTCTAGGGCCTTCACACTGACCTACAGCCCCAGCCCTGTTTTGTTTTTTATTTTGAGACAGGATCTCGGTAAGTTGCCCAGGCTGAACTTGAACTTTCTATCCTCATGCCTCAGCCTCCCAGGATGTCAGGATTTAAAGTGATGCAGGATTACAAGTGTGTGTTACCGCACCCAGCTTCTTTGTTACTGTTTATAAATGGTAGATGTGTAGAGAGGCTGTATATTTTGAATGCTATATCTAGAGGAATCAGCTAGTCCTAGAGGTTTTTTAACTATGTTCAAATTATTTTGTTTTGTTTTATCACAATACACTGATTTATTAGGTCATAGGATTATAGGCGATTATCTTTCATAGGTTTTCTGAATGATGGTTACATCACTTTTCTTAAAAAATATACAAGATTTTTTAAATTATTAAGAAAACATGCAATTGTAGGAAAATGAGGCTGGTGATAATAATTTAAAGTGCAGAGAAATAGACAAAAGCAGTAAAGTACAAGGAAAGGAGACACTAAACTCTAGATCTGAATCCTGGCTTCAGCAAAAACCAGATGAATAACTTCGGAAAGCTACTTATAATCTCAGAACTTCTTTCCTCATCTAAAAAGTAAGAATAAAAATACTCACTTCTCAGAGAATCAAATGAAATGCAGAGATTGAATATTTTATTAACCGATGTTAATAAATGCAGTGTTAGTATTGTTACCTAAGGAACAAGGACTGGACAAAAAATCCTGTCCTGGATTCTAGATATGACCAGCAAAGTAAGGTTGAAAGCATTTTACCCTTGGTTCAGGCCCCTCATTTTGAGGCTGTCAATCCTTCATGGTTGCAGAACACAGCGCTGTATACGTTTTGGATTTCATGAAAGTTTTCATGTAAGAAATTGGAGGTAAATTCACAGGTTTGCTCCTTACCATTCAACAGACCATTAATAAGCCTCTACTGTTATGTGCCAACTAATTGTAGAACAAAACAGACATGAGTCCCGCCATCTTGGGATTTATAGCCTGGTGCTCTCTGACACTGCAGTTGGTCTTTAAGGTCTTTCTTGGCAGCATGGCAGAGGATGGAATCTGGAGTCCGAGATGAAGGTGTAATTCTTGCCCTGACAGTATGTGACCTTGGTCATGTCATAACCTGACTGAGCCTCAGTATTCCCATTGGTAAAGTAGAGACAGTAATATTAATCTTGTAGATTATACATGTGAGGAAACAAGCACAGCACTTGGTACATAGCAGATAGTTGACACCGTTAATTTCCTTTATGTGCTTTCTTTTTCTGGGGTAGTCAATATAGGTTAAAAACCAAATAAGACCAAAGGCATACAGAATAAACCTACATAAACATATTCCTATAAATAGACGGCTGGTATGATTGTTAGACTGGCAGTCTCAACCATGTATAACAGCCAAGAAAATCCACACCATCTATTAAGTACATACTTACCATGGAAACAAATCGGAGCTGAACGTGTTCTGAGACCAATACACATAATCAGCCTGAGTGTTATCTTCCTTGACAGCAAGATACCAATAAATAGTACATGTTTTTTCCTACTGTAAGTGAAAGAATGCCTTACTTGGAAGTTCAGGTTTCAGTTATGTCTCCTCATTGTGTAACGTCAGGGAAGCTGGCCTCTGTGAAGCCGCAGCTCCTTATTTTTAAGACCAATTAAAATATCCACTTCACTTTCTCGTACTTAGGAGGATCCAAGCAAAGAACCTTGTTTCTATAAAAAAAACCTTTCTAATCTATAAAGAGTTTTATGTGTAACTGTTAGAAAGCTTACTGATAAAATAGTCTTATTAGAAAGAAAAATCTAAAGTGAGCAAAAGGCTACAACTGATGGCATGCCCATAAATTTCTAGAGGAATAAAAAGAAAGGGAATGGTCACTAACTTTCAATCTGTTATAACTTTTCTGTAATGCCTTTAAAAATAACATATATCTTGAGAAAGAAAGGTAATAATAACCACTGCAAATAAAGCAGAAGTCAAGCAACTTCACTTGCCATATATAACTCCATATTGATGCCAAGGTACTTTCCATTTCCACATCTAATATCCGCCGCTGTCGAGTCATCTGAAAAGCCTTCAGAAGCTCCACAATGCGTGGCCGAGGAGTATGTCTCATGCTGTTGAAGTGTCCAGCGATCTCCTCATAAACTCGATGGACAAATTCTTGCTCCAGCTATGATGATGCTTTGTCACTCTCTGGAAGTGAGGGAGGAGTCTCTTCAAATTACTGTTAATGATTATACTACTACATGGTAATTTGAAATATGAAGTAGCATTTTAAAAATGGAAATAATTTTGGCTTGATCTTATTTTTCCTTTTTTTTTTTTTTTTGTGGGTACCGGGGGTCGACCTCAGGACCTCGTGCACCAGCAGGCGCCCGTGCCGCTGAGTGATATCACCGGCCCTTTTTTCGTATGTGGGTTCCAGGAGTCAAACTCGGGCCGTTGCGCTTGCCAGGCAGGCGCTTAAGCTGCTGAGCCATCTCACCGGCTCTTGATCTTATTTTTCGAATGAGTATAATTATAAATTGACAGCTAAAACTTGATTTTGCATGCATTCATGCATGCATGCATCAATAAATAAAGTTGAATTTAAATGACTAAATTTTACCTATTCTATCCCACATTACATCATTTCTTGTACAGCTTTCTGTATTGCAGTGAACTTTAACCCTGTAATTCCTGAACTCTAAAAGTTAAGGAAGAATGGGAATCCTTGAATTAAAGTATTTCAAAAATTCTAACAAGAACTGTATGTTTACTGATGATGAGAAGCCCCAGATTTTAGGCAACATTCCAAGTTTCTTTGTGTTGGTCCTGTATTTCATGTTGATCCAAGGGTATATTGATAGTTATATGTATCTTGAATAAAAATAGAAAAGTAAATTTTTATTTCTTAATAATTATAGTTTGGTAAGCTGTGGAGACTGGAGAAGCACTTGCGGCGTATGAGATGGAATAGGGACAGGACAGAACCTTAATATATTTTCTTCTTTGGTGAAAAATGTTTGAAAGTAAAAAATCAGGTCTGTTGCAGTGAAGTTTGAGGCTAGATTGGCCAACTTAGCCAGGGCTTATCTCAAAATTTAAAATGGGGCTGGGGATCTAGCTCAGTGGTAGAGCAGCCTTGAGTTTAATCCCCAGTACTGAAAAGAGAGAGAGGAGGGGAAAAAGAAGGAAGGAAGAAAATGAATGAACGGAGGGAGGGAAAAGAAAAAAGAAAAAGGAAATCAGCCTGAGATTAAGGTCCAAAGGTCTCTCTTTCCTGAAACATTTGTTCAAATGATTCCAAATAATACTTACTTGCAGTCCATTTGTCCAGTCTATATACTAGCTTGCTTGTATGTCATTATTTGTATTTAAAAATGGAAGATACTAAGTTTCTGATGAAGTTAAAGCTAGTAGGTAGTCAAGCTAGATTATCTATTTTGGACAAATTTATTTTAAAAATAATGTCAGAGGCATTTCACCAATTCACCTTTAAGCTCTGTTGTATGTAGTATATTTTAAAACAATGCACTTTATCGAAGGGGAAGAAAAGCACACATCCTATTTCTCTGGCGTGCTAGAGTCATTTCCTGTCCATAAATCCTTAATGGTCTCTTTAATGAACTTTGGAAGTTTATATTTTTCTAGCAATATATCCATTTCGTCTAAGTTATCATATAGTGCCATAAAGTTGTTCATGATGTTTCCGTATTCTTTCAACATCTGTAGTATCTATAGTGATGCTACCTCTTTTATTCCATATTCCTTTTTCCCCCTTGATTAATGTGGCTAGAAGTTTATCAGTTTTATTGATTTTTCAAAGAAAGAACTTTTGATTTCATTGATTTTTTTTTTTCTTTCTGTTTTTCATTGATCAAGTGGTTTTTTTTCTAGGGCTAATTAGTTTCTACTTCCCACTGTTGGATTTGGCGATTGTTCATTTATCTAAACTTGTTTGTCTTAGTTACTTTTCTCATTGCTGAGACAAAACACCCAATGCCCAAAGTTAAGGGAGGAAAAGTTTATTTAGTTCACAGTTTGTAGAGGTTTCATAATCTGCTGCTTCCAAGGAAGAGTGGCTTGGCCAAGGGGCATCTGTTCATGGAGGTGGAAGATAGCAAAAGCAACAAGGGACCTTAACAACGTCTTTCTGCCCCTTTTATGTTTTATCTATGCTACTGGGATTAGGGTGGTACCAAACCAATCAGTGGACTAATTTAGTAATCACACACCCTTAATCCCAGCATTGCACTATGAATCAATCACACATTCTAAATCTAACCTTCTTTTTTTAAAATCTTTTTATTTTTTTGAGATAGGGTCTCGCTATGTAATTCAAGGCCAGGCTGGCCTTGAACTCACTGTGTAGTCCAGGCTGGTCTCAAACCCATGGCGATCCACTTGCCTCAGCCTCCTGGGTGCTGGAATTATAGGTATGCGCCACCTGCGTGCCTAGATCCAGCCTTCTGAAAAAGCCCCACCTATATGACAGCATGAGGCTTTTGTGGGGACATCTAAACACAAGCCATAATATTGTTCAAATATGTATATTACATCTTTTAGTTAGGGGTTTATTATTATTATTATTATTCTTATTTTTTTTTTTTTTTTTTTTTGTGGGTACCGGGGGGTCGACCTCAGGACCTCGCGCGCCAACAGGCACCCGTGCCGCTGAGCGATATCACCGGCCCCTTTTTCGTATGTGGGATCCGGGAGTCGAACTCGGGCCCTCGTGCTTGCAAGGCAGGCGCTTATGCCGCTGAGCCATCTCACCGGCCCAGGGGTTTATTATTGTGCATGAGCATGTAACTCACTGACTAAAATAAATGTCACTTCCTTTTTGCTTGCCAGCTGTTCCGTTTGGTTCAACCATAGCTGTTAAAGTTCTAGTTTGCCAGTCTTGGAGATTGAGCAGAATTTAATACAATGCATTTTATGTTTCATGTATATGTTTGGTGATGCATAAATACTCAAATACATATGCATATACATATTAAACTTAATTTTAAGGAGTCTAAAGAACTCAAATCGCTTTTTGGATTGACTGTTAGAAGGCTTAGAGCCAAATCCGTGACCCTCCTATTAAAACTTAGGGCTTCAGGTTTTAATTTAGTATTAACATTTCCTACCTCTGATTTGTATCTTTCTTTTTTTCTTTCTCTTTTATTTTGTTATAAATTCTTAAAATTATATTAAATCCTTTTGGGGGGTGTTGAGACAGGGTCTTGCTATGTAGTACAGGCTGGCCTTGAACTTGCTTATATAGCCCAGGCTGGCCTCTACGCACAGCAATCCTTCTGCCTCAGCCTCCCTAGTGCTGGGATTACAGGTGTGTGCCACCACACCCGGTTTAAATCCTTTTTTAAATCATAGAATTGAAATGGATAGCTTTTGAACTGTTGTACATTAAACTTTAAATATAACTCACAGCTGTTAAAATTTAAATTTTTCATTACCAAAGTAATAGCTATGTCAGAGAAAATTTAGGAAAACAGAGAAAAGCCCCCCACAGTAGGAGTTTGGTAGTTTATTCTAATTTAGTCAGACAGTATGCTTGCTAGAGGACAATAAGAGAGAACAGGTTACAAGGAGGTGAAGGGTGTGCTGCCTTTGAAGCTGTTCTGTAACAAGGTGCCTGTGAAAGCATGGTGGCAAGGACTTTCTTCAGCTGTTGAAATGTCTTAAGTAGTGGTATCACTTCTCACTGTTTTAATGGTTTCGAGAATTTGTTAATTTTGCTTGACAAAAGTACCATGTAATAGCAATGGGCTGTTTCAGGGAGGCATTTAAAATAAAAATTTGAAACAATCTGTGTAATCTTTAGGGTTTCTGCTGTGGAATATTCAAATCTTTTTCTCTCCTTTTCTTTTCCCTTCCTTCTTTTTTCCTCCTTTTCAACATTAAGGAAAAGAGCATTGGTTGCTATTGGTACCCATGATTTGGATTCTTTATCAGGCCCATTTACGTACACTGCAAAGCGTCCTTCAGATATCAAATTCAAACCTCTGAACAAGACCAAGGAGTATACCGCCTGTGAACTAATGAACATGTACAAGGTAAATATTCATCTTCGTTATTCAGCAGCTTTGCATAAGTCATCAGATGCTTTCAAAGTCAAGTTTTAGAATGAATGCTTTTTAAAATATTGCAGCTTCTGGGTTCTAATCATATTCATCTGATTTAGAGTGAAACCTAGATCTGGTTTTTTTATGTTTATTTTTCTAACCTCTGGGATGATTTTAATGTACAGCTGGAATTGAGAATCACTGAAGCAGATTATAGTCACATGGTAATCCTCATATTTGTGTAACATAAGGAAAGTAAGATTTACCTAGTGTGTGTGTGTGTGTGTGTGTGTGTGTGTGTGTGTGTATGCTGTTACCTCCTATTAGCATAGAGCCCGACTGAAAATTAACTCAGCTGTCACTTCACAGTTAAAAATGGTGAGTACAGGGCTGGTGAGATGGCTCAGTGGCATAAGCGCCTGCCTGGCAAGCACAAGGGCCCAAGTTTGACTCCCGGAACCCACATATGAAAAAAGGGCCGGTGATATCGCTCAGCAGCACGGGCGCCTCCTGGCGCGCGAGGTCCTGAGGTCGACTCCCGGTACCCACCAAAAAAAAAAAAAAAAAATGATGAGTATAATTTGGAAAAAGGAATTGTTACCCTTGTCCTGCTTTGCAAGACTTTTGTGTGTATCTAAATAGTCTTGATATGCTTTGCGTCTTGTTTGATATAACATAGGAATACCAGTGCAAAACTGTCTTCACTCTTGAAAAATGACTTGTGTTCTCCTGCCTCTCTAGTAGGTGAGAAAAGATGTTAAGAATTTAACTTACATTAGAAAATATTATAAGTTTAGAGCTTTCTATGACTTGGGATGTTTTCATGTTTTTTATGACACCCCCCCTTTTTAATATCAGGTTAGGGTATAAACTAATTATAGTAAAAGAAATAAAAAGCAAACTTTTTTCACTCAATTTTTTTCCAGACTGACAACCACCTTAAACATTATTTACATATCGTTGAAAATAAGCCCCTGTACCCCGTTATCTATGATAGCAATGGTGTTGTCCTTTCAATGCCTCCAATCGTCAATGGTGAGTTATTTCATGAGCATCAAGGCTTTTTGCTGTTTCTTATTTGTTAGCATTTTTGTAGAATTTTCAGTGGACTTGGCTGAATTAAATTGATTTTAACGTGAGAATCTCAGTTCTTTTGATTTTATTTTAATAGTTCTTTTTATTTTCTCAACATTTTATTCATAAATGACTTTTATTCATAAATGTATAAATATTATTTATAAATCTATAAATACTTATGTGAATATTTTCTGCTACTAGACTTGGGGCTCTGTAATATTCTTCCAGAAAATGTTGATGTTTTAGTTTTAGCAGTAATTTACTTGGTTAAATTCAAAGTCAAACTCTGTTTTGTCTATAGCTAAAATAAAACTTTAAATTTTTTTCTGAAGTCTATTTTGTGAGGCAATTTGAGAGTGTTTACATCTTTATGATATTAAGCCATAGATGTTTGCCTTTTTGGAGGTGAGAAAGGGGTTTAGCTGGGGCCGGTGATACAGCTCAGCGGCATAGCACTTGCCTGGCAAATGCAAGGTCCTGAGTTCGATTTCCGGTACCAAAAAAAAAAAAGAAGTTTAGCTGATTAACAGAAGGGAAAATCCTCTCCTCAAAATCTTGTTCTAGCAGTTACAGTGGCTAAGAACAGGGCTCTTGAGTTAACGAGATCTAGACACAAACTTTAACCTTGCAGCTTAATAGCTTCTGATCATGGTTAAGTCGTGTAATCTTTCCAAATCTTAGTTGTCATGACTGCAATTATTTCGTAGGAGTGTGATGAAAATTAAATAAGACAATGCTTTCAGTAAAGGCTTGGTATTACTTTATCTATATTCTCCAACTTAAAATGGGAGTTTAAAATAAGAGTTGTGGCCGAGCATAGTGGCTCACACCTGAAATCCCAGCACTCTGAGGGGCTGAGGAGGATCACAGGTTCGAGCCCAGCCTGGTAAACTGAGTGACTTAGTGAGACGGAAAAGGGGGGGGGGGCTGGGGATGTAGCTCAGTGCAAAGACCCTGGGCTCAATCCCTAGTACTGCAAAATAAATATAAAAGTAAATAAAATATAAAATAAATGTTGTATATCCCCTGATCTCTAAGGTGTTAGTGTTATGTTCTAAATTTAAAATGTGGTTTCTGCTTTGTTGAACTTTGCAGTACCTGATTCTGAAACTTGTTGTTGTATTGCTATTGTTTTCCATTCATTTCAGGGAATCATTCCAAAATAACAGTAAATACAAGAAATATATTTATTGAATGCACAGGAACTGACTTTACTAAGGTAAATAAAACTTTAATTCTATTTTTGTATTATCAGATAGGATAGATTTTGCTTTTGGACCAAGATCGTATGGTTAAAATTTAAAATATGTTTATTTTGTAAGTGGGAACATCTTTTAGTAATTAAAAAAATTAAAAAGATGCAGATATTCTGTACTTTATTTACGGTGCTTTTGTTAATTTGACAAATGTTTAATGAGCACCTAATGTCTTTCCATTGCCAGTAATGAGTTAAGAGTTTCTTGACTTCGGAAAACTCGTAGTCTAGTGAAAGAGTTAGCCATATACGTAACTATAAAACAGAGACGAGAATAAGTGCTCTGAGGAGATCTGTATGAAGCATATACCTTAGTTGGTTTAATTTAAATGCTGAATAATTTGGTGCCTATGTATACTTAGTAAATTTTTTTTTAAAAGGAACTGGCTATAAAGTTTCACTTAGCAAATAGGTAAAGGGTTTATGCACACAAAGATATATAAAATATATAGACTTGCAGTTGCTTACCCACTTTTAGTCACTACATCTATTGGATTGGGTTGCTGTGAAAGCTTTCTTTTATGGCATGTGACTTTTACACATGTTAAGTAAAGCATAGAACGAGACAGCAGTTAAGCAAATTAAGAAATGTAAGCTTTAATAGCAGAAGGCTGAATTATAGAAAGGCAAATAAATGGCATTCACTTAGATCTTACAGGATTAGAGACCATTCAAGGTGTTTCATTTATTACTTATTTATCAAATTTGCCTTCAGAAATATTGTCAGGTTAATACAGATTTTACTATTTAAATTTCTTTAAACATTGAATTCATGCATTGACAAATCTTGCATATCTTTACTGAAACTTGTATCAGTTAGACATGAATATACATAAGAGCAAAACATATTCCAATAAAGTTATTATATTTTTCCCTAAGAATACCTTTTTCAATTAATAAAAATTATTTAGCAAACTTAGATGGGTCTTACTACATACCCTTCTATATTTTTTGTGTTTATTAATGCACTTGATCCTCATAGTAGCAAACGAGATAGGAACTTTTTTTTTATCTCCTCTTAACCGAGAAGAAAACCAAGCTGCCAAGAGGATAAGTAGTTTGTACAAAGTCACACTGTTAGTAAGTGGTTGAGCCAGGTTTCAAGCAGTCTAGCTTCAGAGATTTATGAAATTGGTAGTATTTACTCCAATAATGAGCCATTTGTCTCTCTTGAAAGCTGGTGAGTGAAGGTTGGGGGAAGGAGAACTAAATGATTTGTCTCAGTCATGGATTGTAATTCTTAGAGAACTGCATAAATGCAGAGCACCTGAAGATAACAGGCCTACACATAAAAAATAAGTTTTTATTCTCCTTTCTTAGAATGTATGTGTAAAGGTCCATTTTCAGGTGTTTGGAGACTAAATTGTATTAAATATTCATTACCATCTGAGTGAAGAGAGAATATAGATTACCATAATACTTATTTTTTCATTTTGCAGGCAAAAATAGTCCTTGATATTATTGTCACCATGTTCAGTGAATATTGTGAAAATCAATTTACGTAAGTTCCTTCAGCATTTTTATTGATGGCCTGCTGTTCTGAAGCCAAGACACTAAGGTCTTGGGCTAAATATGGTGATGAAAAATGTTCCTGTAACTAGAACATAGAGTGTGTTTAGGGAGATGAAAGTATGTCTAAATAATATATGAGGTAAAAAGTGGTAAGTATTTTAAGTTAAAAGTTTTGGTGCTGTTCTGATGTTTGTAAGGGCAGGTTCTGGCCAGCTGAGGCAATCTGGGAAAGCCACACGGTGGCAATGAAATGTAAGCTGCGTTTAGGGATCATTGGATTCGAGAATGTACAAGACAGAAGAACAGCAAAAGGAACAGCTGAGCAAATAGGGGGAACCGTACTTAAGAGTGAATCATATAGGCTGTATATATTAGTAAGATTTTTTTTTCCAAAGCATTTTTTAAGTTACACTTATTTAATAAACCTATATGGCCCCTAGTGTATATGAGGATCATGGTTTATTCCAGAGTATTAATTATAATTCAAAGTAAATGTATAGCATGGCTGAAATTACATAGGCTATATCAGCTTTTTTAAACATTGATTTGCATTTCAGTGGTTGTTATCAGTTGGCTTTCGTCATGTAACATAGTACCCTGGCAAACCCTGGGGTACTTATCAGTATTGCCAAGGAGTCCATATAAGATGCATACTTTGTACTACTGGAAAATAAACTTTACAAGTGGACAGTACCTGAAGGGACATGGGAGCCTTAGACGATGGAATGGTATAGTATTACTGTATGTAGCAATGATGGGGAACCTTTTAGAGATGAGTGCCCAAACTGCAATCCAAAGCACACTTACCTGTTGTGAAGTGCCAACACTGCCCATGTGTTTTGTTACCAGATGCTCAGCTGCTGAGGCAGTGCTGGGCCCCTTAGCTTGCGTGCTGACAGGACTCTGCCTGCCTGCTCTGTGGCATGTGTGCCACAGGTTCGCCACCACTGGTGTAGAGAAAGATTAATCCAAACAGCAGGGTAGGATATGATAGATTTAATGTGTTGTGGCTGGAGTTACAGACAAATGAGAGATTTATTAACCATACACATTTCTAGAATTTATGATTCATTTAAAATATTTTGCTTCTTTTTTTTTTTTTTTCCCCAAAGGGTTGAAGCAGTGGAGGTAGTTTTTCCCAATGGAAAATCAAATACCTTTCCTGTAAGTACTTAAGAAATGATGGGTGGTCATGATGGTACTGCTAATAATGACTACATGTCTTCCTGTCAGTTTATCCATCCGCCCTGGTACCCTTGTACCAGGTATGCCGCGTGCACTGTGTGGATTTAATCCTCACTCTAACCTTGTGAAGCTCTTTTTTAGAGGTAGTTTCTGAGGCATTGAAATGTTAAATAGGTTGCCTATTACTGTTAAGTGCTGGAGCTAGAATTTAAATTCAGACCCTCTAACTTCATCTGCTAACACACTTTGTTATATAATAAGATTATATTACCACAGTGCTTATGATTTATCTTTTTATTAACTAGTTAATTGAGGAATTTTATAGTCTTATCCCTTTTAAGATTTCTTAGCCCTGCAAATCTAGTCTGTTCACACTTGAATTAACAGTTGCTGAAGGTTATCGCTATAAAGTGAATTAGTAAGACTAATTTAGTAGGGTGTATACTTTTAGTAGAAGGAGTCATTGTCAAGATATACGATCTTGGTAAAAAAGCATAAACTAGTATTAATTGATTAGGATTATTTCTCACATGACTTACAGTCATTTAGTTATGATTCTGGTAAAGACCATTCTTTGATGAGTTTTTTTCCTTTGGATTTGTCACTATTCCCCAGTCATATATGAAGTGAATCAGAGCCTAAGTTAGTGAAATAGCCTTTTAAAGTAGATAAAACCTGCCAAGATCAAAACCTCCCCTTTCCTGAAAACATTAGTGTTTAGCATCATATTTTATTCTAAATATTAGTTATGAGTCAAAATAAATGTATAACCGTAGAAGGTATGACTGAAATGGTTTGGACAATATCAGAGGGTTTTTTTAGTAGCTATTAATCAGTTAGGTTTTGCTGCGTAACAAACTACCCCAAGACTCCGTGACTTTGGTAACAACCATGTATTGGTCTCATGATTCTCTCTCTTTTTTTTTTTTGTGGGTACTGGGGGTCGACCTCAAGACCTCGCGTGCCAGCAGGCACCCGTGCCGCTGAGCGATATCACCGGTCCTTTTTCCGTATGTGGGTACCGGGAGTCGAACTCAGGACCTTGCAGTTGCCAGGCAGGTGCTTATGCCGCTGAGCTCTCACCAGCCCTCATGATTCTCTTTTGTCTCAGGCAGCTTAGCTAATCTCTGCAGAGCTTGCTCATACATGTAAGTCACTTGGCTGTTTGACGAGCAGGGAGATGATCTGGAATGACCTTATTCATGTCTACTTGCAAGTGGAGTCACATGTGTTAACTATCCCTCAGCATCTAACTTGCTAGCCCAGCATCTTAGGAATTGAGTGATATCACCGGTCCTTTTTCCGTATGTGGGTACCGGGAGTCGAACTCAGGACCTTGCACTTGCCAGGCAGGCGCTTATGCCGCTGAGCTATATCACCGGCCCTGAAAGTTCTTTCTAATCTTTTATTACCTTATGGTAAAGAATAAGGTTTTGGAATAAGAGAGCTATACATAAGTGGTAAAGTCAGAGACTAAAGGTTAATGATGTAAGCTTTGGAATTAAGCTCTCTCAATTTGTTTAACAGTTCATTAGTTTATTCATTAGTTACTTCATGCTTACATGCACTTATTAAATATAACCTGAATGCTTATCTGATAAGCATTTTTTCTAAGCACTGGGGATATAATACCACTTGGTTTTACCAGCTTACCATTTTGTGATCTAGGACTAGTTATTCATCTAAAATTCCTTACCTGTAAAATGAGAATACTAGTCATTTGCTGGGAGAACTAAGTAAGACTATCTTAAAAGTGTATCTTGTACTGTTGGCTCACAGTAACTTTTCAATAAAATCTTTTTTTGTTTTTATTTGTTTATTTGTTTTACTATTGTAATTATTAGCCTCTGGTCTGGTGTCTCCCAAACTCTACTCTGCATTCATTTCTCTGGGGATCTTGATAACCTGCAGATGGGGCTTAATTAAGTCTGGTGTCACTGTTGCTGGCTATAAAGACCTGAATCTGCCTTTCTTACACCTAGTTGATGCCAGTGCTTCTGCTTCGAGAACTTCATTTTGGGTGTCAAAACAGATTTTTAAATATATAGCTTTTTTCTAGTGGCAGTTATACTTTTGAGCATAATTGAGTGATAAGTATTCATAAGTGTGTCCAAAGGTGAAAAGCCTGAATTCTGTGTGTGTGTGTTCCTCATCTCATATGGTAAAGTTGTGTACCACTGGAGGGAGAAGAGGTACCGATCTGTGAGATGTTCCCACCCTTGTCTCCTGGAGCAGATTGATAGCACTTGATCATTGTACTTTCCCACCTGGGAAATATTAAGAGAGAACTTTTTAAAACAGTTTTGGACTTAATGTGATGGACAATACATCGTGACACTTAAATTATTCTTTCTTGGTCGTACACACCTGTTTGCTTGAGATTGAGACTGAAAATCTTATCCAAGATTTATAAACATCTTAAAAATGATGCAATTTACTGTAAGGAATGGGGAATAGGGCTGGTGAGATAGCTCAGCGGCATAAGCACCTGCCTGGCAAGCGCGAGGTCCTGAGTTCCACTCCTGGTACCCACATACAAAAAAGGGCCGGTGATATCGCTCAGCGGTACGGGCGCCTGCTGGTACACGAGGTCCTGAGGTCGACCCCTGGTACCCACAAAAAAAAAAAAAAAAAAAAAAGGAATGGGGAATAGCCATCTAAAAGAGAAAAATATTTGGCATTTTACGTTATTTCCAACATCTGAAAATTATGTAGCAAGTAGAATGTTCATATGTGAGTCTAATATAGCACATTTCTTCTTCTATGATAATGTTTTAGAAACATCAGGTTTATTTTTAATATGTGGAAGGGTAATACAACTGTGATTGAACTGTACATTCTAAAGCTGCATGTCATGGGGAATGATTTAAGCTTTTAATCTCTTTGTCTATATAAGGAACTGGCTTACCGGAAGGAGATGGTGAGAGCTGATATGATTAACAAGAAGGTTGGGATCAGGTATGCTTTGAAATTTTAATTTATTTACTTACTGTTTGGGAAAGTTCTAAGAACCAAGTACACACAAGTCTATTTAATTTTTCCTGAATGAATGCTTGGAGAGGGTTTTGGTACCTTCAGAAGAAGTTAAGAACTGACAGAGCATTAGCTTAGATATCTGGTGTCTAGTGGAACTCGAAAAGAGAGGTTGCTGTAATGGCATATTTTAAAACAACATGTAAACATGTTTTTTACATAATCCACCAGTGAGTATGGTTTATACATTCCTCTTTCAGAGAGACTCCGGAAAATCTCGCCAAGCTTCTGACCAGAATGTATTTAAAGTCAGAAGTCATAGGCGATGGGAATCAGATTGAGGTGGAGATCCCTCCGACCAGAGCCGACATCATCCACGCATGCGATATCGTCGAAGATGCAGCGATTGCTTATGGATATAACAACATTCAGATGACTCTCCCGAAAACATACACCATAGCTAATCAAGTAAGACTGCACCCTTAAATAATATTCCTTATTGTTAAAAACTGATTATTGAATGTCAGGATGGCTTTGAGAAAAACAGAACATAGGAACTAAGCAGTATCTGGATATGCTCTGCTATGAGAATCATTTGCTATGGAGAGGATACAAAACAGATGCCCAGATCATTAGAGTAGGTTAAAGCCTGTGATGACTGCTTCTTTGAAGGAAGACGGGTTTTGAGTGTGGAGTCTTTGTTGAAAGTCTAGCTGGGAGATTCATTTTCTCAACTTGGGCCCACGGGTGGAACCTGTGTACAGGAGAGGTGAGGGGGCGTGCGTGTGCGCAGTAGGGGATGGTGTGTTAGGAAGAACTTAGCAAGGGAGAAGGGTGGTTTCTTCTAATGAGAGATTTTGTGTAAATCTCTTTAAAGATACAGATTTTATTGAAGTGATGTAAAGTGAACTTTTTTTTCCAGGTTCCTCTTAATAAGCTCACTGAGCTTCTCAGACATGACCTGGCAGCTGCTGGATTCACGGAAACACTCACCTTCGCTCTGGTATGTCTTGAAACATAATCTTTCTGCTCAGCTGATTGTTTATTTTGAGTCTCTGAATTATCTGTATTGTGATTCCTTATATGAGTTTATAAAATCTAAGAGACTGCTAAAATTTCCAGATTCTAGAAGTATAACTGTTACTTGAGATTGTACAATTTCTGGGAAAGAAATGTTGAAGCATTTTTTTTAGTCGCAGAAGAAGATAAAGGCCTAGAAAAACATCTTCAGTGACAGATGACAAAGCATTGTGTATTTTCATGTAAGTGTCCATGGTTCACAGTGAATTTCCTTACCAGATTTATTAAGTTAGAATATTTGGTCTTAATTTGGTTGAGGCTATGCCCACTAGATGCCGCCCTGGTTAAGGTCTTGTGGGCTGTTCCACATTAAACTTATTTCTTTGTCTTTGAACATGTTCACAAACATTTGCTTTGAGTTGAAAAGCTGACATAAAAGGCCCAAATCAGGAAATGAATTTTATTACAAAATCAGAGGGAAATCTCCCTTCCTCACCAGATTGACCATTTGAAAGAATCAAATGTGTATGTAATTTGTAGGATTTCTCCCTTTTGCTGAGCATTTTGTGGTGCCTACAATGTAGTTCTTGAGTATTCAAATAAGTTTCAATTTAATGACCTATGGTAGGAGTGGTGGGAACCTACCCCCCACTCTAGTCAACCCCAGCCTGAAATCCTTAGTCTTTTAGAGTATTTAAGAGGCTGTCTGGATCTCGTGGCATAGGCTTTGATTTTTCTAGTTCATCCGTCATTCATTCTGCCTCTGCAGTCATAGCTGGTCAGGAGGCTTTCTTGTGCTGTGCTTGGACATGGTTTTAGGATCCTTCCCAAGAAAGCATGGCAAGAATCGCTACAGCTGACATTAGCATAAAATGAACTCTTTCTACCATTTCATTATGCTACACTGTTCTTTTCCTTTTAGGTGATAAATAGGCCCACTAGTCCTTGGAGGCCACTTTGTAGACCTCTCCTCTTGCATAAAAGCAGGCGTTTTCTCTTTTTGTTTTATATGTGCTTAGCAGTTTGTTATTAGGAACTTCATCAACTTTGTGCAAGGGACATCAAATGATGTAGTTAGAAAGACCACTGGGCAGTGTTCAGGCCACTTGAATTCACTTGGTCCTGCCACTCTGCCACAGGTCAGTATAGGTTTACCAAGGATTATATGGGTAATCAAAACAGAAAGCCATGGGACCACCAAGGAGGGAGAGAATTTCTGACAGGAACATTCGGGATATTTTTATGGAAGAGGTGGAAGAGAAGTCATTTAAGTAGAGACTGCAGGAATGGCTGCTTTGTGGGGCTGGGAATGCATTTTAGCTACAGGCGGGCAAAAACGTAAGGTTCCTGGAACAGGCAGGGAATCGGGAGATTCGACTGGAAAGTGACTGGGAAGCTGGCTTAGAAAGGACCTGGCTATAAATTATACCACCATTTCCACATGAAAAATTTACTTCAGCTCCACATCATGGCTGGAATTCATAATAAGAACTATTAATGCTAAATTATATCTTCTATGGTCTTGAAATTAATGAATTATTATTATTATTGTTATTATTATTTTTTTTTTGTGGGTACCGGGGGGTCGACCTCAGGACCTCGCACGCCAGCAGGCACCCGTGCCGCTGAGCGATATCACCGGCCCTTTTTTCGTATGTGGGTTCCGGGAGTCGAACTCGGGCCCTCGCGCTTGCCAGGCAGGCGCTTAAGCCACTGAGCCATCTCACCGGCCCTGAATTATTATTAAAAGTAATAAGTTTTTAAGCTTATTCCCCATTTCTATAGAGTATACATTGCTATGAACCACTGTAAGTTGACTGCTAGCCTCGAATACTTTCAAAGTTAAATTTAGTCATTGCTTTTCCGTACTGATGTGTTTCCTGCATGCTTCTTAGTGCTCGAAAGAAGATATTGCTGATAAACTCGGTTTGGATATTTCTGCGACAAATGCAGTCCACATAAGCAACCCTAAAACAGCTGAATTTCAGGTAAGAATTTTCAGTGGGTGAGATTTAGGGTAAAAACCAAGAGTTGATATGTGAGTTAGGAAAACTCTTCAGTTATTGTACATTTCAGATGATGTACAATAGCTTTTTTAAATCTGTCCTTGGACAAGTCTATAGTTGGTTTTTATATGCTTTGCTTATAAAAATTCTTAAAACTTTTTTTTTTTGGTAGCAAAAAAAAAAAAAGCCCCCCAAAAAACCCCAGGGCTTGAATCCAGGGCTTGCACATGCTAGACAGATGTTCTGTCACTGAGTTATACCTCTCAAATTCTTAAAACTTTAAAATAATCTTTTCTTGCTGGGTGTGGTGGCACACCTGTAATCCCAGCACTTGGGAGGCTGAGGCAAGAGGATCCCTGAAAGTTCAAGGCCAGCCTAGGCTACATAGTAGTTCAAGGCCAGTCTGAATTGCATAGTGAGACCCTGTCTCAAAAAACCAAAACAACAAAATATTTTCTTTTTTAACTTTGAGCCTAGATCTCACATGCTTTGTTCAATTTATTTGAATCTCTTTCCATTTCATAATTGATTTTTTATATACTCTTGTCAGATTTCATTTCTTTTCCATTCATTTATAATAAATCAACCAAAACCTGATCCTAGTACCTTCGTAAGTCACTCACTTGGAAATTAGCATTGCAGCCCCTCTTGACTGTGCTGCCTACGTCTTTCATTGTCGTAGCCTAAGCTAATTGGCAGTTTTGTGTAGAAATTAGGAATGTGTAAATGAGGATGATACTACTTTAGATACAACATTAGTAGTTAATGTTGACTGATTTGTGTTACAGATTATGATATCAATAATAAAAAGAAGTCATTTCAAGGTTATAAATCTTTGCTTTATTAGTTACTTTAAATAGTCCCATCTCTTTTGTGCTAATAAACTCTCATTCTGTTTTTCTTGAATATGTAATTCTGTATGTTCTTATAACAAGCTTTAGAGAAAGTTGTATCTTAGAACTAGAAGGATCTTCTTTTAGGAAGTTATCTGAACTCTCTACTTTGAAATAGTTTCTTTAGACCTTGGTTTTCACATATATGAAAGTAGGTGGCTGGATTAAATTTTTTTTTTTTTTTTTCGTGGGTACCGGGGGTCGACCTCAGGACCTCGTGTGCCAGCGGGCGCCTGTGCCACTGAGCGATATCACTGGCCCTTTTCTCGTATGTGGGTTCTGGGAGTCGAACTCGGGCCCTCGTGCTTTCCAGGCAGGTGCTTACGCTGCTGAGCCATCTCACCGGCCCTGGATTAATTTTTAAAAATGTAAAATTTCTAAAATTGTTTAAATCCAAATTTGTAAATTCTAAATTTTATCTATAGATGATCTGTGATACATTAGAGCCAGACTAATATTTGAGGGATTTTTTTTTTTTTATTTTAAAGAGAAGAAAAAACAAAACAAAACAAATCAAAAAAGAACAAATTTTCAAAACAACATAATAGGAGGGTAACAATGGTTAATGCATTACGTATTGTTATCTTTAAGTTAGTTGTTCAGGATACCAGATATTAGCATTCAATTGTCCAAACATTATTGGCACAAACCTTACTTTTCAATGAACTAAGTAAAATTAGTAGTGTATCTTAACCATATTATATATAAATACAATTTTTTTTCCTTTCCCTTCTTTCTTTTCCCTATTCCCCCATCCCAGTCTCTCTTTCCTTTTGACCAGTTTCTTTTTGATTCACCATGTCTATTGTACATTTTGGATCTTATTTACTCTTTCAGTTTCTCATACTAGAGAGACAATATGATGCTTACACATGTGCGTCTGGTTTATTTCACTTATGAGTATTTTCTCGAGTTGCATCCATTTACCTATAAAAGTCTCCAGTTTATCCTTCTTTATGGCTGAATAGTACTCCACTGTATAAAAATACCACATCTTTCTTATCCATTCCTCAGTTGATGGGCATTTGGGTTGTTTCCAAGATTTGAGCCAGACTAATATTTGCATAGAGTGATTTTTTTTCAGTAAGTCTTAATGGGTTTTTATTTGCTTATTCCACATGTACCCCACTCCAGTTATATTTGTCAAGTATGATAGATTTCTTTGGATGTGGTCACTGTTAAGGTCTTTAGAGTTTGCATCTTATTGTATCTATTTTATATAAATGGAAGGAAAACAAGCCAGAGATGTATTAAATGTCACTGTAAATAACTAGGCTTAAGATACTTAAGAATTAGTATTTCTGCATAAAATACATTAGAAATAAGAGAATATTTGTCTTTTACACTTAACAGATTCTGTATTTTACTTCTGCTTTACCAATAGATACGTTCTGCCCTTACTTATATTGCTGCCTGGTTTATGTATGGCTAAAGTGAATGTAAAGTTATTTGTGGACTTGTAACTTAGTTCCTGCATAATTCCAAACTTTGGGCTCTGCTTGCTGATAGTAGATATGTTAAAGAATGGACATGATAATAAAAGTATTATCTAATAAAATATATAAAACTTTATAGTTGTTATGAATGAAATTATAGACTATTACTTCACATTCCAGTAACTAACAGTAATATTAGTTATAACCTTCAAGTGTCCAGTCACTTCTGTTTTTCCACTTGTGCTTTTTTTTTGACAGTTCGAGTTAGGATTCAAATGAAGTTAATACGCAGAGTTGGTTGCTATGCTTCTTACGTCTCTTAATCTGTAGATGGTTCGTCAGTCCGTACCACTCCCCCTTTCTTTCTCTGTGTCTCTGTCCGTTACTCTTTCTCCTCTTCTCCCTTTCTTTTAGTTTGTTGAAGAAACTGAGTCATTTGTCTCATAGGATTCCCACATTTAGAATTGCACTGAATATATTCCAGTGGTCCCCTATATGTCCAGTAAGCTGGTAGTTAGATCTAGAAACTTCAGATTCAGGTTTAATTTTTGTATTAATGTAATTTTTTAAGTCAGCAAATAGAGTTGATGTATAAAGTAAGCTGAAAAATCTTTAGAAAGTTATCTTCAAATCTACTTTGCTTATACTGGTATTTTAAGAAGTTAAACTTCTGTTTGCCTTTTAATCCCCTTGTCTGCTGAGGATTTGTTCTAAGACCCCCTCAGTGGATGCCTAAAACCAAATTCTATATAGTCGGTATTTTTTTTGTGCATAAGTACCTATGATGAAGTTTAATTTATAAATTAGACACAGTAACAGATTAACTGTAATTAGTAATAAAGTGGAACAATTGTAGCAGTACACTACAGTGTAATAAAGTTTACATGAATGTATTCTTTCTCAAATATTTTACCGTAAATGTTAGCAACCTCATCACACTTTATTTTCTTTCTTTCCTTACATGGAGAACTTTCACTTTTTCACTTAGAGGAAGCACTTTCTCACTTCTCTCTGACATCTGAATTGCCGTGGTCATTATTCTTGTCCTTTGGTACTAGTGAAACTGAGAATAGGGGAGACCAGTGTAGTTTCTATGACTGGTTTCCCTCTAGTTGGGAAAGTGAACAATATTTACAGAAGCACCAAATTGAAAGCCTGTAGCTTGCTGGTTGAGTGATAAGAAGGCTGCTCTTCTTTCCTTCAACACAAAATTCAACAAGTCCTTTTAGGGGCTCACTGTTAACTTGTGCAGGGTGTCGGGGGAGCTGCTGTTTTAGCTAGCGTGGTCAGGACACCCTGCATAGGAAAGGACGTTTGAACCAAGATATAAAGGGAGTGAGAGCGCCACGTTGGCATCTGGAGAAAGGTTGCATGAGGCAGAGGAAAGAGCAAGAGCAGAGGCCCTGAGATGGAAACCTGCTCGTTGACCAGGATGGCACCCAGGCTGGTAAACCAGCAGGAGCAGCAGGTGTGAGGTTAAAGAAGGAGCCAAAGCCAGGTCATATAGGGACCCCAAGTAGTGCATGTGTTTTATTCAGAGTTTGATGGAAACTTGGTGTGTGAGTAGGGAAGTTGCATGATCCGATTCAGGTGTGAAGAACTCTGGAGTGTAGTCATGTAAGACGGCAGGGACAAAAGCAGAGAATCCAGCCCAGCTCTAGTCGGGGGCAAAAGCTAATCGTGCAGGAGTCTGACTGCAGAATACGGCAACAGTGTCATACCGCTGCTTATGAAACCCCTTCATTAGTATGATACGGAAGCTAATATATGCAGCTTAAAGTGAGAAGCATTTCTTAGACCAAAGCAGCGAATTTTTTAAAGAACTATGACATGCACTTTTTATGACTAGTATGAGTGAAATGACAGAACACTTTTTTATTTTAGTAAATAAGAAGCTAAGAACTGTAGACACAGCCTTCTCATAGCAGCTGTGTAACTTTTTTTTTAATGAGTGCGTATTTTCTGTTTTCTTCAGTGTCCTGGTTTTTTTTCTTTTTTTTTTTTTGTGGGTACTGGGGGTCAACCTCAGGACCTCACGTGCCAGCAGGCACCCATGCCGCTGAGCGATATCACCGGCCCCTTTTCCGTATGTGGGTTCCGGGAGTCGAACTCAGGACCTCGCGCTTGCCAGGCAGGCGCTTACGCCGCTGAGCCATCTCACCGGCCCTGTCCTGGTATTTTAATTGCATTTACATTTTCCCTGGTCTTGATTTTTAAAAACGAGATTAGTTTATATTTGATTCATTTAAATTTGTATTTCTTATAATCTACTTCATATATTTTGTGAAATGAAGCAAGATCTGAAATTTGTGTGTTTGAAACTTTAAAATCCACCTTTAATTTTAAAAATGATAATAAAATCCTTAAGAGCAATCATACTTAAATATATTTGTTTTTCACTTATTTTTAATCAAATTTATTTTTCATTTTTTAATTTGAAATCAAGAATATTTTTAGTTCTTTTAGTGACGTGAAATTGAAAATTAAATACTTTGGATATTTTAGGCATTATATTTTCCAGAAGTGTCTTCCTTTGAAGCAGTGGAGTCTGCAGTGTCTTTAACAAAAGTGTCTGTTTGGTTCCTCTTTGGTCAGTGCAATTCCATGTCTCTCCTGTAGGTGGCACGCACGACCCTTCTTCCTGGCCTCCTAAAGACCATAGCCGCAAATCGGAAGATGCCCCTTCCTTTGAAACTGTTTGAAATCTCCGACATTGTAATAAAGGACTCCAGCAAAGGTAAGAATGAGTCACCTTTGATTTGCATAGTTAAGGCATTTTTTTTATTATGACAATTTAACTTCTATAGAAAAAAAGAGAAAGTAGTATAATTAATTAGCCCTGTGAATCCAGCACTCATCTTCAACAATTATGAACGCATAGCCAACCTTCTTTTGTCCATATCCCTACCAAACTCTGTTTTATTTTAATGTAAATCCTAGACAGCATATCATTTCATCAGCAAACACTTCAGTTAATAGCCTTAATATAGACGCTCTACCACCTTTTTGTTTTGTATTTAAATAACACCATTGTCACACCTTATCAAGTATCCTAGTGTTTAAAATTTCCCATTTTCTTTTTTTTTTTTTTTTTGTGGGTACCGGGGGGTCGACCTCAGGACCTTGCACGCCAGTAGGCACCCGTGCCACTGAGCGATATCACCGGCCCTTTTTTTGTATGTGGGTTCCGAGAGTCGAACTTGGGCCCTCGCGCTTGCCAGGTAGGCGCGTACACTGCTGAGCCATCTCACCGGCCCCAAATTTCCTATTTTCATACATCTGTTTTTAATGATTGATTTATTTGCGTCAGAATCCTAGCACTGTCCTGATACTATGTTTAGATGGTGTGGCTCCTTTATTTGAATGGAAAGCACATATAAACCTCAACTTGACAAGGACCATGAAGAGTGGGATCATTGGTAAAAGTGATGCTTAGCATTGGAGAGGCCCTGGATTCAATCCCTAGTACCACAAAGAAAAGGAAAAGAAAAAAGAAAGGAGGAAAAAAAAGAAAAAAGTGAAGAAAGGAATGAATGAGGGAGGAGGGAGGGAAGGAGACAATGGAACGCTTCTCTTTTTTTCTTACTGTGTGGTTCATATGAATATGGCTTTAACAGGCTTGCTGTCTTGTCTTTCTACTTTAGCATGATTGCTCGGCATCATTTTTGTACCAATCATTGTGAATGTGCCTTTTTGTTTTTGTCCCTCTTGAATATGGTTTGGACTTGTTAACATAGAAATTTTCTTGGTCCAACACTTGGAGTGCAGCGGTTATTTAATAAGTGCGTTATAAACTTAATATCTAAACCCAGTTGCCAAGGAAATCAGAGGCTGCATTTCCAGGCTCTGACGCAGGTCTGGCGGTTTCAGGCTGTGTGTGCAGTGGTCCCCGGTGAACAGTGCCTCAACGGACTGCACTGCTGGCAGCGTTCCGTGGTTCTCTGATTCTTATACATCAAGGCCTAGTAGTGTTTGTACAGATTTTCTTAGTCCAGACCCTGAAAAATTCAGTGTATTCCTTTGAAGCTGCATTTTTGGAGCAAATTTTCCTCCCTTTCTTCTGAAGAGGATAGTAGGCATCGTTCTTCCCTACCTTCCACCCACCTTGGTAGTGGGGTTTGAGCCCAGGCCCTTTGCACTGAGCTGTGTCCTAGGCCTTTTTAAGTTTTTTTATTTTGAGACAAGGTCTCACTATGTTTCCAGGCTTGGCAGCAGGAGCAGTTATTGAAAGTGATACTCCGTGTGTTCTCCAATGCTGTCCCATTTAATGATTTGGAACATTCGGGCAAAAAACTAGTAATTTTCCCCCATAAAGTATTGGACTTGGAGCAGGGGCCAGAATTTAGAAAATTCTACCGAGACTGACCATAAAATGAATTTGTAGAGACTACCAGTTCATTTTATTGTCAGTCTAGGTAGAATTTTCTTTGGTTGGTAAATCTGTAGTAGACATTAGAAGACAGATATAATGCCAGCTGCAGATAGTTTAGAGGGAACTTAGGACTGGGGCAGAAAACTGAGAATTTGTTACAATTCAGCTGCTGCAAAGCACTACCTTATTATAGTCCTGGATAGTGGTGTCTGTCCTGTTTTCCTTTTAACAGGCATAGACTGTACTCAATGTTTTGTTCTGGCCCCAATGCCTCTGTTTGGAGAGAACTTTCCTATTGACTTTTATTTTAAACAGTACAGTATTTTTAAATACCAGCCATTTTTTAATAAATCACCTAGGTGATTATGCAAAAAATTCAGTCCATATACTTTTTAACTAAAATATTTTTTTGTGGGTACTGGGGGTCAACCTCAGGACCTCGCGCGCCAGCACGGGCCCATGCCGCCGAGCAATATCACCGGCCCTTTTTTCGTATGTGGGTTCCGGGAGTCGAACTCGGGCCCTCACGCTTGCCAGGCAGGCGCTTACGCCGCTGAGCCATCTCACCGGCCCCTAAAAGATTTTTAACTGAAAGATTTTTCACTAAAAGTTTCAGCTGGCATCAAAGGGTTACTGTCACCTTGGTGAGGTGCTGGGTGCTGATTTTTTTGTCCTCACCTTTGACTTAACTGGTTTTTCTTCTGTTGCATTCTGTTGTACTTCTGTTTCATCAGAGAAAATAGTTCTTGTCTGTATGGCAGATCTCTTTTATACCTGTTTTTACTTGAAATTATTCTGCTCTATTTCCTCATTGGTTTATTTCCATCTGATTCTACTTTTGATAATTGCCTTGCACTGGTTTCTTTTTTCTTTAATATTTTCTATCATATCAGTAGAATTTGAAAAATGAAGAAAGGTAAATTTGCTTGGTAAGTCTGCCATATTGAAAACATAGGTTTGCTTTGATTTATTTGGAGTGTGTTTTCTGTTTAGGTGGGCCTGGCTTTTCTTTCATAATAGAAGAAGCTTTTCTGATGGAATATTCTAAGTACATACGTGTGGATTCCCTACTTGTGATCTGTTGTACATAGAGGACTCTATGGAGGGGCAGCGAGGTTCCATGGATTCTATAGCCAGAGTGCTTGGATTTCAGTCATGATTCTCTCACTTACCAGCTGCTTACCTTTGGGCAATTTATTTAATCTCCTCGTGACTCAGTTTCTTCATCTGTGCAGTGGGGATAATGATACCACTTTATTAGGTTTGTTGAAAGGATTAAATGAAATTGCATTTTGGAAAGTTCAAGCCACGCAGTAAGCAATATGTAGTGTTTCTCTTATTATTAGGGTGTAAGCAGTTCTGAATGCCAGTTAACTAACATCACAGTCTAAGGCGGTGATGGTGAAACTTTTAGAGCTTTCTGTGATAACAAACAGCCCACAGTGCCACATGTGCCATAGGTTTGCCACCACTGGTCTATGGGAGTTTTCTACTAGCATGACTTGAAAGTTTCACCTGGCATCAAGGGTTTAATGTCATCTTGGTGAGATGCTGGGTGCTGATTTTTAGTCCTAACCTTTGACTTAACTGCTTTTTCTTCTGTTGTACTCAAGGCATGCTAATGCGGGGATTTGCAAAGAACAGGAATGTTGTTCTTGGAGTAATTTTCACCGACATCTTCAATGAATTGACATGTGTGTTTTTACTTTCTCCCAAACCAGTAGTAATTTCTCTGTTGGATGTATATTAGCTTTTTTCTCTTCCTACATGATAAAACCTTTTGAAGAAAAATATCTATTCTAAACCATCAAAAGTTAAATGAGAATAGTTTTCCTGTTCATATGAAACTTTCCCAAATTGTCGCTAGTGTGAACAGACCCCAAACTGCAGGCTCGGAGGGATAGGAGATGTGCTGGTCTCATTCAGCATATTGTTAGAAAAGTATTTTTTGAGTTCCTTTTGTTGACTAGAGATTGCTTTAGGGTATAAGAAAGAGTTGCCAGTCTTGGGGAGACAGAGTTGAGAGCATACTCTTACAGACCGTGCTGAAAGAGAATGTGCAAAGTGCCCTGGGAGTGCAGAGAAGGGGGCGGTAGCTATCACTGACTGTTTTGTGATACTAAGAAAAACCCAACGCTCTTAGCCGCATATCCATTTCAGGCTGGCAAGCAAAAAATGAGATCCTTACTGGATTTCAACGTGTCTCCCACAAATTCTGTCTGACCTGCATTTCTCTAAGAGTAGATGAGACTGCCGTCCCCTTTTCTCATGCTTGATGTAACTGGCCATGTCTTACTGTGACATGGACTCTCGACTGACCACCCGCGTGGAGTGAGACTGCCCGGCCGCCAGTTGACCGAGTCAGGCACACTTTCCAAGAAACTTCACTCCAAATCAGACACTTTCACGTGCTTTGAGGTAGAGCCAACCAGTCCATTTATTAAGCCTCAAGATCCTAAGTTGCTGAAACATTTAAAAAAATTAGTCATGACTCAAAGGACTAAGCTGATTTATCCCCTTTGTTGGGCAGAGTGGCATGTGTTTTTGGAGTGAAAATTTGCGGACTGCCATGGGATAAATTTTTCAGCTACGTAGCAGGGAAGTCGGGGGTGCACTGAAGGCTCTGTATTGGCTGCTGTGTGAGGTACTGGTTGGTTTCGGTTGTGTTCTTGCTGTTCAATATTGAGAATAAACTAGAAATAAAATAGTAAAAAACTGGAGGGGAGCAAAGGACTAATTGTGACTTGCTAATCTTTTTGCCTAGGAGAGCAAGTATATTTTGCAAAGTGTTCACTGAGGATGTCAGTGTGCTTAGACTCTCACTGAGATGCGAGAGAACACACATCACTGGTTTGAGAGCACTTGAATTTAAAAGCAGCAAGAGCCTGAGAAAATTAATTTGGATTTGTAAGATGTATAGAATGATTAAATTAGCAGGATACAATCATCCAATTGTCAATTTGATGTTTGTCTGTGGAGAACCTTTATAATCAAATCACCACTCACTTTGCCTTCAACCACTGCTTTTAAAAAAGATAATAGGGGCCGGTGAGATGGCTCACCGGCATACGCGCCTGCCTGGCAAGCGCGAGGGCCCGAGTTCGACTCCCGGAACCCACATATGAGAAAAGGGCCGGTGATATCGCTCAGCGGCACGGGCGCTTGCTGGCGTGCGAGGTCCTGAGGTCGACCCCCGGTACCCACACAAAAAAATAAAAAAGATAATAGGAAGATAGATCTTTTGCAGAAGGGAAGGGGATCAGTGTGGGGGTAGAAAAAAAGAATTAAGATATGTACCAACTGTACTGCAAACATGTACCAATAAAAAAAGACTAAAACTTTTCTGTGTTTTAGTAAATATTATAGTAGATGGAATAGGTTAAAGGCTCTTGACCACTCGGAGGGCTCTAGTTAACCTCACTTTCTTCACAAAGTGTGCTTATTCTAAGTTTGCACTTCTTGCTGAGACCATTCCTACGTTCTCCAGAGCATTTTAGCAATCCAGGTTTAAGCCGCATTTGCCTTGGCACCACCCTGCCCCCGTTGAAATAGTTTCTAAAATTTCACATTCTCCCTGAGGGTTTTGTAAATGAGAGAATGATTTCCTTCTCCTTAGCATGCCTGCCATGGATGTGGAAACCCAGAATTTTTTAAAAGTTTAATTGGAATAAGTACTTAAGATTCTTGTTCCTTTCTCCTCCCTTGACCACCTTGGCTGCCATAGAACATAAGGAACTCTTTTTTGATTAGTTTTGCTTTTCCAATTTGCTGTTGGTTTGTACCATATATGTATGTTAGTGCTTATCTGTCTTGCATTGTAAGCTATTAAAATACAGAAACATGAGCAAGACCCTGAGCTCATTCCCCAGCAGCAAAAAAATAAATAAATAGATCAGATTTTTATAGTTTATAACTCTGTCTTTGATAAGGCATTTCATTATGGGCTTGTGAAATATCTCCATTCTGAGAAATTGTCCATTGATTTTGGAGTCCCCAAATAATAGATTATGTAGCATCCACATGTGGAATGCGGTTTTTTGAAGAGCGCTTATGTCATCAGTCTGGATTAATTTAATTTCACTATTTCATATTTTTGGCATGTAGAATTTTCAATTAATAATTCAAAAAACATGGATATAAGGAGCACTGACATTAACAATTTTTGAAGTAACATCATTTGCATATGCGATGGCATCTTAACTGTGTAAATATATTATTTTTAATATAGAAAGTTATTTTAGTATGTTTGGTTCCACATAGTTAAGATCTGCTAACGTGAGTATAATGTGCTCTGTCATGCATTGAATATTGTATTTTTTTAATAGATAAAAATTCATTCCAGGTTTATGTTAACTAAATAAAAGCCAACCCACAAGGATATAACTTTTTCCCTCATGCATCAAGAAGCTCGTACATTTTTCCTCACATTTGTTTCTGGGCTTTGCAGCATTATTTAAAAAAGAGAAGTCTGTGCCGTAATTTAGAAGTATTTTAAGGGAAATTGTACATTTTCTTACATTTTTAAGATTGAAAATATACTTGTAATGTCTTAAAAAGATTTCATGAATATGTATGTATTTTTAATTTAAGAGTAATGTTATTCTTTTCCTATTTAACACATTCATGATGGGTCCATAATTTATATGTCTCCCTGCCAGGTGCTCTGGACCACTGGTGGTACATGCATGACTGTCCCATTGGGCAGCATGGTGCTGTCCCTTGGGTGGTACAAGCTGCCTGATAGGAGGGAGAGTCATGCATGTACCACCAGTGGTTCAAGCCAGTGGGACCATGTGAAAAAACAAGGTGCCCAACTTCTCCAATCCCACACTTAGAATTAGTTGCCAGACTTTGTCTATGCACGTGCAGCTGTGTGTTTTACACTTTTGTATGTAGCCGTAGATGTGAATAATACTCGTTAGTGTTTTACACAGGTGGGGTTATACTTTACCTGTCCTGTTCTGCACCCTCGGAGCACTTTTCATGCACCTTGTTTCTTTCTAAAGGCAGTATAGTATTCCCTCATGCGAAGCATGTATTTATTGACTGCTATAACAAATACATAGATTCTTACCACATTTTTTGCTGAAGTATGTCTGTTGAAATGAGTACGCTTGGACTCTTGTGCAAATGCATATTTTTAGAGATAGAATTGGTTGGTCTGTAAGTGTACACATTTAAATGCTTGATAACTTATAAATTCTCTACCAAAAAAGTTACATTAGTTAGGACTTTTAAAGGCGTTACAGCTTCATGGGATTCTTGTAGCTTTTGTGAATTATTTAGGCTGCATTGAAATTCTTTAGGAGATAAGTAAAATTTGCAGTATAAGTTACAGTCTTGTGGATGCCAATATTGAATAAATTTATTGGATGAAATAGACTTACAAATGAAGGTAAATTTATTTTTATTTTCTGAGCTTGACCAGCCATTAATTTCAAACTCTCTCATCACCTGATTGGGCTAGAAGCCTTTTTGGTGTCCCGGGAGGCTTTCTTCTAGCATTTTTACTTAGGCTGCTAGATGAATGTGTGAGTGGAGATGGAAAGGGTCCCTCAGAGATTCTGCCCTTTTCTCATCTGTACCATATTCATAATATAACTGAACACCACTAGTTTCTCATAACTTCGTACTTTGGTAAAAGAGGATTTAAATGAAGCAGGAGCCTATTGTAGAAATTTGAGTTGTATGTAGTAATCATATGCTAGGAACATCTTTCTCTTTTTTTTTTTTTCTTTCTCTCTCTCTCTCTTTCTCTCTTTCTTTCTTTCTTTCTTTCTTTCTTTCTTTCTTTCTTTCTTTCTTTCTCTCTTTCTTTCTTTCAAATCTTTTGGTGTGCTCTTTTAGGTACAGAACTGTAGCTAGTCACCCTCTTTGGGTGGTTTAGACCAGCTCTCTCCGGACAGCACTTTGAAGTCTGTGAAATACATGGATAATTAAGGCTGACATACTTGGCAGGCGCATTTAAAAAGCAGAATTGTGTGGTGGCGTGACACAAGAGGTCCGTTAGCTGAGTTACAGAGAACTTAGGCGTTGCCAACAAACCCTAGCTCTGGCATGAAATGTAAATAGTTCTTATTTTGTGGCATGTACTCAGTGAACTTCCTGTGATGTAATATGGTCTCTTGGTACAAAATACTAGGAAATAGGAATTTTACTCTACCTAGCAGTTTCTCCAAGAAGGAGTGGGTGGAAGTCAATATGTGGTTATTTCCTCCTTTAATTCAGTACAGCTACAGTAGAGGGAATAATTTATAAGATGTGAGGAAACAAGTCTAGAGGGAGTGGTAGCCCTTGGGCAATGTGAAAAACCAGCCAGTCCATGATGGAGTTGTGAGGGGGCACCTGAGTAATGACTTTAATCTAATTATTATGGTGGGTTTAATGCATAGCCATAAAAGTCTTTCTTTAAAAAATTATAAAATTAAATCTAAAAATACATACTTCATTATTATGTGTGTGATATAAACATTTTAAAACTTTTTTTTTTTTTTTTTGGTCTTTTTGAGACAGGCTTTCACTGTGCAGTTCAGGTTGGCCTCAAACTCGCAGTGATCCTCCTGCCTCAGCCTCCCAAGTGCTGGGGTTATAGGCATGCACCACCATGCCTGGCAAACTCCTCAAATTAAGTGGAATTTAAATTTTTTGAAGTTCTCTTTATTGTAATTTCATTCTGGTTCATAAAATCACTTAATATGTTTTTCTAAAATCTTAAGTTTTTTTGTTTTTTTGGGACAGGGTCTTTGTGGTCCAGGCTGTCCTTGTCCTCACTTCGTAGCCGAGGCTGGCCTTAGACTCACAGCGATCCTTTTGTCTCAACCTCCCGAGTGCTGGGATTACAGGCGTGTGCCACCACACCTGGCTCTAAAATATTTAATTTTTGATTCAGATGTTGCTACTCTTATCAGAAAGGTAGGTTTAACATAATAAGGAGACCAGAGAAAAAGCATTCCAAGGCAAAGGTTACCAAAATAAAGCTTCCAGTGGATGTTGCTGAACTTTCTGAGTGGTGGCACTACTGTTGGGCGACTCTCATGGTCAGAATGGAACTACAAAGTAGTTTCGATACGTGCCTGTGTATTAAAGTGGAACCATGTGACACCAGCAAATGGGTACCACATGGCCGAAATACCCAGAAGCAAGTCAGTAGTATGAAAGGGATAATTTAGTTCTGTTGGATTTCATTTTTTCTCTTTTGGAGGCGGGTGTGTGTGTGTGTGTGTGTGTGTGTGTGTGTGTGTGTGTGTGTGAATGTCTATGTTCCTACAGAATTAGGCTCCTCATTTTAGTTTATGCGTGTGGTTGGCTTACTGAGGTTTATGCCTGCCTGATTCTCATATTGATCTTTAGTCATACACCTTTGATTATAGCATTTAGACATCACATTTCTTCATCCTCAAATGGACAATGACAGAAAGTGATAGCACTGAAGCTCTCACTTTTTCAGACTCCCTGGCTCTTAATGTTGCCTTAGAATATGGTCCCCTGACCTTGGCATTGTTTAATAGTTGTGTGTTCTTACATTTTCCAGGCTTTAGTCATTTATTCAGAAAATAATTATCGAGGATTTAGTCTGCCCCAGCACTGTACTAACTTTGACTGTTACCATCTAGGAATAGCTAGAGTCGAGTACCTTGAACATAGGATGCACTAGAAAATGTTAAACGGCAAAAACGGTTATTTCTCCAGATGCATTCAGTCAGAGGTTTAACTCAATATACTTTCCGTAAGTTACAATACTACCGGTAGCTAGGACCTTCACTGGTCTTTAAAAATAATTTATTCCAGTTGCTTAAGTGGAACTCAGAAATATCATGAAAACTTTTGCAAATTAAAGCATCTGTTTATTGTATCAAAAACATTTCAAAGGTCGGGCTTGCTGGTAATCTCAGCACTCGGAGCCTGAGGCAGGAGGATCCCTGTGAGTTTGAGGGTGGCCTGGGCTGCATGGTCCAGCCAGACCCTGCCTCAGAAAAAAAAACCAAAAAAAAAAAAAAAAAAACATTTCAAGAATGCACACCTTTGAGTAGGTGTATAGCTGTGTTTAAGTTTGTCCTTTGCTTACACTGTTCATTTAAATCCTTTGCAGTGGGCTTCAGAGTCACACGGTCTTGATCAAATCCTGGTTCTGTGACTTGTTAGCTATGTAACTATTATGATTAGGTCTCACCAGCTACTTGACTTTGGGCAAGTTAGTCATTCTGAGCTTTTGCTTCTCCATCTGTTTTATAGGAATAATAATACCTATCTTGCGTAGTTATCTTGAGAATTAAATAAGATGATAGATTGATAGATAGTTACTAAATACCTGGCACATAATAGATTGTTAGTTAATGTTAGTTTCCCTTTTACCCCATTTTATGTGCTCACTTTTATATAATAGTACAGAACAATGTATTAAAATATCCATGTTTTATTTGGGTATACAGGTAAAAGATACTTTATATTTTGTCAAATATGGCTCGTAGCTATTACCTACGGTAGTAAGTCTGTGGAAGACTTGCTCAACATATGCTAACAGGAAGCATGTATTTTCAGTTAATTCCCTCAGATATCTTTTTTCCTAGTATGAAAAGCAAAATGTGACCAACATTCACTCAGTATCTGTATTAAAATACTGGTCTCCAGAATTTATTACAGCACCACAAAGGAATACATCTATTATAAAGTTAAATGATACCATTGACCTTTTTTTAGTCTTTTTAAAGAAAAATATTATCTACTTTTTGTTTTTTAAAAAAATCATCATCATGAGATCCGAAAACAGTTCCATCTGAAAATCCCTCATGTCCCATTTTGGTCACGTTCTTCCCCACACACCTAACCCTATAGCCGCTGTGTGCTCTTGGTTGCTATGGTTTTGCCTCTCCCGTAATGTCAGATAAATGAATTCGTACTTTGTAGCCTTTGAGACTGGCTTCTTTAATTCAGCCTAGTGCCTTCGAGAGTCATCCGAGTTGTCAAGTCTACTCTCTGTTACTTTTCATTGTTAAGTGGTATGGGTGTACCGTTCTTTTGATCTGGTCATACACCAGGTTTCATTTGGATTGTTGTATTTTTTTTTAAATATTGATTTGTTTGTTTTAATTTTGAGAGTAGAATAATATATAATAAACACGGACAAATTGGGAAATGAGGGAAGGTTGAAAAAAAATTCTTGCCTAAACATAACCTCGGTTAACGTTTAGATATGTTTCTTTTCAGTCTTTTTCTTCTCCCCGTGTATGGAGTCTTTTGGCTGATGCCTGGCTGTATATGCATGGTCGTGGTTCTTTTCTTCATATACTTTCTAAAATTATTATTGTAGTAAAAAGGCATAAATTACCCTCTTAGCAAATTTTTAAATTTATAGTACAGACATTAACTATGTGCACATTATTTTATCGCAGATCTCTGGTACTTTTTCATTTTGCATGGCTGAAACTCATTCTCCATTTGCCCCTTTTCTGCAGTTCCTGGCAGCCACTACTCTTCTTTCTGCTCCTGTGAGTTGAAGGCTTTAGATAATGGAATCATGCAGTGTTTGTCCCACTGTGACTGGCTTATCCATTTTGTAGTATAGCTTCATACACTTCTGTATTCTTTTTTATCTACAGTTATGAAGAATATATGTAAAATACATAGTTCAAAGAGGTTATAAAGCAAACACTACTATAACCATCACTCATTAGGACATGGAATACTGCCAGGATCTTGAGTTTCTTTTATGGTGCCTCCCGCACATAGCACGTTTCCCTTCCCTGGAGCCATTGTAGCCTAATTTTGGTCATAGTCATTTCCTTGCTATGCTTCATAGTTTTCCCACCTACGTATGTCCTTTAAACAATATAATTTAGTTTTGACTGTTTTTGAACTCTGCGACCTCCTTTTTTAAACAAAATTTACTGCTATAAGTATTTCTCCTTGCTTGGTGATGATAAACTTTCATGAACGTGGTTTCCATCAGTGGCCGTAGTATTTGGATGAGGAACCATGCTGTACTTGAAATGGTTATTCCTTGATTTAACTTATTTTTAATTTTCAGTATAAGAAATAATCTTGTAAGCATCTTATACATAAATCCTTTATCGTATTTAGGATTGTTTCTTTGTATAGTTTCATGACTGAAGAGTAGGAAGCTTTAAGTTTTAAGACACTGATAAATATTGCTAAATTGTTTTATGAGGAGTTTTACCACTTTGTGTTGCTGTGGTGAAGGCTTACTGTCCCTCAGCCAGCTTTGGGGTTCTTCACTCCTCCCTGTTAATGAAACGCCTTAGGGAATGTGATCATTGAAAAAGACTATTTTATCTTACCTTGCATTTCTGAGGTTAAATGCTTCTCTTTGTGTTGAATGATCCACTTTCTTTTTGTTGACTTTATCCAAGTTTGTGTTGTGTCAGTTTCTTAAGTAGTGTTTATTGTGGCGTTGTGACCAATGCTTTTATTTTTCCAGATGTAGGTGCAAAAAACTGTAGGCGTCTCTGTGCCGTTTATTACAACAAGAATCCTGGGTTTGAGATAATCCATGGACTGCTGGACAGAATTATGCAGCTGCTCGATGTGCCTCCTGGCGAAGATAAGGGTGGCTACATGATCAAAGCCTCAGACGGTAAGCAGGCCACCCAAATCCAGAGTCCAAAGCAAGTCCTGTATTTCAGGAAGTTAATTTTGCTTTTGATTCAGGGAGTATGGAAAAAAAGGGAGACAACTTTATTTTAATTAATTGTTAGTATTTTCCAGAAAATATCCCTTTCCCCCACAATACTTAGGGAAAGTGCTTTCAGAACTCTCCCTAAGTGCTCCACAGTACACTTCTGTTCAAACCAAGTAATGGTGGCCTTCAGTTACTGGCCTGTTCTGTGTCGCCAGCGTCATGGTGAACCCAGAAGTCCATGCTGAGAAGACCTAAGGGACGGTTTGCACTCAGAAGGTACCTCGTTAGGGCCAGGGGAAGAATCCTCTGCGAGTCACTCCAAACACTTCACACATGTTCAGTAAGTCATCAGGTCGACTGAGCAAGGTGGAAACCCTCCTGGATAAAAGCCCACGTAGAGTGAAATCTTGGTTGAAGAGTTTAGATTAGGCTAACTAAATGGCTTACACATGGGGTAATCAAACTATATGGTAGGTGTTTAAATTTTAAAAATTATTACGGTAAAAGATATTATTATTAATCTTCCCTCGGAGTACTCCTCCTTCCATCTCACACACTTGTCCCATCATTCTTGCCACTTTCTGAAGCAGTTTTGAAAGTCCTCTTATGTAGTTGCTTTAATGATGTATGATAAAAAAAACTCGGGGAATGCTGCTGCGTGCCGCCCAGTGGAAAGGCAGGCTTGTGAAAACATCGCAGTGTGTCCTCACCCGGCTCATCTTCTGGATGTGGCACAGTGTGACTTCTGCCTGTCCCCCAAAGTCACAATGTCCACGAGGGGTAAATGTTTTGAATGAATTCAGGATGCGAAGCAGCCAGGACAACACAACCAAAGGCACAAAAGAAGACTTCAGGAACTGCTTTAGAAAGTGACAAGAACAATGGGATAAGTGTGTTTGAAGTATGTTTGAGGAGAGTTAATGATAAGGTGTCTCTTACTATAATAAATTTAAAAAATTAAACACTCACTGTACTTCTCAGTTATACCATGTATGCTCCTAATGTGCTCATTAAGGAATTCTGAAAGTTTTTGTTTGTTGTATCCCTATCGCTTTAAAGTTTATTTTGTTTGACAAGAGATCCAGAAACAGCCTCAACAAAGTGATTTATTCCTTATTCCTACTGTTTACCGTACTGTTTTATTTTGTTTTTAATATTTGGCATTCTAATTTTCTAATAGAACCTTCATTTTTAAAGAGTTACTTAGCAGTTATTTGTAGTAGTATGAGTTTTGGTAAAGAACCATTTGTTGGTTTTGGTTATATTTATTTTTTAGTCCTCAGAGATTGTTTTTTGTTGTTGTTTACTTTCTGTTTTATTTTTCATTTTGAAAGTGTTTTTAAATATACTTTGAAATGCATTGATACCTTTTTTTTTTTTTTTTTTTTTTTTGAGACAGGGTCTCACTATGCAGTTCAGGCTGGCCTAGAGCTCACTTTGTAGCCCAGGCTGGCCTCAAACTCTCAGCGATCTTCCTGCCTCAGCCTTTTTTTTTTTTTTTTTTTTTCTTTTTTTTATATGCAGGTACTGGGAGCCAAACTCAGGACCTTGCGCTTGCCAGCAGGCGCTTGTGCCACTGAGCGATATCACCGGCCCTTTTTTTCCTTTATGTGGGTACCGGGAGTCGAACTCAGGACCTTGCGCTTGCCAGGCAGGCACTTATGCCGCTGAGCCATCTCACTGGCCCTGCCTCAGCCTTTTGAGTGCTGGGATTACAGGCATTCGCCACCACTCCCGGCTGCATCGATACCTTTATATTAAAAAACGTGTAGGTTATCTTCTTCATAATAGAATTGAGTGATAATAACAGCTCAAGGAGTTACTGGAGTTTTACCCATTACTTGTTAGAGATAATCCAATGAAGACTCATGTTGTACTTACAGAATTCTAGTGTTAAGCTGGGCATGGTGGCTCACGCCTGTAATCCCAGCACTCGGGAGGCTAAGGCAGGAGGATTGCCGTGAGTTCCAGGCCAGCCTGGGCTACATACTGAGTTCAAGGCCAGCCTGACGGACACAGTGAGACTCTGTCTCCACAAAAGAAAAAAAAAAGAGAATTCTAGTGTTAGAATTTAATCTTGGAAGTTCATCTAGTCCAATGTCCTGGTTTTATAAGTGAGGAAACTGAGATGAAGCAAGTCAAGTGAGTTGAGCCAGGTCACCCATGTAGAGGCCAGGCCTCTCCTCCCAGTGTTCTTTCCACCAGGCCCCTTCCTCAGCCTTCAGAGTGCCTCTGCCTACTCCTCATCCATTTACTGTTCTAGAATTCTGCTCTAAGACCTGGATGGCCTGTCCAGGTTAAGGGTAACTGATAAGCTGATGTGAAGCATTTGCTTTTCTTGTATATAAAGTCTTTCCTCAGAGATCTTATTCATAAAGAGGATAACTAGATTAAAATCAGTTTCCTGAAGAAGGTTATACCATATAAATGAGGTCTTCTTTCCTATTTGAAAGTTTGCAAAGCACTGAAATGGTAAATTCAAACATAATTTGTCGGGCTGGTGAGATGGCTCAGTGGCGTAAGCACCTGCCCGGCAAGCACGAGGGCCCGAGTTCGACTCCCAGAACCCACATACGAAAAGGGCCAGTGATATCGCTCAGCAGCACAGGCGCCTGCTGACGTGCGAGGTCCTGGGGTCGCTCCCCGGTACCCACAAAAAAAAAACCACATAATTCGTTGTGGATATAATGCCTTGTGTAAGTATTATACCAATGATATTAAAACCAACATCTTTATATTGTGACTCTGACTTTGTAACATCCTCAGACATTTATTTCCCAGAACAATTTGAGTTCCCAGTTATGAAGACAAAGATAGGTAGGACATAGGCCCTGCTAAGGGTTTTGCAAGGGAAAGGATCCCTGTGTCCCATCTTGCAAGCCAATCTGCTAGAACAAGTGCCTTGAGGTTCCAAAGAGGGAGACAGTGCAGCTCTTTGAGGGCATCTGGAAAAATATTGGTGAATTTCTGGAAAATGAGATGAACCTTTGAAGAAGTAGGTAGAGCCAGGGGAAGCACTGCCAATGCTTGAACAAAGCTAAAGTTGGAAAAAAGACTGTAGAAAACAGGGAGTGCAGTTTGGTTTGCCTGGAGACTGGAGAAGTAGCTTGGAGCTGTGTTGAGAGAATGCTAGCAAGGTTTCAGCTAGTTATAGGGAAAGTATTGAAGTACTGCTTCCCTTTTTCTAAGTAGGTGAGTGATGTTGGATCTGTACTTCAGTGGGATTAGTCTGGCTTCTGCAGTATGTGTTGGTTGGGTGGCATGTAGACTACTGGTGGAGAAAATGGTGGGAAGTTGTAGGGTATTTTAGAACAGTGAGAATGAAGACTTGAACTTGAATGGTAGGCACAGCTATCTGGAGGAAAAGGCTGATTTAAGAATCCTTCATAAGGGCCGGTGAGATGGCTCAGCGGTGTAAGCGCCTGCCTTGCAAGCGCAAGGGCCCGAGTTCGACTCCCGCATCCCACATACGAAAAAGGGGCCGGTGATATCGCTCAGCGGCACAGGTGCCTGTTGGTGCACGAGGTCCTGAGGTCGACCCCCCGGTACCCACAAAAAAAAAAAAAAAAAAAAAAATCCTTCATAAGGTAGAGGCCACAGCATTCAGCATTTGGAAAATTTCATGATATGTACCACTTAGAAATCTTTTATGATCCAGCTAATATGTGTTGGTCTCCTTTTTACAAGTCCAAGAGTTTTATAATTCTTAAATGGATTCGAGTTTTTTCTTTCCTTTTTTTTTTGATAAGGTGGGCTAAGGGTTTGTCAATTTTATTTAATCTTTTGAAGAACCAGCTCTTCGATTCATTGATTCTTTGTATTGTTTTCTTAGTCTCCATTGCATTAATTTCTGCTCTTATCTTTATAATTTCCTCCCTCAAATGATCTTGGCTTGACTCGCTCTTTTTCTAGAAACTGGAGGCTCAACATTAGGTTGTTTATTTGAGGTCGCTCTGGTTTTCGGATATGGTAATTCACCGTTACAAATTTCCGTCGTAGGGCTGCTTTCATTGTGTCTCAAAAGTTCTAGTATGTTGTATTGTAATTATCATTTAATTGTAGAAACTGGCTAATTTCTTCTTTAATTTCATCTGTGACCCATTGGTTATTCAGGAGGGTGTTAATTTCCAGGTGTGTATGAAGTTTTTGTGGTTTCTTTTGCCGTTAATTTCCAGTTTCCTTGCACTATGGTCTGATAATATGCATGGGATAATTTCAGTTCCTTTGCATTTACTTAAGCATGTTCTAAAAGCTAGTATGTGGTCTGTTTTGGAGAACCACCCATGTGCAGCTGAGAAGAATGGGTACTATGATGTTGTGGGGTGGAACACTCTGTAGACATCTACTAAGTCCATTTGTTCAAAAGTTTGGTTCAGTTCTGATATGTCTATGTTGATTTTTTTTTTTTTTTTTTTTTTTGTCCTGTTGATCCGTCTGTTTGTGACAGTGGGGTATTGAGTTCATTGCAATTGTATTAGTGCTCATTTGATTTTTCATGTGTGTTAATATTTGTTTTATACAGTTGGGTGCACTGGTATTTGCTGCATATATATTTATGATTGTTATCTCTTTCTCTTGGATTGTTCCCTTTACAAGGATTTAGTGACCTTTGTCTCTCTTAATTAGTCTTAGCTTGAAATTCACTTTGTGTGCAAACAGAATAGTTACTTCTGCTTTTTTCTGGGTTCCTGTCGCATGGAGTATCGTTTTCCATCATTTGACCTTCAGTCTCTGAATTTCTTTTTGAATTAAATGTGTTTCTTGTAAGCAGCATATTGTTGGATCATGCTTCTTGATCCATTCTGTCAGTCTGTTTTTTTTGATTGGTGAATTGAGACCATTTACATTGATGGTTATAACTGATAATGTATTGACTTATCCTTGTTGTGTTATTTTGTTGGTTGTTTGTCCCCCCCGCGCACTGTTTAATTTCTTGCCTTGCCTGGTGGATTCATTCTGTTGTGGCTCATGGAGTTGTAGTCCTCGTTATCTCTTTCTAGACTGTCCTTCAGAACCTTTTGGAGTACTGATTTGGTAGTCATGAATTTCTTCATGTGTTCTCTGTCATGGAAGTATCTTATTTCTCCATAAATTTTGAAAGATAGATTTTTAGGGTACATCAATCTGGGTTGAAGGTTGTTTTCTTTTAGGGCTTGAAATACTTCAAGTTCTCCTTGACTTGAGGGTTTGTGTAGCAAAGTCTGCAGTGATTCTGATGGGCTTTTGTTTATAGGTGATTTGTTTCTTTTCTCTAACTGCTTTTAATATTCTGTTCTTGTGTTGAATTTCTGGAATTTTGACTATTATATGCCTTGGTATAGTTTTTTGGGTGTTTTGTTTTGTTTTTGATCATGGCTAATTGGAGTTCTGTATGCCTCACTTTTGTGTATGTCAAATTCTTTTTCCCTGACAAGGAAATTTTCTGCCATTATTTCTGTGAACAGGTTTTTTTTTTTTTTTTTTTTTTTTTATGTCATTTGCACTGCACTATCTCCTGCTTTTTCATTGACTCCAGTCAATTTAACGTTACTCTTCTCTGCGTCATCTAGCAGCTGTTGGATTGAGTTTTCACAGTTCCTTGCTATTGTTAAGAAATCTTGGCTGGGGATATAGCTCAGTGGCATAGCACCTGCCTGGCAAGCATGAGGTTATGAGTTCGATTCTCAGTACCAAAAAAAAGAAATGTTTCTTTGCATGATCGCTAACCCCAATCCTGTCTTCTATGTCTGATATTCTGTCCTCGCATTGGCTCATTCTGCTGCATATACTTTCAATGGAATTTTTAATCTGTGTATCTGTTGGAATCTGTTTCATGGATTCCATTTCTTTCCTATGTTGGATGTTTATGGTTTCCACCATTTTCCTAAGCTCCTCTATTTTTTTTATTTGTGTGCTCTCTAAATTCACTAAGCATGTCTTTCATTACAGTCAGCATCTCTGTAGTTATCTGAGAAATTATTTCCGATTTGAGTTTTTCTGGAGTGTCATTCATCGGCTTTGTTACTTCCACTGTTAC